>JAUMHF010000012.1:19839290-19936092 GCA_032359275.1 Microctenopoma steveboyesi | reverse complement strand
GCGTCAGCGCTACAGGGTATCGGTGTCTTGTCCAAGGACACCTCGACATGTAACCTGGTGGGACTGGGAATCGAACTGGCTCACCCTTGGGTTCGAAGACAACTGCTCTACCCACTGAGCTATCATTTAAGCCAGAGTGTGTGTCCTGTCTGTCTCACCATAGCTCCCAGCTCCCTAGGGCAGTGTTTCCAGGCTTCATTTGTTTGAGGGCTTTCTAATCTGGGGACTGGGACAACCTCAGTCCACCATGCCCTCGTCAATCATCCCCACAGAGTAGCAGAGAGGAGGTGAAGAAGGAGTAGAGAGGAGGAAGAAGACTGGAGGTGATGGCATGATTAGTTGTCTGTCCTCGCTCTCGCCCACCCGCCCCATTGCCAGCACCTACCACTCCCTCCATCTTTCTCATCTCTCACTCACTACTTCTGCCTTTCCCACTCTCCCTCCCTCACTGTCTCTCTTGCTATCATACCTGCTTATCTCTCTTTCCCTTCTCCTCTCTCCTGCATACTGAGCGCCAGCCTGTAGCGCCAGCCATCCCTCTGTCCATCTGTTTATTTATCTGGCTGTCTGATTGTCTGACCTCAGCCCCGAAGGTGGTCCCTTTTGTGTCTGCGGACAAATGAGGATGACCTTTTATTGTAAAACAGACACCTATGGGGAGGGATGAAACTGCCAGTGTTTAAATTAACAACAGAGGAAAGAGAGGGAGGCCATTTCAAACAGAGAGAGGGAGTTGGAGAGGAGGTGAGAGAGTAAAGTTTTTTGAAGTTCCAATAATTATAGAACAGTGTTTGTGTCAAACTAGCATGGCCACTGTTCAATAATAAAGTCCCCTACCTGGCTGGCAGCTATTGATGAACAGTGGTGAAACAGTGAGGAGCGGACCTCTTGAACGTGCCCCAGACCCATCAGTGTGGGTGCATGAATTATAAATGGCATTGACAGTGGAGGTCATAAGTGTAGACAGAGTATTATTGCACATGAAGGTTCATTCTGATTTTGATTATTTTTATTCTAGGGGGCTCACAAAAGGCCAGGAGACTGTTGGTGAATATTCTAAAAGGGCACAGGACTGAGATGGGCTTGATGGTAGGCTTTGATTTCTGGCTAATAGCCACTTCAAACAGGCTTGGACAGCCTGGAGACAGGGGAGGAAGATGACACTGGGGCTAAAGAACAGGAGGACACAGGACACACACACAAAGGGAGGGCACAAGAACTATGCACATGGACGACTTGTTACATTTAGCAGTTTAAGGTATTAACTGACATTCATATCCAGCCCCAGAATTCAACTTGTAGCTCTGGTCAAGCACAAAGAGTCACATATGTCCCCTACACGTAGAAACACAGCTCACACACGTGTACATGAGTGCTGTATGTGCAGAATGCAATGCTCTGTGTCCCCAACAAAAAGAAGTTACCTTTCAGCTTTGGTATTTACATTTTTTGTAATTGATGTAATGTACTTCTGATGCAGCGTATAGTTATCTCGTCCTTGCTTGTTGCGGGGGGAGGTGGAGGGGAGAGTCATCTAATTAATCTAATTCACAAAGGTAGTTTAGCTACATCTGAAAGGTCTCTGATTCTACCACTTGTATATGATGCCTGTGGTTCAGTTGGATTTCCAAGACAAGATTATGTCTGGTTTTGCTGGTTGCACTCAGAGAAACAATGTCCAACAATTCACAACTTTGTGCATTAGGACAATTTTGTTTGCCTGTTACTCATAAACACTGATAAACATGGTACAAACAGACTGTCCTGTTGACTTAGTAGTACAGAGTTTTTTTTTATCTGCTGATCTAAAGGCTTCCGTGTAAGGACACAAACTCTGGATTAAAGGCTGAATTTAAAATAACAAGATTAATCAACCGTAGTGCAACAAACACACACACACAGCGAAAACTCACAAACTCTCACCTATACACACACAGAATAACCCAACACAGTATAAATCTTCCTTAAGCTCCAGCTCCACCTCCTCTTCATCATAACTGCCTCTCATTCCTCAGCTGCACAGAAACACATAAACACATCCACACAGACACCCACACATATTTACACCAATTGGAATTGCCACACGACTGAGATAGCCTCCACGCCACAGCCCCGCTCTCTCTATTTTAATTACAAAGAATGGGCCTGGGTAGGTCACACAAAACAAATCAATATCTCTAAAAGAAATATTCAAATGTGACCTAGATAACAGCGCTCGTGCCCCCTTTTTATCATTGATTTTTGACGCAAGGCAATTTAGTCTTCGGAATTTTTTTTTCGTTTGTTTTGTAGCACATAGCACATAAATATTTACTCCACAGATAAAGCACAAGTGCGAGAGAATGAATATTGAATTTAGAGGTAAGCATGTGTGTATGATCCAATATCCATCCAAACAGAGCCTGCACTGTCTCAGTTAGAAAGGCAATATAAATATAAGCATATTTGTTAGAGGCAGGGTCAATATCATAAGGTGGATATGGTTTGCACCTCTGAGGCTGCTTAGATAGAGAGAGTTTGAGATCAATGGTGAGCCCGGCACCCTGCTCATTGTGTGATTAGTCTTTTCTTTCTTATAGCTACCAGATAAAGTTAGATTTCAGATTCAGTCATGTTGGAAGATGCTGTCCCTCTTTTACTTACACTGTTGGTCTCTTTAAAAAAAAAGGAAAACACCTGCGTCTTTCTTTACCTTTCCCCTCAAAGTGCGCTGCTTCACATGTCCTGCTATCACATGGGAGCCGCTCAGCCACTGTTTTCCACTGTTGGTGACTGAGCAGTTTCACTGGGGCAGCTGGGAGTTCAGTGCTCATCTGGGGATTTGAACTGCCAGCTTCACTGTCTCATTCCTGCTCCTGTAACTCCTGTAACTGCAGCCATGCTTTATGAAAAAGCCTAAACATAGCAATCAGTCTTCAGGTGTTACACCGTAATTAGTTAAAATAGAGAATTAGTTTTCTTCTGGCGCAGGCTGATAAAGATCAGCAAGCTCCTCTTGTGGATCATTATTTGGAGGTCTTGCAGTTTTAGTCATTCAGAAACATTAAGTCAAATCTAAACTGTTATCACTGTATACATTTTGCGATATCGTTATACACTGATTCAATTAATTCACCATAACTAGTGATTTATGAAGATGTTTGGAGTGAGCATGAAGCTGCAAACTCAGCTGTTTGTGGTGAGTTTTACTCTTGGTTTCTGTTGGTCCCTCTGCTCAGGTACTCTCAGGTGTGTGTGTGTGTGTGTGTGTGTGTGTGTGTGTGTGTGTGCGTGAGCCAATGTTTTTTGTGAGTTAGGAGGAAGAAGAGACTATAAGCCTGGATTAAGTTCAGAGGATGATTTTTATCCTAGTAGGGGGTCTCTAAACGGCAAGAGATGAATGCAAGGTGACCCTATCTGGACACACACATACAGATGCATTTAGGAAAAAAAAACATCCATCACACACTCACCGTTGAACACACGTAGACAAACGTGCGAAGATCCGCACAAGTGAGCACACACAGGAAAGTAGACTTTATATATAAAAAAAAAAAACTGCAATCAACACTCACACAAGGACACACACATGCAGGTGTGTGATGATCCACATATAGGGATTATATAGTGCTGATGTTAGAAGTAAAAGAAAGAAAAGACGGCTCTGCCAAAGCTTCCTGCTCATTGTCACGGCGATAACACTAACAGTATTGACAGTGGATAGAATCACACCTTCAATAAGTTCTACTTCCTTTTATATCCTTCTTTTTTACTCCTATTTTCTATTTGCACCTGTGCTTTTCATACCTATTCAAGTTGTATTGAGAGTGTGTGCGTGACAAACAGCAGCAGAGAACAAGAATCGAACTGAAAATAAATATGGAAGCTCCGTTAATTCGAAGGTCTTGCAGCAATGTGTGATTTCCTCTCGGTTTCTTTACCCTTATGTTCAAAGAAAGAAAGACTGTAACTCCATAAAAACACACAATTAGCAGCAAAGTGATAACTGAAACCTCACCTTCTCATTCCCATCCGAAAGACAATAGCAATATATGGAGAATCATTGCATGATTTACTTACATTTTCCCAATTTTCTTTTAACATTCTCATTTAAAGACTCTTTTCTTCTCTTTTTACTTTTCTCTAGTCATCATTCTCCAGGTCTGTGTCCATATTGATGAGATTTGGCCTATTGATTCATGTCACAAAGCTGAGCATAAATTTTACTTAGCTCACTTCTCTCTCTGACTTAAAACGTTCCCACAGTAGGCCCACGCAGGTGTGGGCCATACGCACACATGTTCAGATGTGCATAAAGACTCTTGCACACATTACTTCTCTTTGTAGTGCGTTTGACACAAACTCAACACACTTTATTAGGAGCAAAAACAATGTGGGAGCAGCACAATGAAAGCAACAAAAGATGACAGAATGTGGATTAAACAGGACACATAGTGTAAACCGTGTTTGCTCTTACAAGATTGGGTCCTTTGGGTCTTGACTTGGCCTTTGAGGTGGAAGTGTGGGTGTTAGGTCTGATCTAAAGAGCAGGTACAAACTCTGATTCCCTAACATGCTTACATGTACTGTTAAAGAAAGTGCTCTAGGGGAAGACGTACAGCAGCGTGACTTCTTTTAGAAGTGATAAACTCAGTTGTGTGTAAGGCTGCACCATGAGGGGGAAAGTTCATAATCATTTCGCCAGTTTCTATAGTCACCCTTGCCCTTGTGCCTCCGTGTCACATTGTCCTTGTCTTTTTTTTTTGCTCCCTCCTCAGCGGAATCTTCAAGAGCAACCCCCCCCTTACGTGGGATCATTCCAAACAACCATTTCATTTAGAAATGGCAATCAGACAGTCACACACACTCGCGCACTAACGTACACACAGTAATGGCAGTAAGTGATTAGGTTCACAGATGAGGGATCATTTTTGTACATTTTCTGGGAAACGATGATTGCTCCCAGCATTCATTAGCAAATCGCTGAGGTCAAATGATTCAGAGGCAGCACTCGCTCTCTTAAAACTACCTAGTACAGTCCAAGATGAATGAAATGAGACTGCAAATTAATGGACATATGACTAAACTAGTTCTATAGATAAAAAGGACACGGTGTTATTATGTCCTTGACTGTGCAACGTAGTTGTAGTGAAATATGTAAGCAGCAAAACTGCTGTTTAGTGTTAATTATCAAAAACAACCAGTTGCATCTTTCGAGTTATATCTGTTCATGGGGCTGTTGTAGCAGGGAGTACAGAGCACCAGAGCCCATCTGAACGGCACTATTTGCGAATGCATCATTGAAATGTGTAATCCAAAAGCAGCTGTGGAGCTGTGTGTGATGGAGAGAGCTGGGCTCCATCGTAGCCTCCACAGGAGACGAGATGAGTCCAGAGAGGGAGAGACACAGAGACTGAGAGAGCGAAGGAGGAAGGAGGAGAGACACCATACTGACAGTATGAATGATACATCATATGATTGTCTTGGACAGAGCTGTTCTCTCTGACTGCCTGTACTGCACTCTCCAACTGTCCTCCATTTCAAAAGCCCTGGTGGACTGATTTATAACACTCAACAAAACTGCTATAGACTAGTCTCTGTGTTGCTGCCCATAAGTTCTCAAACTTTTTCTCAGGGGAATATTCCCAGAATATATATATTTTATTATTTTTATTTATTGTTTTTCCCTCACTTCCTTTAGCCAGCAGCGTTGGTTAATCCAAACTAATGAAATAAGGACAAGTTTTATTTTTAATAGTAAAATCAGACAGCAGCACTGACATGTTCATAAACCATCAGGTCAAACTTTTTATTTCTCCTGTGACTATTCTCCAGAAGTACTCATCATGTCAATCAGTGGAAAAAGACTCTCCCTGACTTCTTTCACTACTTTTAAATTATGAAATCAATGGCAAATTCGAATAAAGGTGGCCTATCGAGGAATGGTTAGGTGAATATATCTGAAATGCACATTTGTTTTATCTACTCTCCACTTGTCAATAGCGATCAGTTATATTTGAATATAATATTATTTTAATTCTTTTAATCCCTTTCCTCCCACCGCTCAGCAAAGAAAGATCCAAAACAAACACAGGTGATCAGTGGGATAACAAGAACCATGTGTTTGTGGGATGTAGGTTACGTTTCAAAGGTTTGAAAGGCCAGAGAAAGCTACTGTGTGTAAATTATTGAAAAGGTAAGGGATAGGATAGAGAATATGAGTGAGTAGCATTTAGAGTTCAGAAGAGAGAGAAAGAGAGATGGCCAGCTTGACTATGATGGGAAATCTATACACCCTAACCTTTCTTTGTCTGTAGTTTTATTGAAATTGACTGGTCAGAGGGACGATATTTCACCAGGATAGTATGGAGTGAAGCCAGTCCCTCAAGATTTCAGACCTCCTCTACTTTTCAACTTACAAACTGTGTTTGCACTGAATGTGGATGATGAAATCATGTAATATGAGAGACACTGCTTCCCAATTCTGTGTGGAACTGATCTCTACTGCTTTTTAGACTTTAGAAACTCACTCCTCAGATAAGTGTGTGTGTATCATAAACTCGAGACTCATTTTTTACTTTAATAAAAACCCTTTTGTTTTATGATGCTTTATGCAAACACCACACAATTTAGATATTCAGATACATTCACAGTATGTCTCTCTATAGGTTCTCAAAACACTTATGGGATTACATTTGTTTTGGACAAAATATATCAATTTTTCACTGCCATTTTGCTCCTATTTTCCAAATTTACCAATTTAGAGTTAATACAGCCAATCATTAGAACATATGGAATTGAAAAGAGGATTAGGCATAAACATCTCCCATATCTCCACCAGCCACCCTATTGAGGGAGGGCAGGTCGGCAAATAGGCTTTTCACATTTCAGACACCACAATATCACTCCATCTCATTGCAGCATCCATTACGTGCTACCTTGGGAATGAGGAGAGGTCCATGCTGAGAATCAGGGCAGAAAATGGCCGCCCGCTAGGAGGGGTAAAATGGCCAGTGTTATTATTCTGGCTCCCCCCCGGGGGGAATTGGCCTGAATATAGATATGCAACATTATAAAACCAGGTTATTATCTGGGTGCAGGCTAACAGCCTCTCGCCTCTCTCCCCTATGACACACACACACATACACACAGATAAACACAAGGTGGGTTTCCATCCACCAGCTTTTATGTACATTTTCAATATGTTAATAAAACAAATTTGAGTAGAAATGCTGGACATTAAAAAAAAAAGTTTTTATGCTTGGTTGAGGTGTTGTTGCTGCATCAGTGAAAATAAATGTGATAAATATAACGTCAATCTAATTAATACATGAGGCAAACACAAACGCCATATTTCCATCATGCTTTTCAAATTGTTTTTCATCATTTGAGGTTTGACTTGCATCATCTTGTTGCACACTCTGTTTCTGCAGTGGTTCCATGGCACAGACGTGAAAAACCAACTTCTGCAAGTTGTGTAATGGCAATGGATAGAAAAGCACATTCATTCTTTTTTTTTTCTCCTGAAATACACGTGCACATGAACATCACATGCAGTCCGCTCATAAATCCTAATTGTCTGTGTGCAGTATCTGAGTGGAGCAGCATATTGTGATGATTGTAGCCTTTCTAGTGATTGTGGGATGTTTATTGTCCTGTTTGTCTGTTTCCATCCTGTGTTATTGTTTTTATGAGTATCTGCCTGCTTCTTTTATTTATAGAAAATTAACATCAAGCTTCTCTGAATTCCTCTTTCTGTCTTTCTCTCAGTGAACATAATGTCATAGTGTGGTGCAATGACATTTCTGATTTTAGTAATGTAGATGAAAACTTTGTATCAATGACCATTATTCACTTATGGGCTGCTTGCTTTAAAACACGTTATTGCTTTAGTAATACAATTGTTATTTAACTCTGTGTGTGTGTGTGTGTGTGTGTGTGTGTGCGTGTGTGTGTGTGTGTGTGTGTGGTGTGTGTGTGTATGTGTGTATGGAGAGTAAGGATCATATTTCCTTTTAATTTTTTACAGATAACTCCTGGCATGTTGAGTCACCACAATAACGGAGCTCTTTTCAGAAATGATGGCTAAATGAACGTTTAATACATTTTCTAGATTCAGTAGAGGACTGACACAATTTAAATAAAGAGCAAATCTACGGACATCCCTCTGTATGTCTCTCTTTCTCTTGTGATATCTGTCTTTTCTTCTCCCTCTGTGTGCTCTGTCTGTTCTCTCTCACCTTGTCTCTTGTTTTAAATTTCCACTTTTCTGTCGATTTCTACTGATTAGGCCATCGTTCTGTACATTTTCTTCTTCTTTCTGATGCATTTTGTACAATTTAATAGCTCTCGCTTTCCCCCACTCTGTTCTATCTGTCTATCTGACTTCTCCAGGTCTGCTCTAATTCTCTCCTTTATTCATGAACCTAACCCTGCCGGGTTAGTTGGCTTAGTGTGAATGTGCATGTGCTTGTGTGTGTGATGGTAAGAGGAGAAGCAGACAGTAAATAGGAATATGAATCTTTAAGGGCCTGCTGCTAGTGTGGCTGAAATGACTTTTCAGAGCCGCAGTGATTTTCCAAGAAGGATGTTGATGAGGGCTGGATGGTATGAGATGTGTAAGTGTGTGTGTGTGTGTGTTTGTATCTGTACATATGTATGTGTGCATTAAAATGACAGAATAGGAATTATCTTATGGATAACTTAATTTAATTATTTTCCAATAGTTTATTGTCTCCCAGGACCAATAGGTGTAACAGACACAGTGTGGGATGTAAATAACCGTTTGAGCACCACAGTCATGTGTCTTGAGCGTAAAGTCAGCTAGATTGGTCGCCGCTGGCCATGATGACTCACTAATAATTCATCATGGCCTGAGAGTATGGTTGAAATAGCAGGTGGGTGTCAGGTTTTTGGTTGAAGGTCATGTGGAAGGTACTGCTCACGGTATAAAAGTAAGTGGCCAAAGCCTTGAATAATATACAGTCAATTGTTTGACATTTGGTGGAATTCAGTGGTGATATGCCATGCCATATGTCAGAAGGTGTGGGTGACAATGAACCAAAAAATCAAGCGATAAAACTATGGCTCTGAATATTGTTGCTGATGTGTTCCTCTCAGAAGAGGTGAGCCTGAACACCAATGTTTGCCAATCTGAATAACTCTGTTTTTGCAATGGTTTGTGCACTTAGTGGACATTGTTAATAGATTATATATTCGCTGATAACTTTAAAATTGTTCTTGCATTATATAATTTATTCACTTTTGAACTGGACTCCTTTTTTGCTTCACTTTTACATTTTTAACTCACTTCCATAAAAAGCTCATTATGTCTCACGAAGCTGACTCGTAGGCCACAACTGTTTTTACATTTACAGATTAAATATAGCTCTACATGGAACGCCTAGATCAGGTCAGTGGGTGAGATAATCCTGTTTTATAAGACAATCAAATCTGAAAACCTCATCAAAAGGTCCAAGCAACTTCTGACAAAAAAAAAAAAATACCATGCTTTTGTGTGTGCACATTTACTTTTAAGGTGTGTGTCTATGACTGTACCTACTAGAGTGAGCCAGCCACCCTGGGCTGTCTGTCACCAGCCTCTATCACATTACCATACTGCCATGACATATCTGGCAGCCCTCTGAAGCCTCAAATCTGATAAAAACAGAGATAAATCTCATCTCTGATCTTCCTGATGAATATGATAACACCTGCTCTGGGTTATTAGACCTTGACACCTATCAAGGCCCTAGGAACCACTGATCCTGGATCAGAGGTGGAAGAGACTGTGGAGGTGGAGTAAGAGGGAGTGAGACCCAAGGGGTGGAGGGGGTTAGTGGAAGCTGCTCTAGAGAGGTGTTCGCAGGCTGAGCTTAGATGACAACCATGGCTGAGTGACGGTCCAAAGCTCCATGCAAAGCCCCCCGTTTCTTGTCTGTGGAAGAAGACACTCGTTTACTCTCTCTCTCTTTCTCTCTCTCTCTCTCACGCACACACACACACACACACACACACACACACACAGCTGTGCTTTGACTTGTGAGGATACTACATTGAGTTACATTAATTTCCTGAAGATAGCTTAACAATAAACATTGCCACCATTTGCCTAACTTCTTAACCAAATTTGAATTTATTTTCACTTCCCCAAAAACTCCCAAAAATTATATTACAGGGACTTGCACAAAAGAAAGGTGAGT
This sequence comes from Microctenopoma steveboyesi, assembly GCA_032359275.1. Lineage (NCBI taxonomy): Eukaryota > Metazoa > Chordata > Actinopteri > Anabantiformes > Anabantidae > Microctenopoma > Microctenopoma steveboyesi. Next base: position 19,925,911 of record JAUMHF010000012.1, on the reverse strand, counting down.
CCCCACAATGTGACTGTATTAACAGATGTACTGTATGTCCTCACAACATCAGTAAAACAAGTACATTCAGTTGCACACACACACACACACACACACATTCTTCTGTTTCTATTTTCCTGAGTTTAATTTTCCCATCTGTTTTCCCTTGTCTTGTGTTTCTCTTACATATTCTCTTCTATTTCTGTTTTCTCCGTGGCATACACACTCAAACACGTACACTTGCACACAGGGATCTGGGGGGATGTATAGTGGTGTGGTGGAGCTAGTGATGGGGCTCTGCTTTGATGCCCAGTGGGAGATTAAAGGGCCAAGAAGCCAAGATAAAAGTACAACCGAAACACAGGTATCTGTTCCTGCTTATGCTTTACAAACACATTCACACATACTCTTTCACATATCCATAACACGTGTTTCAGGTAGGCCTAGGATCCTAACACGGACACACACCTACATACTAACATCTAATGACCAGTCAGTGACACTGAGGTCTTAGCCCCTGTCTGCCAGTCCTCATTTGTTTCCCAGCCCCTCCTATGTCTGTGTAGCAGTAGCGCTTGCTACTGGGTGTCTTGTTACTCCTCAGAAGGTCTATTGATTTAACTCTTGCCACAATCTATAACACTATTGTCTTGCCTTAAGTGTCTCATCTGTACAATTCACTGGCAGGAGTCTATACATCAAAACCCCCGCCTGCTTAAGGATATTGGTATTCTGCAACATGCTGGTAATTCTTTTCCTTTTTTTTGGAGCAAATTTTACATTTCTTACACAGTCAACCTTACTTTTTTAAGGAAAAGATGCTCTCAGCTAGACACAACACAGGCTTAAACAGGTTTATTTTTCTACTGTTGTGTTTATGAAGCCAGGATTTTATTTCACAATATCGTATAGCAGAGGTGTCAAGCAGAAGTTATACTTTAGATGTTTTTAGATGAGGTGTTCAGCCTTCTTGTGGGATTTTGACAACCAAATAACAAAAAAGTTTTTTACTGTTTAAAATCTAGACGTATGTCATTTAAGCAATGAATATGTTGCCGATATGTTGATATGTTTGATAAAAGCCTGGGATTTAGGCCTCAGAAGGCCCTTAGGTATGTTGCAACTTGTCCTTACTCTGTATTTAAATACCTGGTTTTTGGACGTGCAGCGTGGAGGACTTTTGATTATATTTGTGTACCTGAAATGCACCTGAAAGCAACAAATCATCTTGGAATTGTGATGGAAAAAGGCAATCGCCTTTTCTAGTATGTGAGAAATACTTTTTTTCAAGCAGCTTATAGACTGACATGTCTGGCGTGCACTGAAGACATTATGGTCCAATACAGTAATTGTAAGTCCACTATTGATATAGCTTTATACCCTTCTGAAGCAATATAAATGAGAACTATAAAGAATATAAGTACTTACATAGTTATTCCGTTGATGCAAGTATAATTTTATCAGCTTTATTCTAAAGAGCACAAAACTCAAGGTTACCTTTCAGAATCTGGCGAGATCTGACCATTGATTACCTTCAAATGGGACCTCAATACAAATTTTTTAACAAGGGGCTTTGGACTCTTTTCAGCAATATTAATTGATTTAGTAAGAATGTTTAAAGAAGATGGATGGATGGGCAGGTGAATAGCGCTGAAGGTGAATAGCAAAACTCCAAGACGATGCAGTTTCTCTACCTTTTCAGAGAGCCGAGCATCTTTGAAGACCTGCACTGTGACAAGTGTTAGTGTTAAATGCGTTCAACGTGAAACACTCACTCAGGGGGTGTCTTTAGCTGAATGGCCTATATAGCTGTAAGTAGCTTACTTGAGTGAAGAAGGAATTCTACCTTTCTTAAAGTCTGATTGTTTGGACCTTCGTGTCTCTAAATAGAAAACGTAGAAAAACGGTTATTATACATTTAGTCATAAAAATTTAAATTTACATGCTTTGTAGTACTGTAAATGTGGTAAATGTTACAGAACAGCTCTGTGTAGTTTTAGCCAAACCACAGTTACCATAATAGACAGTATGTATGCTGTGTTAGTCCATTTAGACATCATATGACTGCAAATTTAAATTATCTCAATGATCCCAGTGCAAATTATACAATTTAAACAAAACCCTCCACTTTGAACCATGGGTCACTGCTTGCTTTCAGAGAGATTTCACTTGTGAAAACCATACATTTATTTTGTTTGTTTTAATTCAGTCTGGAGTTTATTTGTATATTTTGTCCTTTTGTCTTTCTCTGAGCTCCATCTGGCAGCCCTATCTCACCGTGATGTTAAAAACCGCAAGTCACACAGTGACGTGAATGTTGCAGCGAGGGCCTCTGTCGATGTGGAGACATCAGCAGTATAATCTGCAGGTGGTACATGTACCTCATCTTTGTTACTGTCGTCAGGCTCGGCAGGATATGACACGGACCCAGCAGGAAGGTGTGGTGATTAGAGCAGGACAGGGTTATGGAGATGCCATTACACTGGGAAATTATCAGATATGTTTCATTACATTGTTTTTCCCAATGTGATTACACAAGTTGCAGTGAAATTACAGTGATATTTATATATCCGTGGCAAATGCGAGTGTGCTTTAATTATCTATCTATCTATCTATCTATTTCATGAAAAATAGTATTCTCCCACTGATGCACACATTTTCACAAATAATTCATTCCACCTCTGTATTGGTCCAGAATATTTACACTCGAAATCAAATTCTGTTGTTGTTTGTGGTGCAGCCATGAATAAAAACATGAGGGTGATTTTCCAAGGCAGAATAATGTGCCATCGGCGCCTTTTCCGCTGGAGTTCCACTGCCCTAAAATGAGGCCGGTCAGACAGGGAGTGATGGCGTTCCATGATGGTATTATACGATTGCTACCTACCTGCACACTTCCCTCGCCCTTTGCCTCCCTCTCTCTTTCGTTGTAAACCTCCTGCCTCACTCCAGTGTCCGGATACTAAAACCAGCTATTCACGATCTGCATCGCCATCCTTCCATTAAGAGGAGAACTTGCAAGCATGCACGCACATGCACAAAGATCACAGTTATATATCTATGTAGGAATGCACACCTGGCCACACACTGACAGGGTTTGCAGAGTGATAGAACACTAAAAGAATCTGATCAGTTTCTCAAAGAAAGATCTTGGAGCAACTGTACACTGACAGGTGTTAGCTTTACAGACGTTTTGCTTGTCGAGCTTAGCAGCATATATGATATACTGTGACTGCACACATTTATTCTTGTAGTGGATTAATTGAACTGATCGCTTAAATAAAGGAAATCCATGCCGCTGAGTACACTAGAAATATATACGTTGACTAGACTACTGCTATCATTCAGAAGGTGCAATAAAAATGGTCAATGTTCACTATTCAAATAGACATTTGCCTGGCATTGTGCGATTGGTTCTGCTGTCCTTGAAGTGTGTCACAATATATATATATATATATATATATATATATATATATATATATTGTATTAGTCTGTGCGTTTCACATACCACATTCCTGCACTTTGTCCACTAATTCTTAGTCTGTCTTTGAATAGGCAGTAGATCTGAGGCACGCTGTTCATGTATCCTTCCTGAAGGTTCCTACTGAACGTAAGAACAGGCCTATGCAATGTAATGTTCATAGCAGGAATTTGATCCTTGGATGATGGCTGTGTTAAGATCACAGATAGGAAACGAAATCTGTCCCCAGTGGTGCGTTTTGCTTTTATATGCAGGCCCTCCTACGATATGGCTTCCTTTCTGAATATTCCATGTATTTGTTTATATACATTTATGTACACATTTTTATTAGAAGGAGCTACACCTTAGAAATGGCAAAGTCAATTTTCTGGTATGGAGAGACGGGGAATAAAGGGGGAGTGGCCTTCAACAAGGGGAGAAATGTGGAGCATTTGACCATGTGTCTTGGTATGAATATGATCCACCTGATGGGTGCATATCGGTGTTAAACAACCACATGAGAGAGATTAGGACAGTAGGCCGTGTAGGGAGAACAGAAATGCATTTATTATTTAAATATTTATGTCACAGCAAACAATTGTTCAGATATAGGGGCAGAAAGCATGAAGAGAGAGAAACAAAAAAAGGATGTGTAGGAGGAGTGTACACAGCAAATATTTGAATCTATTTCCACTCATGCTGTATACCTGACACGGAGGAACAGGCATGAAAAAGCTGAAGAGAAAAGGCAGAAATTCTGTTGTAATTAAAATAAATTTCAACTCTGTTCTAGCACCATAGTAAATGTATAAATGTAAAAAAAAACTCTTAAATGAAGCCAATTTTAATGTGTTACTGAATGAAATGGTCATGATAAGGTATTTAAAAACCACACAGTGATGACAGTGAACACACGTCTTAACAGAATGAGAGAAATGACAAAAGGCTTAGTTAGATTAAGTATTTGGTATTCAAACAAATTATCAGTGTATGTTGATGTACACAAACAAACAATAAAGTGCATCCTGCTGTTTTATTCTGTGCCCCCGCCTTCACTCTTCCTTCCATCTAATTTGCCCTCTTTCTTTCTGTTGGGTGAGACATTTTCCCCTCCACTACAAAGCCAACGTCATGTTCAGAGCTTTCTACATAAGTGTTTCATGTCATTTCTTTTCCCCTAAAACACATCTGCTTATTCCATGTGTTGCAGGTCTTATATTTGGGTTTGAGAGTGGATAGGTAACATTAAAGACCTATCACTTTCTCTCTCTGTCATTCTCCTCCTTCATACTCCATTTGATCTGAAGCCAGATATGGCTTTTAGATGTGAATGTGGACACACAGACACACACACACACACACACACAGAATACCTGCATGCAAACACATTAGAGCAAACAATGTGCACACGCTCTGACTGACAGATAAACAGTTTGAGGGAACACACGTACATGCGCACTCAAACGGGTGCAAAAACACACCTTTATCTCGCAAGGCTTTTATTTTGTGTATTCCCTCCTATCCAAACATCAAAAGGAGAATCCTGTCTCACATCACACAGACAAACAACAATATTACTATCCTCTGTACTCGACAATGCCATTGTAAAATGCTCCACACTTGACAACTTGTGGAATGGGTTGAAGGACTGGTGGATTCAAACAAACAGACATAAATACTCAACAAATACCACCTACAGCCAATAAAATATGCATGGAAGAGAACGACTTAAAACCGACTACTGTCACAAATGATGACATTCAAAAAAGAAGAAAAAAAACACACTTTAACAGTGACTGTCTTCCACAGGTGTCTGTGTGTCTTCATATTCTGTTTTTCTATTTTTGCACTTACATATATATGTACAAATGAAACATAGTTCTGTAGTTTGGAGAACCCTGATTATTAAAAGTTGCAAGTAAAAAGCAAATGCTGCAAAGAAAAAGAAATTGCTTGTTTCTCACTTCTATATTTTATACAAAGATTTTATTATTGTTAATATACGACTTCTTAGCTCGATATAAATCATGTCAAAATCAGAGTTTTGAGATTCCAATGAAGTTCCCAAATGTTCTGAACGCCAAAATGCATTCACAGATTTTTAAGAAAGAGTCAGTAAGAAAAACCTTGATATATTAGATACCAATAACTCATCTTTTCTTTTACTCCTGCCTTTGTTCACTCTCTTTCTGATCTGTAATTGAAAAAGCATTCCATTTTTATTTTCACCGCTATCCAAAGGCTAAATCCAAAACACCAGCCAGGAGGTTAGCTTGGTCACCTGGCACCCACAGGCACTCTCACCTCCGTCTCTCTCTTTTTGACACGCACACACACACACACACACGGAGAGACACACACACACACACACACACACACACACACACACACACCTGAATGCTGTGCTTCAATAAACTGTAAATTCCTCCTCTGCACCCACCATACCCAAGCTAACCCTTTAAAAGTCACCCACCTCCACCTTGTAATGCATGAACACACACAGACACACGCATACATACTTACCCACAGTCACACACAACAGACAAGCCCAAACACACAAAAAAACAATGTGGCTTAGTGGATGGTATCAAATTTAGTGGCCACGGGGATCTGGCTGGGGTCATAAATCTATATCTAACATGTGAGAAAATCTCTACATGAATATCTGGAGACACAGAGGGAGAGGGAGACGAAGAGGCAGACAGCAGGATATAGAGAGAGAGAGACAAAGGGAAAGAAGCAGAAAGCAAAGTAAGAGTCTTGTAGCGAGAAGGAGGCACAGACAAACAGAGACAGAAACTGGGCGAGGTATAGAAAGAAATAAACAAGCAAATGCAAGACGGTAGAAAAACTGAGCGGGAGAGTGGGCGACAAAGCACAGCTGAGGAGAAGAGGAATAAGTAAGAGAGATCAAGATAAACCAGCAAAATGAGAAATGAAAAGATAGACAGCATAAGAGTCACAGACGGAGAATATGACAGTGAGAGATATATGGGCGGAGAGACAAAGTAAGGGAGGGAAGGAGGTCTACAGACAGACAGACAGACATAGAGTGAGGGAGATACATGACCCCTCTCTCTCTAACAATTGCTCTTCATGTGGTGCTCAGCTTAGCAGGCGAGTCGCTGGAATCAGGAATGTGGAATGTGGGATTTCAGGCTTGGAAGTGATAGCTACTGTCTGTGTGTAATATTTAGGGCCGACACAGGGAGCCTCTGGCACACCATGAAACACATGGACGGGACAGCTTTTTGTTTTTTTTTTATCTGCTGCAAGCTGGTTTGTGTGTGCGAGTGCATACGTGTACAGCAAAGTGTAGGGACATTTGTGGGCATAGTTAAATGTATTGTAATTTTATGTGAGCTTAAAAATAATGTCTGAGGAAGAACACATTTATTTGTGGTCTCGCCGCTTTGACCCTACTGTGATATTATTTCTGTCAATTTAATAATAGTTCATATGGTGTGTAATATTGGAAACGTTTAAGGAAGTAAAAGTTTCAATAAAGCAATATCAAAAACTCTTTATTATAATTAATTTCATAGACATTACAGCTTTAATTAAAAATAAAAAAATTTTCAAAATTTTGTTTTAGCAGCAGACATATGCAGAATTGTTCATCTCAGAGATTTGCAGTGTTGCACACTATTGTCAGTCTCTGGTAAACATATTTTTAGTCTCATTAAGAGGGAGCAAATTTTAATTATTGTATGCAATATTGTTAAAAAAAGTTGGATCAACAAAAATAGCACCACATTAAAACAGCACTTCGTGTATATCAGATAGATATTTGTGTGCATTACGTAAAAAACTGTTTTACAAATAAAATTAGCCAAATCTTGTTCAGGTCGGCCTGATCTGCACACTCAAATAAAAAGAACAATTATACACACGCTGCGTGTTGCCACTCTTTTTGTTGTTCCCTCTCCATCTCGCTCTCACACACACGGGGAGCTAACACACACCCTCTGCTGCTAACACAGGAGACAGTTGTTGCTGGCTGCCCCAATGCCTGTCATGGCTGTCAGGCCAAATCCCATGAATTATGGCTCCTCCAGATGTAAGAGATTTCTAAGCTGCCTCCAACGGCCTGCGGTCTGTGGTGAGAGAGAGAGAGTGAGAGATAGGGAGAGAGAGAAAAAAAAACAGAAAGAGAGAGGGAGAGATTTGGGTTTATGCAGTGTCATCCAAAAATCCATTTTCTTTTCTCTATCCCTCATCTTTATTATCTTTCTGTATTCTTTCAGTGAAGAAATTGGCATTACTTTCAATTACCTTCGGACAAAAATATTATTTTATGCATCACACATTTGAAAATTTCATATGAATATGTGCCTTACATCTGCGAGAAAGAGCGACTACCCACATGCTCATATGTTTTTTAAGCTGAACCTGGAAATTGGATATTTCTTTTGTGGAAAATGTTTTTCTAGCTCAATGGTGGTGTTTGTATGAACTAAAATCAAGACCCATTCTTCAGTTTCCACCTGTTTATACTTGTTCATTACCTTTTGGCGTTTTCAAAAGTGTTGGATGACATCGTACTGAAAGTGACAACGGTGGCATGAATTTATATTTGCATAGTGGTCATTAATTGTCATCTTGACTGTGACATCACACCGTGTTTAGCACACGTGGCCTTAAAACGAGCAGTTAATGCAGGATTACTGGCACATTGATCATTTTGCGTGACCAGTGCATTAGTTTAATTTTCCCATACTCACAACACTTAAAATTCAAGCCCCATCAGTCTTTTACTTCGTTTCGTCTGCTCTCACTTTTTCTCTCATTAGTACTTCGTAACCAGACAGTTTATTTGAAATTATGGAAGCATTACACTCTCTGATGTAGCAGTTTAAAAATCAATAGCAGAACCCCTAGTCGCTTCACTTAAGCCCTCTCCTATGGCAAAGGGGATGTCTCTTTCTCCCTCTCTCTTAAATGGTAATTTCATTTGCAGTCACTAAGACCTCACTGATAATTACCAATGCCCTGAGAGAAAAAGGCGAGCGAAAGAGAGAGGGGAGTGATGGGAGATAGGAGAGGGAAAGAGGAGAGATGGATTAAGAAAGGAGAGTGAATGCCAGTCATTAGAAAAGCTTTCCTCTCTCCGTCCTTTGATCAGAGTTAAGAACACATTGCCTTCGCTCTATCGCTCCCTGACACCAACCTCTGAAAAGAAAAGATGGGGCACAGGAGGGGGGAAAAGTGAGTGAGGAAAAGACTGACAAAAAATGATCCCTGAAGTCTTAAATAGCATATTTAATAGGCCTTAATTTTGACATTGAACCCTCTCTGTTCTTGGGTTACACCTGGGCCGTCCATTTTCAGAGAGCTCCACCATCCATTTTCCCCTTCTTTATCTCTCAAATGAACTAATCAGAAAGAGGAATATGAAGTGTCCTGCAGGATCCATTTCTCTAGAAGCATATGGCAATGATTGATGGGGGACAAGTTTGACTTTCCCAGGTCGCCCTCGTTGCGCACATCTGGGAGCATGCAATAATTCTCTTAATTTAGACCCAGTCCCTTCCTCCTGCTTCTTCTTTTCCCATCTCCCTATTTTTTCAAAGAACCTCAATTTCACTTTGGAGGAAAAAAAAGAGCCTTCGCTCATCCCATCTCTCCTCTTCCTCTCTCACTCTCTCAAGACAAGCAAAACCATTTTGGCCCAAGTAAAGGTACCGTAGTGGTTGCCAGATGTTTATAAGAACTACTGGGGCAATCCCCTTGTTTTTATGGCTCCTATGATTTTTCTTTCTTGCTTAAACAAGTCTTAAAAACTACTTATGACATAAAGCTACTGGAACTATATTTACAATATGCGTAGAGGATATTTAATCAAACACTGTAGATGCAAGAGGAATGTGAGTTTCCTGTGTTTTTAGTCTGAAAGCACCTTCTTTCACACACAGTCATACATTTTAAGATTTATGCACATCCAGTTCAGACTCAAGGGGAAAGAAAATGCTCTTCTACTTTGTTCCAGGTTTGTTTGGTTCGTTCAAAGCAAAATTACAATTAATGAAACTACAAAAGTGAAACGAAATTTTCGGTGCGCTCTAAGAAGGGTGGGGGTGGGCAACCATCTCAATCCTTCTCGATCGGGCCTTGTTAGCTGTGCATTGAAATCATCTTTGACTCTGGGTTTGCAGTAGGAAAGAGGAACTCTGACCACTAAATGCTTTCGGGAAACCCTCTCATCCTCCTTCTGCCATGCGATGAGTTCGCCTCTGAAATATTCGGCACCATTAACATTCCGATGGGTATCGTCCCCTTTCACACACAATTCGCTCTGCTCCTGAGACCTGTGGGCCACGGCAGAGAGAGGCCCAGAGCAGATGCTATCTGCTCTCATTCTTCACAAGACCTCTCCTCTGTGTTATATTCGGTGCAAAGAAAATTGTACACCGATACAGAAGATGATTTTCAGGTGTTTGGTCATTTGAATTTGGCTGCATATAATGTACATTTAGCAATTCAACATATGATTTAACAGCTTATCGTTTTTATTTAGATTTTGCTGCACAGATAATGTTATGTTGTACTTAAATAGTCAACCGTTAAAAACATCCATCAGCGTAATTGGCAATAAAACTGAAATGTGTGTGTGAGCATAGCTGCTAATGATGTGACTGTGTGCGTAAATCGTTTTGCCAGTCAAACCGTGTGTTTTCTCCTCTACTTACAGCTGCTGCCATATCGTCAATCCTCACAATTGAACTGCCCATAACTGAGTGTGTGTGTGTGTGTGTGCTGTGTCTAACCACGTGTAATAATGTGAGAGACAGAGCACTACACTTTGAGCACAATTAGCCAGGCATTTAGGCATCTTAATTGGTGACATTTGATCTTAGGCACTTGCTGATGAACCACTTAGCAGCAGACTTATGGATTAGTACCCGACACGGCTCTACCTTCTCAGATGTAACTAACATGTCAGGAATTAGAGCTCTTAACACTGTCTTACAAATGAAGACAGCTGTATCGACTAGCACGGAAAACTGCTTTCCTTTCGACTTTGCTTTTGTTTAAGTCAGACTCCTCTTGAAGTCTATCTCTTGTCCTCTCTTCTTATCAACTCACGCCGTGTGTTTTCTCTTCTTATCAACCTAAACACGTTTGTGTTTAAATTTTGCTTTGCTCTCTTCTGGACTATTGGAACTGCTTTGTTGGCAGCGGGCCACTCACATTTGGCTGTGACAGTATTTTGTCGTTTTGTTGTCATAGCGTTGAAGTGGTCTCAGTTGTCTGGGCAACATGTGCCAGGGCTCGTGGGAGCCTCATAAATGTCATGTATTGACGGAACCGCTTGGGAGAGCAGGAAGTCCTTGCCAAAAAACAGATAGATAGAGCGCCACTGGTGTTGGGGATGCCTTGTTGCATTAAATCATGTTTGTGAATAACAATACAGACATTCACAAGTACACTTGCACTCAACCATGAATAGAAATGCATTGGCTAGCCAGCAATTACGCTTGTAAACATGTAGCTTTGCAGGCAGTGTTCTACAAAATTACATATCTGCAGAAATCTACACGTTTACGAACTCTTGCTCCTCCGTCTGTTATTTTTGCTCTTCCCTTTTAATCTGACCATTGTTATAAGAACCAATTCACTAGCCCCCACCCCATCCTTTGTAGGTGTGTCACATTTTTGCCACACTTTCCCCTCCCCAGGTCATTGTCATGTGCCCAGACCTACCGAACAGAGAGGCTTTAAACAGGAGAGACAGCACTTGTCCGTTAGATTAGCATGTTCCCAATGTCACATGCCTTCGCCTGCACACGTCACCACTTGTCTGGAGGTGCCTGTCGAGGTTCATTAGAAAATGCCAAGATTTTGGGAACAGAGCAATTTTGTCAAAAGGTAGAGAAAAATCTCTAGGATGCAAGTTTTCACAAAAAAATGGGAACATTTATTTGATATGATGATGTGTAAATGCCAGCGTAAGATAAGCGTTTTATTTGTTTTGTTGACGAAAATACCTTTTATAGCTTTTGTTCTCACATCGCAAATTAATATTCCAGACCCTACATCATTATTATTCAACACAAAACACATATTCTAACCAACAAAGCAACTTCAGGCTGAGGCGAGGGCCAGTCGGCATTTCAAACGCCCCTGAGATTCCAGATATTCTAATACCGTGGGACCTCCTCTCATATTTATTGTGGGAATCAGAATTTATGATGAGTAAATTGGGCTTCTTCATCTGTGTGCCAGGGGGTTGCAACATGCGGCCAAGATGGCTTGACTTATTGATTACAGGGAGCAGTATGCCCCATTTCAAAGGGAAGGAGAACCCCCGCAACGCAACTTCTGAGAATTAATTTGCCCGGCATGGGCCTTCATGAGAAACACTTGTCCATAGACACACGGAGAAATGCGAGCACAGACACACAAAAACCGAAGCCTGCAGGTAAAAGAATCACACCAAAAAAAAAACAGCTACACATGCATGCAGCACCTTCCAGCCCCCCCCCACACACAAACATATGCACTACACGAGGCCAATTTCTGCAGTGCTCCAGGTAACAAGACATGGCTAGTTTGGCGTAACCAGAGATTGTGATCATACTTGTCATGATCATAAACACACACTCGTCTATTTTAAACATTTTTATTTTACTTTTTAACAATAATTTACATAAAGAAATGATACATTTCACTGTAATTTGTTTATAGGTTATATAGTGTTCACTTAAACAGCCTGACAAATTCAGTTTTTTTTCTGTCTTTCAAATTCAAATGTTGAAAATTAAAACCAGTTTTGTTATTTTTGGTCTAAATTTATTTTCCATTCCCTAGAAGCAATTTTTGTTTCTGGGACATCCAACCTTTCATATAAAGTAACATTCAGTGACACGGTTACAGTCCCATCCAAAGCGTTTTTCCAGATAAAGCCACAGCTGAACTATCAGTGGTTCATCCCTGGCATTGTCCACTGGATCGCCGTCTGCACTCAAACTCAAGTTCCTATTTCACCAGCAGCACCCGTGCTAATTTATCATCATGGTCATGACAGACAACGCATCTGTGTGCGAATGGATTGAGTGAAGAAGGAGGGAAGTGAAGGAGTGAGAGCAGGATGGGTTGGTGGATTTGGGGGGGCAGAGAGAGGGAAGAAATATGGTGGCGGGGAGGATTCTGATCGCTTTTAAAGGGTTCATCTTTTGTATGATAGGCACCATACTACCCTTTGCTCAACCTCTCCCCCTCCTGCTTTCTCCTTTATAAGACACTGTCAGCATACCCCCCACCCCCACCCACTCTGCAACTGGACACCTCATTGTCTTGGGCTATCGTATGTTGCAACCCATATACTGCAGGTGTGATATAGAAACGTGTTAAAGAGCTTAGGGAGTGAATTGAGAATGTAGACCTACAGAGGTTTTTTGTTGCAGCATAAAACTGTAGCTTCACAGGCCGTGAAATGGCACATCCATGACGACCAGCTTCTTGACAACGGTCCCACATGAAATTTGTCTTACGGGCCTATCAGTTGACTGACGCCCCTGTGTTCGTCGGCGCGGACGAGCTGAGCAGGCGCTCCCGTGATGAGCTCGACGGGCAGATAGGTCGAAATGCGGACGGACATCAGACGGGGAGACACGCAACGCGTCTTGTGTTCACACGTGCCACACTTATATTCATACAGTATTTGTGTGTGGCTGTGCGTACATGTGTGCATACAAGTCGAGGCGGCAGGTGTGTGCATACATGCGTTCTCATGTGTGTGTTCAAGCAAGCATATCTGTTTACTTTCGCTCTCGAAAACCCACTCATATTTGAATGCAGGAGACAGAACACATCTCCCTGCTCTGTGAGCCACTAGACAGCTCAGTCAGAATATTTTAGAGTACACACAAATATTACACCCCCGGACACACACACTCTCACACTCCTCCTCCCTGGGGTACCCTATATGTGGTGCCTGGGGAGTGCAAAATGGAACTTTTTAAAAGCCAAAAACACTTCTCCTGAACAAACTAGTCGTGCTTAATAACACCACACCTGTGTTCGTCTCTCCTCTCTCGCGACAGGCCATCATTATCTCCAAGGGGTGGGTGTTTCGGCTGCTTTTTAGAGAAAGGTCATGGTTGTTTTGGTATCTGAAGTCCTTGCAACATGACAGAAGGCAAATAGACTATAAACTATTTGGAATCTACGCATCAACAAATACATTTTAGCATTGAAATGAAAAAAAGGAACGATTTTGAGAACTGTAGATTTAGCGTGAAGATATTGTGAGATGCATATTCCTGAGAGGTTCAGATGACTGAATTGTTCAGTTTGAACTTGCAGCGCACATTGTAGTATTTTGATGTGCATTACATTGAGGAATCAAGAAAATCTACTGTGATGTTGTTTTTTTTTAATTTATATAAGCATCAGCTTCAATTTTTTTTTCAGTTGCTGGTGTCTCTTTTCTTCAGCTGAGGTAAATGAACTTGTGTACACACAGATACACAAAAATAAACACACACAGACATCAGGCACACAACCAGTAGGTATACAGACAAACACAGATGCACCTTCTGCTCTTATGAAGATAAATATGGCAAGGGGTAGATTTTCACCCGCACCCGCCGAACGTGACACACACATTCATCCTAGCTGTATTTGGGGTTTTGCAGTGTGTGTGTGTGTGTGTGTGTGTGTGTGTGATGAGGGGATGCATATTGGGGATATAGCAGCAAAGCTGTGTGCACCTCACTGCCTTTTCAATGTATGGAAATGTATGTGCATTTTTGAAGAAGGGGGGCTAAATTTATTTCTCTTCCCCCGTTGTACCCTTCGCCCCTTCCTCTCTCTCTACACCTCATTCCCGCAGCTGATAGACCTATGGATGCATGATAGATGGTGAGAGAGGAAGAGAGTGAGATCGGGGGGGGGGGGTCTCTTCATGGATGCATACATGCATGCATGGATGTATATGCACCCCACTTCCCCACAGCTCTCAAACACATGCTATAAAGTCACTAACTCACACACATGCATGCAAAAACACACCTCTAAATGTAGGATTCATGCGCATACCCAATGTAATCCATAGTTTTACATAATGGAGAGGAGGAAAGAGTGGAGGCAAGCCGACTCCTGTAGCCAGGTGATAAAGATAATGTGAATCATCTGACTCTTTCTTTTTCTTTCTGTATGTATTCACGTTCACCTAGGGAGATGCTGATATGTTATGGGGGAATATAATGAGATCGTCAAGAACACATGTGGGTCATACGTGTGCTTTGTGCAATTTTCACAATGTATAAGGATTATGGCTCACGTTATGCAGAGATTTGAGGAAATTGCTCTGAGTGCAGCTCATCTGTCTGTGGACTGGTAACGCCATTGCGCTATTTGCACATATTCCATAAAAGCAATTGCACTGGGAATGCACAATTGAGTGCACTGTTTTGATATGCAATTGATGGATTTTCTACACTTTTGTATAATAGTATGTATATACTGGGAGGTTGGAGTTTGTTTGTTGCTGGAATTAATTATGCAAAAAGTATGCGACATACTCTACATGCAAACAAAAAGAGAAGTCACTGTTAATTATTCAGAGAAAGTTAATTTTTTGGAATATAATTAAAAGCATTTAACCATCAGGGACAGAGTAAGATCAAAGTTGTATATTTAATATCATGCAGATAGCATTTTAAAATTAGCAAAGCCTCTTAACTTTATAATTATCTTTGGTGTGAGAACTGAGGCAGGAAGTTCTTTTGTGTTCGTTCTGACGCTCAAATAGTCTCTTTAGAATTAGATGAAAATTAATTAGAAATAATTGCAGATAGACATGCAGATTGCATTAACAATGCAAATCATTCTCAGCAGAGTGGAACTGAAGTTACTTTTTGGCAAGAATTTTTGTGCAGTGAGTGAATTCTAACATATTAACTTTACATGACATTTTAAAGCTATTTACTTGTTGGGAGTTCTGTGGAGGATCTGCTTAAATTAAACAATGTGTCCTTTCACTTTTATATCATTGCACTACGTGACAATACTTTCCTTTCTTATGTCTGTGATCGTATTAATGTTTTTGGATGTGTGTGTCACAACCGCTCTCTCTTTCCCCCTCTCGCTCCATATTTTTGCTGAAGCTGACACACGGTAATGTCCAGATATATCAACAAAGGAAAACAGAAAGAGGGTGTGAAGAAAGGTGTGGTGTGTCTATGTGTGTGTGTGTGTGTGTGTGCGTGTGTGCGTGAGTGAGTGTATGAGAGAGAGAGAAAGGTTGAATTCTATCCCCTGGTATCAGCAGACCCACGGAAAAGCAGAATTGTTTCCTCCATATTAGGAATCAAAGCTAAGCCCAGTGTTAATGTGTCCACCATTTTAACTGCAGCCGTCAGACCTTGAGAAGGCAGGTGCAGCGCGATTGAGTGTGTAGGTGTCAGTACATTTTATTTATTTATTTTTACATTTGTATTTTTACAGGTCATGATGCATGTTCCCGTAAAATGTTCTTCTTCAAAACTGTTGACGATGTGTGTGTGTGTTTGTCTTACATTCATATTCACGCTGTACATGGATTTTCCATGTGAAGAAGAGTGTGTCCATGTGTGCGGCTGGTGCACAAGCATGTACGCCTGCAGGTTTCCATGCCTTGTACATTTATAGTCCCAGGAAACTGTTGACCTCACCCACAGCCCCCTTTGCACAACCACCCTGTGTGTTTCTAGAGGACCCTTGAACTTGACCGTGGAAGGAGAGGGGTGATGGGACTAGAGCAGAGGCTTAAAACAAACAACTCTCATGGACAACAAAGGCAAGGGGGAAGGGTGGTGTTGGCTTGGGTGGGGGTGCATAAAGGTTGAGATTCTAAGGAGAAAGTCCCCAGGGTACATATGTGTTGTATGTCCATATGTAGTTCACCAGGTCTTAGAAATCTGCTCCTTCATTCACTCATCTTTTCCTCGGTTTTCTTTCTTTCATTACACTTGACAAATAAAGTTTACTGGGTGTTTTATAATATCACCACATTGATTGTTGAGTAGAATGCTGCTGCTATAAAACAGCATTATGGTTTCAAAGCCAGCTCACTAATTAGTGTGTTTTGTCTTTTTGCATTCACAGTGTTTAAATGTTAGTCCTCCAATCTGAACAACCATATAGACTAGTTTCTTTGTCCCTGCCCTACAAACAATTATGAATATTATCCCTGCAAACAGCAGGACTTATGTCTCACATACATTTGTAACATTGCTGTTGAATAATGAATGAACTCTGCTATGTTAGGAGATTAGGGTAAGTTTAAGGACCAAAAAGGGGGTTTGGCAGGTTTGGTGAAAAATAATGGTTTGCTTTAAAATACATGTACACGTAAATGTTAGAGGACACAGGTAATCATTGTTTCAGTAATAAACTTAAGAGTAAGGTCACATGGTCACGCGTATAGAGCCTAATAATCAGCTTGGACAAAACTGTTTTGGTCATCTTATGGATGTCTCTGATGCTTGTGGATATGTTATTGGTGTATATAATTCTGTTTGGTCTGTATGTATGGAGTGGTGGTTTTTTGATCATAGCAATGTAATAAAATAAGAAAAAGAAATTGAGATGAAGGGATGAAGTGACAAGGACACGATGGAGGCCGAGAAACAGAAGAAACAGTTTGAAAGAGGTCAAGGAGCATGGCATCTTTTTGGTGTGTGTGTGTGTGTGTGTGTGTGTGAACTAATTGCGAGTACAAGGGGAGAGGTGAAAGGTTTTTACAAAAACAGCAGATAGAGCTGGACAGTCCGAGGCAGCGTTGCACTGTGCGCACAGATATACGAACGTGTGTCTGCAAACTTCTTCTGCACGTATGTGCATGCGTGCACCTACGAGTGTGTGCTTTAATAGCCACAGTCAGAGAGCCTCTGTCAGACAGTCGGCTAATTGGCCATCTTACAAGTACAGAGGAGGCTGCTGGCAAATTGGCAAAAAGGGCAACTGGCTTCAATCTGATACCAAACCCCTTTCTGTCACGATGTTGTCCATTAGACAACAGCTTAAGTCAGGGAAATGGAACAGAAATAAGAAAAACAGAATACAAAACAAGGAGAAAATAGTGGCGTAATTGTGCTTTGGAGGCTTGTGTTGTTGTGCTCGATCTGTGTAGAGCAAGACAACGGGGATCATGCCAGATTTAGTGTAAATAGAATTTGGGGGCAAGATTGTCAACTCATTGGATTGGTGTCTTTATATGTGTGTGTGTGTGTGTGTGTGTGTGTTTCCCTGCTGCAGACGCCTCATGTATTTTAATCCATGTAAAGTCCCAACTGGGTTCCAATTAGGAACAGGTTTCCTAACGGCCTGAGGGGAACGGATAATTATGCTGTTGACTGAGGTTGTGAATTAGAGTGTTTGTGTATTTGTACATGTTATTTTATCATTTTACAGGCACCTTTCATTTCAGCAGCATTGTTGTGAGGTTATTTGGGCACAGTAATCAGACAGTGTTAGGAATATGGGGGATGTTGATAGTGATGGTGAAAGTTAGGGTAAGAGGTTAGGAGATGACTTATGTCAGTGAGACCTGTGTCTGGTGACACATGGATGATGTTCTACTGTTTAAATCCTCTTATCTCAATTGTTTATCATGAATACTGATGGTAAGATAAACATATCTATATTTTGTTTAAATATAAGCTTGAAGGCCCAACAGAGTACCTATTTGAGAACATTATTTTGGGCCTTGTCTCCACAAAATGATTATTCGTAATTGGGTTTGATGCTGAGATCTAAATATTCTTCTCTCAATTGTGTGCAAACTGCTTTAGGTATAAAAATACATAAGTTCCTATATGCATATACTGTAGGAACCACAGCATATTCATTCAGTATAGAAATATAGATGTGCCGATTGTCTGCATCTTACTTGTTCTATTAACACATGTGCATGCTGAGTGTTGTGCGCGTAGGTGTGTGCATGTGCTATTTTGGGTGTGACAGGTAGCCGTGCCCCAGCGCTCTTAAACTCCCCACCGACTGTCTAACCTTAAAGAGAGAGAGTGATGCTGATGAAGTGGACAGCGTGCTCTCATATCGAAACCTAAATGTTGAAAAATGTCCCTTCAGATAAAATGGATAACCCAACTGGAGAACACTTTGGTATAAATACACTGTTTTGCAAGGCTGAGCTGTCACGAAAGCCAAGAAAGCGTCAACATTTCTCTGCATGGTTTTCTGCAATTTGAAAAGCTTGCCATAGAAGCAAAAAAGCAACCCTGTGTTTATTCTCAGCACTGCAATGTTTTGGGGATGCTAGGCCCTCCTCACTGTGTATTCATGAACTCTTATTGTGGTTGCCACTATTTCCATATTGAATACGAGATATTTACACAATTTTTCTTAATCCATACAGATGGTTATGAACATATTGCTGTAAACTGTTGTAGACTGTTATTATTATCAGAGAATACTCTGGGAGGAGGGTATGGGTTTAAAATCTAACTCCAATTTACAAATCTGAAATAAATTTCACACTCCCCTCTGAAGATTTTTACATAGAAATGAATGCAATGGAGGGTTGAGAGGGGCACAAGGAATCTTTTGAGACTGCAAAACAGCATAATTGTTTTGCTATCCAATAGGGTGTTATACTACACATAATATATGGTTATTTCATACAACCTCCAGACTGCCAAGATGTTTTCAATTTGGCATGGTCCTGCGATCATGATATCACAGAGGGAAAAAAAAAGAGAGAGAGCTTCCAGTCTGGGATGGCCAGAGCAGCGAGAGGGCGATCATTTCGCCAAACTCAAAGGCTTTTTTTCCCCCCTTTCTCTCTCTCTGAGACGAATAATTCCACAGTTGCTGAGGCACTGAAAAAGCAATCTGCCGAATACCCCAGGGTCATGTCTGTGGCCGGATGATTTGTGTGAAATGTCATACATTAAATATAAGTTTAACATTCAGCCCGGTGCACTGTAAAACTGCCCTGTCGTTGCCACAGTCCGCCATTTCCCTCTTTGCAGGGAGGGTTCGAGTTCAGGAAAACGTCCATAAAGGAGTTAGACACACAAATACACGCATAGACAAGGACGCACCCACACACACACCACCCCCTGTGTCTGCCCAATCTTAGAGGGAGTAAGAGGAAAGGAGTGCAGATGGCGGGGAGTTGTGAGGCCATTCGATCCACAGCTGCTTTTCATTTGCGAATGCGAGAGCACCAACTTTTTTTCTTGAAAAACATATCTCTCTATATATATTTTTTTCTCAATTTCATCTTGTATTTTTTCCCAGGGAGGTTTTGGGCCAGACATGCATTGCGAAAAGGGGGGCGGGGGTGGCAGTCAGACAGATGGACAGAGAGATGGACAGTTTGTCTAGAGGCAGGTGTTGACTCCGCATCCATAGCTGAGATGAGAAAGTAAGAGAGGAGGTGAGGAGGGAAAAAAAGGGTTGTAACTAATTCATAAAGTTTCAGGAAAACAGCAGTCACTGAGAGGAAGAGAGAGAAGAGAAGCGAGAGAGACAGAGGAAAAAGGTGTCTCTGGGGACTTCAGTGAAGCAGTCATCCCAGAGAGAGAGGGGAGATTCTGTCCAGCCTAGCAGATGAGAAAGAAATGACAGAGAGGGTACAAAGGATGTCATCCACCAGATGGACAACTGATGAGTTTTCTCCCTTTTCTCTTTGTCTTCCTCTTTTTTTCTTTCCTCGTGGCTTGTTTGTTTGTGCACAGCCTGTGCCTCTGGAAAGTTTCTGTCTGAATGACTATAATAAGATCATGCGTTTGATATGTAAAGGGGGAGCGTTGTGGATATTTCAGAAATATGAAATTCATTGAAGATGGCCAACTTTGACAGTGATCAAAGGGCAAACACTGGATGTTTTCGAGTAGAGAAAGTCTAAAACACTGTATCAGCCTTGATTAAGCTGTGCCAGACTCGGGTGGATATCGTTCACGAATGTAATTATGTACCTCTCTTTGCTTTTTTCAAAATATTTTTATCTACCTGGCACAGTTCAATTTCATTTTCGCCTCGTGGTGTTTGACAACATTTGCATCTAAAAAAAAAATCCATGCACCCTTTCTACAAATTCTGCTTATTATTACCATGAAAGAGCTAAGCACCAGATTTATCAATTTCACCTTGAAGGTGTTGTACTTGCCAGAGAATTTGTAAGCAAGTCGGGACGCTTTGAAGACAAACACGGTATCGCTACAATCTGCACCCCCCTCCTTTCTCTTTCCTACCCTTCTCCTCCCTTACCACTCCCTACTTCAAAGCAAAAAGGCTGAGATGAAAGTTTGAAAAGAAATGAAAAACAAATTGTTCATTTGTATCTGGGAGGAGACCAGACACTTGAGCAAATTCCGTCTGCGTTTTCGCTTTACACGAGCTACAGTAGTTATCCAAAGGTGGAGTGCGGGAGAGCCAGAAAGAGGCGAGACCCTAGCAATGTCTGTTTTAAAGTCTCAGTCAGACAATCAAATGTGTAAATGAGAGTGAAGCTGGTCAATGATCTCCTACGGGACAATTCTATAAGAGAATTTCTACACTGCTCCTCAGCAAAAATCTGTATTGATGTGTTGTTTATACAGCAGTAGATACGGAATAGCAGTAACATAAGAAAAAAAGTTACTGCAATATTTCATTTCTATAAAGTTCTTTTTTCAAAATATGGGCAGTGTGTCAAATTTGCAAACTCAAATCACAGCACCGGTGATGGTACAAACAGAAGTGTATGTGTATGAGCCGAATGAAACATCAAATAATAATAATCTTTAAACAGAAATATATCCAGTGTTTACGCTGCCACACAATGACACATAAATGTCAAAGGAGATTATAGCAACGACTAACAAAGGTGAAGGATGAAGGCATAGCTTATTACACTTTCCTATAAATGCATGATGCAACACCTTTTTTCAAAAATAAGTGAAGTGAAAGGCCGATCTCATTATATTGTGTTTCAGAAAAAGGCCATGAAGCTTTGATCATGAAGAATAAAATTATGTTCTTTCATTAGCAAAGTAGAGTGGCTTTTTGATGTCAAAGGGCGTGCCTGCCTGCACTAAAAGAGACCATTTTAGTGAGAGTTAAATAGACGGCTCGTATTAAAGAATCCGAGAAGCATCTAGGTAACATGCAAATTACTGCGCTTTGCCTTCAGAGGTGATGTCCCAACCACAAATTCAAACAATCTGAAAGCTACTGCGGCACATTTCAAGTCATGTCTGCGCCAATTTATTGTGTCTGGGTTTGACTGATTAAATGAAGGAGCGTGTGGCCCAGCAAAATTGTTCCTGCCACATCTTGGTATTCCCAGCCTCTGTTCAACAAGTTGTCCAATTTAAATGACCATATAGGCTGTTTGTCCCTATGCTCTGATACAACATATTACAAGAAGAGCAGTGCCAGCATCTTCTGAAATATCTGCTCTGTGTCAGGGAGTGCAGTGCACCTCTTTGTTATCATTTTTACAACAATAAGACTGAAAAGTGTGATTTTGAGTAGAGCATCTGGGGACTTAACGCCGATGCTGGTGTTGTTCTAAACTAGTATTGAACGCTTGATTTAGCGGTTTACTGTATGTGTTCCTATGGCGGGATCTACCTTCAGACATAGTCTGTGTCTGAGGATGAAGAACACCATCTCATAAAGGTACATCACATAATTCCTGTATGTTTTGAGCTTCAGACCTACAATAAGGAGAAATGAGTTGATGGGAGAAGGCCAGCCCGCGGCTTCTTGGCCATTATCCACAGGCAGGCAAATCAAGCCAGCAAATCAGGAACAATGGAGCCCTCAAAGAGCAGAGTGGGGATCAAAGCAGTGCTAACTGGCCAGTGCAATCCAATTGAAATATTCACTTTGCATCTCTCCAAAGGTAATGGATGTGGAGAGTAGGAGGTGAATAAAAGGGCTGCTCATTCACATTCGACGTAAAAATATGGAAGGTAGGAAGAGAAAAAAGGAGAAATAAATGCGTGTGACAGGTCTGGTCCTCTCAACTCATCTACTGAAGAAACTTCATAATGTCCCTTGGATATTTTGACTTTGAATTTGAGAAAATATCAATTTTTTCACTCTTTTTTTCCCTTTGAACCTTCCCATGGTAACATTATGATGATCTATGAGATGCTATACTATGGCCCTTGTGCATGTGGAGTAGCACTGAGGCAGGCTATTTCCTAGAAGTGTCTTCTCTCCCTCTCATTCCTTCTCTGTCTCTCTATCAATCTCTCGCCTTCTTCCTCTCTTTGTCCCTCCATCTTTCCATCTCTCCATTTGAATGCGTTGATCACCTGGGGAGATGCTGCATTAATGCTGACGCCGAGTAAAAAGCAGAATCTCCTCTTTATTTATCTTCACTAAAATTCCTCCCAATTTTTCCAGCACATTTCACTCAATCACGCAACTCAGGCCATTCCATTAGCCACACAGGGGCGTTTTACCCCATTGAGTACAACACGCCCTGCACTTCTATGAATATAGATTCCCCTAAATTATGTATAATGGGAGTGCTCAGATTTTAGCATTTTCACTAAGAGGGTTTCAGGGTGTATGAGTTGTTTCTGGCGCTTTTTAAATGCATCTTGAAATTCACCGAGTGTTGCAGGAGACGGATGGTGTTTGCTTCCTTAAAGTTTGTAGATTCTGAATGGGGTATTGTTGGTGTATCTAAAGGTATTAATAGGCCACATCCGACTTCACCGATGGCATGTTTATCTATATGGTGGGATAGATGTTTCAACATCAACACAAAGACATCTTAGAGTATGTGTGTATATAAAATATGATTTAAAAAACCTAACCCCTTCTGATAAATCAGAATTCTTCCAAAAAATGACTTTGAAGCCACAATTAAAAAGATTACCGCTGTGTTTTAGTGTTGCCTTTTCCTAATACCTTAAAAAAACTGTAAGGTCTTAGTTTTTTAAAAAATCTGAATTTGATTCTGTGTTGTGCTGAACATTTTCTTCGGCTACGAGCAGCGTGACTAATTGGATGGTAAGTAATTTTAATTCACATGTTGGCAGTTGGTGTCCATGTTGCTCAGCAGGGGTGAGGGACACAGCTGAGTAATATCAACAAACAGACCAGCAATTCCATAATCAGAACAAAATCAACATCCTCATTACTGACTCCAAGCTGCTGCCTACATCAAAAAGGGCTTCAAAACTCTTTCTCCTTGTTTTCAGGGAGTGATTATGTTTAGTGCCAGACTAGACATATCTTTGTGTGTGTGTGTGTGTGTGTGTGTGTGTGTGTGTGTATGCACAGAGACATGCTCACCAGCATACTAACAGCTTATCAGGGGCATAAAGTTAGAGATATCTTAATCATTGCTTCATATTTTTCAACGCTCTGTAATAATCATGCAACTTTTTGTTATTAGATTTAATATTTTTAACAGCAAATGAAAACTTCCCACTTAAGTAGCAGTTGTTTCATTGTGTGGGATGCGGAACTGTGAACATGTAATGTCATCTGTACAAATATAGAAATATCTGCCTCTTTGCTCGACTGTTAAAACAAAAGGGGCGAAGTAGTTAGAGGGAAGCGATCAACAAACTGATTCTGGTAACCTTCATAATATTCTACTGTTGCTAAAATAGATTTTTTTGTTCTTTTCTTCAAAACCAAACAGATAAATAAAGCTACTTCTCTGCTGTTCACTTCTATGGTCATTTTTTGAGTTGGGAATACATGCAATAATGTGGCCCACTTTTACCTTTTGCTTCCCGGGTTTTGAAATTTGAGGTATTTATATATGCTGCAGAAGGCCATCTTTTACAAACGCGTTCTTATTGTCAGTGCAGAGGAGGTTAAGTCCTGCTATGTTGGGCTCCCATGGATGGCTGGAATAATTCCAGATCCAGGTGTGTCCACTTTTACAGCGTTACAACCCCCAGTGTCTGCATTACTGTCTATTGGTACCCCTCAAACCAACCACAAGGCATGGTAACTTGGTGGCATACTGAATTCCAACACCAAACTGATTTCATTTGACTGCAGCCATTTATGTAAAAAATCTTCTAGTCCAACCCTTCCTCCGTCCAGCCACACATGCCGCCACACATGCCACCACACTGTCAAATGCATTGATAAGACTGACCTGATCAGATCTGACCAAACAACAACATGAATTAGAACTCAACCTCATGTAACTTGGCTGCACTGGAGGCTCCCACCCGGCTGTACTATCTGACCACAGCCTCACGCTCCATAACATGTTCTATAATATCACATGACTGTGCATTTTACTTGTCTGTGGCTAAACTTGGCAGAAGCCTGCAGAAACTAAAGGCTAATAAGCTGAAAGTTTCCATGGCCTTCTGCATGTTTCATGAACGTTGCACCCATTGCACCTCTTGAAATTATTCAGTGGAAATTCTGGCATGTGTTGAAATCCCTTTAGAAATCTTCATGATACAGGAGCGGCAGCGGCAGCGGCAGCGGCAGCATGCAGACGAGTGCCAGAGAGGTTGTCAGAGCCTGTTTCAGGTTGAACTGGGCCTCCGACGCTGGCTGTCCCTTTTGTTAGAGCGTAATGGACGTCGCTCCTGAGGAAAGACTGCTGACTGTTTGGGTCACAATGCCGTTCAGCGCATGACACACATGGCACGGGTGTGATAGGAACATGCAAAAAGCATACAGACACCATAGCAACTGAATCTGTGTGTGTGTGTGTGTGTGTACAGGGCTGTGTATGAATGCGCGTCTATTGATCTGATGTGTTGTCTAAACTGTATTATTGACCTAAATGTTTCTAACATCTAATCTGTTCTCGCCCAGATGTAATTTTGTAAAGAATTTAGAAACACTTGTTAGTTTCACTTAAGACATTTTCGGCTGATTGAAATTTATTGCTGCGATTCAGATGGATTGCTTTCATAAAACCTGATGCTGCATCGAAGGAGCCAAATATAGTAAATGTTCCAGTAACTGCATGATGCCTCAGCACACACACACACACACATGCACACCCACATCCACCCACACAAACACACACACACACACAAATAAACATACGACAAACAGTTTCACATATACAGACGCACACGCACTAACACTTGTTATTGATCTACAGCTTAGCTCATGCCAGCAGGTAGTCCAACTCACCGGTTATTCTGAGGAATTGCTTTCAGTAGCTCCATCGACGCACACGCACGCAGACACACACACACACACACGCTGCATGATTGTTTCCAGTGACTAAATCTACACAATTTGTGCACAACTAACTCTTAAGACACCATCACCTCCTCTTCACAGATCAAGGGCTGAATTTGTCAATACCACACACACACACACACACACACACACACACACACACGCACACATCCATTCTTGCAGCCTTAGAACTGAACCATGCTTAATGCCGCAAGAGTATCAAGTTGAATACTGTTGCACAAAATCTTTTCTTCTGTCCTCTCATCCCCCATGTTTGTCCCTTCCTCCTCTAAATACTGTTTTTTCCTCCTTCTCTGTTATATTCATGCTGTTTGGTTTCTCTTTGCAGCTGATAACACAGTTTGGAGTGTAAAAGATAAGGGATTAAAGCAGTGTGTGTGAGTATGTATGAGTGACTTGCGAGTGCTTGTGTGCATGTGTGCATGTGTATGTCATGTTTGTTGGGATCCCAAATGGCCAGGCCCGGCCCTTACCGCAGTGTTCCTTTTTTTTTAATCTAATTTGAAAACAAGTACGAGGAACACAAAGTTCGGTTTGTAAAACCAACGCTCGGCACAATGGAATGTTTCTCATTACAGTCAATCAGCCGGTAGACAACAAAAGGACCTTTCATTGAAGAATATGAAGTGAAAATAAAAAACAGGGCACCGCTTTAGCTGGCACTGCTCTTCTTGTAATATGTTATGTGTGCAGCCTCCTCCTACTTTCCCAAAATCGGCCTCTCTCGTTTGATCAAATTAAGATGTTCAAGGCTTTTTCTTTCCCCCTTCCCGCTTCTTCTGAAAGGTCATAAGTCTAATGTAATTATAGCACATATCTGTGGTGGGGGAAACACATGCCAGGAGATGATATGAACATACAAGCTGTAAACTGCAACTTTCTCTTCGCTAAGCATAATGTTGCTGCTTTTTATGACTGAATCAATATCTCTAACGAAGGCTTGTAAAGCAGCCCAGTTAGAGACTTTATTTAGGCTTACCTCTGCCTGACCTCCTCGTGCTCTGCTTCGACTTTCCCTCCATGACAGCAGGAAGCCTTGCATAAGAACCATGTGGCATTACATCTTAAAGTACAGTATATGAAATTGCCCTGACGTGGTGGCTTTTCAAATTGATATTTATTAAATTCATCATGCTTTATGAACTGTTTCTTGATTTGACTTTGGTCCAAGCTAGGCAGAAGTATCAGTTTTTTTTATGCACTTTTAACTACTCAAATTGTATATTTACAGTAAATTGTTCTAAAACTAAGTCAGGCATTTGAGGTTTTTTAAACGGTGGCAATAAATGTGAGTAATATAAAACTGATTCAAATCTTCATCTCACAAAGCACACGTTGTTGTACGTTGCACATCTATGAAGATATTCTGAGACAGAGTAAAGTGGTATAAATACATACAAAGATAAAGATGCTGACAGTGTACTTAAAGAACAGGAAGGCACAGAGTGGAGGAAATAAGCGAAAGGGAAAGACCACAGTGGGTTTGTGGGATAAGGTTCTGAATTAAATTATACAGGTTATGCATTTCACATGGCCTGTAGGCTTTCGAGGGACCGCTGCCACATGCAAAGTGAGGGTCATGTGACTGGCAGGAGAGACAAGAGCCAGTAACTGCTAGTATGTCTACTGCCTGATAACAGCGATTCATCTGACAGTGATGTTTTTGACCTTGTTGTATGAGAAAAGAACTGAGAAAGTTCAGTCGGTATGGATTATTGATTATTGTAAATGCACAGAGCTGACTATCTAATTTTATTACAGACGGACTGGATGTACAGAGCTGACGTCAGGCCGCCGACAGAGCCACACACGCGAGGGAAAGACTGTGAGAACTGCTGATAGCTGTTTGCTATAGATTCTCTAATCGTCTTAATTACTAAAACTTTCTGCATTGTTTCAATTGCAATTTCCTGTTTGTACCCTTGCCACACAGAGCTTTACGGATGTGTCTCTCTCAGTCACATGACTCTCGTTTCGCAGGTGACAGGGATCCGTCAAGGCTCTCAGGCTCTGCACACGCACAGCGGTTTTGCAGTACAGATAGAGAACGTCACACCGTGTTTTCTTGAAACTTACTGTATCTACAGCACTTTCGGCTCCTTTGCCTTCCCCACATCCTATCCCTTACTCTGTCACAGGTGTCCGTCTGCACTTGTCAGATCTAATAGCTTCTCTATCCAAGATAAAAATAACTGAAAATAAAAAAGAAAGGAAAAAACATTAATAATAATTATTACAATAAGCACAGCGACAAACCAACAAAGAAACAGGTGTGTGTGTGTGTGTGTGTGTGTGTGTGTGTGTGTGTGTAGGAGGATAGAGGTGGCAGTATGAGCATGCTCTCTCTGGTATTTGCTCAACTGGTAATCAGTGAAACACACTTCAAGTCTCCTGCCATGATTTCCCCCCCAGTGTGTCTCAAGTCTCCGCGCCTGTGAGTAAGTCTGTTTCTCGATGCCGATGTGTGTTTGTGTAGTATATACAGCATATACGTCTGCACCCGTCGGCGCGGCTGCATGGGCCTGTGTCTGTGTGTGCATCTGTCTCAGGAGTCCTCTTTGATTCCTGTGAATTCTCCTGCTGAAGGCTGGACCCGGACTGAGGTTTACAACTCATGTGTGCGTGTGCGCGTAGACTTACATGACACATGTGTACATTTGCCGGATGGGAATACAACTCCTAGGACATTTAATCCAGGGGGAATTTCACGCTAGTTGCTGCTTGTCATCAAACGTATCTAAAGTAAAATACTGCGGCAATCTTTTATTGGCGGATGTTAGGGACAAATTCACTGTCAGCCCCCTAAGTGCCCTGCTGCCCTCCAGATAGACTTAAAGGGTGCGTACAAGTGTTTGTGTGTGCGTGTGTGTGAAAAAGAGAGAGAGGTAAAGGAAGACACTAATCATAGATAGTTGGTTGCTTTTGATGCTTTGGACGACCTGCTGGCATGTTTGTGTGTGTGTGTGTGTGTGTGAGAAAACCTAAGCGTTACAATGCACACATACAGTAACATAGAATCTCCTTTCTTTTCCACACACAGATCTGATCGCAAGCACAGGAGAAGACTGATGCAGTATATCTACAGTCATGTGTGTTCACTTAGCAAGTCACAGCTGCTAGCACCATTACTATGATTTCCTGTCTGTATGTCTCTCTATCTGCCTCCTCAGCAAGCCCCCCCAACACACACACACACACACACATCCAAAGGCTTTATCCAAATGGGCTTTAGCAAGACACATATTTTACACCCGCCTGAGTCGCTCTGATGTTCAGGTGCTTCGGTGTAAAATGTGACCCAGGCTGTCTTCTAATGGATATCGCAGCCTCCAAAAAAAATGACGTATTCCCGCCGCCCCTTCCAAAAAAACAAAGGAAGGAACTCATAACCTCAACTTTAAACATCTGAACAAAGGCGAGAGTAATTGCCTTTTTTTGCGCATCTATGTTAAAAGCTTTCAGTATTTAAGCAGGCAGTCGGAAAACAAAGGAGACATTTGTTTAATAGAATAATACCTTCTGTTTTTAAGAGAACTCCAAAGCTTTCAAATTTGAGCCTTAATGTTTCGACAAGATGTTCAATCGGTTGTTTATTTTTTTTGAGGACATCGCAAATGGCAGGCTGTCTCTGAAATACGTTTGCTTCTTTTACCTGACCCACTTTTCTCTCGCTGTGCGTGTGTGTGTGTGTGTGCGTGTGTGTGTGTGTGTGCGCGCTCGCTCTGTCCCTCTTTGCTCAGAAGGTTGTAAATGTAATCTTAGACACATGTTACTTCGGCTGATGTTTTTCAGATTGATGTCAGTTGCGATTAGCATATCTCCTGCCAAGACACAGGAGTGCTCTTTAGAGCCTGGCCTCGTACACAGTCAGTCACATACACACGCATGTATGCAAACTGTTGGGTAAACATAGCTCAGCTGCCATTTTGAATGATTGCATGATGATTATTTAATGCAGCGATTTATTTTGAACACAGCCTGTAAGTAAACTGAGGCTGGAAAAGATGAGAAATCTGACTGACATGCTCCAAAACTAAATTCTACCCCAATGCAGTCTCGTGACACCCCCTTTCCCAGCAACATATTATTACACGCAGGCCCCAAAAACTCGTTTTAACACTTCTTGCCCTGCAACAATAATGTAACCCCATCTGTCTCTTAAAATGCCATCTTCAGAGTGTAGCCATGTAAATGCAGCTGTGACCAACACACTCCTGCCGAAACTGTTTCATTTACATTCATCTTGTGCTTGGGAATGGAGAGTGTAAGACAGCGGGGGACCTGTGCAAAAACGAATTTCTATTTCTATGAGAGCGAACGATATAGGGATTCAGAACACACCCTTCAGACAATGGAAGCAGAGGGGGCTTTATTTTTTCCCCTCTCTCCCATGTCTCTCTCCACACCTCCCTGACCCTGCCTCCCCTAAACCTGCCCAGCAGAGAGAGAGAGAGAGAATATGTGTAGCACCAACAGGGGGTGATGGGGGATTGGAGTGAAACAGGGAGAGAATCAGACAAAAGTAGTTAAAAAAGAAGGAGAAATAGGGGGGGGGGGGGTGTTGAAGAAACAACATGAGAGTGACTGACCAAATACTCGGCGACAGGATGAATGAGAATGTGAGAGGAAGACAGATGCAGCGAGGGGAAGAGAGAGGCGGAGAGAAGATGAGAATATATATGCGGTGGCCAGTGTTGTGAGACAAGGCAGGTCGCTGTCACTTTAAAAATGACTGTAATAAAACTGACCGTTAGAAGATGGATCTGGTGATTTTGGCTTGCTAATCAGTCATTTGTGAAGAGAACCACAGCCCAGATTCTGTGGCCGCCTGACACCTCTTGATTGATGCCTGTGCCCGATAAAAAAAAAAAAGGCCCATTAACTGTCCTCTCCTATTAAAATGGGTGAAACGGCGAAAATCAAAAAAGAAATGCTGCACTCTCTCACTCTGCTCTTCTAATCTCTCTTTCATTTAAACCCTGCATCCTTTCATACTTTCTGCCCTTTTTTTTCCTTATCAGCTCTCCTACACTGTTAAGGTAGTCTGTTATTATGGAGATAGTGGGAGTGATGCTAATCAGCGAGCCTCGCCCGTGTTTGCATGTTTAGACTTGTCAAATACTGTATTTGAGTACAGACCTCACACTGAAATCAATCAATAGGTTGAATAAAGGAACACACACACACACACACTAGTCGAAGCTTCCGCCGATCACCTGTGTCACAAATTCTTGTTGGGTATGTAAATGAACCCGGCGCAATCAGTGACGTCAGACAGAGTATGACTTGGAGCCTTCTGTTATCCTCGTGACATGCGTCAGAAAAAAATAATGACCCCACAGCTGAATCTCATATCTCCTCATCTCTCCTTCTCTCCCACACACACACACACACACACACACACACACACACGCAAACACACACACACACAGATTGCCTGCAATAATAATAACCCCACAGACGACAGCTTCAGCCCCCTCCCTTCCATCCCCTCATCCCCACCTCACCCCCTCTCCCACATACAATCAAACAAAGCCTCTCTCTTACCTTGCGCATGACCAATCCTTCCATCTCTCCCTCTTTTTTTTTTCCTCCACCATCCTATCTTTGCATGCTTGTACTTTTCTTTAAACCTAACCACACCTAACAGCAACACCTTGCACTCTCCCAGCCATCCCACAGCCTACAGCATGGCACTCACACCCCCAATAAATACAACCCTGGTCTGCCGTTTTCCCATCTATCCCTTTTTCTCTGCCCCAGTCTCTTTTCCCTCTCTCTCTCTCCCTCTCTCTCCCTTTCTCTCTCCCCTCGCTCCTGGCTGGTGCTGGTGAAATATCAGGGCAAACGGATTCCAGCTTTTTTCTCTGGCTCAGAGGGGTTGTTCTGTGCGATTTGGCCCTGGGGTGCATTTCAGCGCTTCTGATGTGAGAGAGGGGGCGCGAGAGAGAGAGAGAGAGAAAGAGAGACAGAGAGGGCAATGGAGAGAAAGAGAAAGGAAGTGTGTGAGAGAGAGACAGAGGGAGAGGGAGAGACAAGACAGCGCAAGGGTTTATCCTTTCTTTCTAAGGGGCAGTCAGTGGATTTAAAACGTCAGGCTTTTGACCGGTGTTGAACCAGCAACTTGAGGTGTGCATGCTCTTCGCAGCTTACAGAGGCCTTGAGGTGATCTCCATACATAATCAGCACAATCCACCCCCATGACAGGTGCGCGGCCATCTTGGAATCTGTCTGAGCCACTGGACTTGAGCGGAATGTCCACGTGCCGGTGTGTGTATGGAAAAGATGAAATGACTGGAGCCTTATTGCTTTGAATAAATTGTCAAGCAATGAAATACAAAGAAAAATATTTCCTTTTCTCTACATACGTACCGACTGGTATTTTGATATAATTATTTTTGTCCACTGCTAAAGGACGCGCAGCACATGCTTAGAAATGTGCCTGTGTTATCCTTCTTAGTATGTGAAATTAAGGAACACAATATAAGCAACATATTAGTCAGCACAAGCTGCACAGAATATTTTAGAGAAAGGGAGTTTGGTATTTTCAGTATCAAGCTGTTTTAAAACTGAACTGCAAATCATTTAGCATTAAAATACATTTGGAATTTTACCGTGGATTGGCTTTGACCTTTTTTTGTGTGTGTCCGTGCATTTGTCGCCTGCGTCACTCCACGTGTGCGTGCAGACGTGCGTGTTGGTTTCATAATCTCACATCTCACTGTGGGGCATTCTAAAAGAATTTGTCATTCTCAGCTCAGCTGGCCTGATTGTGAATTAAATGCATTTTTAGGCACCTTTTTTCCATCCTTTTGTGAACCTAGTTAGAATTGAGGTCAGGACACACAAACAGACACACGCGCACGCACGCACGCAAATGCACACACCATCTCAGGGAAAGACACATAGCTTTCAGAACAAATCACTGTTGAACTACCCTGTGTGGAATGATTCTGACATTTTGTTTGGGAGAAATAGCATTTAATTGAAGGGAGGGGTGATATGGATGGCAGTTATGCAACCAAGGGAAAATGTCTACATTTCAACCCAAATTGAAAACATAACAGACTTTGTGTTTGTGTGTGTCTGCGTGTGTGTGTGTGTGAGACACAGAGAGAGAGACAGGTTGCTTGGCCAATTTAAGTGTTATTCACAGTTTACTTGCTTGTTTGATGAAGAATTAGTTCATGTTATTGTGTTTATCCCATAAAAATAATATTGACTTTGTGTAATACTGTAGAACAAAGTATTTTCTTCTTCACTCTTTGAAGATCTATGTCAATTTTTTCTTGCATGATTGGACTAAATTTGCATGCAGGGAATTGTAACTTTATGTAGAGTGAGAATTTGTTAAGATTTTACATTTTTACATTTTCACTATACTGGTTGATGTTTCATCAATTAATATAGTATTCATTGTTTATACTTTTTAAAAATCCCATAATTTGGAAGTTTTAACATACAACAACTGGGAATCATCGACCGCAATACCTCAAACTCTAAAGATATTACTGGGCACAGCTTCTTTATCATTGTGTGTGTGTTTATTGTATGTTAAACTATCTTTTATTGTAAGCCACCACCTACCCTGACCCTCCCACAACGCAGGCGTCTGGAGCTGTGAGAGATTCAGAGGTTTGCTCAATGACACTCAGGCACAGTACATGCTTGTAGAAATGGCTGCTTGAACTCAGGTCATCCGGTTTAATGATGGTCACTAGGAAAGGAAGTTGAGAGCTCTCATAAGGACTCTCCTGATGCAGTGATGAAGCCAACAAGCATCTTTCAGGGTCACTGCACATCTAAAAAAAATGACGCCTCTCCCTCTTTCTTTTTCTTTATTCTATCTGTCGCTCCAAGCGTTGCCAATTTGTCTGAGCCGCATCCGTTAATCCGTGCGCATTAACGCAGTGGTCATTGCGCCTCCGGTTGACTTGGTTGGCTTGATAGATGATGGCGTCCAGGCAGGAGACTGACTGTACAAGCTCACAGCTGACAGCAGTGTTTGGTCGTCACTCTTTGCTTTGTAAAGAGCTGCAACACTAATCATGAGTCGTGAAGAGAACATGCATAACAGCAATTATTAATAAAATAAACATTATGATGGTACATTAGGGAACAAAATTTAGTTAAATGAATTCCATATCTTTTTCTTTCATTTTTTGCTGTAAATGCTAATGCCATAAATCTGTGACTTCTGCTGAAGAGTAGTGCATTACTGGAATATGCTCTTACTTTAGGGTACATGTGCCTTTCTGACTGACAAGCCCAGCGCTGGTTATGAGACCCTGCTGACGTTTTCTCGTGGATGTCGAGATGTCAATCTGTTGCCATAGAACTGCCTTCTCGGTACTGACCGGGTTATTTGCCGTGCTGGGATGGCCCATTGAGTGTCAGGGAAAAGGAAAGGGGAGCATGGATGGATGGATGATGGGGTTGAAAGGTGGAGGGGTGACAGTCCCCCAGAGAGAGCGAGCGAGAGCGAGTGGGGGCTCCTGGAGATCTAAAAGGACCTTTTGGACCACTAAATTGACATGTTCAAGCTTCAGAGTTGCCTCGACGAAAAAGGAATTTAATAAACCATGTGACAATATACAGTATAGCAGTGTTACTTCCACGAAGGCATTTCTAACAGGCCTCTTGTTAGATTTGAAGTCAAATCTTTCTTGCTTTAATTAAACAGAATTTTATGGTTTATCAATTCGTTTCTTTTATCATAATTATTAACATTAATATTTTTATTCTGAAATACGCCTGTGCACAATCATTTGATGTTGTCTCATGTTACAGACGATTTATTGGACTTAAAATTGATTTGATAAAACAACGATCCTTTTTTATTCGTTTAAACAATTTATTGCTGCAGGTGTTCTCATTTAAATGTGCTGAAAATCCCTAATTGAGACGCGTTCGCGTTGTTTCGTTCAGCATTCTGGTGCTTGTCTTTAAAAAAAGAAGAGAGGAGTATACAGTTGTTCCCATCCGCGGCAGCTTTACAGGTCTATGGGTGCATGTGGATCTGAGTGATAATCAATAGAATTTGGCGTTGAACGGAGCTGGAGGCGGGTAGATGTGTGCTGGGAGAAGGCCGTTTGGGGGGCTTTTTTTATTCCCCTGTCCATATATGGAGGACACTCAGTGGACGCGTGTCTATTAAAGAGGGATCAACAATGAAAAAGATCGGAGGAGCAAAGGGCCAAGTGGGAGGAGGGCAGCAGGGCGAGGTGAGACTGAATGGAAACAGTAGTAGTGTTAGTGGTGTGTGTTGTGTGAAAGGGAGACACACATGGGGACCAGGGAGGGCGCGCGCGCGTGTGTGTGTGTGTTTCTGAGTGTGTGCCTGCGCTTGGTGGTGTTGGTTTCCTCCCGTGAGCGACCCGAATCGCTGGCGACGCCGCCTGCCAAGTCACCCTTCTTCTCCGCCCCCTCGCTGGTTTGTGCTCCTGACTTCTTCTTCTCCTCTTTCCGGCTCGCCATAACACTTGTTCTACGGGAGCAGTATCACGGCAGCCCCTGCCCCGCCTGCATCTGGGTAAAGACTTTACAGTCAGGGGCCATCGATTGCTCTTATCAAATAAACAGAATGGCACCAGCGGCTGCACGAACCCCCTCCTCCACCCCATCCACACACGCACAGACACCATCACCGCACACACATTTCCTCCCCTGCTCTGGAGCCCTAGCAGCTGTGGTCCCATGTAAATTTTACATGATTGGCACCTCCTTATTTTACCCCCTTACACCTCCGCCTCTCCCCCCCCCTTCTTGCCCCCTCCTCATATCATGTAGCATATTAATACACATTTATGCAACAGCTCATCTGACAGTGCGCGCGGGCCCTGATGTCTGCGCCGGAGAATTTGCATAGCTGATTATAGTGCCTGAAGTGCTTGATTGTTGCTGGGCTAGGTTATGTGATGCTGAAATGTGATAGTTGGTGTGCAGGAGGAGGGTGGGTGGAGGCGGCTGAAGCAGTTCCTCTTGACCCTTGAAATGCAACGTAATCCCGCGTGGCCTCGTTTGATTAGGGCATTTTTCTGTCTAATTGTTGTCATCAGGACTTGAACTATCACTGCGCATCTGGAAGCACTTTGACATCTAAGTCGACGGTTCTGAAACCTGGGGTTCAACAATCCTCAGAGGTCCGTGAAGGCTAGGCAGGGGGTCCCCCTCCACCCCCTCTCGGGTAAATGAAGAGTTGTTTAATTTCACTGATTCATTAACCTGTAATTGTTCCAATTAGAGAACATGTGTCTGTGTTAGCGCCGCGTTTACAGCAGGTTCACAATGCAGTTCTGAATCAATACCAACCAAAAATATGGGGAGTCCCGGGGACAGAATGCAGGTAAATTGGGGACCCTTGGCATAAGATGTGTCCATTTGGGGGTCCTATACATAAAAATGTTGGAGAAGCCCTGATATAAGTGACTGGGACAAAGTGCTGCATTGACAGTCTCGTTTTTATCCCAGGCACTACAAGCACTCCTTTTTTTCTCCTCTGCCCCCCCCCCCTCTCTCTCTTTAAAAGGGAGCGGAAGAGTGGGCTGATACCGGTCTCATGTTGCGTATGGATTTTCATTTATATAATCGATTGAAATGTCCCAATACATTGATTTTGAGTTCAGTGTTTTACAAACAAGCGTTTATGGGTCTCGATTTTATGTTAGGGATTATTCCAGTGTGACACCGATGCGCACAAGTCGGAGTTGTTGATTTTTAAATAAATGATCGAAATAAAAACAAGTAAATATCTATTGTTTCATGTATAAAAAAAATTAAAAAAAAACAGACTCTGGAGGTGTGAAAATAAAGAAGAGGGGAAATAGGGTGAAAAAGACAATATTGTGCTGCCTCTCTCCTTAATCAAATAAAGTGGTGTAAAAAACACACACACACACACACAAAAGCATTTCCTTCCCTCTGAATTTCTCCTTGAATTATATGCCATCACAAGTGTGTGTGATTGCGGAATATTAAATTAAAGTGGGATAAGTCCGCACCGAGGCGGGCTGCGTCCAATCCGCAACTCATTTCCCCTGTTGTAGCACCGCATCACTGCGCTCCTCTCTTTTCAATGACAATGTGCCAAATCTGGGCATTTTGAAAACACTTTCCATATGCTATTATCGGATCGCTACTGAGCAAGAGAAAGACAGAAAAGAAGAAAAACGGAATGCTTTATACCAAAGGTACCGAGAATCTGCATATTTATTTCTCTTTTCTCTCAATGGCTGACTATATTTTATGTTTTGTGGAGATTTAACAGGTAAGAGGAGGCAAATTTAAAGTTTTTAGAACGATTGCATATTTATGGTTTGCTGTTTAATGGCTTTAGGGCTGAGTGTGAAAATGTCAAGAGAGTTTATGTTGAGCGTCTATGAGCAAAAGCTTTAACGTGTTTCATTGTTTTTGTCTGTTTTTTTTCCAAATATTTCCTGTTAGAGTAAATTGGCTTTGCACAGTTCTTTATTAAGTGTCTTTTCAGCAAATACTGGAAGAAAACATTTTCTTACATCCATTTGCAGACAGACATGTCTTTTGGAATTATTTGCAGTTTATTGATTTTATAACTCTGGACTCGGTTTAATACAGGAGACGACTTGCAAGTGGCTTTACATTGTAACGGATCCAGTGTTTCAGAACATCCCTTTATTGTGGACAAAACACAGTTGGAATATATTGAAATAATTATTCGTCATTTCTTTTTGTTGAGAGAGCGACACTTAACTTCCTGTTGTGTGTTTTATGCGCGCTTATGGAGCGTTTTTGTGCATGAGTTTAGTGGACGAAAGTTGGCCAGTAGGTCACTGTGGCAGGTTGCAGGTCAGAGCTGTGGGGTTTTGCGTGTTTTTGTGTGTGTCCTGTTGGGGCAGAGGGGTCAGCCATGCAACCCCATGAGGGCGCCGACGCATAGGACAAACAAGGTGTTAGTCTGTGTGCCCAGACAAACTGTTTGATGTGAACATCAGATCGGGCTGCAGAGTTAACACATTTTTATTTAAAAAAAATATCATGCGGAATGTCAATATAGATTTACAGTTCAGAGAATATATTGATGGACCAACAATGGCGCCATTCCATGGCATCTCCCAGCGCGTCCAGCTAATATGGGAATAATCTCCGGACGATTCGGAAGCATTGATCTACTGAAGTGGCATTAGATCTCTGAGTATTCAGCGTTGCCTTTCATGTGTCACCAACTGTATCACAACAACGAACACACCTAACTTTAAATTAGACTATAATTAAAACGGTTTCATTTCTAGATTTGTTGTGCGCTACTACGAAATGTCCAACACACGCGCACTAGCGCGCGCAGACACACACACACACACACACACACACACAGAGAAAGAGAGAGAGACCCACACAAGCACCAGACCGGAGTTTGCAGATAAAAATCTATAATTAATTGCGGATGCTGCTGATATGGAAATTGGCCGAAATATTAGTTAACGCGGTCTATTGTCAAGCGGTCCTCCAGAGAAAGAGCATCGTCTGCTGGGAGGCAGGGAGGGTGGAGACCGGGGGGATTTACAAAACGCAGGAGGGTAAGATAAGCGGTAGCCTATATCAGCTCTCTAAATCCGCTTTGTACTTTCTCCCGTTTCGTTGGAAACAAATAAAATGACGAACGCAACTCCGCTGAAAATGGGAACCGCGCGCGTAATGTAATCACTAAAATAAGTATATCCTCACACAGAAATGCAGGGGCTCGCATGTAAAAGAAAAAAAAAAAACCGTTTATGCCTACAAAGATTTCCGTTTGGGTGTTTTTAAAGTCGCGAATTAGAAAGAGGTTCCGTCCATGCAGCTTTGAGAAACTCAACGCACGGTCCCGGTGGAGTTTTGGTGCGTCCGCTGCAGCAGCGGGGAGACTCGACTCTCCCAGCCGTCTGAAAGCGTCGCCTCTCTAGGCTGACAGGCTAGCAAGCCCCCCTGGAGGACAGGGAGGCAGCTGCAGCAGTAGCGGCAGCAGCAGGAGCCTTGGATCCGGGTGAAAAGTGACGCCTCTGTTCCTCACCCCGACCCACCCACCCCCTTTGTCAGGGACCTCTTTAAACCCAGAATGAACAGCCTCGGGTCGAGTCGGGCTCGGAACTCTTGGCTTCTTAAGGATCCGGTACGGGTGTAGCACAGTCAGTGTGGCTGTAAAGTAGACCTAGTAGCTGACTTGCCAGCAGCAGCCTTATCATCACATCCCAAGCCCCGGCACACGCTGTTCGTCCCCCCCCCCCCAGTTTCGATGTTTTCCATGTTCAGCTTCCATCCAAATCTTCCTCTGGCCCAGAAGTCCCAGTTCAAATGCTGCAGTTAAACACAGCAAACGCTTTACGGGGCCAACAGATGTGCTGCGCTTGGTAAGGACACTGAACGCACACGCCACTGAATGCAGCTTTGGACAGAGAGGGGGATTTTGGTGTGACCCTGTATTGGATTTTGCAGTTTGGCCTCAGCGGTCCCGTAAGGGCAGCGGTGGCTTTCCGACGTGTGCTGGATGCCGCTGTGATTCTCCGCGGCTTCGATTTCTGAACTCAAATGTTTCTTTGAGCCATATGGCCGCGCGACAGATCAGATGCAATCAGAAATTATTCCTTTGAGAACATAAAGAAATATGTCTCGCGTGTATGAAAAGCACTTCCGCGCTCTTGTACCAGAATTAAGTGACCTACAGCATATGTTCCGTGTACAGCACAGAGCACTGCGTGGTTCTGATTGCGTAGCTCAGGTGTTTTCACACACACTGATTAAAAACACGATCATCACAAAGATTCTGTCCATAATAACTAACACAACTATTTTTTAATCTGTTTATTTATTTTACAATCCGTGAACTGTCCATTCTGCACTTTCTAGAAAGAGTAACTCACTTGTACTGTCACGATCAATAACATCAGGCTCATATGATTCACCATTAATCATCGTGGCCATAACTTAATAGTCATTTTTAGATTGTTAAACCTTAAAAAAAAAGGTTACGAAGCATTTTATGCTGCTTTTTCAAAAATCTTCCTCTGCAAAACTTTTCTTTTCACAAAAAAACATGACTTGTGAGTATTTGTACGTAATTCTAAGTGCAGCGTGTTTGGTGTGCAGGCAGCGGTTGTCCATTGTTCTGCATGTGATTTGGCCCTCGGAAAAGAAAAACCTTACAAAAGGGCTTTTCTGCGCGCACAGACCTGTGCGGCCGCCAGGGCTCCGTGTGCGCGTCATTTGCAATGTGGAGACTGTTGATCAACTCACTAATTACACTTCTCTCCTCTCTCGCCCTCCCTCTCCGTCTCTCTTTTGCTCCCTCCCTCTCTCTCTCTCTCTTTCTCTCTCTCTCTCTCTCTCTCTCTCTCTCATTCGCCCTCTCTCTCTCTCTCTGTCTCTCTACCCATTCCCAGAGTGCATATCGGGAAATAGACACACAAAGACATGCGCACTCAACTTAATCAGCCATTTTTTTAAACAGGGCTAAAACGATAATAATTAGCAGAATAAAGACATATCGGATTTTCATTTCCTTTCCTCCGTTTCCCGACCCCCGTCCACAAGAGAAACTGCGAAGCAGCCCGTCGACACGTCGTTTCACCGCCACCGGAACCAAAATAAGGGATAGCTCTCTGAACGTTTGACATTTGTGATTTTACCCCCATTTCCCAATATAAAGTTGGAGGATTATTCCAAGTTTCCCTGCTTTTCCACGTTTTGGTTGTCCAATAACGCGAGCCGCTGGATGTGACAGTTTTATAAACCCGAGAGCAGAGAGAAGCGGAGGTGACGGCTTTGGAGGGGGAAGAAAGTAAGTTTTTTTTTCCTTTCCACCTCTACCTTTAACTTTTATTGAGTAGTTTGGGGTGCGTGGTAAATGTAGGGGTCGGGTATCGATTATCTATCTCGCTTGTGGATCTTTGACATCGGGTGTGTTTGGATAACAGGTGCTGGGTGTTTTTTAGTCCAGAATAAAGGCGGATATCGTGATGTTGGTGCCACTCCGGCGCTTTGGCTTCAATAAAGCGAGCGACTGACAGGGTCGCAGGCGCGCGTGTCCGCGGTGCTACAGGGGGATCTCGCACCCAGACCTGTCGTTTGCAAAGTTTATACGAGCGTTATTGGGGGGTATGTGGCGACAGAAACACGGAGTCGTCCACGTTAGAGGCGAAACGAGGGTTGTCCCCTCTTGTGGCTCTGCGGTGCGGATATGGTGTTGCCTTTCCAGGAGTCCGATCCCCTCGGACATGTCCGCTTGGAGATCGTTTTTAGTCGAGGGGGTCCGGCTTGATGTTTCACCCCACTTCCCGTTTCAATTCTTTCAGTTTCCAAACATCTGACGTTTCATTTCTAGATATACTATCGATGCATCCCGGCGCTCAAAGCAGCCAGTTTTTTTTAACACAACGGATTTCAAGCACCTTCAAGGCATTCCCGTCCAAAATGACACGAGCAGGCTTCCGATACGAGCCCAGCTGTAATGCTTCAAATGAGTCAGAGTAACATCTTTATTTGGGAGCGTTGAGCAGAGGAGCGCGCATATGCCGATTCCAGTCCACACATCTTTTACCTGCTGCGCTGGAAAAGTAAGCTCGCTTCACCGAGGCGTGGGTGGCTGCGCTGCCCAGAGAGGGAGACCGATCGCGGGGCTACTGATAGCACGGCGAGTCCCCGCAGAGCCAGCCAACTCCTGGGTGTTTCGCCTTACTTTGAAAAACCCAAATGTATGCAAAACTCGCACTCTAGTGATATTGGGTGATATGGACACATTTTGAATTCTGCCTTCCTTCTGTGGTCTATACATTGTGTTTTCGACGTCGATCCCCATCCGCGGCAGCTGATTTATCATTTCCTTACTCTATACAATAAGTGATTTTCTAGAATCCCGGAGATCCCGGTAGTAACATCGCCTTTCAGGTGTCCGTGCGTGTTGTTTTGTAATAATTTAGACCAAGAAGAAGGTGGAGGTAGTGGCTCTCAGGTATTTTTGCGCCCTGGTGGCTGCTTCTGTTTTTGAGGTAGGTAGGTAGACTTGGCTCGGATTGGGACACGACAGTGACAGGGGGGGGACATCGATCGCATGGGAGAAAAAAAAAAACACCAGGGCCAAGGGGCCAGTCAGTCTCCAACCCCGGTATGTAGCAGCGTAGAGAGAGTGTGTGTCTGCACAGACTCGACACGCTCCACACGAGCGTTGCACTAACGTAGGATATGCGACCTTTCCACAGGACTGGCTCCATTTCCACTCGGCTTTTCTGGATATTTTTAGTTTGGATTTGAAAACGCATTTATTCCCGAAAATACACGATTTGTCGAAACGTATGATACTTTAAATTTAGTTTGGATTATTGTGTGCGTACAGGTTTTTATACACACAAGACTTTTTACTTTTTCATCAAAATACAAGGTTTCCTATTTAGTCTCATAGATCAAACGAGGCCCGTTGTTATTAACCCGAATTAATCTATTATTATTGTTTATTATTTTTATTAATATTATATTTACACATGAGCTTGAATGAATTAAAATAAGACATTACTTTCATTCTATCCACCACATATCCAACTTGAAACAGAACACTTTCATAGATGGATAAATCTTTAGTCTTTAAAAGACAAATAAAGCATATTTTATTTTATGTATTGCATCTGCATAAAATCCTTTACTTTTCATTTTTTTAAAAAGCAGCTTAGGCCTAATAAAATATAGAACAACTGAATTCATGAGAGGACATGATCCTGTCTAATTACAGTGAATTTCATCAGTTAATGATGGGATTGTCTCATTTAACAATAACAGAATCTTCTGCAAATGAGGGAATTTCTGAAGTTTATGTTTGCAGAAGCCCAGGCCCCTTGTTTTTGTTTTTGTGTTCAGGGTGTCTTAGCACTTTGAAAGGCTGGGTGTATAAATCTGTACATGTTAGTTAAGCAGCTTGTACTGTTCATTTTACCCGCAGCAGCAGCTGCAGCAGCAGCAGAGGGGAGCGATAAAAACATATAGTGTGAGAGATGGGCAGACAACCCTGCGAGGACAATAGCTGTTGGCTTGGAAATGCTTCTTGATTATTAAAAGCTAATGCATTTTCAGCATTGCAGCATTAATTAAGGGTGCGGATGGAGGTGGGGGAGAGCAAGAGGGATGAGAGGGTACTTGGAGGTGGAGAGGATGGGCGAGGGAGGGAGAGAGAGGGAGACAGGGGCTGAGTCTGTCCTATAACTCCTGGGCCCAAGACACATGCAGCTAGAAGATTGGCTCGGGCCTCTCCTAGGGGTCGACAATGTGTCATTTCCACCCGGCTAGATTGCCCTCTGCCTATCTGATATTAATGTGCAAATCAATATTTCAGGGATTAAATTTCCCTTCTTCATTTTTTATGGTTTCTACCTCAATAAGTCTCCTGTCTAATAGAGGAGGCTGGATGA
Organism: Microctenopoma steveboyesi; assembly: GCA_032359275.1. Taxonomy (NCBI): domain Eukaryota; kingdom Metazoa; phylum Chordata; class Actinopteri; order Anabantiformes; family Anabantidae; genus Microctenopoma; species Microctenopoma steveboyesi. Next base: position 19,882,915 of record JAUMHF010000012.1, on the reverse strand, counting down.
TTTAGAAGCCTTTGCTGCAGAACGAGAGCGGGAGTGAGAAAGAAATAGAGAGGAGCTTTGCAACAAGGCTATCGCTGCATTTTAATGTTCTTCTTCGTGGATTCCCCCATAGGCTCCTAGTAAGGAGGGCTCTACCGCTGCTTTACAGTGTAAAGACAGCCAATTTGGCTAAAACGCCAGAAAGGGAAAATAGGAGTTCGGTTGAATACTTAAGATGCTGGGGTAATCCGAGTAGCAGGTATTAGTGAAAGGGAGCTCCCCTGCTCGAAAAAAGACACACACACACACAGAGTCACGTCTAGCTCTGCGCTACCATACTTCACACTTGCGCGTACATTAAATTGGAGCTCGCTACAAGCTGCAACGCTATAACGATGAATACATTTTTTTTCCTCCTCTTTGTCTTCTGCCTTTTTTTAAACGCAGAATCCCGTCAGCATCCACTGGGGAGATTTACTCTCCTGCGTAATAACATCTGGCGTATGTGTATGATAGAAATGAATCACTCTGGCACAATGACCTGTGTATGATTATTGGGGAAGGGAGGAGCATATAACCATAGTCATAAGGCTGCATCTCATTGAGAGTCAACTAAATGAGCTTGGACCATTTGACTCCCTATAGACATTCATTAAGGGACAGTGCACACAGAGGCGTCTGTCTGCCAATAGGTGTGTGTCTGTGCGTGTGTGTGTGTTTATTTAATCCTCCTTCCTGTACCATCTGGTGCATGTGTACATGCATGTGTATGTGCGTGTCCAGCAGCAGCCCAGTGTGAATTTCCCCCATTCAGAGCCCCCTCCCATTCAGCCTTTGCTGCAGAACAGAGTAGACTGTTTTAACGTACTCTTGATAGGGAGAGTGTCAGCGAGTGAAAACAAGAAAAGAGAGGGAGAAAGCGACGGAGGAAGAGGCACAAAAGAACTCTAATTGTAGCACGACCGCTTGGCTTCCTCCCTAATTCACGGCCATTACGATGTGAAAAACACAACCGCCTGTCCTCCATTATCAAAACAGCAGGCCTACACACACTCTCACATCCATACACGCATATTCACTGAGGGGATTCATGTCGAATTTTTTGTCTCTTATATGTCGTTCAAATAACTCCTATCATTCTGATCACCAGCTTTTGAGGAGATTGAACGTTGAATTTATCCGGTTTTGCTCTCACAGAGATGATTGATGGATGAATTTACAAAGTGAAAATAATTTTTTGTGAAAGCTTCCACGCTGGAGCAATGTAAATAATGATCACAGCTAAATACATAATACGGCTGGTGTTCTCTTCTTAAGTCGCACACCTCCAGCTTTTTCATTTCAGGCAGTGTTTAATTCAACATGTGTTTTGCAATTGCTCAAAGAGCTATTTAATAGCTGATTTACTCACGATCGAGGTCTTATATGCTATTGTTATGTAGTGTTTTTGTGTGTACGCGTGTGTGTGTGAGATCGAGTTGATGGTCTGCGTAGTGGTGTCGGGGTCTCCTGGATTAGGGAGGCCTGTATGGGGAGAAGCTAAGAAGTCTGCAGCGGCTCAGCATTATCTCTTAAAGAGGGGGGCTTCCTGCGTCAGCCCTGGGGCACCACCGCCAACACACACTTTCTCTTCTATCAGACACACTGGGCGAGATGCAGAGGAGGGTTAAAGACTTGGAACGAGATCAAGCCCCTCCGTAGCTCCCAGGGAGGGTGCTTGTGAATATGCGAGCTTTAGTGTAATTAGCACTTAATTATATTAACATATGCAAATTGTCAGGCGGCGAGCTTGTACTGCCGGTGGGTATCGGCTGAGATACAAGTGACTCCATTGTACTGCCACGGCAGAAACCAGAATAATGGTGTGTGTAAGGCAGCCAGCCAGCCTCCTATGCTAGCACATAACCAGCTAGCTCGTTTTAGTCTGTGGCTGGCCGCTTTGCCAAATTTCATTAGTCACCATGACGACCCCACTAATTGTGCTGACTAATGTCATCTGATCTGTCGTAAGTCGCGATGGGTGTGCGTCGCTCCTCTCCCCAAACACGAGAGAGGTCCGACGGTTCAGAATAAACCAACTCACAATGACCTCCATTTACTCACGTTCCACTTGTACAAACATTTGCATATTCAAAAATACTTTGCCATCTTGCCTTGTCTGCGCGGCGTGTGTGTTTGCATGTGCACTCCTGCCCTGCCGAGCTTGTGCACATGTGGCGGCAATGTGTGGCAGAGAGGACAACAAGAGTTCAGTTGTGTGTCTGGCGTCGCATGTGTACGCTGTCGTCTGCGAAGCGATCCTGGGACAGTAAGTGAGTGAAACTGGTCCTGGCCCCGTGCAGCAACATAGCTGAATTTGTTTTTCGATTATTGTACAAGACTGAGATTCTGGCAAAGAAAAGCTGAGGCCTGATAAAATAGGCGCAGGCAGTTTTGCCTTTGAAACTTTCAGTCCTTCTTTGCACTCCATCCACATATCTAATTACAACACATCTTTGTAGCTACCCCCAACCAAGCAGCAGGCTTTTTTATTAGGAGGGAGGGTGGACAAACATTTAATGTTCTGTGCTTCCCACTAGCCAAAGGTGGAGAGAGATTGGGCCTAGTTGGTGCTACTAGTACTTGCATGCTAATCCTGTTTTTTGACAGGAACGTAAACTGATATAATTGCTTTTCAGAGGCAGGAACGGCGGTTTATACAAGTGTGAAAGCACGGGAAAGGGGATTAGCATTATTTTGCATAATGCTGGGCAGGCGCTGAATGGAGCATTGAACGCTTGACTGGGTGACAGAGATGAAAGAGAGATGAAATGCTCTACCCCTCTTCTCTCTCGCCCTCCCTCTCTCCCCTCGCTCCCCTCCAGTCCCTCTGCCTCTGACCGCTGTCGCTGGTAGAGGACTGTACTTGCTGGAGACAACCTGGAAACACCAGAGCCATGTTTTGTTCGGATGCCAGCGGATGGAAGCTATCATGTGAGGCAATATGTATGATAATAAAGTATCTGTGAACTCCTGGCTTCTAAGCCTCCATGTATATACTAAACTACATCCCTAAAGCACTGGAGTGTGCAATTATGTAGTGGATGGATGTGGCTCAGGTAGCATTTACATAGAAGGAAGGGAGCGGCTTTCATGGATCAAATCAAACTACACTGTACTTACATTTTCCTTTATTGAGATGTTTGCTGAGGATTTGGTCGGATATTGTCTGGGTTGAGGGAACTGTGGAACTGCGAGGCAGGTGTGTTTTATGTGAACGCCTGTCTGTGTGTGTGTGTGTGTGTATGTGTGTGAGCTCTGATAGTAGTGATAGGAGGAGGCAGAAGGGAGGTGACGCAGCTTAAAATTGCCACCCTGACTTCCATATGACCCAACTCGACTTTAAGAGTAATTTATGATCAACCGTCATCATTGCCATTGCATCTGGCGTATGGAAATGATTCAAGGTTGAAGGAGGGGTGTGAGGTGGGTGGTGGAGAACATGAATGCCACAAAGGCCGGTGTGGACTGTTTTTGTTGTCTCTCATTGGACAGGATCTTCTTTCTTTGACCTTTTGCACGCCTTCCCTCATCTTTCATATGCTAATGCCGGCCAGTCCCGAGGAAGAAACACGCCGGAGCTGAGTGGAGGAGGACAAAGAGTTCCTCTTTCTTTCTCTGCCTCCTTTCCATGCTATATATCCTCTTTTCTTGCCTCTTTCCTCTCAAGCAACTTGACAGACTTTGGCATGAAAGGAAGTGAGTGCTTAGTGGATGGGAAAGGTGGGGATGGCGTTCTAACTGTGACCCGCACCACCTGTGAGGATCAAGTGCACTGCAGTGATCCTTGGTTATGTGTATGTGGAGTGTTATTTTGAGTGGCCCTCGTATTGTGTATTGCAGATCGGTAATCGTTTGAGCCGTGCCGCTGGTAGTGTTGTAGCTCAGGCTGAGTCAGTTGAGGAGTGATTTGTTGCTTTTCCAGTGCAGCTAGTCAAATTCTCATACAGCACCTATTCTTCTCTCTGTGTCTCAGCACTGCCAACTCTGACTTTCTACGACCAATCATGTTTCGCCTCGAACGGGGTGAAGGAATACTGATGTAGCTACCACAGCCTTCGCTTTTCCGCTCTGAAGCATGACACGGTTTCGAAGCTGTGTTTTGGAAAGGGGGCATGTTATCTGTAGGAAATGTAATTTTTGTCCTCATTGAAATCGTTCATTATTGAGCACGGTTATCTAAATGTTTTTGTTGGTGTTGGTCCAGCGCCAGTCAGGATTGTGTTACCCTCTTTCACTCTCTCTCTCTCCCATGTCTCTATGTCTGTCTCTGCGTCTCTCACTCATTTTCTTTCTCTCATCTCTTCAGGCCTTCGTCGGTCTCTTAAGGGAAAATAGAAAGAGGGGGATTTTTCTCTTCTCTCTGTGCGCCGTCCTGTTCTCAGGCTCTCCTGCCTATTTTACATCAGCCATCTCGTACAGGATATTAGCCGTGGAAAAACATGGGTCTGGGTATTTCATTTAGAATAATATGTTTATTCTTTTCATTTCAAAGTGGAAGTGGGGGGATTTCGCAGGGTGGGGAAAGAACAATCAGGGCCGTGTGTTAGAGGACTCATTCTGTTTGATCTGAGGTCCTGTGGGCTCTGGTGCTGGCTGAGATTCTCAGGTTTAGGTCAAATAAAATGGGCTGGTGAAAAAAATGAAAGCGCTCCGTCTCTCTTGTCTCGCAGATGTCTGTGAGCGTGTGTGAGCGTCTCTGTCTCATATTCTGTGTTGCTCTCTATCTCATCTTTCATTTGGGTATCTTGATGTTCTTTTTGTCTGTTGACAGACGTTGGCAGTCAGTTAGGGAGGTGTATTAATAGCAAACAGTCATTGGTCAATTTAAATGCAAAGACAAACTCCCTCCACATTGATATTTCTCTTTATGGCAGCGAATTTCACTTTATTTGTGTCTACACTTGAAACAGTGAAATTGCTTGTCCTCCACACTCCCTCATGCAGTTATGGTGAAGGACACTTGCGTAGCCCTTCAGGTTCATGTGAGCGCCTCGAAGTTCTCGTCTTTCAGATTCAACAAAGCATTCAGCAGGCTTTTGTTTTAGTGTACGTAGCAACAAAACGGAGTGCAGTATGAAAAGGTTGTACGCCACATTTTATTGATTTCTTTTAGAAGTATTTTTATCGCTGAAAATCTGGCAAAGTAATAACAAAACCAGAAAAATATGTGCAACTGTAGCTCAACTAAACAGAAGTGTAACACACAAGATCTGAGGTAAAAGAAAACATAGTTGATCAGTGACTAAGTTTCTCCAGGTTTCAGAAAAGACACACCACAATAGCACAAATTGTCCCATGACAAATGATACATTCTCTTCCTCGTTGGCCAAAGACAAAGGCAGGGATTGAAAAGACGGCGAGCCCAGTCACAGGACATATGCACAATAATAGTCCTTACGGAACTAAGAAATGCACAGAGAGTCTCACTGTAAAGCAGATGTAATAAATATAAAAAGTCTGAATTCCTGCTTCAAATCGCCTTTATTTTCTCAGTGGCACAGGTCTATTATTTATATATGTGTCAGCATCTATGTGTGTCTCTGTGTGCATGAATATTCCATGTATACAACATGATTGACACGTGGTATTCCTGACGGCGGAGGCATCAGGATATCAAGGCCATTGGCAGAGCTCGTCAGGGAATAAGTGGCTATTTAATTATGTATGACTTGTGGGCTTAAACAGTGTAATAAGAGATGAGATGAATTTACCAAAGAATCTGACTCGAGCTGAGACCTTCTCAATTATATGGAAATGTTACTTACAGTACGATCGGCAGGTACTGAAATACTCACTGATGCGGCCAACGAAGTATGAATATTTCTATGTATCATTTTGTAACTTCAGGGATATGTTAAGCGGCAGAAGACAGAAACTTTTTTATTTTTCCAATGCAAGTCTCTGCCTCGTCTAATACATGCGAGAAAACGTGTCTTACAAACTCCCTCGAGAAGACGTAAACTTACACAATCCTGCTCAAACTCTGGCTCTTTTTTTTCTAACCTGGCACCAGTCATGGAATAATCTTTAATTATTTGCTTTTACAAATAAAAAAGGCCCATTTTTACTGTGACAGTAAAGAAGATGAGCAGACAGAGGCAGGAATGTTCTTGTATATGAAATTGTAGGTATTAACAGGACTGGTTTTGTCAGCAGTTTCCCTGATGTATCAGTTCTCTGCCCCTAGACTAAATAAAGAGGGAACTTTTGCCGTGTTTCATCCCAGCTGAGATGAGCAGATATAGGGAGGCTTTGCAGGAATTGTTAAAAAAGCAAATTATGGCTGGGGAACGGACCTCTTTCTTAACACAATACCTAAACAAGTGTCATGACGTGGGGATGGATGAAACACACCCCTTCTACCTTTGACCAACATTGTAAATAAGTGCAAATAGATGCAGATGTTTTAATAAAAGAGAAAGGACAAAAAAAGAGTTTCTCTTTTCCCAGTCTATCGTGGATCACTTTTAAAAAGCAACATACACTCTGTATCTGACTGAATGTGTCTTTGTTTTGTGTATTTAAGAGAGAGGGAGAGATTTTGCTGACTATGGTCTTCAGCTGCCTTGTCATTGACCTCCACGGTCTCCTGGCTGTCACGTTGAGGGCAAAGCAACATGCACATGCATAGTGAGAAACATTAAAAAGGCAGAGAGAAAGATGCCGTGATGTGCGGATAAGTTATCACAGATCCTTTTTCTGTGTAAAATATTCTATTTTCATATGTTATTCTGTCACTTAAAAGCTAATGGCAGTTATTTCCCACAGCAAACTGTAAGGTAATGGGTCCATTCCATCTTGATTCCCTCTCTGTGGGCTGGCCCTGGTTTTGCGTGACATAGTGTTTATTTGATAAAGGAATATTGTGGTGCTAATCGAAAACCACACTAATTACATATGACAGTTGTTTATTTGTAGTAAAATCCAATTAAAATGTACACTTTTCAACTACAGTGCTCCTTTTTCTTTTCTCCTCCCTCTCCTCCCCCCATTCTCTTTCTTCCCTCCCACGGTAACCAGAAAAAGAGCCTATGATGGCATAAATAACAACTGTGCTTTCCTTGTGGTTTCTGTGAGAAGAGGGCAAACTCACAACAGCTGTCAGAAAAAGGGGGTTTGTTTAAAAAGCAAATGGCTTTGGTCTAAAGTTCATTTGGAGACCTCTCTAATTAAATAGAGAGCCAAAAGCTTAAGTTAATTAGTAATTCCCTGGGTTCAGAAATTAGACATGTCACGAGAATTCAAGCTTTTGAAAAGCCAAAAGGTATGAGCGTTTGTGTTTTGTTTTTTTTTCTCAACGCGTCCTGCTCCCATCTGTGTACACAAGTGTATCCAAATGTGTTTTCATCTCTGCCTCTTTTGTGAGTCCTGCACTTTTCATTTTCCCTTTTGAAAACCTCGAGACATTAATGATCTTTTTGTGGCAAGTCAGAGAAGTGCTTGGAAGATGTTTAAGTGAGGGGCACATAGCTTGTGGGATCAGTCAGGATACCTGCCCTATGATTATGTTTATGAAGGTAATAACAGGGCCAGGGTCCCGCCGAGTACCGTCTTTAGAAAACAGTGGGGTTTGAACTTTTAAGCTTTATTGTTACCCCAGGAAGGGTTAGTCGCCATGTCTGAGAATTGTCTGTACAATTAGCAAGGTGTCTCTGTATCCTCACTGTTGCCTGTAGAAACAGATGTCTTCTCTTCTCTTCGACCGTCCAATTGGACAGATAAGCGGGGGTTACGCATACATGAATCAGCTGACTTTGATACAATGAAGAGACAAGATGTCCTTACTTGTTCCGAGAGCAATAAAGTCACAACTAGCATTTGACAGGACGGCTAATACAGAGCAGTGTTTGCGGTGCAGTGTGGTGCAATACTGTTTCATATACTACAAATAACTATACAGACATGTTTTCCCGTTTCACCATCATTTGTTACTGATAATCTTTCACCAAACAGGGCAACATTTGTGACATATTTTTGCATTCCTAAAAAATCAGCTTTTGGCAACAAGTAACTGAAGTTGCTACATTAGTACGTAATGCTCAATAATTGATTCCAACGTATCCGCAGAACCCACTGCACTGGAAAAGTACGTCACACGATAACTTCAGACTGCTGAACCCGTGAGGAGACGAGTATTTATATCATGCCTCTTTTGCGTCCTAAAATAAGTTACACATACAAGTTGTTTCATACGTTTCATGGTTATCATAGCATAAAATAAGCAGAGAATCTGCGGCTCATGGTAGTTGATACAGTATAACCAGCCATTTATATTTGCCAGGTGGATGTGAAATGCCTGCGTCAGAGACTGCTCTCTGTGTCTGTGTCTGAGTGTGTGCTATCCTTGACTGACGTGGACAGTGTTTGCTTAACCTCTTCTGCGCTGCACTACCACAGCCTTGTCAATTTGAGTGCGCGTGTATGTGTGAGCGAGCATCCAGCAACGATAGCTTTCGCTGTATTTTCTTCTAAATAAACCTGCTGGGAGGCGGGCAGAGATATGGAGGGGTCTGAATCAACACAAATGAGTGATATTTGTTAGTTTTTCCTGGGTCGGTATATAATTGTGTGCATCTGCACACTCCAAAGAAAACATGCATTTTAGAGATTTCTTTCTCAAGCTTTGTATTTACCAGGATTATTAATTTCACGCAAATAATCCCACCCCGCTGCCCCCTTCGACTTGCTGTTTTATTTTAGAGAGGAGGTGTGTGTGTGTGTGTGTATGTGTGTATGTGTGTGTGAGATCTCATGTTTTTGCCTCATCCAAAAGATAAGGCTGTGATTTTATGTAACAGCTAAGCTCTTTCATATTGTGTATGTTGTACCTTACAAGAGCATGATGAGCAGGCTAGATTAATATTTATTTAGCACAGGCAAATCAAGGATTAAGCAGTCATCATTTTAGCACTAATCCACGTCTCTGGCGGGTTGCAGAGACAAAGAGAGACAGATTACTAAACACATAACGCCACCAAACCACAATTAGTTGGTGACTTACTTTCCTCAACTGCGTAGAGAAAGAGGTGGACAGTAGGCGCGCACACACTCGCGCACGTTTACATTTTAATTTCTCATCTCGTGCTTTCTTAACCTATTGTTGTCACTGTCTTTTGACTTCTCGTTCTCACCCTCCTTCCTTCTTCAAAAGACTCCCTCATTGAAATTAGTGGTGGTTTGTCTGATTCACTCATCTGACGTAAATGTGTCTCATGATCTTTCCACTGTCTGAACACACATGCGCTAATACACATTCATAACCTCTCTCACTCACACACACACACACACACACACACATACACTGAGTGACACACATGCATGAGCAATGAATACTTCTTTCTTAGCTCTGACCACGTGGGAGAGGGACAGTTTGCTTATACTGTGTGACTGTGTGTGTGTGTGTGTGTGTGTGTCTGTGTGTTGCTTGGGAGTCTGTAAATAAAATTACATTCTTTGCTAATTGAGTTAAACTGCTTTGCTGGAGATGTGGCAGAAAAAAAAGATGAAAGCTCCCTGTGTATGTTTTGTGTTTGTATGTTGTGAGTCTGTTTGTGTTTCTGTGTGCGAGCGTGAATTTTAGTGTGCAGGGTGGTAATCTGGTTAGCTCTTAGCACTCTCAGGTGGTCACCAACAAACAACTGTTTGTGTACTAGTGTTTGCTAGTTGTGTCCTCAAGCTTATGCAAAAGCTCAAACTTGCAAAACAGATAACCAACTGCAGTAAAAAAAAAAAGTCTGTGTGTGTGTGTGTGTGTGTGTGTGTTCTCAGCAGGGGGGGGGGGGGGACCCTGACATAGGGAGCAACAACCAGGAACACCATAGGGGCCAAAAGAGCATTGGACAGCTGTTGCAATGTAGTGTGAATGTGTGTTGGGGGGCGGGGGGTAAGAACGAGAGTGACTCCAAACTGGATGTGTAGGCAATTGAGAGAAAATAAAAAGACGAGATAAATAAAAAGAATGAACAGAGCAGTCGTGCTGTGATAGAGAAAGACAAGGGAGAAGCATAGAGGGGAGAGAATGCCATCTTCAGTTCCCCTTTGCCCTCCTTCCTCTCCCTCACCCAGCCACTGAATGTTAATAGCTTTTCTGCCCCCCCACCCCCCAACACTGCACACACATATACACACACCAAATGCACCCCCCCCCTCCTCCAATCCCTCCCCATGGACACTGGCGCATTGTTTGTGGCAGTGCTTCTGTTCTTTCAAACTTAATTACCTTCTTGCCTTTTGTGGCGTCAGGGGCTGGAAGTTTGGCTCCGTGGCAGCGGAGGTCATCACACATTCTTTGGCGGTGCATTCCCTTAATCTGGGGGGTGGCGGTGGTGGAGATGGCGAGGAGGAGAGAGGGGAAGAGAGTGGAGCTTCTACTGACAAGCTTTCCTAAGGTGGTGCGTGTGTATGCACGCATGCACGTTCATAATAGCCAAGACATAGGCTGCCCTTTGTTTGTGCGGTTCATTTCCAATCAACCCTAATTAACTAGAGAGTGTTTCCAGATTGCCAGCAAAAATCCCCACTTTTTTCACTCCACTTGTTCTTTGCTGTTCTGAGTTTGGGGAGGGAGGGGAGGGAAAAATGGAGGCATTAGCTATGTAGATTGGCTTTGCCTTTGATGCTGGAAAAATCTTTAGCAAGGCAATAAGTGGCGACTGTGACCCAGCAGCATCTCACGGTTTATTTTTATGTTTCAGTTCGGTTTAGGTTGAAATATTGCCTCTTCAAACTTGTGCATATATTTAGAATGGACTGTGTAAGCCCAAAGTCCATTTGTAAAAATGTTAAATCCTGTCAAAGTATCCTTTAATCCAAAAAAGTGTCTCTATTAAACTGTGCAGAGATAAACACTGACAGGATCAACGTAACAAGTACTGGAATAAACATAACTGAGCCCTAAACCCAGCAGTCTTATAAGTGCCGAAGAGAGAACAGGTGATGTTTCCACCATATAGGCTGGTGTAATCTGATGCTAAATAGGATTTTAGGACTCCTTCGTGGCTTGAGTGATAGGATTCTTTTGTCCTTAGAGACACACACAGAATCTGGGTTCTGTACTTGTTCTCACCTGGTCAACAAGTTTGTTGCTGCATACTTGACTATTTTTATTTTCTGTGATGTTCTCATTTCACATTTTGCTGGTAATTTCCTATGTTGTTATCTAGATATATTTTCTTCTCTAACAATATCAGGTATGGACCTAAGGGCATTTGGGTGTAATGTTACCTGAGCAACCAGTGAGACCAATTTACTTGTCATCAACCTGAGGGTTGAAACCTGCATACCTACTCTAGGACTAAAAAAAAGGCCTCTTCCGTCCTCTCCGTCCTCATTATGCTCATTCCTCCTCCTTCTCTAAACCCTTCCCTTCATGCTTTTACTTCATTTTGCAATCCGAGATCACTGGTCACGTAGACGTAATTTTGATTTGCTTAAAGGCATTTTTGCAGGCTAGGTAATTTGTTGAACAAGATTCCTGTGCTAAACTGAGTGGCGCTCGCTTTAGGTGTCTGGGCCGCACCCTGAAATAATGATTGGTGTCTTTTGGTAATGAAGGCCTTTGCCTTCACAAGAGAGAGACAGGGAAGAGGACAGGCAAACAGGCAATGGTGTGGGGGCACTGAAGAGATCTACTGCATCTAGCGTCTAATATTACACCTCCGGGCAACAAACAAGGGCTGCATGAAAACCCTTTCTGAAGTTAAGACGTAAAGAAGACAAAAAACAGTTGGTCACGCAAAAGCCCTTCCCCTCTCATCCTTTTGCAATTTTCTCTCCCTCCGTCCTTTATTCTAAGACTTTAAACAGAGAGCATTAGGCCCTCTTTTGTGATTGTGTGCATGTGTGCATATGTGTTTGTGCACGCATGCATCAGCGCTCTTTGATGGCAGCCGAAGCTCCTCTCACATTGTGAGGAAGCAGATAATTCCCCTCCTCCTTCATCCACTTTGGTTTTCATCCCTCCATTTCTGCATGGCAACAAATAAACAGGTCTAATTAGACCGGAGTTGGCCTATTCATGGCACTGACAGTAGGAGATGGATGCAGGGGCTTTCACAGTGGCCTTCGCCTTTGTCTTTGGCTAACGCTTGGTGACATTTTGATAGAAGATTTGGTGTTACACTGAGGGGCCACATACCGAGAGAGGTATGACCTTCTAGGAGACCTCAAGGAATGGACCCATATCCATAGTCTCACGCTGTCTCTTGACTTTCTTGTTTGACTTTTGAAGCTTTCATGGATCACCTTAAAGATTCAGTCTGGATTTAATTTCACCAGTTATTATCTGTGCTCACATGTGTCCCCACACAGTTTGCCAAGTAGAGGGGAAAATAACCATTTTAGAACTGAGATGACCACATCTCAAAGCCCAGATCTACCTAATTCCAGTGTTTACCGATATTATAAATATTCGCAGCAGTATTAACAGCAGTGTCTGCCCTTGCATTAAAGTGTCAGACAGTTAGTGATGAAGAATATGAACCTAACAGATCCCCATGTAAACAAAGACAGCAGTGTGGCGACACTGCAATTACAGGTTTGGCATTTAACAGGCTGCAACTCTGGCTAATGTGTGACAGTCTTGACAGGAGAACAAAAGCAGGAGGAGACTTTGACATCACCAGGAGCTCAGTACCTTGTGTCTGCAATGCGAACACCTTTTTGTTACACGTCATGTATTATTGGCATATTTCTTACAACTGAATACGGTTAAGAAGTGATATTGCCTATGTTATAACTTCCACGTACACATTATTATTTGTAGAACAGTTTCAGTTTATGGCAATTCTGTAACTTCAAGAAGATACAGGATCCGGTTTCTATATAAGCTGGAAGTGCTTCAAGAACATCGTAAGAGAGTCGGAGAGTAAAAAAATTTGGGGAAAAAAAGGAGAAATCCCCTGCTTTAGACTTCTTCTGTCTCTCAGGGAGCTACTGAAAAGCAGATGGAGGGATAGGAGACACAGAGCAGAGGGGAGGGGGGAGAAAAACAATAGGCCACAGAGTCGCTTAGCCCGTTTCTCCCATCAGAACTAGCAGTGTCCAAAGCATGCATTCTTGGCCTATTATTTGCCTCTCACTGGATCTGATCTGCCACTTTAATTACCTTGTACGTGTGTGTGTGTGCGTGCGTGCGTGTGCGCGCGTGCACAGGAGTTTGTGTCCATGTGAATGTGTGTGAATGCCAGTGGACATGCTTAATTAAAAAACAGAGGTAGGAGCGGCTCAGGCCATCTCTTTTGTTCTTCTGTTAAAAGAAGGGAACTGTTTCTGCAGTGTGGAAAATCCTGGGCTTCATTATTAGTTTCTCTCTCTCTCCTTTGTATCCATGTATCTGTTGCTCTCTCTGCCTCAAATGAAAGTAGTGTGGTTGGTTAGCAGAGCGAAGGAAACCAGTGGGGGACGGAGAGCGAGAGAGGAAGGATTTTTAAGCTCGCTGTAACATGATCTGCCTTGAAAGAAGCGGTGGTGGGCACTACTGCTGTGAAAGGTGTGAAGCCTGGGGAATGGGGAATAACAAAAAGAAGCAAGTCATATAACTTTTCCACCATTTGTTATTCCTGAAACTAAATGTTAGGTAATCCGCTTTTAAAGAGCTGACTGGTGCAAGTCTAAAGATTTGAGTAACTAAAATGTTTGAACTCAGAAAGGTGGATGAGGACAATGCAGAATTGATACCAGACATCTCATTGTCTCGCTGTCCAGCTTTGTTAAATTAACATATGGAGCAGGATAACTTGAAAGGCTTATACCACGATACTGTGCACCATGTTGCTTTTTCATTAGGGAGAATGGGCGAAGTTAACAGCAAAGACTTGCATCTACTAAAGATCTGGTATCTGGTTTCCTGAAAGCAGAAACCAGCTCTACTTTAGACTTCTTACTTACGGGCTAATTATTAAGAGATACTGATTGTGAGCGTACTCACCAAAATTATGCTTTTTTGTATTTTGTTTGTCTGTCGAAGTCTTGTTTTACTGTGATTGGCATTTTTTATATTCAAATGCAAGTTAGCATGAAAAAACTATATGTAACGTTAAGCATCATTTACACGGTGTATCTTTGTCCATCTCCGTTGTCTTTGTGCCAAATGACTATTCAGTGAGAACCAGAGGTAACATAATAATGGGCAGCTAAGTTGTTATTAGCCGGAAGCACACATGTAAACGGGTGCTAACCTTTTAGCATCAGGGGTGACATGTCAGTGGCAAGTGCTTAACGCATTGGCTTATCCATAAGACATAATTCCATACTTAAAAGTGTTAGGAGATGCATAATTCATAAACCAAAGTGTTTTATGTCCAAGCTACAATTCAAAGGGGTTGCTCCCCAATGAAATAAGCAGTGAAATGACACCACTGACAAGTAGTAAATCCTGTCGTATATGTCGTATTAGCTCTCAAACCCACTGCTTCTGAACAGCTTTAGCCTCAATCACATTTACCACAAGCACTGGTAAGAGGGACACTGGTGGAAAAAGGAAAAGTATATGACAGGAGAATACCCATGATGTTGTTTTGCGCTAGTTGAGTTTAATGGATTTATGGCAAAACACTAAATGAGCTGTAATTTGAGTGGATGTAGAGAAGCCTTTTTGCATGCAGGCAGTACAGTTATCTAAAATAAAGACATACATTTATGGATAAATAGGCTCATAGTGCGCGTGTCTGTGTGTGTGTGTTTGTGTTAATGCCATGCATTCTTGTGGCATAACACATTTCAACTCTACTTGTTTAGAATGCAGAGCTAATTGCTGCTAATTTCTTAGCAATTTTAAGTGTGAGGTAATTTGTTAGTTGTAAATTTGTAACTATGTGTAGAAAGAAATAGTTTAGTGTAACAGTTGGGTAGACTTACCTAAACCATGAGAGATTGAGTATGATATTACAAAATAAATTCCTTTTAAAATTAAAAACATTAACTAAAACTATGCTTGTACATGTCACACCAAAGCACTCAAATTTTCTTCTCCTTGTGAATTTTCTCTAATCTCACAAATAGAGAGACAGAAACTGGCTGAGATAGGGAGGAAAAAAAAACATAATTTCTTCCTTTTAATCTATTACTAGTCCCCACGGAATGATCTCTGGGATATATCAGATTAGACCTGATTATAGTGCGTGCACAATCATGCACCCACAAACATACTCAAATACATGTTTAATTTCATTCCTCACGCTTTTACTGTCCCTCCCACTGGCTTTGTTTAGCCCTGGATTGTTGCAGATTAATCCTCTAATTGTGAGGGAGAGGGAGTGTAGAAAAAGAGAAGAGAATTAAGCAGCAGGTGGATTGGGTTAAAGGTCAACATGGCTCTTTAAAGCTTTCTTTTAATGCCAGCTCATTTACACGCAAGCATCTGAAAGGTGCTACTACAGTATCTAGTGAAAAAGACAGTGGCATGCACAACTAGTCATTTGTTACATTTAGCTGAACAAGAAAGCAGTTCTCCTAAGTAGCAATGAAGTTTCAGGTATTGAGCTTTTGCTGTTGTTTTCATTTTCTCCCCTTGCATCTCTATTTCATTTTTGTGTTGTGGTATTAGGTTGTGTTTGTGTGTGCCTTTGCATTTGTGCCTTGTTGTGAAAAGCCGAGAGATTGAAGTAGTGAGGGGTTGAGAGATGGGCGGCCGCCCAGGACTGATAACATCTCGCTGGTATTCCAAACATCATTCCTAGCAGAAGCTCGCTCTCTCTGCCTTTCTTTCTCTTTGTCTCTTTCTCTTGTGCTTCTTTCCTATATTGTTCGCAAAATTTTTGAATTTAATTTTTAAACTTGTTCCTGTGTGATCCTGACCTAGAAAACATGCCAAAAGACACTGACTTAATGTTCTGTGTACATAAATTTGCACATTTAGTTAAATGGCCGTGTATGTGTTGTCCTGCCTTTCTTGTCCACACAAGGTCTTAAGTCCTTCAGGGCGTTAATAGGTTGTAAGGCGCAACTTCTGACTGGTAAGAATGTGCCAGGACTGATTTAGCCAATGAATCTTTACTAACTCCGATCCACTTTTCCTCTTAAAGGAAGACACCTGCAGATAAGTTGTTTGATTAAATTGACTGACTACTGCTGTACTTTTGAGGGCTTGCAATGCTAGGTTGTAGCTGCCTGAAATAATAATCTTTTAACACTGCATTAGCACACACAGAGCACAACTCGGGCAAAACTGCATGTAGCAGTTTTACGGAGTGGTATGTCGATCAAAAAGTCTATTTGCCAGACAATTGGGTTACTCGTGTAAACTTCCCTTACTGCCAGCTGCCGTGGGACCTGGTTCATTCATTTATACCTCATTTCCCTTGCTTCCAAACTCTCGTCCCTGGGGGTACAGGGAGGAAAAACGGAGCAAACAGAAGAAAAAACTTTTTCTGTGATTGTTGCAAGGAGTCTGAGTATGTCACCTAAAAAACATATATACAAGTTAGAGTAGTTAATATTAGATATCATTATGTATTTTAAAGTTGTCATGGCACTAGCGACTTAACAATGTTTTTATTTCTCACCTGAGAGCAATATACTTGGGAAGATATTTGTCATGTTTTGTTGCATCCAGACTTCAGTGATGTTTATGTGACTTTGATAATTATTTGCTCTATCATTATAATTTGAAAGAACAATAATTTATGCTCAATTAAGCACAGACAAATTATAAATGTAACTTTACCTGACCAACCTTTGTAACATTAAAATCACTAACCTCTTGATATTTGTTATTTTTTCTCTATTTGTCTTTTCTCAACTCAGGTCCCTGTTAAACTGGATGAGATGAGATCCCTATGTAGCGGTTGTCATGGCAACTTGTGACTCTCCCCCTATGGTGTTATCACGGCAGCAGGAACATGGTTGTCAGAGGCTGGACTCTGCTGAGGACAACTCCGTCATCGCCATGGAGACCAGTGTCACCAAAAGCAACAGTGCTAACAACAACAACCAATCGTCACCTGCTGCCATTGGAGAGCCAGAAAATGGCCTTGGAGAGCCTGCTGTGAGCCCCCTGAGGTCCACCCCCACCACTGTTAGTGCAACTATCGACTCTGTAACGGAACAGAGTCGGAGAGAAAGCTTTACTACTGGTAACAAAGGGAGTGTTACCGGGACTTTACCAGGAGTAGGAGGAGGAGCAGCTTTGGGTTCGGACTGTTCTGCCATTGCCACATCTCCTGTGGCACCGACAAAGGAGATACCCTGCAACGAATGTTCTAGTTCCTTCTCCAGTTTACAAAAGTACATGGAGCACCACTGCCCCAATGCCCGCCTGCCTACTGCTGGAGGTCATGAGGAGAGTGAGGAGGCTGAAGGGATGGTGGGTGATAGTGAAGATGAAGGAGAGCGTGAGGTTGGTGGTGCAGAAGAGGGGGAAATGAACAGTGAAGTTGAGATGGAAGAGGATAGTGATGTGGAGAACCTGTGTGGCGAGATCATCTACCAGCCCGATGGCTCTGCCTTCATTGTGGAGGACTCCAAAGAGCAGCGTGGCAGCCAGGGGGGGCTCTCTGGGGCTCTCCATTTCAGGAGCCTGCTATCCCCCCAGACCTTCCCCAGTGTCCAGGCCAGCAGTGGCCTGAGCCCAGGGGGGGAGCGGTTGGAGCAGCCAGTTGCACCCATGTCCTTCTACCCCCAGATCATAAACACCTTCCACATCGCCTCATCCCTGGGTAATAAATCCCTAGTGACTGACCACCCTTCCTTCCCAAATACCTCAGCTGGAGGGCTGGTGGGCACTGGTCCCGTGTTGCACAGTTTTCGTGTCTATGACCTCCGCCACAAGAATGACAAAGACTATCTGACGGCGGACGGTGCAGCCAAAAACTCCTGTGTGTCCAAAGATGTCCCCAACAATGTGGACTTGTCCAAGTTTGAGGGCTGTGTTGCCGATGGGCGGCGGAAACCTGTGCTGATGTGTTTCCTGTGCAAGCTGTCTTTTGGCTACAGCCGTTCTTTTGTGACACATGCTGTCCATGACCACCGTATGACCCTGAATGAGCAGGAGCAGAAGCTGCTGGGCAACAAGCATGTCTCTGCCATCATCCAGGGCATCGGTAAGGACAAAGAACCTCTTATAAGCTTTCTGGAACCAAAAAAAACCCCCAACTCTGTGCTACCCCACTTTCCTACACCTGCCAACTTCCTAGGGCCAGACACAGGGCTCCGTGGCTTATGGAATGCTCTCCACAGTAGTGGGGATAATGCAGACTCCCTTCAGGCAGGTTTTGCTTTCCTGAAAGGCAGTGCCAGCAGCTCCTCCAATGACCAAACCCCCAGAACACAAACCATGCCAAAGGCTGAGACCAACCCAAACCTCGGGGGAGGGGCTGGTGCCTGCAGAACCCCAAGTGGGAGTTCTGGTGCTGCTGCTGCTGCCACTGGTGGCAACCTGGAAGGTCGTAATTCTGATAGTGACTGCAGAGGCCACGTTAGAGATACATGCACTTTGCAACTCAATCGGCAGGATCTGAGCCAGTACTCACCCATCAAGCTGGAGCCCCGTGCAGTGGGAGAAGAAAGTCCAGACCAAGAAGAGGATTCTTACTCCAATGATGGTGGAGTAGAAATGGAGGCAGATGAGGAGGAAGAGCAGAATATGAGCATGGCGTTGACAGGCAGACGGGACTACAGCACCAGTAGCAAAGATTTCCCTCTCTTAAACCAAAGTATTTCCCCCCTTTCCAACAGTATGCTTAAGTTTCACAGTGACAACAAGGGCGCTGCATCCACCTCCTCTTCCTCCTTGCCACCATGTGAGAAGCTCGGAATGGAAAACAGTCGCCTGTCCACTGCCCTGTCAGCTTCAAGAGAGCGAGAGAGCAGCAATGACAGTGAAGTCCTAACAGGACGGGATGGATCGTCACCATCCTCTCAGCCCCTAGATATGATGATGTTACGCAGAGATGATGAGAGTCCTGGGCCTCTACATCACCACACAGGAAATCCTGGTACGCCTGGAACTCCAGGGACACCTGGTACGCCTGGTCCAGGTGAAGGGTCTCCAGGTAGTGGAGTGGAGTGTCCAAAGTGTGATACAGTCTTGGGATCCTCACGGTCTCTGGGAGGGCATATGACCATGATGCATTCTCGCAACTCCTGCAAGACTTTGAAGTGTCCCAAGTGTAACTGGCACTACAAGTACCAGCAGACGTTGGATGCCCACATGAAGGAGAAGCATCCAGAGTCTGGTGGATCATGTGTATACTGCCGGACAGGACAGCCTCACCCACGTTTAGCCAGAGGAGAAAGTTATACCTGTGGATACAAGCCTTTCCGCTGTGAGGTCTGTCTTTCAAGTTGTTCATCTTTATGGGTTTCTGTTTTTTTTTTTTCTGTCTTTCTAATATTTACAAATTAAAATAGTGCCTTTTATTGTTAAGCCAATCTTGAACGCCAAACATTTGATCAGTTAAATGACCTTCTAGGACATCGTTTCTCAGTTGCAAATTCAATGTCAGAAAGAATATGGTTGTCTTTTTAAACAATAGACCAATTAAGATCACAATTAATTATATGACAATTAATAATAAAAAATTCTTTATTGCATCACCTACTCTTTGTTATAAATGCATATATTGTCAATCAAGCATGACTGTATTAATTATTTCATTTTAGGTATGCAACTACTCAACCACGACCAAAGGCAACCTTAGCATCCACATGCAGTCAGACAAGCATCTGAACAATGTACAAACGCTCCAGAATGGTGGCAGTGAGGCACAATACAACCACAACCATACCAACCCTGTACCCAGTGCTAGTCTTGGTGGAGGCTGTGGTGCACCCTCACCATCCAAACCCAAACAGAAGCCCACTTGGCGCTGTGAGGTAATGAAACAATCAGAGCATCACCGTAGGGCTGCAGCAGCAATAACAACTGTCTCTTAGTCAGTTACTGTATTTCCCTCTGCATTAGTATATTTTACCTTGTTGGCTTTGTCGTTATAAAACAAAATTTGTCATACATTTTAGTATTATCCCCAAATATTATAAAAAACATAATAAATACATAATCATCAGTTCACAACTAAAGTGCTTTCATAACCTATTTTTTAGATAAGGTAAGGGAAATCTTTTAGATACTGTAACTACTAGTATGACAATTTTTCCCATTTATGTACATTTTCATGGTAAATTAACCTGGTGTTTCAATAGAAATGTATTATTAAAAAGCAATTTAATTTATCCCAACGTGTTTCCAACAGGTGTGTGACTATGAGACCAATGTGGCTCGAAACCTGAGAATTCATATGACCAGTGAGAAACACATGCACAACATGATGCTGCTTCAGCAGAACATGAAGCAGATCCAACACAGCCTCCATCTCGGCCTGGCCCCAGCTGAGGCGGAGCTTTACCAGTACTACCTGGCTCAAAATATGGGCCTGGCAGGTGTAAAACTGGACAACCCAGCTAGCAGCAGCTGCCCAGACACCCAGATAATGATTAACCCGTTCCAGCTAGATCCAGCAACTGCAGCTGCTCTTGGATCTGGTTTAAGTAAGTACAATGCTAGAATTGAAATTAAAAGCACTGATGCATGTATAAGTATTTTTCTTTGTAATATTTTAGCCTACTTTTTTGGTATTCTATTACAATGATGCCATCTGAGTGTTGTTTATTATATCTTTGTGCCTTTTCTTTTTCTTCATTTCTCCCATGACCTCATATTTTAATACTGCCATCCTTTTTTTCTTGCCCCTTTTGCTGCACTTGCTTCTTTTTTCTTTTCTCTTATCTCTGCTCTAATATTGTCCCTCTGTTGTTGTCTCCTTTCTTTGACCCCTCTCACTGATTAAAAAATGATTATGAGATGCCACATGAGAATTATTCTTAATCTTTCGTTTGTAATTTTCTTAAGTCAGCTTAACCCACCCCCCAACCCCAAATACACATCGCAAAACCTCTGCTCACCCTGGAGAGAACACACACACATGTACACACAACTACACATGCTCTCACACAGCAGGAAGCGGATTCCCGTAGGAGTGAGAGAGATTTAACAATGACCCTGCAGTGTTACACACCCACTCCCTCCTCTAGTGTGGAGGTCACAGCCCAGCCAGCAGTTGTACTCTCAGTGAATTACACTGATAACACACAGTTCCCCAGAGATGGTGATTAGATGTTGTGAGCAGGATTTTTCTATATTCAAATACTTACACATACACACACACAAATGCATAGATGAAGTGTGAAAGTATGAAGCATGTGAACAAAACAGAAAAAATCAGTTGTGGCTGTTAAGTCCTCTGCGCTGTGTTGAGACATTAATGAAAAAAGGCATGATGAGTTTTGGTAGTATGTGAAGAGACACAATGGAAGGATCAAATGAAAGAGTTAATTGCATTTGCATGAATGACAGATCTGTTTTTTGTCCTAGATTGGGGAGGCAGAAGAAAAAACAAAACACGTGTAAAACATTGATCGGCTTTTAAAGTCTGTGTGTGGATGTGAGAAAAGCCCGAAGCCCTAAAACCGCTGTCCCACCATTGCTGAGAGCAGTAATTAAAGCTACCTGATGAGCGAGTTAGCAAGTTGAAAAGGATGATTGTAATTGATCCTGATTCAATCCTATTAGGGTTTTTTATAGACAAGACTTTGTAAGGTGCCCTTAGTCTTCTGTGAGGCTTTATTTTATCAAATCCTTTTGTGTGAGAGACTCACTTGTGTCTCACTTCTCAGACTCATATCTCTCCACACTTAATTTCATTTAATAAAAAGAGCCTTTTTCTCTTTCTCTCTACCCCTTATCCCTCACGTTGCGTTTGAACCTTTCGTTTCTACCAGAGCTTTGTCTCTCTATCGTACCTCCTTTGTTTTTATGTATCAATCTTCAGGCTCTGCATACTGCCTGCCTTCTGTCTGACATGGTATTCCACTGTGCTTCTATGTGAAGTATGTAACTCTTCCACAATTTAACTTTCACTGTCTAATCAGTTTTTTTACTAATTTTCTACAGTGAATAGTGACCTATCAGCGGAGTTGCGTCTTGCCAGTGGTCAACTGATGGCAGACGACCTATCTCTGGTGTCCTCGGGTGCAATGGGTGGCATGTCCTCGTCAGACGCCTCCCTCTCCTCCTTGTCACCACCTATAAATGACCCCTCGCTGTGCCTGTACCAGTGCGCTGTGTGTAACTGCTACTCCACGGACAGCCTGGAGGCTCTCAGTGCTCATGTCAATGCAGAGCGCGCTTTGCCTGAAGAGGAGTGGCGCTGCGTGGTGGGTGACGTCTACCAATGCAAGCTCTGCAGCTACAACACACAGCTTAAGGCCAACTTTCAGCTGCACTGCAAGACAGACAAGCACATGCAGAAGCACCAGCTGGTGGCCCACATCAAGGAGGGAGGCAAGGCCAACCAGTGGAGATTAAAGTGTGTGGCCATTGGCAACCCCGTGCATCTCAAGTGCAATGCCTGTGACTACTACAGCAACAGCGTTGATAAACTGAGACTACATGCCACCAACCAGAGGCATGAGGCTGCCATCCGACTTTATAAGGTAAAAACATTACTTTTGTTACTGTCTTGCAGAAACACAACTTTTCTAATCTCAGCTGAGACAGTACAACAACAAAAAAAAAGATTATGTATGAGTAGAGGAAATGTTTCGATGGTTAGTGTGAATAATTGGAGTTTATAGTTTTTGCAGGACACTAATAGTTATTTAAGTGCAACACAAAATAAAACTGGTATGTATCTGGGGGGGATCCCCATTCGTCCTAAGTTCAAATTCATGTTTTTGTTTGTACAATTTTAACCCATCCCCTTAACTACAGTGTCACATGGATATAAAGTTCCCATGAGAATGGAATGACAGAGATGGAAAAGGTCACTGTTAGAGTACCCAGGACGATTTCCATCATGGGTAAATTTCCTGCTTGAGACCAGCTGGCACTACCGTTAGGAGATTTTTAACTATACGCAAGTCATGTACTATCAGAGAGTTTGACATGTTTCAAAGTTTTGATTGCCTTCAGCTGACTTTGAGCTTGTCTGTAAATAATTTTGAAATTCAAGTATTTGTTTCCATGAGAAGGGTGTAGAGCCATATTAACAACTTGGTTTTGCATTGACACTAAAAGTAGGCCAACCACACTAGTTAGTGTATGTTACTAGTATTTGATGCATACATTTAAAACTTTCTTATATACTGCTTTTGTTATTTTGAAAACTAACAATTTCTTCTTTAAAAAATATTTTTATTATCTTTCCAGAATCTTATTTGTTTACAGTCACACAGTCAAACTATTTTTACACTCTGAGAAATGAAAGTTTCCTGCAAAGAAATTCCACCAGAGCCTATATTTAGCATCTTTTTCTCCCTCGGTATATTTAAGGTGATTTAGTTTGTCAGACATCTACTTCAGTTTAATAGGATGCTGTTACATTTCCGAGGCCTTGACCTACAAGACAGGATCAAATGCATTAGATTAATGAGGAGTTCTTTACAACTGTATGCAACATTTGGCAGTGGGAGGTGTTTGAGTATGTGTTGTATCTTAAATGTAGAGAAAATACGATACAAACAACAAGGTTCTATTAATCTCTTTTTAATAAAAATGGTATTTTGGGAGGAGTTTTTTTTTTCTCCTGTTTTAAAGTTTTTATTTTTATAGAATTCAGAGATATCTGACAAGTAGGATGCATTAATTAGTTCCTTCTTTGGAATGCAATGTCTACATTTCGCAATAACCTTAAAGCAACTACATCTTTCTGAAATCTGTGACTGATTCTTGCACGAGTAAACTAAGTATATTGCCATTCTTAGGCTTATTTAAAACAGTTGTATTTGAATTAAACAGGATATACATATTGACACGGGATTGGCCGACACTCTGGCAAAGGCAGATCTTGGCAAAGGATGAGTTGAGAATGTCTGTCCTCAGGGACTGTTCACTAATTGCACTGAAATGTTGTACATTTACAAGTTCTTAACATCAGTGCAGTTTGTACATTGGCTGACCTATAGGATCAGTTTGATTAGTCCTACGTAATCAGGACGTCCTTACTGTCAGAGGTCTTCCTTGGACAGTAAACCTATGTGTCTGTGTCTTTGTGTACCCATGTAGGCGTGCATTTTTGGGTGCTGAGCCTCTTTTAGCAGCTGTTTTAAGTTGATTTATTATGAGGTAATAGGCAGCTATTAAATTATGCAAAGAAATCTATTTAAATCAGTTGTGAATAAATGTACAAATGCTTTTCAAGCAAGTTGTGTAAAACAAGAGCATATCCTTTTAGGCACATATAAACACTGGTTTGTCCAATGCAGGAGAGGGTCATCCTAATGTCCTCTCTGTGCGCCCATACATCCCTGTACCTCATCTACCCACACAACTACCCCACTGGCCTCAACAAATCTGTTCCACAGATGACGCTTTTAATGCTTCTGGCAAAAGTCCCACTGTTTTACCCACGGACATGTGGTAGTAAAGCAGAAAGAAGGGGAGAGAGAGCATAGAGCGGCAGCGCAAGAGGAGGGAAAAAAATCATTTCTTTATTTGACCAGAAAAATACCTCTCCTTTTATGTATTGGCAGAGGTGAAAAGCACATGGGGATGGAGGTAGCTTGGCTGGGCGCATAAAAGATCCAAGTGTTGACGACTTTACCATCTGGTTTTTTGGAAACACAGAATATCTTTATGGCATGGGAAACCATTTGAAGATACAAACAAAAAGCATATTCAGGGAATTTTATGGCTGCTTTGTAGCAGCAATATAGAACTTCTAAAGGGAATTGAGAATTTAAAAGTTTTATTTTTTCCACACTTTGAAACTGCAAGAGGGAAATGTCATTAGCAGTGAATGGACATCAAGTCATCTGGTGTCCAGGGCACAGCAGGTGGCACAGGAAGTCATAGGCCTTATTTGGAAAACTGCTTATTGGAGAGGAAGTGTAGGAAATCTGATATTTGTTTTTAACGAAAATATCACAGCACACTGTGTATTTCCACAAGAGCTCTCGTGATACAATGTTTTTTATAAATGCTTTCAATGCTGTACATGACAAAATGGAAGATGTTTTAATATAGCATCTGCGTGCTAGCAGCGTGTGTGGTAAGCACTACATCAAATGGTGTCGTAGCGTAGCGTGTCCGTAGTTGGCCTGGCTCGTGTTTGGCTTAGTGTTGAGTACGATGATGTATGGCTTCGTTATGATTTTTAATAACAAACACTGGCCCTAATACACATGGAGATGAGGGTAAATCTGTCAGTGCCATTCATGAGTGCTGCAGGGCAAAGTAGGGGGTTTAGTTTGTAGTGAACATGTATGTTTGTGTGTGTATCCACAGAGCTTTGAGGTTGAGACTTTCCCCTGGGTCATTAGAAGTTGAAAATGTTCATGGTCAATGTGGCATGGTCAAGGACCACACACGTGTACACATACGGTGTCTCATTGGCCATGGCACCTGTTTCTCAGATGGCTCTGAATAAATCTTAAAACTGTCCCCACCGCAACCACCCCACCCATGTCTGTCTATCCAGCTTTCCATCATAATTCAAGTGGACATGGACGTCCGGGGTCCACTGCACATGTCTATATCTCTGTTTTTCTTTTCACTATTCCGCTCTTTCCTCCCTCGTGCTCTCCTTTGAACTAAAAATCTTACGGCCGTAAAATGCTCAACATTATATGATAGGGATGGGGAACATTGGGAGAGAGAGAGAGGACATTTAGATGGAGTGCTTCGTTAGTGTGTCTTTCCCTCTGTCTCATCCTGACTCTGTCTCACGCTCACGCACTCCGTCTTCCTGTTGTCTTTGTTTTGTGTTTGACTCTCTTTCAGTCTCCCTGTATCTTTCCATGTCTCCCCTGGGGACCCACTGATAGGCCATCTCATTACCCATGATCCTCTTGGCAACACCATGGCTGGGAAATTAGGGGTGGATTAAATGAGAGGGGTGATGGGAGGAGGGAGGAATGGAAGGAAAGGAAGAAGAAGAAGAAGAAGAAGAGCAAAAGGAAAAAAAATAGTGGAGTTGTCCCCTTTTCTCATTTTCATCATTTCCTTTGTATTTTTTTTCTTTTTCCATCTGCCAGGAGACATTTTTTTCTTTCAGTCTTTCAAATCTTCCCCCCTCCTTCTCATTCTGCTCTCTATCTCGGGGAGATGGAGATGGCTGTGCTTATGCATCAGTGATATTAAGTCTACTGCTGTGCCTTGGCTATTAGCAAGGGTCAACCCTGCCCACTCTCATTTGAAAATCAAATGACCCTATATATATGCAGCCCAAATTATTGGACTGTCATTTGGACTTGTGTGATCGGGAAATGGACAGGAGATTGGCTTCCATAGATTTGCATAAAAAACCATTGTGCTGGGACCTGGAATAGAAAAAAAGACTGGATCTATTTCACATGCACGGTACCATTTATGACACAGACATATAAATGCATTATAAGTGCATACAGATCTATAGCATTACATTCATGGAATCACACTAGAATATTAAGTAGCTGCATACACAATTGTAGTAATTGACCATTTTCCATTTGGGCCCAATTTCACTTGTTTCAAACATATGTCCTTGTTGTGGAAAGACTTAAAGGGTTGCTATTCTCTTCAAAAACATATCACTAGATGCTACTTGACTGCAAGATATAGATTTTAATGTTATGTCGTGGAGATGGATGATGCAGCCAAGAGTTCAGCGCTGTGAACCATAGCAGACGAATGAATTCACTTCAGGTTTGTGCCAGTAAGGTTGTCTTTCTGCCTGTCTCTTGTTTCATCCTTCACTTCGCTGTGTTGATCTCTCTTTCGCTCTCTCTCTCTCTCTCTCTCTCTCCCTCCCTCCTTCTCGACGCCATTTAGTAGATTATTCGAATGATCTCCTCTTTCACCTGCATAGAGTTTACAATGGAAATCTTTCAGAGGTTGGTGCGTGGTGAAGTGGGGTACTGAGGGTGGTGACTAATTAAAGCATAAAAGCAGGTGTGTGTTTGTGTGTGCTCTCTGGTCGCTTTGTGTGTTTGACAGAGATATTTGAAAGGACAGACTTCCCCATCCTCCCTCTTCTTTGTAATAATCCTCATAGATATTAATAAGAGTTGCATCCATTCTCCCTCCGATGCCTTAACCAGATGGCCAGCACAGTATTTGTGTGTGCGTGTCCAGCTTCAGTCCAATTCCTGACTGACACAGGCCCCCTCCCTCCTCTTTGGTTCTGAATACTCCAGTAATTTAGCCCAGCGTTGCAGGCTGTGATGGTATCAAGGTGTGTCTTTCTGTGTGTGAGACAATGAAACAGAAAGTGTCGGTTTTCTCTATTAATAATCAGATGTAATACTCTTCATCATAATTCTCAGGCTTCACTGAGATTCTAGGACGCTGGGACGGTCTGGACCAGCACAGGGCTGAGCCAAGAGGGAGGCACAGTGTCTCCCAGACTAGCGGAAGGAAGGGAATATGTCTGGGATGTGGGAACAAAGGAACTGGCAGGAGTTTGTCTTTTTTCCCTTGGCTCATATGAGCCATTGCCCCCTCACTGTATATTCATCCTAACACTCACCCAAACACACGCTTCACTCCTCCTTCCATCCTTATACCCCTCCCCACTTCCACTTTTTCTTTCTCTTTCCATCTGCAACTCCTCGGCATCTCTTCTTTCTCTCCAGTCTTGATCATCTTGTTAGGACAAGGATAACAAGAATGTGGTAAAAAAAAACAAAAAACAAACAACTAGTGGTAATCAAAGGAGGCACATGATGTTGAATATGATCTCTTGGCTCACGTTGCCTTCATTTGATCATAGCTGCCTCAGACACATCTCATGGCATCCAGCACACATAAATGAGTTCATTAACTTTTCTTCTGAAATCACCTGACACTAAATGTGAGCCTAATTTGTATGACAATATCTTTAATCACTTTACTGCATTTGTCTATTATGGTGCTTTAGTTTGGAAATATGTTACGTAAGCTTAAGAATGGTACTGCGATAGCACAACCACAATTTTTTCCTCTCATGAAGCTATCAGGATATTGATATGGACAAAGTTGAACTGAAATACTCCTCAGTGCCCTTCTGAATCAATAATTGATCGATTGGAGGTAATTGTGCCTCCCTTGGAACAGTCCCAAGTCTCTCTCGCTCTCTCTCTCGCTGCTTCTCACACCCTCTCTGTCATTATCAGCATGTGGCCCAGTATTCGGCATTTCAGCATTCCGTCTGTAATTGATTTTAACCATTAGGTATTCAGTGAATAGATAAGTAGTGGGAGATATTTGATTATATGGCGACGGGGGGAAGGATTGAGGGATGTTGTCGGAGAGATGGAGAAAGAGGAACTGACCTGTCCTGCTGTCGATCTGTCACTACCATTGGCCTTCCATCCTTGGAGCAGCACAATACCGTTGACCTCCTGTGAGTTCAAGCAGCTTAGTTTCTGCAAAGTAATCCCTAATGCTTTGAAATAGACCTGATAGAAAGCCCACTTACTTGTTCGGGATTAATGTGGGTTGTGTGTGGGGTGGGGGGGTCTTGAGTTTTTAGCACATTTAGTTAAATTAGGGAGTTTGAATGATCATATTCGACTGTTAATTGTGGACTGAGGAGTAGACTGTCTTCGAAAGCATTTCACACATTAGATGACCTCCCATCTCTCTGCTGATAAAGTGTCATCTGCCATACATTAATAGGTTCCCCTTATCTGTTGCTTATGTTGAGATCTACTATGCTCGTGGTCAGTCCACTATTATTCCTTTCAGTCGTTGCCCATCCCCAGGGAAAGCCATTTTAAATCTTAGTGTAGACGAGGGTGGTATTGCTCTCTGATTGTTTTGTGAAGATGGGTCTGTTTTTTTTTTCCCCTCTTTTCCTCAGTCTGGCAGTAGTGTTGGTTAGAAACAGGGGTAGGGGTAGATGGGGGAGTGGTGGGGGAACAAAGGCAAACATTTGAGTAATCTTCAAAGAGCCCATTGGTATGTTGAGTGGACACTGGTATGCGGACTGAGGCTTTTTCAAGGGAAAACAATATCTTTCCTTTAGACAGCCGCAGCTTGGGCAAACACCACCAGCCAGGCGACTCTGCCTAGTGCCTGCCTAGTGCTGCTACCACTATCACAACCCCCCAACATGCACACACACCTATTGGTTCTTGCAGAAAATGGTCTTCTGTATTGCCAGAGCTCATCATTATGTTGAATGTGTGTTGACTACGTGTATGTGACGTTTCTGAAAGACTTAATCTGTGCGCTCAACAGAACAGTCACCAACTCAGTGTTTGAGTTTTGATATAGAGGGGTAAAGGCATACAAAAGGGGAGGCACAGATTCCTCCTGTAAAGAAAAGGGAGGAATCAAGTGTGCCATCTTGTAGGTCAACTGCGAGGCATTTGATTTCCTGTGGCAATATGCAAAACGGCCCGACTGAAGAGGCGCATTCATTGTGCTCTTCCTGGCATAGGTACCACTCCAGTCTGCTCACACACTCTCACACACACACACACAGTTCAACACCGCTCGTAATGTAATGCAAGTAATGGTGTCACATTGTTTATTAAGAATAAGGTCTCAGACTGGCCTTTGTTCAGAAGAGTGTGTTGAAATACTACTTCTTTTATAATAGGAAGTGAATTCTGCAATAATAAATTATATATATGCACACGTGTATTATTATTTAGTTGTTTGCATTATATCGTTCATATCAGATAATAGCGTGAGCATGCACACGTTTGGTAAATCCAGATCCAGAGGAGAAAGAAGCAGTCTACCATTTTGGGGCAGTTTCAAAACGAACTCCCTTTGTCCAGTAATCACCAGCCATTTTCTCACGAGGATCCACCCCAGGGATAATTTCTCCCATTTCTCTGTCATTAGGAGGGCCTGGTATTAGGCATGTGTTTTGTTCCCTGTACCTTTTGTTTTGTGCTAAGTGAAACCATGCGACAGGGTATGGGTTAACTGGAAAACAATACTCCCCTTCACAGGCTCAGGAATGTGTAATTAATGATTTGAACCCAACTACGCTCGTCTAGATTCTTCCCTATCATTCTTTCTCTTTCCGTCTCTTTTTCTTTTGTTCTCTTTGCTGTAGAATCTCAGACTCTTAGCTCGATCTGTGGGTTACTTACTCTCAGTGTATGTTTCTGTTAGTCCCTTTGTCTAACTTTCTCTTAGAGACTTTTTTCAGCAAGTCTCCATTATGAACAGAATGAAGAAAAACAAACTTGGCAAAACCTACTGGTCCTCTCAGCACCAAAATTATTTTCTCTTCTTTTTCCTTTTAGATTTAGTTAAACATGACATCAGCGTATTGCGAACCTCTTTGATGGTACCAGCCAGACTTACAATCCCTTTATTTTTGTTTTTCTCCTCATCTTTCTTAGATCCTGTCAATTAGACCCTTTTCATCATGCAAAGCGTCTTTGCATGATGGGAAAAATGGAAAATGATGAACCCTATGCAAATGCATGTTCGCCTTTCAGCAATATCCCCCCCTTGCACGGTACTGGAAAAAGATAATCCCACAAGCATGTTAACATTTTGATGATCTTGATCTCAACATTTTATGATCTCTGTCTCATTGTGAGTCAATGGAAAAGATAATCTCAGGGGCAAGGTAGTTTAGGTAAATGGGGTAGTCTGGTCAGTCTCACCTGGCAGCAATGGAATCAGGGGGGGCTTTTAGACCCTAATGGGCTAAGGTCAGGGTGGCTAATAGAGAGTAAATGGCTGAGCCATGCTGTTTGAAACTAATGCTAATGTAAATAGTGATCCATTTTCATGGAGGGTGGAGGTGAGCTGGCTTTCAAGACACCCAACACACATAGACATGTACCCTGATGAGTAAATAACATAGGTGCTTGTGTCTCCTCCTTCTAAAATCTATTATTCCCAATGTCTGGGTCGTTACAATGTATAATATATAGCAATTGTGGTTAGAGACGAAGCCAAACATATTTCCAAAACCAGAAGAAGTGGTTCATCTTGTATATCGGCTGGGGCGTATTTTCCTTGTTTCATGCATACGTTGCATATATAAGTCCATGTGTATGTGTCTGTGTACAAGAGACACCGTAAGAGAGTATGTCCGGAAGCTGTGAACTTCAGATTGACCCCTGCCCTGTATGTCAGAGATACTTACGTCACTGCTACAAGTGTTAACGCACTGTGTGTGAGTCCATATATGAGAGTCTGAAAAAAGGCTATTAACTGGACATCTCTCAAAGTCCTATCACTGTTTCAGTTTCAAACAGCAACGTGGATTAAGAAGAAATGGAGTGAAAAGGGGAGAAAGAGCAAGAGACAGAAAAAACACGAGGCAGCACGGAAGTGAAGAAGAGCGGCAGAAATCTCGCATGAAAGCCTCATTGTGATAATTCATTTATTTGGCTCGGCGGCCTTTAAGCAAAGGACGCTTATTATTGCTGTGTGACCTAAGCTTAGCTCGCCCACCTCATGGAAAGGCCTCAGAGCTCTGATCACATGTGACTGCCAGCAGGCACAGCCGAGAGAAGCAGTAGAGGCAATTTAGCTTTTTTCAAAAGTGAGACCCTTGGTAGTAGATGCAGGAAAGACGACCAGCGGGAAAGAAAAGAAAGTTGGATGAGTTGTGGGGATTTTTCTCTTTTTTGTCTTTATGATTGTGTGTGTCTATTTGTGCATTTTTTGTATACGTCTTCTATTTGCATTTTTGTTTTCGTGCCTGTGCAGCACTGGATCCGCGTCTTCGCACACTGTATTTGCTGCGCTCTTCATCTGTGGCCCTCAGCATCTCTTTTTACCAGTGCAGTCTGCGAGCAAATCCAATGGCAGTGATCTTGCGTTGCATCTATGTTTTGAGGGCTGAGCAGCGGTTAGCAGTAACATGTGTTAGGGAGGTGGTAGCACTGATGGAATTCTACACTTGGCAGCCTTCCAGGCTGCACTGGTATGTGTTTAAAATACTTTCAAGGAACAAAACATGCTTTTGTTGTTTGCTGGGCCAAGTAAGTGGGGCTGTTTTTGTCTACCGTGTCCCCCGGGGGGCCCAGGGGATAGCACCAGGAGATGGTGACATTCCAAAAAGAAGGTATATCCAACAACAAGATCCCTGTGTCTCCTAAAAGCACACGAGGAGGTTTGTCTTTTCACAAAGTGTGGATGTGTACACACACCCTCGGCGAACACAGTCAGAAACGTATAGATTCTCAAGTATAAAACATGTACACACGCTCTGACACACACACACGGTCGTTATTAATACATAGCTGCTGTGGCGAAGGGCTCTCATTTTCACTATGTGTTCATTAGCGGCCTCGTTCTACATTTACCGACAGGAAATAGTAATGTTTATATTGAATACCCTAATTTGTCATTCGTTTTATGGAGGTAACACAACCCCAATGTTTTACTCTGCTTTCGAAATATTTATGTCGCATTATTAGTGTACACGCGCAGTCACAGGGAAAGAAGAAGAAGAAGAAGAATACACAATTCAAATTACAGACAGACACACTTGTGAGTTAAAATAATAGAACGCGTGAAGTCAAAATTACCTTTGCAGGAACACACCAAACAAACGTAGACGGTGAGAAAAAAAAGAACGCGAAGCATTAAAATTATACCCACCCCCACCCACTCACACACACACACACACACACTTCCACGTATATGTACATGAACCAAGAGATGAAAGAAGTTATGAGAAGATGCCTTTTTCCTTCCCTTATTAAGAATTCAGTTAATGAGGCAGCTTTGTCACCACAGATAGAACAAATGAATATGAGACGACGGTGCTGCTGTTCTCCCCACAAAGCCCAGGGAGTGAGGAGTGGAGTGGAGTGGAGTGGAGAGGAGAGGAGAGGAGGTGTACGTGCTTGTGTTTGTGCATGTGAGAAAGGTGTTTTGTCATTTTATTCTGCATAATGAATGCAGTTTTCTGTCATCCTCACCCACCCACCCACACAGACACGCACACACACACAGTAGCATCCACTACACTAGGGAGCTTCCCTTACCTGCCAAATTGACTTTCCTCCCCTCTCCTCAATACAAGTCCCAGTGTGTACGTGTGTATCATCGGCTGGGCTGACAGTGTTGTTTCTGACAGGTAAACAGGAAGTCCCGAGTGTTGTAATTTGCATTCTGCGTGTTTGGGGGTGTGTATGCACCTCCTCCACCATCAGGAGATGTCATGTTTAGGTCCATCGAGGGAGTGCTGTTTTTGATTGGCCCACGGGGAGTGTTAGCTTATTTGGTTGTTTGCCAAACACTAATCCCCAACAATTAACCACCAGGCACTCTGGAGAGGTGCCATATTGACAAGGATGGGCCTTTTGCCACACACTGCACACACACCACACAGATGCTCAGATGACACAAATGTACGTACAGCACACACACACACACACACACATCAGCTGCAGCATAAATTACATACACATTTCAAGCAGAGCAACAGAGCCGCAAACCCAGGAGCAGGAACAGTATGTTTGTGTGTTTGAATATGTATTACACAGCCCACGCCTGGCAGGAGTCAAAGTGCTCCTTTAATAGTTCATAAATCATGGATGTTCTGGCCTGTGATCCCCAGACCGCCTGCATTTCAGGCCTGCAGAGTGCCAGAGAGCGACAGACAGCCCTCTAGTTTAGGTCTTAAACAAACCCTCTGGAATGTGCTGATGGGGAGAGAATTAATATTAGGCCTAAACCTATCTGGCAGCTGGTTCGACCAAAAGTATGTCATCCAGCTACTCTCAGCTGAAGCCCCATATCTTTAAAACAAATAGAATAGTTAGGACATTAAAGGGTGTGAAGCCAATAGAGATTTACATAAAGATTTACATTTCAATTAGATTAATGGCTGTGACATTAGGATCCAGGGGGGGTTCTAGTGAAATCCTTGCTCCAGTTAGGACTCTTGTGCATCTCTGCTCTGCTTACAAAACACGTGCGTTGTCACATTTCTGATGAGCTTTTCTTCAGTGGCAGTTGTTAATGTATCGCTGACGGTCGTCACTGGAGGGAAATAAAAGAAAGGCCTCATTATGACTAGTTTCTTCTTTCAGTTTTCAGGACTGCTTTCATTTTCCATTCAACTCTTAAGTATCATCAATTTATATCAGATTGGTCATGAAAGAAAAGGAGTATAGACACAGCTGAACTGAGAAAGAACAAGCAGCACGCGGCAGTGAAGAGCGTTCTTGTTTTTGTACTGTAGCAGTAATGATTGATGGTCCACGGCATGACAGTGGGAATGTATGTAAGTACAGGCGTTTTTGTCAATCATGTGTAGCACATGGCATGACGTGGACTTAACAAGGGCGAGAACAAGATCATTTGTAACTTTGGAAATCCATTTTCCTGTTGATGAAAAGAAGTGAATTCCATCCTGCTTGGGTGTTTGCGTCCACTTGTATGGGCGAATGTGTGTGGCTTCCACAGTAAGGCCCAGCAGCCCAGTGCTCCTGCAAGGGAGGGTGGGGAAGCGGAGAAGGAGCGAGGGAGGCCTCCTTTCACAGAGAAACAAAGATAGCTGTAATTAATGGCCCTGAGCTCTGGACTTGGGGAGCTTTCTTCTGACAACTCCAACTTAATTAAAACTTAAGACTTCTGAAAGGGCCTCTGACTGTGAGGGGACGTCCCACCGTCTCGTGAGAAAAACCTTGGAAGATTTCCTACAAAAGAAAGAAAGAGGGAGAGATAGAGAGAAAAGATGTGTTAGCGGCTGTAGCTATGTTGCTAATCCCTGTTTGTCAAAGGAGGAAGAGGGGGGTTAGAACTCACACACCTGCAGCTCACTCTGCCCCCACTCCCCTCCCACAAACTCTTTTTTTTCCCTCCCAGTCTCTTGCTGCTTGCTCCAGATGCTTGTGATCCAAAATATTACCTAGCTAACTTTTCGTGCGTTGCAGGAAGGACACCTCTTCCTGCAGGAGCTGTGAGCGACAATATAGGGTTAACATGCACCAACACCATTATGCGTATTAATCCATGCATAGAAGCCTGCACCTGTTTCTCACATGGCTGTATGAATAAATCTTAACAAAGCATAAACTAACCTTTGTGAGACACCTCTGTGTCTCTTTCTCTTTGCCTTGCTCTCTTTTCCTCTCTGTCTTTCTTTCCCTCCCCTCCCTCTCCTCCCTCCACAGAGGATCAGATAATAAAAGCTTGGCCTGGTCTTTTGTTTTTGTGCATTGTTCATTAGCCCAGCAGCAACAACAGAGGCAAACTTGATATGCTTGGCTTGACTGGGTGTATAGGAGCAGGGCAAGGTGGGATGGGGGCTGTGCATGCTCGTGTGTATATGTTTGTGTGCGTGCACACATGAGGGCAGGGCAAGAGGTAGGGGGTAGCTTTGCATGGCTGCAATGCCATTAAAGAGGCAACTGGAAATTAAGGGCTTGCAACTGACGTTGAATGCGAAGCTCCTGCAGCTGCTAACAATGAGGAGAGCTGGACATCATGCATGTTGAAGACAAAACAGCATTCAGAACTCAACCCTTTCCTGACTTTTTGTGAGGTTTTTTTTCTTTAAAAGGTATCCAGTTAATGTCAAAAGGTGTGTACTGCCTGAACTAAACAGAAACCTAAAACTGCGTCTGGTACTGTTTAATATTATACGTAACATCTTTCCTTATTGTCGACATCCTTGCATTATTTTTGTAGTTTAAATGTCATAGTTAGTGAAGGTGTTGCCTGTGCATTCAATTTGTGTGGACAAGGGATTTTTACCAAACACGTATTATAGAAAATAAAAAAAACAGGTGACTGAAATGTTACGTATTGCTTGTTTAAAGCAATGGAAACCCTGAGCAGTGGATTTTTCGGGTTTTTATAGCCATAATTTTCAAAAGACTAACATCATTTTGTAGGCAATTGTTAGTTGTTGCACCAGATTTTCCGCACAAAACATCGTGATACAAACACCAACAACAACAGAAGTGCTTAAGAGAGATTAAAGCAGCTGCCACAGCGGTTCCCTAAAACATGAACCCGTCTGACATCTGCACTCTGCTTTCCTGTGTTCACAGCACTTACAGAAGCTGGATAGTGTGTACAGCCCGGAGTCGTGTGTCTACTACTGCACACTATGTGACTACTCCACCAAGGCCCGCCTCAACCTGGTGCAGCACGCTCGCTCCGCTCGCCACCAGCAGAACGAAGGACTGAGGAAACTCCATCTGCACCAGCAAGGCCTGGGAGGGGAGGATGATGGCCTGAGCCTGCACGGCGTGTTTCACGTCAAGGAGTGTCCCACTAGTCAAGGTCTGTACCTCGTTAACTTGCTGTGACTGTGTGAGTGAGTTGTGTCCTTTTTGGTTGTTGTGATATTTGTAAGGCTATTTTCAGGTTGTGTTCACTTTTATGCGCCGTTTTCTTTTTCTCCTGGTGAAGTGGACGCACATCCACTGATGTTTATTTCATCACCTGTTTGCTTCTGTTTTAGTTTTTCAGTTTCAGATTGTCTGAAGTCTGATCTGTCTGAGTTTTCTTTTCTTTTTTTACTGCTGCCATCTCTTTTTTTTTTTGCTCCACTCAGTCTTTATTCTGTCACCCCCCCCCCCCTCTCTTTCCTTTGGCCTTCATATCCAGATCACGTCTCTCGATACAGACCCGTCCATTCCTTCTAATCTCTCCAAAATGAGCATACTGTTCCTATTAGGCTGCTGAACTTATAGCTGCGCACACACACACATGCATACACACACTGTCCGTGCGCAGGAACATCCCAGGCAGGCAAGCAGTCAGCTTATGAAATTTCACCTTGGGAGGATCTCATAGTGAAAATGCCTGTACACACATACGCTACTCTCGTGCACACATGTATGCTATGGCTACTCAGTTTCTCCCTGGAGTGAGCTTTCATTTCCTTTCTCATGACCAAAGCAATTTGGCTTTCATTTAAGAGTCTCCATCCTGCCAGCAGCTAATAAGTGTAACAGAACTGTAAAACATTGAGAGAGACAAAAAAAAAAAGATTAATCGTTTTTCTTTTTTCTTTGAGTAGGGGTTGGATGGTGGGTGAGGGGTTGCAGGGTGTAAGGGGAGGGGGCTGTGCTGTAATTTAAACCAGAAGATGGGGAGTCAGGGTCTATTATTTAGTCATCCCTATGTTAATGCTGCTGGGAGAAAATGAGCGCTTAACTTGTTTTTGCTTTGCTTGACCTGAAGGAGCGGGTTGGGGGGCGGTTGACACGTTTTGAATAGCATTCCAGCATAGCATTAGCCCATACATCCATCTGTGTGTGTGTGTGTGTGTGTGTGTGTGTGTGTGTGTGTGTTAGCGAGCATGTGTGTCTCTTTCTATGAATCTGCGCTCCCTAAAGTGTCCTGTTTATACTGTACATGTACTCCCAAAACAGATGGGGGCCAAGCACTTAGAAACATATGTGAATCCCAACACACACACACACACGAACAGAAGAAGATCTCCTAGTCCTGAAATGGAGACTCTAGCCGGTGTACATTTGGCTTTAATTACATGTGGATCAAAGTTACGGTGAGATTTGGGTGCAGCAGAAAAGCATGCTTAGATAAATCATTACAGTACATTTTAGCATACACCCCCCCACCCACCCACCCGCCCCTTTCTCTCTCTTTCCCCTGCTCTCTTTTTGAATCTCTCTCACTCCTTTTTTGTCCAGCTTATTCCATCTCCCACTCTCTCCTGCTCCTGTCTGATTTTTCATCAAGAACACAAGCGCTGCTACAAACCTTTTTTTCTCTTCCTCTCCTTTTCACATCTCAAACCAGTCAGCACAACCAGGTTTTAAAACTGTCAAAAACAATATTCGCCCGCTACACCTATTTCAAATGTTCCACTCCTAAAACACTGCATATTTGTTGCTTGGGTCCTTTCTTTATGCCTTGGCTTCGATTTACACAGGGTGAATTTCAATAAGGAAGCTAGTGCAAACACTGACGGACACTGACAACATCCAAAATGCTAATCCACCTTTTGGATGGCCTCCTTTTGCCCACTCTATCTAGGTTTGAGTGAACAACAGTATTCTTTCACAAAGTACACGGTACATGTTTTAAAGGGACTTCCTCGTAGACTGTGCACATTTGGCAGGTGTAGGCATGGGGAGTCGGAGTGTGTCCGCTAGAGCTCAAACACTGAAAGTTAATATAATAGACAGAGACTGTACTCTTGCTTTATAGCTATGTATTGAATGAACCCTTTTTCTTACACGTTATTCTGCAGCTTAACCTTTTTGTGTAGCGCATGCATCGGATGCATGATAACGTTATGAGGGAGAAAAGCTACAGCAAACTATAGCTGCTTTAGGCTACAGCAGTGATAGATGATGGGAATGTATTCACCAATGAAAAAGGCTCTACAGTAGGCAACATTTTCAGCCAGTATTTAGTTTAAGACCCCGATATTTGTGTTTACGTGCACATGTATGCGTGCCGTTAGTTTTCTGGGGCTACAACTCCTGACTCGAGCACTTTCTGCTCATTAGAGACTGGTATGAAAAAGATTAATTTAAGTGCTGACCGGTATCTTTCTCTTAAAACCTGGGACCTGGCACTGAGCCAGATAATTATCGGCCCATTTGGGAATAAGAGTTCTAATGCTCTGTACTTTATGTACATGTGAATGGCTTTCATTAAACAATTTTGATGCTGATTTTATGGCCTAATTAAGGATACAGTACTGCAGAGATGCCCTGCTAAGGCAAAGGTGTTTTGAACAAAGACAGGAGTGTGCAAACAAAACTTCTGGACTACATTGTGCACATGTCAGTGCATGTGTTGAGAACCTTTCGCTCTGTGCTACACATTTGTATAGAGTCTGAAATTCTCCAAACCAGGGCCCAGTTGTCTCATTCTTTTACACTGGGTAAACAACTCTATGATGTGAGTGTGCTTATGTAGTTGCTCGTGCGCAGGCACAAACTTCCACCGACTGCACAGCAAAAAAACTTCTTACCGCGATCTTTCAGTGCTGTCCTTCAGAGACAAATAGCCCAGTGTGCCCACTCTGCTGAGATAAATAGTCCCTCTCTGTGTACAATTAGAAGTGTTAAAGAAAATGGAGTTTATAAAAAATGCCAGTTTGCATCAGAGGAGCAAGCCTAAATGAATTGCCTCTCAGAAGTCGGAGGCCATTTTGCTTTGAGGGTTGTCTAAAAGTTGTTAGAGAAATTAGATTTTTTTTGGTGTGTGTGTGTGTGTGTGTGTGTGTGTGAGAGCGCTCTTCTCCGCTCTATAATGAACTTACACTCTGAATAGG
Organism: Microctenopoma steveboyesi; assembly: GCA_032359275.1. Classification (NCBI taxonomy): domain Eukaryota; kingdom Metazoa; phylum Chordata; class Actinopteri; order Anabantiformes; family Anabantidae; genus Microctenopoma; species Microctenopoma steveboyesi. The sequence goes on along the minus strand of JAUMHF010000012.1, from coordinate 19,843,733 downwards.
ACTGTTTAGTAAAATTCAAGCAGAAAAAGAAAAATATGACAGATCGCGAGTCATGGGTGTTCCATCATCGATTTTATCATTTGAACAATTTGTTAAGCTGGATTTTTTTGAGACAGTAACGGACACTCGTGTTCAGTTGTTACAGTGATTTTCTCTGGCTGTTTCTCAACAATTTGACCTGTTTGGCCATAAACAACACTGAAAGGAGGTGTGCGTGTGTGTTTTTTTCTGTGTGTGTGTGTGTGTGTGTGTGTGTATCCATGTCCATTAGCCCTGTGCTTCCCCATGCGTAAAGCTCCTTATAAGCCAAACCAAGCAAAAACACAAGAGCCTTTGCTGCATACTTTACTTTCTGTCGTTTTCCCCTCTGTCCCTCACAAAAAGGAAAGGGAGATGGGATCTTATGGAGATAATTATTTCTGAGAGCCTGGCCTGTCATCCATCCCTCCACCACCCCACCAGCCACACATCTCCATCCCTCTATACACCCCCCCCCCACACACACACACACACACACCACTCCTCTACCCACCACCACATGCATTAAAGAGGGAGGGAACCTCTTTGTCTGAGTCCTCCTTTTAAACAAAAGACCTCTTCTGACTTAGCCCAACAACATTTTTATCGTGATTGTGTACGTGTGTGCATGTGTGAGTGTCTGTGTGCGTCTGCACAAACCTTTGGTTTTGTCTGACTGATAAGGTTCTGGGACATGTTTCATATTAGCCAAATTAGTGTAGCTGTTCCAACCATTGACATTGAAGCTGTAGGCTAAAAACTGAGCCTAATGGACACTTATTATCCCTATATATGTGGGGTAGGGATGGAAGCGTGTATGCGTGCATCCAACAGGAAGTGATGGAACAAGCATGTCATCTTGCTTCCAAGATGACATGCTTGTCTAAGTCCACTAATATTCTTCGTTTCCAAAAGCCTGAACTCATTACGAACACCATAAACACACAAGAAACAATAAATCATTTGCTGTTCTTGCTGTTTCCTAAGCAGTGTTTTGATGTGATGATACCAGGGCGTCTTTTGAAACATTAAGTTTCAAATCTCACTTTCACTCCATCACTCTATAGTTTTTTTTCTGGGTGGTGGCAGTAGTTTCACCATTCCAGTGGTTCTCTTCTTTTTTTATTTTACTTTTTCAAAAAGGTCTCTCCTCAGACAGAAGTCTTTTTCTGGGGTTTGTCTCAGTAATTTGTGGCCATTATATAAACCTTCACGGATGGCTGGAGGAGTGAGAGAGAGGATGCAACACACACCCAGATATAGCTGACCACTAAAGTTAGCTCCGTTTTCTTTTTTTAAGTCAGATGACAGTAGGTGAGACCAACTGACTGGCTCTTCTGAGGACAACTTAGTCCTTTTTTAGTTACTCTTCTGCCTTCCTCAGATGAATTCATTTATTAGATTCCTGGCTGTAATAGGTTATGGCAGCCAATTAGATTAAATATCGATTTACTTATAGATACAGCAGTTTAGCTAAAGTTTATAAATTCTTTGTGATCTTTTGTCTCATTTAGTGGTAAGCAGGAGGTTCCTTACATAAAATGCAAAGAGCACAGATTTCAGTCAGGGGGCGATCCATTCCTCACATAATAAAAACTTGGAATGTTATTTTATGTCCCCAACATGAGTGAAATGCAGTTCCTGGGGAGAACTGTTCCGATGAGAGTGATGTGATTTTACCCAAGAGGATTGTTGAGAAGTATGTAGCTTTTTTATTGCTGTGCAATTGGTTAGAGACAGTATGTAGCATTTTAAATCATTTGTCAAATCAAAATAAGACACATTCATATATGTATATTATTATATTTTCGGCAAGTAGCAATTTACCCCAAATTTCCCAAAACCATATTCTCTATGGCTGAGGGAGTAAAAGCTGTGGTCATTTTTTGAATAATTCCATCCAAGCGAATTATAATTACTTTGTGGTCTGTGTGTGCACATAGAAAAAAGGGCAGCAGGCTGACTTGTGCCTCCGAAAAAAATGAGCCTCGTTCACCATAAACTATTTTTGAAATGGTGTGTCGGGGCGGTATGGGCTCAGGCCGATTGTTTTTCTTTGAGTTGAGCAGCTCTTTGGTGGAGGGGTATTACCCGGGCCAAATTGTTCCCTCATGTTTTCCGCCAAGGTTCTGTGCCCACCGCACTGACAGTTATAATTTGCAGAAATTGCGCTGATTATCTGAATTAGCATACCTGACCAATGCCACATTAGTCTTATTTACAATACAAAGCTGTGGGGCTCTGAGGACGCATACTAAATATGACTTAACCCTTTGAAGAAAGGACTGGCGTCACAGGGCCAGGAGGACGTCTTTTGCGTCTGTGGTATCACAAAGAGCTTAAGGCCTTGCTCCATATAGAGCTAAAAGCCTCTGGAAGGTCCTGATAAAAGGAGTGTATGTAAAGTCCGAGGAGTTTATTAAAATCAGTGGGTTATTGCAGATTTTCCTTTACACCCACTTTCTTTCTGACCTCTTACGTCCAATATTTTTTCACCTCTCAGCTCTTGTCCCCATCTTGTTTCTTTTCCTTTTTTTCTCTAGATTTTACCCACCGCCCCTTTTCACCCCTGCTCTTCTTTATTTTGCTCTCCCTCACCTACATTCTTTTCTCTCCTCAATCCCCTCATACACCCTCTGTCCACTGACTCTTAACCACAGATGGACAAAACAATGGGCCATGTCACACAGCATTAAGACAAACAATCTGCTGATGGGAGGAGGGTTGTGTGGAGCCAGACCAGTGGTAACCAGGCAATACGCTCGCTGGGTCCAAGCAGCCACTAATCTCAAACCCTGATGATACAATTCACAGATGGACATTTAAGGCAGCCGCTATGCACACTAACACAAAGCAAAAAGCAGCAACACTACATTAGAAGATAGTCTTGTTAGGTAGCAATACTTTCCTTCTATTTCTCCTTTCCTCCTCACTGTCCTCCGTGTTTTCTTTCCCTCATCCATCAGTGGGAGGCATGGAATTGATAGCAGCTATTGATTACCTATAGCCAGGGCTAATCGTCGCTAACTGGAGGAAACTTTGCAGCTATAGTAGCTGTCAGTGGCTCGTTGAGAGCGAGTGTGTGCCTATGCGACCCTCCGGCGATGTAGTAGCAATAGTTGTGCCTCTTCAGTGTTTACTCATAGTAGACTAATGGCCTCAAAGCCAGACTGCACATGTAAACACAGCGTGGACATTGCTTCCCTTTCCAAAATGTATGTTTTGTCTGCCCAAAGAAACACTGAGAAACATGCCAAATTTCACCTGCCCGCTTATGTGAATAAGACCCATCTCCCTTTCTCTCCTTCTCTTCATCTCTCTAATAGGAAATTTGAGCACACTGTGCGAGATTAAAGCAGAGAATCAATGCCTTGTGAGCAATCATTTCCAGACAAATCTCTTTCATCTTCTCTCTCCCTTTCCTCCCCCCTCGTTCTCTCGTTCATTTTCTCTCCCACCTCCTAATGCTAACAGGGGGTCCCGTGTCATGACATCCCTTTTGCTTTTATCATGTACTAATAACGCTCTGAAAATAGAGAGAGAAAGAGGAATGTGACAGATAGAGGAAAAGGGATGCTGGAAAAAAAATGAACAAGGAATGGATATACTGATAAAAATCCATTGAATGAGCTTGGGTCATGATTTGTGCTTTGATGTAGATGTCTTTGTGCAAATCAGACAAATATACCCACTCTTTGTTTGCCATTTGTATGAAGGGTGGAAGGAAAGAAGGGAAAATGAGTGACAGGTTCATTTAAGTGCGTAAAAATATACGTTTTATTTACAAAATTTAGGTGAGACAATGAGACAGACTAGGAGGACACGTGTTATATAAGCATGCAGTAAATGGTAGCCTGTAAAAAGCAGTTAAATAGAATAAAGTGTAATGTATATGCAGAAAGCACACTGGGTTTCTGCTTGGCTGGGTCCTCAAGATGCTTTACCCATGATGGCAAACTGGGCTAATAGGTAACAATACACACACACACACACACCTTGCCCAGGCCTTTGTTTCAAAAGCAGGTTAATGGGGAGTGAGGAAGAGGAGCATTGCAATTTTCTGCTCTTTAGGCGCCAGAGAATTCTCTTCAGTGTAAGAGAGACCAGACTCTCAGCGTAATAGGCATTTTACACCCTCATCACCCCTTTCCACACAAACACACTCACACACACACACACACGCAATCACGCACTCACCAGAAATGTGTGGGATTGTAATAGGAATTCTATGGTGTGTATTGACGGTCCCCAGAGTGCCAGTAACTGTTAGACATGCATAGATTCTGCAATGAGACAATCAGCATGTTGAAATTGAAACCTTGTCTGGAGTCACACAGGAGGGAAGGAAGCGGGACAGAGGGGGAGAGGAGAGGAGAGGAGAGGAGAGGAGAGGAGAGGAGAGGAGAGGAGAGGCGAGGAGAGGCG
>JAUMHF010000012.1:19828990-19839190 GCA_032359275.1 Microctenopoma steveboyesi | reverse complement strand
AGAGGAGAGGAGAGGAGAGGAGAGGAGAGGAGAGGAGAGGAGAGGAGAGGAGAGGAGAGGAGAGGAGAGGAGAGGATTAAATAAAAAGAGCAAAGGAGAGGTGATGGGAGCACAGATGGCAGAACAGAAGAAGACGAATGAGAAGAGAGGAGAGACAGAGGGAGAGGAAATAGGAACTGATGTTTGTTTAATTGCCTCATAAGTGATGACAAAGATAATTACGTTGAAAAAAGAGACGCTCCTCTTAGGCAGGGCCAGTGAGCAGCTGTGTGTGTGTGTGTGTGTGTGTGTGTGTGCGCCCTGTCTCTTTCCATAGCCCCATCAACTGTTGTCCCCTCCAGCCACATTAAGTATAGGACACAATTAAAGCATAACGGTTTGTGTCATATCAAATCATTCAGCTTAATTAACACACACACACACACACACACACACTCAAAATCACACAAACTCTCATCATTTGGAATCATTTAATTACTCTGTAACATCCTGATTATTAATATCTCCACTTGCCATACCTGGGGAGATGCAGACAAGAGCGCCTTCACACATTTATTTCCGTGCGTTAGTCTTCGGTGTGTGCATGTCCGTGTGTGTACGTGATGCTCCCTTGACTTTTTATCTAATTGTCTTTTTTAATGATAACATTCCACTCTGAGCCGGCTGTATGTAATGAGTCAGGGCGTGTCAAAGTGCAGGCCTGAGCTGTCTCCTTGAGTTAAGCTCTTCCCGTCTACTGTAGAAGCCGCTAGCGAACACACTTGCACACACACATGTGGCGCACACGCTCAGAGAGACAGTATCAATGTGGGAGTTCCTGTATCTGACACGAGATTAAGTGGGCCAAGCGGAGGAATGTCGAAGAACTGCCCTGTTGCATTTCAAAGAAGGAAAAAGGACCATCCTGTCACACACACACACACACACACACATACAGTATACAAGCATCCTGTGCTGTAACTGAGCAATAGCCTCCCTTGCATTATTCACAGTGGCCGAGTGATCGAAGCCTGGTTCAATAGTACTAAAGCGGCGCACACTAGAGAGATTTGTCTTACAAAACCTTGACACACACACAGACGCACATATGCTCTCAGACGCATTGATTTTTGGTGGTGGGGATCTCCCCGGCTTTGGACGAAAGGCAGGGACATAAGAGGGGCTTCCCCATCAGAGCAACCCCATGATAGACACACAGACACACACTGACACAGCCTGACTGAGCCTTTCACATAGTGCATAGACAAATATAAGTATGTGTTTTACTGGGAGGATCTGCCTCTTAGATCTGATGGAATTTCATTTAGGGTAAGACGAGCTGAGGCTAAAATAAAAAGCAAGAAAAAAAAGTGTAACTGATCATATTTCCTTTTTGCTGACTGTCCTTTTTTTGCATTTTACCATCAGGGAGTTTTTTGCAAGCGAGGCAGAAACAGAAATCACGCATTGCGTGATCTGTCATCTTTCCACTGCTGTGTGTTTTTTTTCTCCCTCACTCAGGCATGTTCAATTTGAAGCCTTCACTTGATTCGGATGGTGATTTTTCTAATACATCAGTCACTTCGTTCAGTTTTCCTGTTTCCTTCGGAGTGGCAGCCCACTACGTGCCCTCCCCTCTGGCATTTCGTGATGTATTAACATGTATTGACAAGCCAGCACTCGCATGCCTGTAAACACTGACTCACACATGCACACACACCTCTGTCCCCTGAAGACATGTGATCAACCAGACCCAATCCCATGTAATCATCTAGAACCCCCTTTCACCCACCCACAAACACACACACACACATAGTTCCTCTTCAATCCCAGGTAATAGTTTGCAGCAGGGGGCTAAAGCGGTGGGCTTCTTTCCCTTAGCCCCAGTGTCTTAAGCTGCCATTGATTAAATGTTAACTGATATACTCGGCCCTGGCAATCTTGTTAGAGCTGGAGAAGGCAGGCAGCTAGACAGACAGTTTAGGACCTGCACCCTCCTGATCAATAGCACAGATAAAGATTTCATCCAACAATGAGCTCCCAAAACAAAAGGTTTCTAATACATGATTAGGCCCACGGGGACTCACACACACACACACACACACACACACACACAGATTTGAGGACGAACACACAGTCACATATTGCCACATGAGTTGAAGTGTATAAAGAGATGACAGACGTACACGGTTGGATCACAGCGGGATATTAGCATCAGCACGTCCACTTAAGTAAACATGCATTTCACCCACGTTGTTTTTAGTCCAGAATAAAACATCCTCCAGCTCCATCTGAAGTCAATCTGTTCCACACCTAATGATGTAGTTTACAACAGATACACACAAGAGCACACGCACTCAGTGAAGTTTACAGACGAGGCAGCCCCCGACTTTTAGTGGATGAAGGTTAATTATGCTGCGTGAGTTCACTTAGATGTGTGCGCTTGCTGGTGTATGCACATCTTCTCTTGGTAGCATGTGTGCGTGTGTGTTTGCTCAAATGTACGGGCAGTTATATCCACGCAAAAAGGAACCGCAAAACGGCTGAATCAATGACGGGGCGACCCCAACTGTTAAAGTGTATCAATAACATTCCCGTGTCTTCTTCACCAGCTATTGTCACAGGGTAGTTAGAAAGTCCAAGCCTAGCCACAATTCAGACTTAATTATAAATCAATAGAAGGAGTCATTTGAATATGGATTTTTCCTTTTTCTTCTAATTGTTAACATATTCTCCACCTTGTCTTTGCTTTTTGTCCCTTTTGTTAGAATTTTAAGGAGAATCAATATGTCCCTTTACTGTTATCAGAGAAGTGATTTGGCATAATTGGAGCCAAAAAACTCGGCTCAGGAGGGTAACCACCTCTGATCTTTAGCATTAGAGGTGTTGTAACACATGTAACACATATATTCTGTTAAACTTTGTGGCTTTGATACAGCGATCTCGTTTTGGTCAAAGTGCTTTTCCGTTTTTACCACTGACATTTTCTTTAAGACGACTCCGCATCAGAGCATGCTTCAAAAATGAAAGATATGGAAGCAATCCGGTAACCTGCATTTTATTTAATAAAATTATGTCTTCACTGTTTCTGTTTTCCTGCTCAGCCATTTTGAGGGGCTGTGAGATTTTCAAGTGGCGTGTCAGGGTCCGGGAGTCTAATGCATGGAAACATGGAGCTTTCTGTTTTCTGACGGCTAACAGAGATAAGGTAGAGATATGGCCCTAGCACTGGCTCAAATCTAAAACAGATCCTGCCGGAGGGGAGGGTTTGAGGGAGTTAAGAAAGTGAAGAGAAGGAGAGGGGGAGGAAAGGGAGGGGGAGAGGTAGCAAGAAAAGGGAATATTGTCAATCCTCTAAGTGTCTGGCGGTGTCTGTCTTTCTTTCCCTTTTTCTCTCATTCTTTCTCTCTCTCCCCCACTCTCCCTCAGTAATCTGATTTATTCAAAGCATATGTGTGCTGCTCTGTCTTTGTCTGCTTCTATTAGGACCAGTGGGGGCCCATATGACATTATTTAGCCAGTAATGAAATGGACATTTTTTTGCATGTTTTTGAGAAAGTCAGAGGAAAGCCAACACTTATTTGTAACTGTCTGGAAATACCAACTTTGGGGCAGTTGCCCCGGGTCTGTGTATTCATATGTGTGTGTGTGTGTGTGTGTGTGTGTGTGTGTGTTGCATGTGAACGTTTGTGCCCACGTATCACAGGTTCCATGTGTTGGAGATGATTCTGAGCAACCTAATGAATATTTGGCTTCAAGATATTTCTCTTATTCTTCTTCCTCAGCTTTCATTCTTGTTGATGCTGCCACCCTCTCTTTATAATAAAACCATGACAATGCATATGTTTGTATTGCACATATGGCCAAAGAACCGCCATATGGGCTTGTTACCATTATGGGAAATTGCTATGTGCAAATGGCACACTCTGGTGTTGCTCTCTATAAGGAGGATAGTCAGAGAAGAGTACTGAAAGTGAACAGAATGAATGGTAACCTTTCTGTAAAGGAAACGTTTGCCCTTCTCTTGCTGATATCCCAGCTAAGAGTAACATATTGATTGTGCCATGCATATAAAAAAAAAATATATGTTCACATTTAAAACGCATAAATAAACTAAGTAGATATAATAATTTAAATCATATAATGCAGTAGGATAATGTTGTGATGTTGTGCTAAATTACAAAATATTATAAATATATATATATATATATATATATATATATATAATTACATTACATTAAAAAATACTGTCTATTTTATTTACTCCAATCTTTGCTCTAATGTCCACGCAGGGCTACATTTTTATAGGTGAACCTGAAAGCAGACTGAGAATGGGACGGTAGCCCAATAGGATAAAGATCTACTTAAGAATGATCCATTTGTGCCCGTCACAGGTCTATTTTAAGCATAGAGACACACATAACTGTTCTTTTGAACCATGGCAGCCATTTTATTAGATTCCATTGTTTTCAGGCCTCATATTACTTCCTGGAAAATAAATAAGCCTTGAATACATGACGAAAACCAGTCTGGTCAATCTGACCCAGTGTAGTGACAGATGGAAAGATAGAGGGATAAATGGAGACACTGAGAAAACGATAGGATAGGTATATAAATGGATAGCCGTGTGAGAAGATATGGACAGATAGATAGATAGACGGGTGGATAGACAAATGGATGGATGGATAGATAGACATAATAGATGAATGCGGCAGGGAGATCTTGTTGGGCTGATAGAGTTGAGCAGGTATGCCGAGAAACAGCTGCTTTCTTCATTAGGTTCATCTATCGATCTCGGACCCTCGCTGTGCGTGGGTCTGCCTGTGTGTGTGTGTGTGTGTGTGTGTGTGTGCATGTATGTTTTTTAAGGGAGAGAGAGGGGAAAGACAGCAGCCTCTGTAGATAAGTGCTAGTAATAGAACAGAATGAATTCTTATCACAGAGATGGGAAGGCCATTAACCCTCAGCTCCTAGTTCTCGCTCTCTGTCTCTGTCCGTGTCTGGTCTGATTCTCTCTCGCTCAGTTTCTCCCTCCCTCTGTCCTCCGTTCTAGACCTGACAGGGTCACGTTGGCGAGCGTGTGTGATATTTCCACAATGTGTGTGACTCTCCGACAGAGAGAGAGAGAGAGAGAGAGAGTGTTTTCTTTTGCCGCGGCCGCTGTGCAGACTGCCCCATTGGCCAGATGTTTATAATCGGGGGATAGATAAATATTGGCCAGAGGAATCATAAAAGGACCAGGAAAATCAGAAAATAGAGAAAGAGATGAGGAGAGATAAAACAGAGGGGAGGAATCATCTTTTCAAATTATTCCTAAATCCCTCTGTAAGCTTTCTGTGCCACCTCCTCAGTTCACCTACGCAGTATAAGGTGATTCAAGCAACCGAAATGCAATATGGCTGTTGTGTAAGATGCAGGTGTGTGTGTGTGTGTGTGTGTGTGTGTGTGTGTGTAGTAGGTGTGCTTTTGTATAAGGCCAGGTGTTGTGTCAGGTCTTTTTTTCTACCTCTAGACCTTTTTGAAGAAATATTTTTAGTCCTGTGAAAACCTTTTGTATTTGCTATTAAAGAATCATTAACATCGTCCCCCCCCCCAGCGCTCACGGCACAGAAAATGAAACCCCTCTTAACACAAAACAGTTTCTGTCTGAGCAGCAGGCAAGACATGCGAGCCTTTAATCTCGGCTATGTTTATTCATATGATTGTCTTCTTTTTTTTCTGCTTTTTTATCCAAAAGAGTAATAGGTGTTTTGTTAGTCGCCTGCAAGACAGCAGAGCGGGCAATTTGAGCGAAAGAAAATACAATAAAGTGTCTCGGGAAGTCGTAATTGACAACAACAAAGCAAATTTGGAGCTGCTGATACAAGCGTTTTTTACACAAAAGTCATTTTTTTAGCTTATTCTGTCAGTTCAACTTATTGACATTCACACCAGGAGCATATTAAATGTGACAATCCCATTGTTGGCTTTCAGAGTAGCCCTGAAACAATAGATATTTTCTGCTGGTGTAGTTCGTGTGTTTTGAGCTAGAAATGGGTGGGTGTTGGTGGACGGGAGTGTGGATGGATGTGGTGTGTGCTCGTACTGGTGTGTGTGTGTGTGTGTGTGTGTGTGTGTGTGTTTACATGTTAGCATGTGGGCTGCGGACCACTGTGCATGAAATACATTGAATGCTGTGTGGGAGTGTGTTCTGTGCACATGGTTTCATGTGTAGGTGTGTGTGTGTGTGTCAGTTATTCCCAGGCCCTGTGCAGGAGCTGTAGCCCCTCTCCGCTGGGTTGATGTTTAGTATTTTAGACATGCTACATTAACAACATCTGGTTAATATCTAAATGCTTGTTAAATGCGCTGAAATTCGGGGGGAAAGGTACAGAGAGAATCAGGGGAGAGGGAAGGGGGGAGGGTAAAGAGGGAGACTAGGGTAAATAAAGATTTGAGGGTGAGAGAACAGGAGGGAGGGAGATCACTAAGTCTGTAAGGTTATTACTCTGGCAGAATTACCACTGGCCCTTGACTGTGTGTGTGTGCATGGCTGCGACTGTGAGGGATGGTGTAATGTTTCAAAGCTTTCCCCTTTAAAACACAGAGGCCAAACTAGAGCCACGCACGCGGCACAGGAATGTGACATCACAGGGCCCCTATTGCATGCACACACACACACACACACACATATATATACATATATGTGTGTGTGCACATTGTCTCACAGGGGACATGGCCAGAGTAGTAAGAAGAAATCAGCGTCAACATCATTTCTAAGTGGGGGAGACATTGCAGTCATGGGTGTTACGAAAAACATTATTGCTGCTTTACGGCCACAGATGCACCGGACATAGACCATATCTAGTCTCTGGTGTTATGTTTAGACTTATGGCATGACAGTACTGATGGCACTGTAACGTAGAAAGTAGGGTCATAACAGCTGTGTAGTAATTGTTTCTCCCTCTTTAGTAAAGTATTTTCTTGTGATGTTTTTCTTTGACAGCAATTACCGTTTCATTTGATGTTCTGCTTTTATAGTGTCTATGATTTAAGACAAACAATAATGTAAAAACAATATTTTTTACCCCTTTAATGAGCACCATCCTAGCCCTTAGGAAGCAAATTAGAGGCGGCTCAGCTCGGGCTAATGAATTCAGCCATTTTGGAGCCTGCGTGTCCAGTTTCCTGGCGTGGCATTGCTCTACAGCTGAGTGCTGTATGGCTGAGTCCTCCACCGGGCGCATAATGACCCGGCATGGCGGTTATGGGCCCTTAGGGGGAGATGGAAGGGGGAGTGAGTGGTCTCAGAGCAGACCATTATACAGCTAAAGGGCACACACGCACACACAAACACACTGCTCTGACACTTTCGATACATCCTCCATTGCCTCCATCTCCCATATGTCTCATTTCTCAATTTTTTCTTTACCGACATCTCTTTCTATATATTTCTCAAACTATCCTTCTGCATCTCTCCACTAACATGACTAGCTGTAAAATACCTTTGTACTAACGTGTGATCAAAAATAATAATTCAGAACATCTTATTTTCTTTTAAGATCGTGTAAACTACACACTTGTTTTTTTGGGGGAATGTCGGGCGTTATTTTCTAATTAATAGTTGAATCTAAAACCAGACTGATTTGCCTGTACTCCTGATCAAGAGTCACTTAATTATTCTTCATCTCTAATGGTTAAATATAGGCTGGTGTTTGTTGCACGGTAATCGGACCCAGGGTCTGTGGTTAGCTCATGCTCACCGGCCGGCTTTAATGTTCCGAACGACCCACATCAAAGAGAGTCCCACCAGGCTGCCAAAATCACACACCCTCCACGCCCTGACCTGCTCTCTGTGTGTGTCTGTGCGCGCACTCAGGCAGTGGAAGGTGACTGGAAAAGTTCTGTGCGTCTTCTGGTAGCGATTAAGTTGATGGTTAAGAGTGCCTGCTGCAGAACTCTCTCTCTCTCTCTCTCTCTCACACACACACTCATACTCATACTTGCACACAACAAACATGCATGCAAACACATGCAGTCACTGTCTCACTCACTTGATCACTGGTTCACATCCCCACCAACACACACAAACATGTGTGCACACACTCGGTTGTGCGCGCTCTCGCGTACACACTTATGTGGTGTGTAACTGTCAGGGTCACTCAGAGGGCAGACGCTGTGCTGATGTATTGAGAGAGCTCGTCTGGGAATGTCCTCAGTGTGGAAACACATTCCCTGTATGCACGGACACACACACACACACACACACCACATATCTAACCGACTACAAGGGAAAAGGAGTGAAAAAAAAAACACTGATGAGGGCCAGATGATCACCCCTCCTTTACTCTCCCCTTTTCTCTTTCTTCACTCAGTCCTTACCCTCATTCCTCCCTCTCTCTCCTTCTGTCTGTTCATTGTCTCTCATTTCTCATGTGTTTGGTCATGTTATGATCAAGCGCTGACTCTAACTATGATCTCTTTCACCGACCTTATTGTCGTTCCGGTGAAAAACTGAATGCTTGATTATTTTCAAAATATGTCGTCGAGTGCGATATGGTGAAGATGATCACCAAGGTAGTTCACTCAGGCTTTTGTTTACACATAGTATATACGATTCAAATTAAACTAATTTGTGATAAAATTATAGTCTACGGTGTATTATTTTTACTACTCATACCATAAAAATAAATACATATCATTTTTACAAATGCACGTATACATTTCATATCTATGTTTATATTTATAGTTTGTATGTGTGAATAATTCTTATTTAAAGATAATGAAAAGGTGTTTTTTTTTGGTTTATTGTTAGTTTATTAGATTTTTTTTACTCTTCATTTTTGAGACTACCTGCAGTATGTGTCTTTGTCATTCTCTTCTTCTTTCATTGTATTTCGGTTTGGCTGTTCTATGCTTGTGTCTTGTGTAAAATGCGCTGTTCGATTTTTGCCTTTTGCTTTTCCTTGTGGTGAAGGACCAAAGCCACTGCACACACAACATTTGCACCTACACACACACACACACACACACACAAAAAAAAATTCCTCTGTCCCTCTTTATGAAGGTGGGGTAAATTAAAATATAAAGATGGACGCCGCAGCACCAGCAGTGAAAATTGCAATTTCTGGAGCCCAGACTCTCGTGGCTGACAGGAGATATTTCATCCCTGTTGTCACTGACGTATTAATAAAACATCAGCAGCATAGTGCAGTCCATGTCTCGCTCTCTTTCCAGATAAACATACACGCATACAAGGACACATGCGTACACCTTGATATAGGCCGTCTATTCACATGTGAAAAACACATAAACTATCAGACACGTGCAAATCCTAAAATAAAATTGCGTTTATGAATATGAACATACACACACACACGCACGCACGCCAGCATCTGTCATGAAAATTTCATGCTGTATATAATGTCCGCTTAATGTGTTGGCGCTTAGAGCGATGGCGCCAGCACTTAGTCTATGTGTCTGTTTGTGTCTTTGTGTGTGTCTTTGGTTGTGTGTGTGTGTGTGTGTGTGTGCGCCACTGCACGTGAAAGGGTTAATCATATCATGTTTCCAAAGGGGAATTTTGCAGCCCCCTTGTGCTCGTCATACAATGGCCAAAGTGATTGTATGCAAATTCGAGCTGACCTCAGTGCACCCTTTGCCTGATTTCTATGAATATGAGTGTGTGTTGTAAAATATGGTTATTAAGGCGGTGCAGGATTGATGAGCACAGCTCTTTTGCACACACAAGCGCACACGCTAAGGCACTAGTTTCATTCCCTGGCTGAGTGAGGGGTTTGTGTTGAAAGAGACACCCCCCACCGCCCCTTGTTTAGAAGACATGAAATTTTTAACGGTTTTGCTCTGCGTGTGTGAGATATCATGTGTGTATGATTTGACAAATGTGCGCAAGTGTTTCTGCTTCATTCTGCATCGGTGTGTGCGTGTGTAGTCCTGAGATGGAGGAAGGTGCTATGTGTGTGTGTGTGTGTGTGTATACGTGTTTGTGTGTGTGTCTCTGTGTGCGTGTACATGCCTGGTTATCTGGCCTCTCTCAGACTGCTCAAAATTCATTACAAAGTGACATCAGCCCAGCCAGAGACAAATGATGGCTGGATGAAAGGGAGCGCTGGGGCTCGGCTAGGATTAGTGTTAGCTTGCGCTGGCGACACACACACACACACACACACACACACACACACACACACACACACACACACACACACACACACACACACACAC
>JAUMHF010000012.1:19813117-19828890 GCA_032359275.1 Microctenopoma steveboyesi | reverse complement strand
ACACACACACACACACACACACACACACACACACACACACACACACACACACACACACACACACACACACTTTAATCCACTGGCAGAACACTGCAGATACACAGAATTATCAAACAAGGGGCTGAACTCTCAGTGATGGGCAGGCTAATCTGCTAATAGTACAGAGCTGCACGTGTGCATATGTGCATGTATGTGTGCATTGTCATTTCACACGCAGGATGTACATTTAGTACAAAGGTATATAGTAATACATGCACATAATACGTGTGTACAGTACGGTAAAGAACATACACACTCTCTACGTTGCAGTGGAAGCCCGTGTATGTTTTTACATTAAACCAACCGTTTCTGTTGCCTCCGTGCAGTAACATGAACATCTGTGTAACCTAAAATTATAATTAAAAAGAAGACTTACAACTAGTGCATTTGTAAAAATGTATTTAAAAGTAAGCCTTTTTAGGCTTTGTTATGTTTTGTCTTTAAATACATTATTATGAAGTGCTGCCTCTAAGGGGGGGGCAGACAAAATGACTAAAATAGTGTCCCAGTAGGACATATTTTGTTGTCACAACTTTCCCGCTTTCACTGCATTGATGTATTATGTTTCATCCCCCAGAAGAGGCATGGCAGAGCTATTTTCAACAGCAGAAGCAATACTTGACTGGTGACATACAAACTGGACCTTTGGTCAGAAATGAGGGGGTTTATGAGGATTAGCTGAACATGTACAAGCAGAAATATTTTTAAAATGAATACGATACCGCGAAATATAACATCACATCTGTTCCATCTCTCATGTCAAGTATCATGGGAGGTTTCTTTTCCGTGGCCCAGTTTTGTCAGAGAGCACCATGGGTTATGTAGTTGTTTTCTCTGTGCGTTTTCAGAAGAGGCTGCTGAGGATGGTGAGAGACCTCCTGGCTCTTCTTCCAGGCCTAGACACAACCTTGCTGATCGAGACTTGACTGACAGCAGGAAAGCTGAAGGTGAGTCCATACATAGGCACACATACTGTACACACGCATACAAAACACATTAACCGCAAGCTTCCCCTCGGTCTTTAAGTTATCATTCATCTCTGTCTCTGTCCTTCAGATAAGATACTAACGCGGGTTTAACATGTGAATGCTGCTGACTAGCCTCCATGTGACCTGCTTTAATCGTTTCCATCTGACAGAAAGAGAAAAAGAGAAAGGGACGGGGAGAGCGAGTGGGAAAGAAGGAGGGAGAAAGAATGGAGAGAAGGAGAGAGGGATAAGTTGAGTGTTGTGGATATTACCAGGCAATGTCCAGGCCCCAGATTATTTTTTAATCAAATCAGTTTGCGTGCTTGTAATTTATAAGCGCCTTGCATTAATCTTTTCTCGTTCTTGTGCCCTCTCCGATGACATATTAATTTTTCATAAGCGCAGGATTAGATGGGGGGCTGTGTATATGTTTTTCTAATATTGCACCGCATCCCTGCAACCCTTAAATTAGTTTTTTTTTCCTGCACCCTCCCCTCATTTTTCTTACTCTCCTATTTTTTCCTGGCTCATTCCATCCCTTAATTGTTGTCCAATCTGTGGCCCTATCATGAGGCATTACCTCAGATAGAAAAAAAAGAAGCACGACATAGCAAGAGGGAAGAAGAGACTTCGCTTTATTCATTTGTGAGAATGACAATATGGTAAGGGGGCAACAATCCGTACAAGACAGCTTGGTGTTTTTTGTTATTTTGGGACAAGTAGGGAGCACATAATGCTTTTGCTGCAAGGCTGTGGTCAGGATAGTCCTGGCTTTGTTAGATCTGATTTACCCAAATAAGAATTCATATGGTCTTTTTATGTATGAGATGGAAATCCATGGCTGCAGATGAATATTACATAGGATCTCTCTCTCCCTTACTGTTTCCCCCTCTTCCAACTCCTACCCTCTATCCCTCTCAAGCTCCCTCCCCACCTCCTCTTCCTAGCATGCCATACCTAGCTCCATAATGTTAGGCTCAATGAGGCAGAAGGAGAGCTGAGTGAGGCTGGGGCCTATTAGTTTTGCTAGTCATCTATCTTTCAGCTCCGTCTCACTGACAGGCCTGTCTGACGGACTGGCGGGGAACCACCATCCATGCATTTACCACTGCATATTACTGCCAGCGTCATTTAACACCACCACACACATGCAAAAAAGAAAAGCGCATTGACAGAGTGCCCTGGTCCCTCCTACTTTAAAGCATATGTACGTGTTCCTGAGTGTAGTTTATCAGCCGTCAGAAATGCATTTAATAAAGCATAAATCTATGCCGTTTTGTGAATAATTTGTTATAGGAATTACCTTAGGGTCAGCCGCTAGTTTGGCTAGGAAGCCTGATATAATCATGCTAGTGGGCTTTGGGTGTTTTATTCTGCATTTGGATTAAAGGAGGTTTCAGAAACTCAAATGCCAGAAAACACATAAGGGAGCCTGGTGTGTCAGCGTGTTGTCGGGCTACGGTTATCATTAGAGACAGGGCCTTGTTTTTCTCTTTTTCCAGCTTAAAGTAGTAAGGTTTAGCATCTCCTTCCTCAGCCTCAAATCTCTGGAAAGCTTGGAATGTTCTGATCTGTGTGTGTGCGCGCGCGTGCGTGTGCGTGTGTGTGTGCGTGTGCGTGTGTGTGTGTGTGTGTGTGTGTGCGTGTGTGAAGATCTCCAGGGATGGGATTACAGTGTGACCAAGTGAGCAGTGTGTTTGTGCACTTCATCTCCAAGACCAAGATCATTTAAACAAAGAGGGGCAGATAGACAGAGAGGGAAAGAGGGAGACGGAGAGAAAGAGCAAGATAGAGGGGGGAGGGGCAAGGAGAGAGAGAGAGCTTTTTCCCTTGCTTCATTTACATTGTCTTTTTTAATCCCATGTCACTTTAGATTAATTATAATCCATGTTACATTCTCCATGCAAATGTCCCTGATGTGGATTACTTCCAGATAGCTTTGTGCTGTTTGTGTAGATGGCACATGTTGCCACCATGGCTCAGGGGCTCACTTTTTATAAATAACCAACTAAACAAAGACCCTGACATGGAAATCGGCCTGTCAGGAAGCCTAAGGAAATGACAGATCGCTACCTGCTTCAAATTAGCAAAGAAATCACAAATGTCCTCATTACTTTATTTTATATGCAAGTTTAAATTGCACAAATAAGCAAAACAAAATTATGTCAACTAATCAGATGTTAAATATTCCATAATAACTCGCTCATAGTCAGACTATTGCATTTTCTATTTGCATGCATCTTGCCAATTTGGCCAACTTGAGATGACAGCTGTCCTCATTTTTTGTGTCTTTCAGAAATTAAAATACATTATATACATTAGCATGTTTAATTACCAGTACACAACCGTTTCTCTGTGCATGCGTGTTTTCTGTGTAATGACAGTTTGTTGAATGTCTCAGACAATTTGTCAAATGTGACAAGGACATGCTCTTATTTACTTCTCATTAGAGCACAAGCCTGAGATGGAAGAGAAAAGACGACTAATCACAGAAAAACACAAACTACCAGGCAGCTGTATTTTAACAGCTTTTCTCTTTCTCTCTTTCTCTGCCTCCCTCCGGCTAGATCTGGGCCTGCTGAGTGCTTCAGTGGGAGTTTGGGGTTCAGAGTGTGTTGCTGTAATGTTATCAGGTGACCGGGGGTCAGCCTAATGCGTAACCTCAGAGCAGTAGGCCAGTAAATCATGCTGGTCGGCCCTCCCTGGCCCGTTTTGGCCAGCTCTCCCTCCTAGATTTACTGCTCCGTAACCTTAGCCAGTCTGCCAGGGTTCAGGACAGCTAAATTGAATACTAAATCCAAGCTGCCGCCACCCAGCCTGCTCCTTCTTAATTGACAGCCCCCCCACCCCCACTTCTCTGCTCCATCTTGGTGAGCTTTTTTTTTATTTTCATGAAATGAAATGTCAGGAATAGAATCTAATTGTTTTGTAGCTCAAGCAAGAAAAAAACAGTTTGCAATTGGTGTGGTGTGATTGTTTTGAAAGCCTACTCCACGAGTTGATTCTGATGACATAGTTGATTTCATATGAAACCATACTGCAGCTAGATATAGAGATTCAATGAGAGATGTAATTGTTTGTGTGAAAATCTCATTAGCTTGGTGCATTTTGCAGAAAATAACTTACCATGTCTGACACAAAAGGCCAGAGTCTAAAGCAGATCCACAGGAAAGTGTTAGCGGTTTGGTTTGGTTGTTGTCGGCACCGTTGCATTTTGAGGGACAATTTGGAACAGTGATATTCCAAAAGGTGTCTAAAGCGATGGAGAGTAGAAATCTCTGCGTTCCTCTTTCATTTGTTCTCGTTCTTGCTCTTTGTTTCTCTACATCACTCTACCTCTCCCCCCGTTGCTCTGCTCTTCTCTCGATTTGCGTGTATATAAGTGTGCGTATATGCGGCTCCCTAAACACCATTGACAGTTGCAAATAAAGATGGGTGGTAAGTGTGCCGCTCTGTCCCCATGCAACGCAAAAGGATTTGAGTGTCGTAAATCACCTTTTGATTTATCTAATCAAGCAAGGTCCTGCTGCATGCAGACATTTGTCATTGGTGGAGGTAGGGGGGTTGGTGGTGTCAGGTTTATTCTGCCCCTCCGCTTCACTGGGCTGCAGCTAGTGGAGCCCACATAAGGATGATGGGATGGAGGGATGGAGGGAAGGAGAGGAGGGAGGGGAAGGGACAGGGAGGAGGAAAAGGAACATAGTCATTAAGTATAGGGTGCAGACTCGGAGACAAAGGAAAATGAGAGGATAGTCTACTGCTCCTGTCTTGCTCTTAATTCTGCTTTCACCCATTATTTCTGTGTAATTATTTTACCTGTCCACGTGCTGTAAAGGCAGGGATAGGAGGCCGGTTAAAAAAGACAGGCTGGTTTTCTCCCGTGAATGTATAGCTAGTGTTTGGATTGTGCTTGCCTTTGAATTTATTTGTATTACAGGTATTATATCCTTAGAGGACAATTATGAATGCAATCCTCTGCCTCAAAACATCTTTATTATTCACTCACAGAATTTGCCATTTAAAGCTCCTAAGTGGCCATAGAGAAAACTGCATCCTCAGCATTCAAGGTTAACCAATTGTTTTTCTTCATGTGAGTGTCATTATAAGTGTTGATTAAAGCACTAGGTCAAAGACGAATCTAAACCAGAAGGACAGACCATCATGTTGCACGTACACACACTCCAACACACACACACACACACTACACAAACATACATTTACATTCAATATGACAGTAATCAATGGTGATGTGTGGGTTTCCCCCCCCCGCCACATAGTAAATGCGTTTGCAGCCTTATGTCTGACAATCGCCTCATCGCTTTTTTTTTTCAGGGATGTAATTTAGTTGCAAATTGACTGGAAGACGGAGGCAAAAATTGAAAGTTGAAATTAGAAATGGTCATTATAAATAAGGGAGGCGGGGCACAGTCTTTGGAAAGGTCAGGTGGTATGACGAGTGCTTTTAAGCTGGACTGATCTGACCAATGGAGTGTCAGAGGCCTGTCATAAACACACACAAAAATACAGTATGCACACAGAGCCACATGCATATGCCCTGCAGGGGCCATCTCAGGCAGTGGAAGACAAGATTACCTCTCTATTCTGAGCTGCAGAGCAATTCTCGGATGTTCTTGGAAATTCACATTGTGCCCTTGTGTTTTTTTCTCCCTCTCTCTCTCTTTCTTTCTTTCTTTCTTTCATCCCTCCCTCCCTCCCTCTGCCTTGTCACTTTTCTTGACAGGCCAATATTTCAGGCTCCAGATATAGGGGATTACAAATAAAATAAGTGGAACGCCTACTTAATGCAACAGAATTAAAATGCATGAACGGGCCGGAGGAATTGATATGCACCCAATACAAACATGAGCCACAAAATAATATGAAATACATTTTTTTTAACCCTCCTCCTCATGTATCAATGCTTTGATTTCCCTTTTTTTTCATTTGTGCATCTAGCGTGAAGCGTTGATTCGCAAGAGTGAGGCTCACATATTGCCTTGAGTGACCAGACGAAGGAGGGGGGGCAAGGGAGAGGAGGTGATGGCTTAGGGGGAGAGGGAGGAAGAGCGTAAGCGAGAGAGAAGGTTGGAGGGAGGGAGAGTCACTGTTGCTGTGTCTTTGTGTTGTGCCGAGTGGCAAAAAATGCAGTAGCAGAGTGTGGCTGGGCCTGTCCAGCCTGTATCTTAGGATGAGACTAATGAAAAATTTATCAGCAGCTGCAGCATTTACTAAATACAACCAGAGGCTGATCTATCCACATTGAGCCCTGCTGTTAACATCACATACATTTACACACACACACACACACATTGGATAGACACACACAAGTAGTGCTGCTACAGTACCACCAGCCGTGACCAAGCCCTTAAAATTTAGCATCTTGTACAGACAGAGGAGTTGTAGAGGCAGCAGGGGAAATGTATGTGAACTAATGAAGTGTATAATATTACCATAACATTTAATGTATGTCGTGCTGTGATAATGAGCCTGCCTTTTTTTCCATTTCACATGTCCTCGGGGCAGAAATATGTGTATATGACTGTGAATAACACAGTCCACGCTTGTATACATGCTTATGACATCCTGATGTCAAATGATGTTTCATATTATCATCACTTATGTCCCTTTGAATGTTAATTTTTGACACTATTATACTCTATGTGTATCAATAGTTACTTGACCACTGTGATCTAACACTGTCACAAAATGTCAGACACTTAAATTTATTCATCCAACTGTGAAAATTGTATTCACCTAATATGTTTTACATTAATATTCCCATTTCTTCCAAAGTATGTAGGTGTGATCTATGGGATACTATATATCAATATGACACGGGGCCCCCCTTCAGCTCCAATGTTGTCATTTGTTTTCAGTGCTCATTTTGCAATGGTTCATTTAAAAAAATAAATTTCTCTTTCTCCCTCCACCACACGCTAGGAGTGAATACCACATCCAAAGAGGTTACTGGACCGAATGCAACGGTGAAACATTCCCTCCTGCCAGATCGACAAACTGAAAATCCACCGAAAAGGCCAAAGTCTGCTGAGGGAAAGACCTCTGCCAATGAGCAGATAAAGGTTTGTAGAATATCAAAAGACATGTGCCAACTGTGCTACAATAACAAAATCTCAAAAATGTTACTAGTGTTCTTCCAGGCAGGGTCGGGATCTCTTCCAATTAAAATGAATGTGTATTTTATGGAACTTTGTGTGCATCTATTTTAAGTGGTCATTTGCAATTTATATTCTAGATACATGTTTTGTTTCTTAAGTATTATTGAATGTATACAATGCTAATAGATGTCGAGGCAGGATTTCCTTCTTAAGCACTATTGAAATTTTGCTTTCTATGTTACCGTGGGATGAGCTAATGGGAAGATATTTATGTAAGAAGCAGAAATGCTAACCTAAGCATTTAGCAATTACTGGCGCCAGCTATCTATCAAAGGGTTAAATACAGTCCACCATTCCTTTCCTGACAGTGCTGTTTAGCATCAAACACACAGTAAGCCACTCCTTGTGTTCCTACATGGAATACGTGCACTAGTCTCAGGTCTCCCTCCCTGCTGCTTTTCACCATTTTGCATCTCTTTAAATTATATGTGTTTTTAAATTAAATTATGAAGTATTAGCTTGTCTGGTTCTGGGCCCTGTAAGGAGGGAAGACTTAGTCATTTCAGAAATGGATTCTATTAAGGCAGGTGGTGGGGAGGCATCTATGTTCAGAGTACTCCCTGTAATGAGGGCAAGGCATAGCTTGGGTACACACCTTTGTCATCTGTAATCTCTTGATTAGAAATTCTGGTCAATCGTGTTTTCAGCTAATAAAATTGCATGAGCTAAGACACTAAAGTGAATTACATGAAATATGGTTGACCTGTGTTTAGCTGGGCATGGGGGTTGGGGGGTAGAGGTGGCTGTGGTGGGATGAGGTGAGTGGGCAGTGAAGATTCGAAAAGCCCTGTAAAATTATCTTTTTGCAGATGTGGTTATTTTCATTCTTTTACAGTGCATGAGGTAGCCGTTTCTTTAGTGAAGCAAATGTCACCAGGACATCAGGTTATGCTAATGGCTGTGTAGTGCAAAACCCACTAAAGAAAATGCATAGGCTTCCTTTATTCTTCGTTTTAATTTCACTATTTCTCAGTTCTCAACCTTACAGTTATCATACTTATTCTTTTTATTTTAGGTTCAGCAGTGTCCATATTGCAACTACAGCAGTAAAGATGCCAACCGTATGCAGCTCCATGTGATGTCCCAGCATTCCATGCAGCCAGTGATTCGCTGCCCACTGTGCCAAGATGTCCTTAGCAACAAGATTCACCTGCAGCTGCATCTCACCCACCTTCACAGCGTGGCTCCTGACTGTGTGGAAAAGCTAATTCTGACTGTATGTATAAACATGATTATCAATAATATTTTGCATCTGTGTGTGTGTATCAGCAAATTTGCTAATTTCACTTTCAAGAAAAAGCACATTCAGAAAAAGTGATACAAGCGGTGTTAAAAATAGAGGAGGGTTTATTTTAATTGCAGAATGATGCTAACTGTCTGAACCTTTACTTTACTTAATGCACACACATTTCTGCATTTAAGATATAGAAAAGATGAGTTTCCATTTTGAAAACATTTGAATAGAAAATGTGAATATACAATGAAAAATTGAAACAATTTGTCAGGACTGTCCAGTCCTATCTCTGGTGCCCTGGCAAGGGTTTACTGCAAGATTACCATGAAACATGTACCATACATTTATTCTACATGAGAAATACCTATATTCTTAATTGTAGTTCATTCCATCTATTAAAGGTAATATTTACTGTTCATCAACTTTTACAAATATTAGAGATATACTCCAGCATCTAATAATATTAATTAAAATAGATTTAATATTAATGATATTTATTTGGTCATTTTAGGTTGTAGGACCTGACACAGCAACAGCAACAGTAAATAATATAATGCATCCCCAAACTAGACAAGACAAATGTCTGTCTTTGATGGATTCCTCTACCTCTCCTGCTGATGAGTCAGGAAAGACTCAAGGTGAGCAGAAACTTAAAAATTTGTAAAATTTGTATATATATATAAAATAAATTAAACATGCACGCATATGTAATTCTTAAATGTATGCAGTTATTAAGAATTACCAGTAAGTGATGCAGTGGATTATCTTTTTACTTACTACTTTTAGGAAACATCTCAAAGGAAGAGGTGATCAGCCCAGAAAAAAATGAATTGGACCTGCAGGGTGATGAACTTAAGCCCCCAAAGGAGGCCTCTGAGGCCCCAGACTGGAAGAGAGCTAGTGTGTTAGGACGTAATAGCAAGTCTCCTGATACCCTGCAGGACCATCTCAGTGAACTCCAAAGGCTCCAACAGCAACAACAGCAGCTTTCAGTATCCGATCGTCATGTCTACAAATATCGTTGCAACCACTGTAGCCTGGCCTTCAAGACAATGCAGAAGCTTCAGATACATTCCCAGTACCATGCCATTAGAGCAGCCACTATGTGCAGCCTTTGCCAGCGCAGCTTCCGGACATTCCTGTCCCTCAGAAAGCATTTGGAGAATGGACATCCTGAACTTAGTGAAGCTGAGGTGCAGCAACTAATAGGAAATCTCCCACTGAATGGGGATATCACTGAAAGTGAAGCCAGGGCCTTAGAGGAAGCTCAGGCCTTTGAACATGACTTAGACAAAGATGATGAACTGGACCAGGAAGAGAAGCCTAGTCCTACAGGAAGTGACAGTAGCTCTCTACTAGATGACATGGGAGCCGAACCAAAACGAACCCTGCCATTTAGAAAAGGGCCCAACTTTACAATGGAGAAGTTTTTGGACCCTTCAAGACCTTACAAGTGCACAGTATGTAAGGAGTCCTTCACCCAGAAGAACATCCTACTTGTCCACTATAATTCAGTTTCCCACCTGCATAAGCTGAAGAAGGTCCTTCAAGAGGCATCTAGCCCAATTCCACAAGAGACAAGCAACAGCATTGACAATAAACCATTCAAATGCAATATTTGCAATGTTGCCTACAGCCAAAGCTCCACACTTGAAATTCACATGAGGTCAGTTCTTCACCAGACCAAAGCCAGAACAGCCAAAACTGAAAACAACAGTACTAGTGGTCCAGCACCTGCAAAAAGTCCAGCCCCAGGAACGCAAGGGAGCAACAGCAACTCAGATAATGCTAGAAGTGGAACACCCTCTGCTAACAAAGAAAACACTGTGGAACCAAAAGAAGCTAACAACAGCAGCAACACCAAACAAACTGCAACTTCTGATCATGTTTCAGCACAGGCCAGCAGCCACCAGTCAGCACAGTCCTCTGCCCAACTTCAGTTGCAGCTTCAACATGAACTCCAACAACAGGCTGCATTTTTTCAGCCTCAGTTCCTCAATCCAGCTTTCTTCCCCCATTTTCCAATGACCCCAGAAGCACTGCTTCAATTTCAACAGCCACAGTTCCTCTTCCCGTTTTATATCCCAGGAGCAGAGTTCAACCTTAGCCCAGAACTTGCATTGCATTCAGCAGCAGCTTTTGGAATGCCTGGCCTTACTGGATCATTTCTGGAAGACCTGAAGCAACAGATGCAACAGCAGCACCAGCTGCAGCAGGCTCAGGCCCAGCAACAGGCTCAACAGCAGCAGCAAGCCTCGCAGACACAATCGCAAATTCAGCAGCAAAAAAATCATCATTTGCAGAACCACAAGCCCAAAACGGAATCCAGCACTGTGTCAGTTTCAGAAATTCAGATGTCAAGAGAGGCAGAGGACCACTTAGAAAAACAAGAACACAGAGCAAAAATGGAAAATGGGGCTGATGCATTAAGTGATGGAGGAAAAGACAACAAAGATTCTAAAAAGTCCAAGTTCCCAGAGCCTTTGATTCCTCCTCCACGTATTGTTTCCGGAGCAAGGGGCAATGCAGCCAAAGCACTGTTAGAGAACTTTGGATTTGAATTGGTCATACAATACAATGAAAACAGACAAAAAAACCAAAAGAAAAACAAAGATGGAGTTGAACATCTGGAAATGAATACTGATAAACTTGAGTGTGGGATGTGCGGAAAGCTCTTCTCCAATATGCTTATTCTGAAAAGCCACCAAGAACATGTGCATAGTCAATTTTTCCCATATGTTGAGCTTGAAAAGTTTGCCCAGCAATACAGAGAGGCCTATGACAAACTCTATCCAATAAACCCTTCTTCACCTGAGACTCCACCACCTCCACCCCCTCCACCTCCACCTCCTCCACCACCCCCTGCTCCAGCCCCAGTGTCAGCTCCGCAGACTCCTTCTGCATCCATGATAAAGCCACAAACTCCAGTACCTTCCCCAGTTACTGTCCCACATCAGAGCCCACATCAACCATCTCATCAGGTTCCACCTCCCCAGTCAGCACCCCCTCCTCCACCACCTCCTGCTCCACCCCAAGTGCAACTTCCTGTTCCCTTGGATTTGCCTCTTTTCCCACCTTTAATGATGCAGTCCGTCCAGCACCCAGGCCTGCCCCCTCAGCTGGCCCTGCAGCTGCCCACCATGGACTCTCTTTCCACAGACCTTACACAGCTCTGCCAGCAACAATTGGGTCTTGATCCAAACTTCCTTCGCCAGTCTCAGTTTAAGCGACCTCGCACTCGTATCACTGATGATCAGCTTAAGATCCTGCGTGCCAACTTTGACATCAACAATTCCCCCAATGAAGAGCAAATTCAGGAGATGTCAGAGAAGTCTGGATTGCCTCAAAAAGTCATAAAGCACTGGTTCCGTAACACCCTCTTCAAAGAGAGGCAAAGGAGTAAAGATTCACCATACAATTTTAATATTCCTCCCATTACTACATTGGAAGATATTCGAATGGAGCCCCAGCTCAGTGCACAGGAATACTGCAGAAGTGATTCAGCCATGAACAAGAGGTCCTCCAGGACCAGATTTACTGATTACCAGTTGAGGGTACTTCAAGATTTCTTTGACACTAATGCCTATCCAAAGGATGACGAGATTGAGCAGCTCTCCACTGTGCTTAACCTACCAACACGAGTCATTGTGGTTTGGTTCCAGAATTCCCGCCAGAAAGCTCGCAAGAGCTATGAAAACCAGGCAGATTCTAAAGAAAGTGAGAAAAAAGAGTTGACGAATGAGCGATACATCAGAACCAGCAACATGCAGTATCAGTGTAAAAAGTGCAACACCGTGTTCCCACGAATCTTTGACCTTATTACCCATCAGAAAAAGCTGTGTTACAAGGATGAAGATGAAGAAATGATTGATGACAATTTCTGTGAGGACACAGATTTCGCTGAGCAAGGTCCAGCTAAGATGATCCCAACACATTTAGAGGCAAACAAACCATTCCAAACAGCAACTGCTACCAGTTCTGGCTCAAGTTCCCCTGTGATGGCCTCTCCTTGTGCTAGTTTGGGCAAAACCTCCCCCAAGCCAGATATTCCTCCAGACACTGAACTAAAACAAACTGAGACTGCTCTCTCACCAGTGATTAAGTCTCTACCAGAACCCAGACCATCTAAAGCTTGCACACCCCAGCCACCTCTACAAAAAACTCCCCAGCCACAAATTTCAAGACCCCATTCCCAGCCACAAGCAGCTGCAGTGCCCTCAAGTCCACTCTCACTGGCATTGTCCTCCCTAACAAACAGCCTTCCCCACCAGATGCTTCAGTACCAGTGTGACCAGTGTAAGATTGCATTCCCAACTGTGGAACTATGGCAGGAGCACCAGCACATGCATTTCTTGGCTGCCCAAAACCAATTCCTCCATTCTCAATTTCTTGAAAGACCTATTGATATGCCCTATATGATATTTGATCCAAATAACCCCTTGATGGCTAGTCAGCTGTTATCTGGAGGCCTTTCCCAAATTCCCTCTCAGGGTAGTTCTGGTTTGGCCACTGTTGCGGGCTCTGGGGCAATGAAGAGGAAATTGGATGAAAAGGATGAAAGTGCTAATGATAAAGATGGTGGAAACAGTAGTGAAGAGCAACATAGAGATAAACGCTTAAGAACCACCATCACACCAGAACAACTAGAGATTCTTTATGACAAATATCTACTGGACTCTAACCCAACAAGGAAGATGCTGGACCACATTGCACGTGAGGTTGGTTTAAAAAAGAGAGTTGTGCAAGTTTGGTTCCAAAACACTCGTGCAAGAGAGAGAAAAGGGCAGTTTAGGGCTATAGGACCCTCCCAGTCCCATAAGAAATGTCCCTTTTGCAGAGCACTATTCAAGGCCAAATCTGCGCTAGATAGTCACATACGATCTAGACACTGGCATGAGGCTAAGCAGGCAGGTTTTAGTTTGCCACCAAGTCCAATGATGAATCAAGACAACGAAAGAGGAGAGAGCCCAAATAAGTGTCATTACTTTGACTACTCACAACTGACTACCAAGACTGAGCCAAATGAGTATGAGCTGCCTGCTGCTTCCTCAACTCCAGTCAAACCATCTGAGGCACAGGTAAAAAACTTCTTAAGCCCTTCATCCTTAAAAGCTGAAAACTGTGATGAAACTGAAGGGCCTAATATTAATTCAGCAGAAGCTTCATCTTATGATGTTAGTAAGATGGACTTTGATGAGACATCGTCAATTAATACAGCCATTAGCGATGCTACAACTGGAGATGAAGGTAATAATAATGAGATTGAGAGTCTTACTGCCAATGGAGGAGACAAGCTAAGTGATACCAAGAGTGAACTAATGCCAAATTCTGATGGTGGCAATGACATGTTCCAATACAGCATGGTGAGCCCTGCTCTCAGTTTTTCTGGAAAAGACTGTGACTCTTATTATAGCTCCAGAGATGATGACATGGATGAAAACAATGACAGAAGTGAATCATCAAGCCTAGCTGATCCCAGTTCTCCTAGTCCCTTTGGGTCAGGTAACCCCTTCAAATCTTTAAAAGGAAGCAGTGCTGGAGATAGGCCAGGCCACAAACGTTTCAGGACTCAAATGAGTAACTTACAACTTAAAGTACTCAAAGCCTGTTTTAGTGACTACCGCACTCCTACAATGCAAGAGTGCGAGATGCTGGGCAATGAGATTGGACTCCCCAAGCGCGTTGTCCAGGTGTGGTTCCAGAATGCCCGTGCTAAAGAAAAGAAGTTCAAGATTAACAGTGGAAAGCCATTTATGATAAGTCAAGGCTCACCAGAGGGACCCAGGCCCGAATGTACTTTGTGTGGTGTAAAGTACACTGCCCGGATGTCCGTGCGAGATCACATCTTCTCCAAACAGCACATCGCCAAAGTGCAAGAAACCCTGGGAAACCAGGTGGATAGAGAAAAGGACTACCTAGCACCAACCACTGTTCGCCAGCTGATGGCTCAGCAAGAGCTGGACCGCATGAAGAAAGCTGGTGAGGGAGTCAGCCTGTCTGGCCAGCAGCAACAGAATACAGTGGACAACAATAATGCACTTCATGGCCTCAGCCTACCCTCAGGCTACCCAGGGTTGTCTGGCCTTCCACCAGTGCTACTTCCTGGGGTTAATGGGCCATCATCACTTCCGGTTTTTCCACCCAACACACCTGGTGAGTTAGTATGATGCACAATGAAAGAAAAAAAAATTAATAGACTAGGAGCTTTATGAACTGAGCTACAAATACCATGCACTATTTTATTCTACTGTACTACTGGTTATTCTGTATCACATTGGAAAGTCTTATTTTTGAAAAATGTTTTAACATTAAAAATGGTGGGAGTTAATGCATGCATAATGTCAGCATCTGAGTTGAACTTCTAATAGAGAATTCAGAGATTTTTACAACAAATATTTCTATATTATGGCTTTTGTTTGTGTTGTTTGTTTTTCCCCTTATTGTAGGTTTGGTACATTTATATTATATTGTATTGGAGGATTGAAGGGATCATTAAAGCGCATGTGACAGTTTTGATCCATAACAAAATCTTAACAAAGGACATCAGCCAGTGGCAAATTTAGCATCATTATCTTATCATACAAACTCATTAGGACTGAATACATCAATATTGAATATTTCCATATTTATATACCACTGTATTTCAGCTTTAGCGTCTCCCGGTGCTGGCATGCTTGGGTTCCCTACACCAGCCACCCCCTCTCCTGCCATGTCTCTCAGCACTACCCCAACCAAGACTCTTCTTCAGACACCTCCTCCTCCTCCTCCTCCTCCTCCTCCTCCACCACCTCCTCCTGTTCCCTCCACACCTTTGGCAGCAGTAAATCATACAGAGCAGCAAGGCAAAGACACAGAGAGAGACAACAGCAAGAAACCAGGAGACAAGCCACCTGAGATGAAGGTGAAGGGCAGAGAGAACGAGAGCAGCTTACACTCTGAGTCCCCCAGCATGGCCAAGAAAAGGGAGAAACCATGTCCAGCTCCAGGGAAACCAGGAAGTGAGACTTCACTGGATGCCACACAGCTTCAGGCACTTCAGAATGCTCTTGCCACAGGTGATCCCACGTCATTCTTCGGAGGGCAGTTTCTGCCCTACTTTCTTCCTGGATTTCCTAACTGCTTCACTCCCCAGCTTCCCAGAGGGGTCCAAACAGGGGGCTACTTCCCACCACTGTGTGGAATGGAGAACCTGTTTCCATATGGCCCAGCCGCAGTTCCACAAGCTGCCATGGCCGCTGGTCTCTCCCCAACTGCTCTCCTGCAGCAGTACCAGCAGTATCAGCAGTCCCTCCAGGATTCACTGCAGAAGCAACAACAGCAGCAGCAGAAACAACTTGAGCAACAGCAGAAACAACA
>JAUMHF010000012.1:19760617-19810617 GCA_032359275.1 Microctenopoma steveboyesi | reverse complement strand
AGCTGTTGTACATATTCGTAGTTGGCTGTGCATGGTACAAATTTATTAATATGAAGAAATGCAAAATTGTATTGCTTTTGGTATTTCCTATTCTGAGATGAGCAAGTAGCATGTAATGCAATGTTTGACAGGTTAAATCAAATCACGTTTAGTTATTGTTTCAATCAAGTAACATTTCCTCTTATGTTTTATTATTGTAAAGGTGTTTTTTTTTTCAAAGTTTTAAAGCAAAATGTCAGTTTTTAATTTTCTGTGTGAGCTTTTTAAATGTCATTATTTGGATTTTTAGTATTTTAACATTTACTTTAATCCTGAAGACACTTTTTGATTGTGTTTCATAAGAGACATCCTGGCCTCCGAAGGTGCAATTCTGCCATTGTACAAACATGAGCGACTGTCCTGATTCCAAAGGCTTTTACAACTCTGGCTTTTTGCCTTTCCCCACTCTGTGGCTCAGCATGATAAGACTGAACTGTCAGCTAGCATCATGTGCTAAGATGTTAGCATCAGACAGGACGCTTTCCACACCAAGGACTGGTAAAAGCTAACAAACCAACAAAAAGGATTGTCCAACAATATAACTGTACATAGATATTGCAACTGCACAGCAGCCAAAAAGAAAAAAAAAAGAACTTTTTAAAAAAAAAAATGGATGGATTGTGTCATGTTTATTGGGACAGCCTTCAAAAGGTTGAAACTGGAATTGTTCTTCTGGATGTCAAAGGGATTTTCATGGCGCAATCATATCCTACACAATATGTACTCTTCAACATCTGGGTTACATAGGAAATGCACCCTGAGGTTTTAATAAGAAGAAGCCCCTATGGCTAAAACTTTAAATAAACTAAACCAAAAATGTTATTGATGTTTTATATATAGAGAGTAGTCGCATTAGTTTTTGTTACTGTACTGTTTGAGGTCTCAACTGTACCGTATCACGGTAATAACATGGTTTTGAAACCTTTTTTTTTATTTTGTCACAGACCTGTTGTCATAGTTGAAATGACGTTTATTGTAGATGGTATTTGAACAACTTCTGGAAATAGTTCATCAAGTATGTTTGTTGCTCATTGTTGTGATACATTAAAAACTGTATCTGCAAACCAGTACAGTCGCATCAAATATTTATTTCCTATTTGTTTCTTCATGTTCTTTTTATATTATTAGGAATAAGCATTATTTTCTTATCATCTTATTCCTAAATATTTGCACACAAATATAACAAATAATTTACAAGGGACTATCAGACACTTAGAATGCTTAAAAGTTCCATGTCTTGTTTAAATGTTCTCTATTATATGATTATATCTGACATGTGGTGTATTATCCATCCCTCTATCCATAATCCCGACCACCTGTCCTCTTAAGGGTCATGAGGGTGCTGGAGCCTATCTCAGCTTTCATTGGACAAAAGGCATGGCACACCCTGGACAGATTACCACAGGTCTGGCACACAGAGACAAACAGCCATTCATACTTATGGACAATTTAGAGTCACCAACCTAACATGGATGTCTTTAGACTGTAGGAGGGAGCCCTAGCACCTGGAGAAAACACACACAGACACAGGAAGAACAACCCGTAGATTCGAACCTGGGTCCTTCTTGATGTGAGGCAACAGTTTTGTATTGTGTTATAATATATATATAATATATTAGTTATATTGTTTAATAATTTAATAGAAAGGCAGGTATATGTATTTTGTGCTTTTACAATTGTATTAAGAAGAAAAATGGCCACCAGTGTGAGACGGGATGGTAACATTTTAGATCTGAGGTCAACACATACTGTCACATAAAAAATGGCACCACAGAAACGCCTTAACACAATACATCACACCCTGCCAGCGAGACGTGTCTGTCACCAGTGTCAGGGTCACGGAGAAAGCCGACATTCACAAGTCGTTAAATCCACCTAATGAAATTTCACAAGGGCAGCAAAAATGAAGGGGGAGATGAGAATCTTTTCTCTCAGGCAGAATCAGTTGTGGCCTTTATTGTTTCGCTCGACACACTTCAGTGTGCACTGAAACAGCCGCAACATGTAAAAGTCTTAAAAACAGCTATTTCTCCCCCCTTCTGACTTCACCCCTCGCCCTTGACGAATGTGCTTGGCTCACAGAGTGCAACTGTTCTGCTGAATGGCCCTTTCCTGTTGCTCAGCCTTAAAGCACAGGCGGTTGTTGAGGTAGGGCTCCCCCCACATATTATGGGATTGAATTGCATTTGACCTTTGTGGAGAACAATGGCTGAAGGCCTTTCATTTTTCTGGCATTCTCAGCACCTAGAAGAAAGACTTCTTTACATTGTGTTTTCACTGTGGTCTACCAGTAACTCACAACCAGAATGACAGAGTGATCTGTCAGTAAATATGTGTTATGTACATAAGAGCATACACAAGGGTATAGTTTGCCCACTTATATGCACTGAAATTACTATTTATAAGTCAAAGAAAATGCACAATTAAAGAAACAAACCATTCTGATGTCATCATATTTTAGAGGCCACCCATTTCCACTTCCTAACAGCACTGTCCTAGAATGAAAAGGTTCAGCGAAGAGAAGAGTAGTTCATAGTAGTTCAGACACAGCTTTGCTAAAGAGGCCACAGCAGTGAACGCTCTTGCCCTGAATACGCGATAAAAGGTTTACTGTAAATTCTAAATGGCGTTTTCTGCAACCCATACATCACTCATGACCATTAGGTTCCACCCTCACAGCACAGTGTGCCCTTCTAGCCACAGCTTTCCAGATGATACAGTACAGAGGCACCAGTGGAGGCAGATCTGGCTTTGAATAGCCTGCAGCCAATGGATTTTCTCTGGATAATACAATGTTTGGGACAGAGAGGCAGGGATTAGTCCAGACGGATACATCCACCACCCCCCACATGCCCAATCTAATTAGACTGGAATCTGTTTAAGATGAAAGCAAGCCCTAGCATCACCGCACTAAATACTGGAATTAGTATTCCCCGCATGGGAATTTAATGACAGACTGAAAATTCAATCACATTCACTGCCAATTTAGGCCCTTGTGCATTGGGCCTGGACAATGGCGAAAAGAAAGAACAACAACAATGATTTGTCTGTCAATAGATATTGACCAACATCACATCTGAGGCCACTTGCATATTGGCATTACTATGTTGTGTTCATTTAATGAGGATAAACAGCTTATAATCAGATATTTAGACTGTTTCTCGTGTAAACCTTTGATGCATTCTGCTCTTTCAGAGTCTTCCAGGAGCCGTAGAGAAATTACATAGGAACAAGAACTGAAAAGAAGGAAGAATGGGTTTAAATCACTCATGTTTTTGTGTCTCTCTTTACCATATATTCATGTACAGTTCATCTAATGAACTCAAATCAGCAGTGCGTGTACAAATACACACGCATGTTCCCCGTAAACTCGTTTTCCAGAAAAACAGGGGCATGTCTTCACTCATTTGTTCTTCTTACTTAGAACGTTGAATTTGCACATAAAATTCTTTAACAGGGATTGGTGAAGTTAGTTATTAATCAGCTCTTTACATCAAAGCCCTGATTGCTGCATAGAAATAGAAACTGTCAAATTATTGTTATCAGGCAGACGGCATCACATCCTTTCTAGTTTCTATTATCCTACAGACTTTGAGCCCACATTCGCTGATAAAAACAGAACACATTTTGCAGCACACACCCACATGAAACATTCTGACTGTCTCTTGACTTTATCTTGCCCTTATTATTATTATTCCCCTACCTAAGTATATGCAGTCAAGGGAACTTCTATTTTAAAACCGCTAAAATGCAAGCCATATTTCAGCGTCAGGTTGGTGATTAACGGCACGGACCGGAAATAACTCCAGCACCTGGGTTCCATCCACCACACAATATCTCCTACACCTGTGATTCATCCACTAAAGCATTACACCTGAGAAATCAGGAAACCATTGTCCCATGTGCACAAATACTCTGCATGAAATGTTATTATTTATTGCTGGCTGTATTTGGGGGTATATTCACCAAAACAGAGCCTGTGGTTTTTCTGTTAACAGGTGTATTGCAACTTTTCAACTCACATAACAACTGATTCTGCAAAACTTTACAACTTCTTTACCCCCAGGAGGAAATTCAGTGTGCTTTTTTAGTAAATGATGAGATAAATATTGTTTGTACAGTTGGCAGCACAGTGTCACTTGGGAAGAGGACACAGCACCAGGCAGCAAAAAAGTACAATTCCAGCAGTGATGCATCCTTTAAGATGGAAATAAACATTAACAACAATTCTCCGGATCTACCCAGGTGTCAACAAAGGCCACACACAAACTAACATATGAAAAAGGCTTATCTTATCTGTTTTTCTATATTGCTTTCTTTTGGTCTTCCTGCTTTTACTGTGTGCCGCTGCAATACCTCATTTCTGAGGTACAAAAGGAAAGAAAGGAGGTAAGGAAAATGGATGTGGCAGAAGTACACCTGCCTTATTATTGCATTGTGGATGAAGGATACAATCATTGCTGGCATTTCTACAAGACACACAGCCAACTAACACATATTTTAAAGTGAAAGAAAAGGAGGAGGTGTGAGGGAGAAAAGGAGGAATGCCTGAGAGAAAAAGAAGAAGAGATGTAGACAGACAGGCCAACAGGCTGAGACTGAGTGTCAGGGACAGAGAGAACGGAAGAAAGTAGGTGATATAGACAGCGAAATGAGCAAGTGATAGAAGTGAAGTGAGAGTGAGAGCAGGAGAGAAAGAAAAGGAGGGGCAACCTGAGAGAAATCAAACATGGGCTCTGTGCAACAGAGGTACGTCGGCAAACAAGCATGTTATGGCAGCCCGCTGGGACTTTCCCGGCAGATCGTTTGTGCTGTTTCCCAATCTGTTCTGAGGAGCGGCACAGCCCCACATGGGGACATGTGAAGGCGTCAAGATAGGATTGCTTAAGACAGATGAAACAAGGTGTTTTTTGATGCCATCTCAGGCGGACAAAAGCCTGATTTCCTGTTTTGCCTGTGACACAAAGGGTGCTGTGTAGTTTGTTGAACAGTTCAAGGCTTTTTGTTGTCGGGGCTGTAAATAACTAAACACACGAGAGGTGAAGTTATGTAGAGGTTGGATCTATGTGCCAAAAACTGCAAAATATGTGTCTCATTTTGCTTTTTTTTGGCATTCATAATGCCTTAACACCTGTAACAAACAAACAGTATTACAGCTCTCTCATCAGTTCCTTCAGCGTGGAAACATTTTGGCACAGTCTCGCTTAACTCTGGACGGGAACAGCTTTCTGTACATTCACTGGACCACTGAAACAATACCGTAGTAATGGAGATCACCATGTCAGGCTTCATGATATTGCTTTACATTTTAAAGGGTGCTGAGCAGCCAGACTAAGGTTTTTACAAGGCATGCCGGGTCGTTGGGGAAATAAGGGAGCAATGGAGGAGGGAATAAAGAAATTTTAGGGGGTGACGGGGTATGTCTCACCCTTTGTTCAGACACGTACATGCATACCCTCGCAAACTGAAATCATACCATGCGCAGCACAAGAGAAGGCAGTGAGGAAATAGAAGCTAAATATAAAGCGACACAATGCATTCCCCAGGTCATTCACAGGCCCCGCACCAAATCTCAGTGTTCCACAGCTCATCGTTTATCACACACAAGCCCCAGTCTCACAAAGGAAATTAGAAAGTAGACAAACAAGTATGCCTTGTAATTTATACAATCACTGGTGAATGGCTGAGGAGATGGATTGACATCAAATGACTCAGATGCTGGGCATTCTTATGCTTCCTTTTGTGTATCAACTCAGCATCCTGGCAGGAACATTTGTAACAAAAAGCTTTTTTAATGTTTAAATGAACATTTTAATGAGGCCCTTCGTTGCTTTTCCTTTCGAGTCTTTTAGAGCCCTCTAAATCATTAAAACTTACTCTTTCTTTAAATTTCAAGGTCGTTTGAAGAAATAAGGCAGTCTTAAGTGGCCCTCGGACCAAAAGTGGCCTACATGCCAAAGACCGCAAATGAATGTAGCCTAATGCGTTTTAATTTGCATTCATCTTTAAAAACACAGAAGAGCCATCTCCAAGTTATAATAGGCTGAGATGGCAGTTGGAGGCCCTCTAGTCATTAGTGGCAATGCAGCTTCTCTGAAATGAAGGCCTTTCTCATCTTGTTTTAACTTAAGCCCATTACTACAAAGATACATTAGCCTGCTGTCCGTTGCCTGTTTGTCTGCATACTATATTTCCATCTCTTTATGTCTGTGTGTGCTTTTACATGATCACATATACGCTGAGATTCACCCCTTTTTCCTTCCTGTGAGCACGAGCACATGCGCCGCCGCCGCCGCCGCCGCTCAGCAAACACATGCATGAAAACAAAGGACGCCAGAAATGGGGACCTTAGGAGGAGAGGACATGCATTGTTTGTTTAATCACGTGTTATGAGAGGACTCTCTGTAATTATGTTGTCATCTGCTCGCTTCTACAAAACTGGGCCGCCGCAGCATGCCTTGCTCCTCGCTCCTAATTCCACACTTCAAGCTTTAATGGTCAAAAGTGAGAATTTCTCTTTTTTTTCTCCCTCATCTTTCGTCTGTTTTTATAACAAACTCCACTGTGTAGAGACTGATGTTTTTTTTGGGGGGGGGCAGTCACACACGAGCAGTCACACAAAGACTATTTGACATGTATGTGTGCAGTGCAACAGATGAACAGTTTTTACATACAATATTGAACTGATGAGACGGCAAATAACAGTGTTTCCTATTAAGTCCAGCTAGATTGGTCTTTTTTTATTTTCTCTCATTCTTCTCGTCTTCTCTCTTTGAATTTTGCTTCATGTCTCCTCTTCTCTGTTCCATCCACTTTGCCTTATCTCCTGCTATTGAATGTGTGGGTCTTTCTCCCTCTTTGCAGGGGATAGGTGTGTCTGTGAAAAACTGAACATCTCTAGTTAAATTGGTTTTCTGTGGAGAAACTGATGGATCACTCTGTGTTCCTGACGGGAGCAGGGGATTGTTTATGCCATACGGACAAATACATGTGTATACACACACACACACACACACACACACACACACACACACATATGCACGGGTGAGAGGACAAAGGGATTGTTTATGCTGAAGCAGAATGAATTTTTATGAGCTGTAGATGGGAATGCTGTTTATGGGAAAATACACTTTTAAGCTGCAAGAGATGTAATCTAGATTGTAGCATTCCCAACAATGAATTATGATTTTGGAGGCAACAGCTGCAGCAGCCTTCTTCTCACCACCCATTTACTCAGCACACACACACACACACACACAGATAAGTGGCAAAATGTAACTGCTTTTAAAAACTAAAAGATTTCATATGCCTGACAAGTTTCACACAGATCATGAGCACGTGTCCATAAATGAGTGAATGTTGGAACTTATGTGGATTTAAATAATAATGGTTGCAATATGAGTACAATTTTAGCTTCTTGGTACTATTATGTGTTCGTGTACGTCTTTTTCGCAAATCACACAATATTAAAAAATCATCGAAATTAGAAGTTAAATGAAAGATTTCTTCCCATTTTCAGCCTCGGCAGGGTTATTTTCGTGATTCCTTCGGCACCAGCAACCTCCATTACAGGAAGTGAGAAATTATTCTATTACCAACAACCTCTCCTCTTCCTCCTCCACCATGAACACGCACATTTGATACACACCCTCTGTGAATGATGGAGGAGATGCTTTCTTACATTATTTATTCCATCTAAAGTCGCATTGGCTAATATGCACACATGAAATGTTTGAATTTCACACTACAGAGCTTCACGTGCAGACTTGTTTGGACCCATACATATAGACAATTAGATATCCTTTACAAAACAAGAGTTGTAATAAAATACAATAGTGTTTCAAAACCATTTCCAAAATGGTTTATGCACGGCTGTGGTTAGTGCTGTCTGTTTCGACAGATGAACTGTATTTAGTTGTATTTTTTTGCTTTGAAACACCTCATGGATCTGAGCTTTTGCATAATTAAAATAAATGTAGAAACGAGTTAGTAAAACACACCAATGAGAAGATCACCTTTTCTAAATTAATTTAAACATGCTGCTTTGTCTTTGACCAAATGTGCCATTACTGTCATTCATAAAAGACTCTTGACTTCACCTGGTGTGTCACGGCTCAACAGAAGTGGAACAAAAAACACAAGGGCAAAAATCAGTGGTGCTAACCATAAAGCATTTTCGTTCTTCTGTAGTCAACTTCAAAATAATAAGATTTTTATTCAGAGATTAAATTCATTCCCTGTCTTTTTTTTATTTGTTCCCATTGTTTATCAGCAGTCATGCAATAACTCAAGCATCGATGGAGCAAATGTATTCCACCCGTACATATGAATGAATGAATATGATTACCAAGTCTTGGACTGTCCAAGGACAAAGTGCTGTGTTCCTCCTGTGTGTCTGTGTGTGTTTGTGAATCTTTTAAAACTGGTGCTCACCTTTGTCCATCTATTGGTCGTGTCCATATAGATTTGAATTAAAATTTTGTAAACCCATTCTTTTCTATGTGTGTGTGTGTGTTCACATCGTGTTTGTGCAGAGGCTGTCCTCTAGGACTCTATGCTGCTTGTAGTGGTGTAATGACAATCTATTTCCTCCCAGAGCGCACACGCATACGTATATAAGGAAAACCCATCTCTCCCTGCTCTCCTCCTTCACCTCATCAGTGTCTGTCACATTCAGATGCAGCTGTTTGCAGGTGACGTACCCAGGAAATGCTGTCCTGTAATTGTGTCACTGTGTCTTCCTGTGGTACGGTAGCTGGTGGCTTGTCGCCCGCATGCCTGTGACTCACCGGAATTACCAACTGATGGGGCAGAGGGGTATGGGGAGAAAAGGAGAGGTACCATTAAAATGCAAAATCACCACTGCGGTGCAGTGCGGCGCCTCACTCGCTCACTCTTTCTCCGAGGCAGCCATCCTATGATGGAGTGAGTATGTGTTTGATGGTGTGTGAACGCGTGTCCGTTCGGTTCGCTGTTTGTGTATACGTGTGTGTGTGTGTGTGTGTGTGCGCGCGCTCATGCATCCACGCCGCCGTGTGTTTGATAGACTGTAGAGTCTAGCTGCGGCAAAGAATGGAGAGTTGGCGTGGGGTTGGCAGGCGGGGTTGTGTGTGAGTGTGTGTGTGTGTGTGAGGCAGAGGTGATAAATCAGAGCTAGGTAAAGGCTTTTTAATGCAGCGGACCTCTCCCAGCCTCCATCTTCTGTCAGGGCTCAGTAAAAGATGAGAGCCCCCTGGGGAACAGCACGAGCCCGCAGCATAGCAGGGCTACACCGCAGGTCACACACACACACACACACACACAGATGGGGCCTTGACGCATAGCCACTGACTAGGCCTCGTGAATGAGTGAATACATGAATAACTGAATCCATTGAATGCATGAATATATAAATAAAACTTTTCGCAGGAGCCACATTTATTGATGAACACCTTCCAAATAAATGTGTTTTTCAAATGATTTTCAAATGAATTCCTAAATGATTTATGGCCAGTGATATTGCATTTATATCTGAGAAAATATTTTTGTAGAAAACTGAATGAATATTTGGTTCATTTCTGCTTGTGTTTCTAAGGTCACACAGAGTCTTTGTCGATGATGTGCCTTGAGTCTTGAAACAGCCCCAAGTTTCAGGGGGCCGGATATGAAAAATATGTGGAATTTGCCAACATCTGACAATACTTAGTCGGCAATATATCTCCTGTCTGATAGAAAAATGTGTTCTGAATTGCAGATATGCTTTCTTTTCTGGCATACCTTTTTAATTTGACTTTGAGGGAAAACACGCCGAGCTCCTAGAGAGACAAGCAGAGATATAACTGCTGAATGCTGTGTAGGCTTTGTGGATGGGGCAGAGAGGACTCCAGCAGCTTGGCGCAAAAGACGAGCACAAACACTTTAGAACAGAATACTTGACAAGAAGCCCACAGTGTCAAAGGTTCTACAAAGAAAAGTATATATCATTTGTGGGCATGATGAAAACAGAGACTATAAAAAAGCCTGCAAGCTAACACTTAGCTAAAATTTCTGGGGCCCCATTTTATGTCCCTTTTTTATCTATTTGTTTCGTTTATGTGAAATTACATCGCAGAGAAAGTGTGTGGCCAAACTATAAAAGTCTCTATCTTGGAAAACTAATGATTGCATCATAATTGGTATTATATCTAGGATTTTGTTCTAAAGAAAAAAAAAAGACACCACATAATAATGTGGGACATAGACTAACAGGCACAAGCTGTATTTTGTAAATTATGCCACACTATACTTGACCCTGCTCTAACAAGGTCAGTTATAATATGCACATATATTAATTTAGAGGGTGCTACAATGTAAATATAAATGCATAATTTAGTTGACATGGCCCCAGTTGGAGTAACAATCCTCTAACCCTGGCTTGATGCTCTCCCTTTTAAGTGAAAGCACCACACACGTTCCTTCTCTGTGAGTAGGTGCTCTAAGCTTATATTCTATGAAGATATAACAGGTAATAATTAATAGAAAAGTACGACAAACAGAAAGTATACCGTCCATATTTTAGGAAGGGAGCATTTTGTCTTTTGGAGGTTGTGGACTTTATGTACTACAACATCATAATCAAAGTTTTTTTTTCCTCAGGTTACAACTCCATGTCCACTCATGTGTAAATATATCAGCTCCAACAATGTGCAGCGTGTGTTTGTGTGTTTAGAAGCTACAGTTCGGTTTGCACTCCACTGTGCATTGAGGCGAATGTGCACGCGCTCGCTTGTTTTTTCTCTCTGTTTTGTGCATGCGTGTCTTTGCGCATCTGTTGGACGGAGCAGGTTAATGCTGGTTGACACATGCAGTTCACTAATCTCCTAAAGGAGTCGAGACTCACCGCAAAACCTTCACACGCAGGTATCCATGGCAACCAAAAAAGATGGTGCTTTTTTTTCCTTTC
Source organism: Microctenopoma steveboyesi (assembly GCA_032359275.1). NCBI lineage: Eukaryota > Metazoa > Chordata > Actinopteri > Anabantiformes > Anabantidae > Microctenopoma > Microctenopoma steveboyesi. Next base: position 19,799,657 of record JAUMHF010000012.1, on the reverse strand, counting down.
CCTGTGAGTTGGAGATTCCAAGATGCTGAAATGCACAAATAAATTGTCATTACCCAGCAGCCTCATACTTAACAGGGTTAGGCTTTTTCTGCCAGCTGTTCTTATTGTTCAGCGTGTTGCCTACACATGTAATTTAGAGATTCCTCTTGTTACCTTTTTCAAACAGAAACTCCATATTAACTTTACATGCTTGTTTCCTTGCCCACAGGAGGATACGTTATTGAAAAATTCTTCCATCCATGGCCATTATTTGTGTTTCTGTTTGACGTGCTTACCTTTTCTTTGTTCTCAACTCAGCTGCAAGATTTGAAATGGGAGATTTCAGAAACGAATTGACGGACCGGTCAGATTACGTAGAAGGGCATTATGGAATATTTATGACACTTGCCACTACATGTGCTCCTGCTTGTGTTTGGTTGTTTGTATGGACTCAGGGCCTTGTAGGATCATTGACTGACAGGTGATAGGGAGAAAAAAAACTACTGGCTGACTGCACAATGATCAAAAGCGTTTCCCCGCGATAGCACAATATATAGATGGAATATATATTCTAGAATCTAAGCACTGACCTATATAAAACCAAATAACCACTTACAAATATCTGTAAAGCACATATGAACCTTTTTTAATATTAATCACATTTATTTATATATTAAGAAGTTTGAATGTTACTGTAGCGTTCACAGTTATATATACAATTTATTTTATTCTTCTCAGCAAAGTCCACATCATACATCTTTCTCTAACAATCACTTTACAGCGCTTAAGATTATGTTGTTCCAAATGGGTTTACTAGCACAGGAGCCAAGCGCATGCCACCTTTTTCATCTCTTTGAGCGGAAATAGGCACATTGTGTCCTGCACCACATTCCCAAACAAGCAGGGGTTCAATCACATTTGCAGAAGTTATCAAAACTTTCAAAGAGCTCAGCTGGTGCCTTAAGCCTCAGGAAATTCACTGGGACATCTGGAGGGATGTGCGCAGATTATTGCTCATTTAGTCTGTTCTAGACATCAGTAGGAAGAGGACTGAGATGACTAAAGACACGCACATACTAGAAGATGCACACACCCACACACAAACAGACTTTGGCAGATCTTTCCCTAGGCGCACCACAACACACCTGTGTATAATCCTCCCATGATGCCCTCTGGTCATTTGTCCAATCCCCTTCCTACTTCTGTCCTAGCTCATCCACTTAGAGGACAGGTCAGGTGAAGTTTGCTTTCATCTCCTTAGCCCCATGTTAGAGTAAGCAGATGTGATACAAAATATGCCGGGAAAAAAAAACACTCCTTGGCATTTTTATTTGATCAATTGACAAATACCTCACCACGCACACTCCAGAAAGTTTACAACATTGCAATTTAATTTTTAGTCTAGTAGAGTATACTTCTTTTTGTTCTCAGTATCCAGGAAGAGCTGCATTCAGTGGTGCTTCGGGGGAAAATGCAATGTGATGTTAAGATCTGAAGGATTTATAAAGTATGCAGTAAATCAGTCAGTTTGTAGAGGATTCAAAAAGTGGATTAACTACAGTATGAACAACACTTGACTGGACAAAAACAACCATATACCAAATACATAAATATAGATAAACAGATATGCCGTATAACTTTATTTGAGCGTATGCAAGTCTAACCTCCACATTTCTGACTGTACAGTATGCATGCTCGCTGTAAGAGGTGTCTTTGTTTCTGATGTGAAGCAGGATACAGCCTACACTGAAACTTTTTAGAGTTATACAGTGAAACAACCTTTATCGACAGGTGACGTTTTACTGCATTTTCTTGATCTTTGTATTTTGGTTTTTAAAACTGCACATATTGAGGTGAACATAAGCTGTAGACCACATATAGATCCCAAATTATCCTGGGTCCTAAGAACAAAAAAGAAAAGGCCAAATTTCTATATATGCCCAAACCAGTGCTGTCCATCTCTCTCAAGGTGTGAAATGCAACCAGACAAACCTCAACACCACGATAAAAGCTGAGGAAATTACTTCCTTATTTTAGGTGTGATTGATTGTCCCCCTGACCTGTTAGACTGAAGAGGTGGTTAAGAAGAGGAGGCAGACTAAGATAATTGGGCCCGGTGGTATCCAAAGCCCGGCAGGTGTTGAAAGAACTCTCATAACACAGGTACCTGCAGAAGCTAGCCCTGAACTCAAGCACACCTAGGATTTCTCTACCTTGGAGGAATGTTTGGCATGTCTTTTATTGAATAGATGAAATATGAGAGATACTTGTAACTCCTATTGACATATTGGACATGCCACATGAAAAACTATACAGGTGTCAAATCTCCTCCGAGGTGTCAACAAATAAATGGTGCATTTTTGTTTCATCTTTTCCTGGCATGAAAATAATGTCATTCACTCTTTGAAAGTGGTGTTGTTTGTTGGAGTTGTCAGAAATATCTCCCATTACAAGAGGGATGTAATTCCCTTACCTGTTGAGGAGTTGAAAAGCTCTGCGAGCAGCAGGATCACGGATGGAATTTTGGTGAAGTGAAAAAGGACAGCTGTTTTTACTCTTTAATTTCATTAGTGATGCGCAGGCTTTCTGAGTCCTTCCAGCTATTTCAAATGAAGAGGTAAAAGCCAGGCATAAGCTTAAATGATAACATTCTTCCTCAGACAAAAATATGCATGTACAAATCACAGAATTTCTCTATCCTTATTATTATCTGCAAGCCAAGGGCTCTGTTCCAATTAAAGAACACCACAGATGGACCATTCAACAAGCATTCGCACAAACGAACCTACAATAGGTACAGTAAAGTACCAAGTGTTAGAAGAGGCTTTTTACTTTAAAAACTATTTAATCAGGAAAATCAATGCCTTACATCAAAGAAATGGAGATGAGGGACAGGCGGATAAAGAGGCTCATCAAAGAAGGAGATCTAGTTAGGGATTCAACGCCCTGATTCCCTTTCTCTTAAAACCTTCGTCAGAGGGGGCACAGGGCCAATTTGCTCCCTAAATGGCTGCGTGTGAATGTGCAGATTGCTTTGCATAGCCGCTGGGAATCTGGGCTTCTTCCTCTTTTTCTTCTCCACGCTGAGCCTGTGAATTAGAAAAGATCCAAAGACAGATAGGCTTAACGGAGCCCCAGCTTCCTTAAGTCCAGAGCCCCGTTCCAACTTCCAACTAATTCAATCCATGGCCTAACTCAATTAATAGAGTTTAATGTAGTGTTTCTTCTTTATCTTTTCCCTTTCCTGGGGATTGGGGACTTCAATTAGAGTTGTAGAGTAAAATGTGCAAAAAGGTTTGGATTGTAATTCTGTCTGAATGTTAAGACAATGACATGCCCCAGTGGCATTAAGGTTGGTCATATGTGCATCCCTAATCTCACTGGTACGCTAATGTAATGTCGCACATAAAATATTGACAGTCAGCTTCTGTGGTTGTCTCCGTCTTCATATGCATTGCTATATGATTCATTAGTCATTTATGTCCTTGGTGTGAGAGAGGACTGCACGTGGCCTGATGATTTTTAGTTCTATACCATCTAGAGTTGTAACATCCACGTCAAGAGGCTACATCAGTACTTTTATATGTGCTTTACACTTTTTCCCCCCCCAATATTGGCATTGCTTTACCACCAAGAACATATATTGTAGCACATACACAGACCTGCAAAGGTTCTGAAAGAAATCATGATCACTGTGGTCAGGTACATAAATAATTAAAGATTAGCCCTGCCAGTACACTGACCCAATATTCTTCGGGGCATTCATGCGCCTCATGAGAACAAATATTTCATGCTTTATTCGCTCACTTCAACAGAAACAGAAACCTCATCTGAGTGCAAATGTGTGTGCATTTTTCTGAGCCAGTAGATCTGAGACCAGCTCTGTGCAATAGGCTTTCTATCACGCCTGCAGTTCCGATTGATTGTCTCAGCAATCAGCAATTAAGCCCTAGTGATCAGAGTGGGAGAGGATTGGAAGGGGAAGGGAGGGAGAGGTGGGAGGTAGCCCCCACCCCACCTAACTCCTCTGTTGTCAGCCCAGGAAAGGCTTCACTCAGCTGGGGTGCATTTGGCCTGGGGCTGGGCTCACTGGTGGAGGTTAACTCCAGCATAAATAAGCATCTTTGGACTCATTACAGGGATTAGAGAGTAATTCGCCTGCGAGGAAGGAGACGACTGCCAGGGTTTTGGTACAGTTTACTACAGTCTTATAAGGGCGAGGGCCCTAGAGATTACAGAGGGAGAGAGATGGAAAGGCAGCAAAAGAGAGAAAGGCCAAGGGAAACGAGAGGCTGGCTGTCAAGTGTGTGTGTGTATGTGTGAGTCAATCCAAGCCCCCGGCTGCACCCTTGATCTTGAGCATGTTGGGGTGCTGTGAAAACGGATAATGGGAGTCAGAACGACCAGGCCTGTCTAGAGAGAAGTGTGCTGATTGTTATAACTTTCCCTCATCTCTTTCCTCCACTTAACTAAATAAACACCCAAGAGGTAGCACTCTATCAATTTTAATGATGTTGAAATACAATTTAGGCACAAAATACACAACAAATGCTAATTTGGCCATGATGAGAGGCATCAGAAATTCCTCCCATTATTTATTCAGCTGACTTTCTGCATTTTTCATCAGAACAAATATTCCCATTTCAACAAACACACACACGCACTAACACAGAGCCAATTTGGAGCATAAATCAACACGTTCACTCATCAAATATATGCTCTGTGCGGTTCTCTGCAGTCTGTCCAGAGCACTAAAGACAAATAGTTCTGTCCAAAGTCCAGCTGGAGAAAACCAAAGGGGCAGAGGATTGTCAATATATGCACACATACATTAAACATAGCAGGTCGATGTGTGTGCAGAAAAGACACAGACAACATAAAGCCTCAAGTCTTGTCATAAATCGTGTACATAAGAGTTATTCATAAATACTTAAGTGATTTGATAATTATTTATTATACATTTTTTGTTGTTTTCTTAAGCCTGTTGTTTTAATTTCCCTGTTATTTAAAAAAAAAGTGGTCAATGCTGACTGCTTCTTTACATCATCACCTTCCAATCATCTCCACCTCGAGCTGGACTGGAGTGGGCTGCCCTGCCTCTGCACCACATTGGGGACAGGTGAGGAGAGCACCGGAAATGCTGTGGCTTTTGATGCAGTAGTAGCAGAAAACGTGTTGGCAGCCCACCGTGTGAGGCATGGTGGGCCACTCTCTGCACAGTCCACACTCCTTCCACACCCCTTGCCCCTCTCCTCCCCGATCAGCACTTTCTCTCCTGAAAAGAAGTGCCGACACTGTGGCCTTCAGACTTCTTGTATTTATCAGAGGTAACAGGAAGATGAGGAACTCAGCAAAGCCGTGCCACAACAGCTCCCGGTTCATGTATTGGTACGTAATGTCCCGGACCACATTGGGTTTAGTGAAAACTGCCCGAGCTCCCACAATCCTCTCAGCCAGGACCGGATGTTGACCTTTCCGTAGGAAGACAAGGAAGTTGATGAGACTTGCAAGTTGAGCAATAGTAGAAACAAAAGCCAAGCAACTACGGAGACCCTGTTGGAGCAAACCACAGTCTCTTTCAGATGAAAGTCCTCCTGAACTTAAACCTAACCACAGCAGCAGACTGTGGGAACGCTCATGGAGCCAGCGGGGCCCTGCAGTGAGCAAGGCCAGACCCAACTTCTGCCTGCGAGACAGAGGTATGTAACGGGGAGAGGATGAAAAGGTGTTGTGGTAGCGCAGGCTCAGTAAAGACTGGCCCACAGTGGCACAGCTGGAATACAGTGTGAACCTCCACAGGAGGAGACGGAGCAGAGACTTCAGTTCAGGCTCGAGAGGGGTGAGCAGACCTGGACGGCAGTTCTGGAAGCACTGGGAGAACTGGGTCCACACAAGCTGCTCAAGGGCTGAGTCTAGCTCGAGGGCATCAAGTTGACTGATGCGCAGTACTGGAGTTTTTGGGTCAGCATCAGGACCAGGACTTTCAGCGGCCCTTTTGCCGTTGTTCTTGCTTTCAAAACCTGCGGGAAATAAACATCAAGAAGATATATGTCAATAAGGCTGTTCAGATTAGTCCAATTCTGCAGTTTATTCACAAACACAAAGTGACCAAGATCTTATTACAACCTGGATTTACGCTGCTTTATTGTAGGCCACCATTAATGTATTTATTTATTGTTAACAAAGCTTTCTGTGATCATAAAACTGATTGACTTCCGGAAATCTAATTTACTAACATGTTTTAATAACATACTGGTAACGCTGATCTATTCAAGTCATAAACATGAACTCAATGCTTACAGAGGCACATGTATTAAACAGACAGTTTGGTTGTTAGGAGGAATGAAGCCCAGGAGGTGAAGCCCATCCTGTTAGGAGGGTTATTTTTTCTTTTATACATAGGAAAAGAAATCACTTTTCACATGTAAGACCCATCCTTAATGCTACCTTTGAGTTGAGCAATGTGGAGGAGCAGGGATCTTAGACTACTTTCTCCAGCGCATAAACATACACAATGCAACACACACACAAGCACGTTTGCCTTACTATAGTTGTGAGAACAGATGGTAAAATAATGATTTCCCAAGTCCCATGCTCTAGCTATCACAACTAACCCTAATCCTAATTCTAACCCTTGCCCTAATACTAAGTCTGAACCCTCAAACGGCCCTTTGAAGATGTGACAACTGGCCAAACTGTCCCCACAGTGATGGTTTCTAACAAATCTGTCCACATAACCATAGAAAGACATGCACGCATACACAGGAGTTGAAGCCCAGAGGCTCTTGGTGCCTGCTCCCCCCGGAGATAGGGGTGTGTGTACAAATCACATCACTAGGGATTAGGCTAACGGCACAGTCTCTGGTACACCGTAAACATCTGCCAAATGTGGAACAATTTTCCTCCCCTTGGAGTTTACGCCATATGGGATCCCGCCATTGTGATGGCTGGGCTATTTTGCGCCGCATACGATTCCAAACTGCTCACGGTTCGCCCAGTTTTATCTGCCCTTTCCTCAAATGAAACGCTTAAGAAGTGGAAGACAGAGCAATAGGACCACAGAGAGCAGGAGAGAGAGAGAGACAGAGAGGAGGTTTTTTTTGACAGTGGCTTTTGTGTCCCGCTGAACAGGATTTGTCACGAGGCTTTAAAAGAGATTTCAGCTGGGTAAATATGGCAGTTTTGACAGAAAGAGAGAGAGAGAGAGATCATGGTCACTTTAGACATTTCTGAAGGAAGTATAAAAAAACATTCTAATATGTGGTTGCAATGCTTGGGTTTATTATGGTGCACAGAACCATTGGTGTATTAACGGTTTCAATAGAGCCAAGATACACCGTCCAACTAAGTTGGAATTAGCAAAAAGACTGAATTCATGCTGAAGTAAGCAGGTGTGACAAATTCATTGAGATACATTGAAATGCTGCCATGTTTAGTGAGTAGAACCTGTGATGGAAGCAGAGTTTGGATTTTGAATTTTTCTTTAGCGATGTAGAAGTAAAAAACAGGCTCCATTTGTTTAGCTTAATCTGAAAGTTTTTCCTGGACAGGTGAAAATATGCAGATTATGTTCCTCCTTGTGTGTGTTGTGTGTGACTGCATTTTAATTTGATCTATGCAGAGCTCTAATACAGTGCCCCCCCCCCCCACACACACACACACACATACACTCACACATTCCTCTTTCAACAGTTGAGTGGACGTTCACTAACAATTCATTCTCTAGTCCCTTATCCTAAAAATCACACCTAAATATGTAAAGATTACCCAAAATTCTACCCAATACCCTAAAACCAAGTCACAAAAAGTCACATGAATCTGTGACGACTTACCAAAATGTCCAACCAGACGAAAAGGAATTACACTTTGTTTACACAGAAAGATGGGTGGATGGATGCGCACACATATACACTCACTGGCTCTCTCCCTCTTAAACTGGCAGTCCTCTCAGGAGAGTAACCCCGGCCGGGTCCAATATTCTTTTCAAAGCCTTTATCGAGCAGTTTGCAAGTTATGAATGAATATGTTTTATTTGGGAAAACACGGTATTGACAGCTACCTATCAATAGTAATGTGACTATTGTCAAGAGTATGTCAATATTAATGTAATTATGATGTAGAGGGATCAGAGGGATGCCGGAGTCGGGGGCCAAGTAACATCTCCTGCCCACTGCCATATCAATAGCTGGGATTGCTATTGACAGCTTCCCTTCAGACTTGCAGCACTTGCCAAATATATAACAAGCAGACACTTCAGTCAATGCCGTGCTGCCTATACAAATTAAGCATTTGAATTTACAGGGCTTTTAATGTGGACAGCTGAAAATCCATGTTCCTTATGTAATAGTCAAAAGTCACAGTCAATGCCAGTGTTTACAGAGTACTGACATGGTGTGTGTACAGATAGCAGCTTTTGCACACACAAAGTACACAGAGATACAAACCGACAGACTCCTTCGCTGACACACACACACACACACACACACACACACCAGATGTAATATATTGACTTGATAATTTTCTCATGGGTAAGCCAATAAACCAACCAACCCAGAGACAAAAATGCTCCCTCTTGGAGAGTTGGCGACTGACAACCAATAGAGTCAGAGTCATGTTACAAGAGTTCAAGTCAAATCAACAGAAAATCACAAAGAAGGTCTTGGGTCTTGCTTTCTATCAGAGTATAAAATGTTTAAAACCATCTGCCTGGTAATATTTAAAGGTTTTTTGATTCCAGACAGATTAGTTTTTTTTCTCTTCTTGTTGCCTTAGCCTGTGCATCTTGTTCAGACAAACACAGTGTACTGACTCAAGGCTGACTGCCATAGCCTACAGATGACAACCACAACAACAACAACAATATCCAAGCTAACAGGGAACACACTGCAACATTGCTCCAAGGCAAAGCGGGCCATGACCAGTGTGAGGAAGGAGAGACGAGGCAACAAAAGTGTACCGAGCATCAGGCGGAAGCCTCGAAGCCGCACCGGGTGCTCTGGAAACTAAACAACATGCTGTAATGACAGCTTACCAATAAAAGATGGACAGACACAGACAGTCGCGCTAGACGAGTCATAAAACCCGCAGCTGAAAGCTTTGAGCTACTGTCTTCTGATACAGTGAAGGAAAAAACTAGAGGCACGGATAGTCAAGAAGAGAAAAAATATGAGGGAGGGGAAAACAGATAAGCACAACCCTTTCCCTAGCTGACCTTGAGACTGATGGTCACAATAAAAGAGGGGGGTCGGCATTTCTGGAGCATACACAGCTCAGTCATATCAAGCTGGGAATTTAGGGCAGAGCAAATAGACAGCGGAGAGGCTGCACGTCTTTTCTGACCTTGTGTTTGGGGGCTGCAGGGAGGAGGATGAGGGTGTTTATACCTAGGGACTACAGACTGGGGGTGGAGTTCCTCAAGGGGATTGTGTTTTGCTTTTTCTGCAGTAGACTCTGAAGCCACTCCCAAGGATATCATTTCATACCAGTTGGGAACAACATGGACAAAAGTCTTGATTTAGTTGACGTGTTGTAGTGTTCAAATTCCTTAGCACTTAGCTATGGTTGTTAGTATATATTAGCTGGAATAATACAAAAATGTTCACTTGGCTCTTTATTGACTGTAAAGAGAAATAGGCTATGCATTTTTTTCAACTTTACATTATCTTCTCTCGCTCATGTAAATTAATTTGTGTAAAAGCTCTGGTGAATAAAACCTATTTCTCTGAGCACTCCGGTCTCGTTTTCTTTTAAGTCTCTCCACTCTCTCACTTTATTGCCCTTCTTTTGCCAGGAACGAGTGCGGGGCCTATTAGCCAAGGCCTGCTAATGTCCTCACTATGAAAACGGATGAGAATGTCAGATTTAGAACTTTTATAGAGTGATGTCATACAGCAGACCACGGGCATTACAGGGACACTAAGATTACCCAGGCAGTAACCAGACTAATTGTTATGAGTCTGTTTCATGAAAAATGAATGTGTGCAAATGCACATAGGGGTCTTTAGGCTGTGTGTGTGTGTCACACACTAATGCTTTATCAAGGTTCTCTCTCTAATCACCCAAGACTCCTCCGAGCCACGGGGTGAGGGCCAAGTTAATGCCCGAACACAAAAAAATACACATCAGAACAGCACATCTGACATAGAAAAAAGTGCTCTGCCTAATCTAGTTTGCTCAGAAGGTAAATTATTTAAGAGAATTAATTGATTTCATGAGTACGAAGGTTGAGTATGCTAAGGCTGTATGAGTAATAAGTACAGGGGTTTGCAAAAAAACAACTTAAAAAGTCATGAAAGATTTAGAGGGCAGAAATGCACAATGAATGTGGAAGAAAAAGCGGAACTAATAAATGAGAGAGCTAAAATTGTGTCTTTCTTAGGAGTCAATGAGAAAGCGCTGAAGCCTCACCTCATGCAAACAAAATGTGTTATCCCGCAGAATATTTTATCTGCACATTTCCTGGCTTCCCTTAGTGCAATGGAAACAAGGTGACAGTAAAACAGAAATCATTTAGTCTCTTTTACTAATCTATGCATCAATTATAATGTGTGTGGGAGTGAACAATTCTAAACTCAGGAGAAGCTACTTTTTGTCTCCAGTAAAATCTATTAAGATGTGCAAGATGAAAAAGGAGTGCTACTTTCAGGAATGTCTCTCTTAGATATCGGTGAATTGCTTTAGGATAACAAATTACTGCTGCTCTTAACAGTACCTATAATGACATGGTATACTTTCATCCAAATTTGAATGTTTTGGTGCAAAACTAAGAGGATTATGAGCTAAGATACTGTATGTTAGGACACACAGATAAATTGGCCTATTAGGCTTATGGTTTCTAGAGTTTATCACAAGAAATGCAGCACATTGCATGTTCAGAAAATTGACAACATTACTATCTATAATAGCAAACATAAAAAATAATATAATTACATTCATGCCTGCAAATTCATATTATTCTTCCTTAACTATAGAGGAGTATAGATTATAGTCTAGTACTAAAATGACAAAGGAAAGACAAAGACAAAAAAAAGAAAAAAGGCAAACCCAGACAGAAAATTATTTACCACTGTCACTAAATATATAATATATAACTATAATGTCACTAAAACTATAAAGTGAACGGGTGGAATACTTTTGCAATAGATGCAAAGATAATCCCACTTGCCTTTATCACCAACCTTCATCTGTAAATTGTATAAAATGACCTCAGTCCACTCAAACTTCAATGACTCCCTTAAAAACACACACACACAGACACGCGCTCATTCGAATTCTCCAAAGACATGCACCTAGACTACCTACAGTTTAATGCAGGCAGTTGGTCAAATGACATTATATATATCTATATATACAGTATATATATAAAGCTTGTGCACATGAGTCTTTAACAACAATATAATCCAAATGTGCTCTATTTTGATAATAAGGAAAGAGCATTATGTGATAATCACAGTAGGGATTAGGTTTTGGCACAGTGTGTGTGAGCAGTGCACTCAAAGCCATTGGAAAGGAGAAATATAACCATGAGGCAGATAAGCGCAGAGGAGTGATGATTGGCATGGGAGAAATGAAGTGAGTAGTCTCTAGAAAATCAATGAGATCAACTTTTCCCTGAATCTCAATGTGGACGGTTTTGATCTGTGGCACTGATTATTTAGGGGAATACTAGATCCGTGTGTGCAAAACACAAGGGTCCAACCTAAGGTTTTAAATGGTAAATATAATAAAGTATGATCAATAATGAATACTAATTCACAGTAGTTGGTCATTTTAATTGTTTGTGCTATATACATCGATAGACATCCTCTATATTTCTAAGCATGAGGAGAAAAACTGCACAAATCGACAACACAGGAAAAGACGTGGCAATGTTGCAGCACTGAGAAAATAACCACTCTCGTGTCATATTTAAACATCTGTAGCAACACAAGGGTAAGAAAAAATGCACACTTCAGCGTCTTCTAACATTTTAACAGCACAAAACACAAGTACATACCCATTCCTTTTCAGTGAACGGCGAACTCGATAAGTGTCCCCTGATACAACAACATGCACTTCCGTATTGTACACATTCAACCCGCCTCTTAAAGAAGTATCACCAATGGAATGCTACAACGTCACATTTACGCTGCCGTTGGGCAGTAGTAGCCAATCAGATAACCCAGCGCCAACGCAGCGGTAAACCAGAGGAGGAAACGTCTGTTTGTCTGGACATAATTTATTGTCAGTACACTGTTGTAGTTACGACACATAGCGACCAAGTTCGGCGGAAAACACAGCAATATAATGCAAAGTAACACAGATAGTCTTATGTGCACTCAAGATGTCAGACAGTCATCTCCAGGTTGCTTTATAGTTGTCTACTGTTCGTAACGATACTGTTGTGAAAAGATTGAAGTGAAATGACGAGCAGTGATTGATCAGTGTTGGCTAGTTAGCAGCGGGTTGCTTGCTGCAACCATGAGCCAAAAGACAAAACCACAGTCAGAGGAAAACTCGAAGACGTGGGGAAACTTGTCCTCTCTCTCAGGAGAAGCAGAGCTGAAAGAAGCCATCCACAAATCTGGGACTGAAACAAACAACATTAGACACCTTTTAAACGAGCTGAAGGGACTTTACGAGCAGAGGTTGAGATGTCTGGAGCTGGACTCCACTGCAACCAGAGAAGAACTGCTGCAAGTAAGCGTGCCTTCATTCAGATGTTACAGCTACAGTAGCAGTCAAAGGTTGTCTGAAGCTGAAGAAATAACATATATATATGGAATGGAACAGAAACATGTTCCTGATTCATTTTGTCCTCAATGCAGGAGGATTTCTTGGAGACATCTTAATATATTCAAAAACTCTAGAAACAGAAGCAATGTGAATTGTCAGTAGACATATAGTTCATAGTCTAATTCATATTTAAGATTTATGTTTGAGGCAGACTGTTGTGAGACACAGAAAAGCTAATTATATGGTGAATGTTTGTTTGCACACAGGATCAGGTGTGACCATGATCACATCATAACATCTAATTTGCTCTTAGTGGAATTGTGTCAGCAGAAACACAAAACACACGCACAGATTATGTAAGGGCTTTTAACCAACATGCATTGCATGACCTGATCTCCACAATCACCAAGGAAAAGCAACTAGCAAGTGCTCAAAACGTGCGAGAAAGCCTGTAAGGGAAACACAGTGTCTTTAAAGTGTCGGCGGCCTGGTAGCTCAGTGGTTAAGGCAGAGCGCTGGGATGCAGAGATAGCAGGATTGATTCCCAGCTGCAGCACCCAACCCATACCAGGTGTGTCCCTGAGCGAGACACTCCCCGAACTCCGCTGCTCACTGCTCCCACCAAGGGGGATGGGTCAAAGGCAGAAGACAAATTTAATTGTAACATGTAAAAAAGTATTCAATGACAATAAAGCTGATTCTTCTTCTTCTTCTTTAACATGAGATGTTTGCTTCCCAGTAGTTTTTGTTTGTGTTCATTTTCAGTAAGGCGAGAACACAGTGGAGTAAGTGTCTGATTAGACATTATTGGACTCCTACTAATATTACTGCATTGATTCAATTAACATGGAACTCAAATACCTAATTTTATTAGAGACTCTGCAGCCTTCCCAGGTAACCCCTCGATGATTTTGGATCATAGATTGTATTTATGGTCCCAGTCAACAGCATAAATTATGTTTTAAAACCCATTCAGACCCAAACTCAGGATGTGTAGTTTTCTGCCTACATCTTTTGTCATTAGGTTATCATCTACCCAATACAAATCAAAGAGCATCCTCTCCACCATGACTTGGCCCTCAGAAGAAGACCTCTGTCCTGTCAGACAAATGACAGGAGGAAGCACAAGGGTGCTTTCATAAAGCCACAGCACTTGTAACAGGTGGCAAATTGCATTATGTTTCCATCTGAGCAGGAGAGATCAGGAACACAGATCTACACTCATATTTAAAAAAGAGAGGTTTCTAATCATCGGGATTGTCATGTGACATCATTTAGGTACAGAACGTAGCCTGTGTGAGCTAGGCTGTGCATCAACTTAAGTGTAACAAGGTTTCAGAGATGGGTTTCGGTCAGCCGGCCCCAGTCGAGGGCCTGCTTAACAAGGTTATGTGCTTAGAACCCAGGAGCTCCGAAGTCCTAAAGGTTGACGTGGCCAGTTAATCATAAAGCTTGTCCACGGAAAACACAGCGCCTGTTCGTCTGTGAACCTTTTTCAGTTTTATGATGTTTTCTAACATGTTAAAACACTCACAATAAAATAATTCATGCACACATTCTTTTAGCTTTAGGGCAGTTAACATGAGCAACTGTCCCAAAGCTAGAATTCAGACAACCGACACGCTGTCAGGTTTTATATAATCACTGCCTTTTTGGGTCCATACTTTAAAATACAACTCTGAAATTTTACCTGCGACAGTGTCACTTCTGCCATCTTTGCAAAGTTACTTCCCCTGAAGCTAAATATCACTGTTATATTATGCATCAGGGGATGGTTTAAACTGCTTGTTGACTTTTTTGGCTGGAGGGGACAGACATTTATGAACACAGATGTACAGATGCTTCTCTAAGGCAAAAAATAATTCAGTACTTCAGTGGCACTCACCTTTTGTCAGAGCTGCAATCACAGTATGTACAGGTTATGGCTAACTGTACAATCCCTTTAAGGAACAAGTGCACACCGTGTTTTTTATAGCCTAGATAAAGGACTGACCTGAGAAACTGTGAGGATTTAATATGTCAGTTGTTTTTCGAAAACAATAAAAGGTTTCAAATCCCTTTTCCACATACAGATCAGCAATACTGAAGCGCATCTTTCTGCTCTGGCTTTCTTAGTAAAGTAATCACAGTTACAGCTGGTAGCGTCAGGTGTGTCATTTCACAGCCTTTTCTTTGGGACTATTGAGACCACCCACCCTATGTACAGTGTGTCCCTCAGTGCATCATATCTAAACAGACAGACATTATATACAACTAAATAAAACCTACAATTTTAGCTTTCACTTTTTGGTTACACCAAATTATTCATCTCAGTTGCTGTATAGGGAGGTACAATGGAAGTTGAGGTAGATGGATTTATATTTTTTTTATAGTGCTTCACTAGGGTTTGTGTCTCTTTAAAATACTTTAGTTCATATATATCTATTTTTGTACTATAATCTTTCTTTAACCATAACCATGTATTTTAGTTTCCTTAATGTGACTATAATGACATGTAGTTGTAATAGCAGATAATTAAGTTTCAATAAGTGGGTATTGTTTTCTGGCAGCATATATTATATTTAAATTATTTTGATTATTTATCATGATGATATGTTGGTTAAAATGTAATTAGCTCATCAAACCAATGCAAAATAACGGTATACATGACTGTATATGTGAGAACACAATAGAGTTAGTTAAGTGTCTAATTAAACATTATTGGGCTCCTACTGATATTACTGCAGTGATCAAATTAACATGGAACTCAAGTACTTAGCTTACTGATGTCTGGTTTTTAACAATGATTTAGTTTGTTATTAAAGACTGTCTCAACAGACTAAGACAATTTGTGTTACAGAAAAAAAAACAGCTTAGTTCTACTGTCAGCTTGTTAAAACAATTAAACCAGAGTTTTGTCCTGCTGTGCTGTTGTTGTTTCAGAAGAAAGTGGATTTCCTGCAGTCATGTGTGAATGACTTTGCAGACCAGAACCAGGTGCTGGTTCAAACCATTGAGGAACTCCAGAAAGAAACAGACCACAAGTTTCCCAGTTGGGGAATGAAGCTATGCACCCCGGATCATAATTTGAACGTAAGGATTTATAAACATTCATTAACGTCTTTAACACTACACTGTCTGTGTTCATTTTTATACTAAGCAATCTTTATGAGATCCATTTACCTAATGAATTTGTAGCTGATGATGATATGACATTAAGCGTCATAATGTTTTGTCTGATTGGTGATGTGCATAGATTGGTATAACCTTAATCAAAGAATGTTTATTTAGTATGCGGCAACAAGCATAGGGTTAGGGTTAGGGTTAGGGTTAGCATACTGTAGGAAATGTCTACTCATAAACACTATGCAGACACATACATTGAACAAACAAAACTTTCGTCATGGCATCAAAACAATAGTGGCAGGAATTTATTTAATAATGATCAAGTGAGAGAATAATAGGTACTGGCTTACATTTTATTTGTTGTCTCTGAGATTTGTTGTTCGCATACACTTCTTAGGGCCAAGGCGTCTTTAGCTCATAGTGAATGTGGTTAATTGATGGGACAATAAGTGATTGTTTAGAGAGAATATTATATATATATATATATATATATATATGTGTGTGTGTGTGTGTGTGTGTGTAAGACAATAGTGTGAAGTAATTGTAAAGCAGCTGTGTGGAACTGTGAGTTTAAAGTTTTTATTTAAAGCATAATTGCCAAAATAATCATTGTTGATAACTGCTGTTAAAGATACATTGAACTGCTCTCGATAAGTCGCATGTAAACTGAAAAAGGAGCCAAGTAGAGAAAGTCCTCTACAATTATCTTTTAAGTTTGTGGCCCCATCCATTTTCTGTAAGAAACTAGAAATTATCAGCGAGACAGGACTATAAAGACATCATCACCACTTGATGCAGTGACCTTAAGGTATTGTTCCATTTCAGTAATGGCCTGGCTTCTATCAATATTCGCTCCACTGAGTGGATTTTACAGATAGAAAAGTAATTATTATGGACTATTATACATCAAAGTACTTATCTGATATTATGGAGAAGGTCAGAGGGCTAGCTTTGTGTACTGTACACTGGTCACAAAGGTCACAGCAGTACAATGTGTTGCAGTTCTGAACATTAAAAACTGGTAATTTTAAGTTTCATCAGTCTCAAACTTAATTTGCTGTGATGCCTCACTAGCATCACCACTGTTTGTTTTTCACGAGGCTTCTCTTAGACGTCTACAGATGTTACAGTACAATATACAAACCACATTTCCAGGAAGTGCTCTTTAAACGAAGATAAACTAAACCACTATCTTGTTTCAGTTCGCTTCTTCTCAATAACCAAGTTATTAGATTTAGTAAACATACGCACTTTCAGAGATGCCTGTAACATATATGAAAAGGTTGTGATAGCGGCTAAATAAGATTTAAACATTCATTAAATATTCCAGTAACACCATTCTGGTTGATTGCAAAGTTAGCAGGTTAATTGGTAACACGTGAGAGTGTCTCGACCAGGTATTAAAGGAGCATTTGCCAAAGGCTCAGTCTGGGTGCCAAACCTTTAGCAAAACTGATCAGTTTAAAAAGAACATTTATCAACTCACAAAGTCAAAGAATGTAGGTGTTCCACTAGCTACAGTAGTTGATATTGTGAAAAGGTTCTGGCACTCTAAACCAATGTTGAATGTGGGTGAACATCAGGTGCCATTGCATGAGAAAACACCATGGATGTTCTCTGGGTCCAAACTCGTGTCAGATGGATTGGAAGACAGTGGAGTGTGCCCTGTGAGTTCATGTTTTCGTGAACCAGAGATGACTGCTCATCAGTGAAAGGTGCAAAAGCGTGGACGATGGTGTGAGGGTGCATCAGTGTCCAGGGCATGGGTGAATTGCATATGTGTGCATGTACCTTCGATGCATGGATGTGTATTGGTATTTCAGACAGACAGATGCTGCCATCGAGGTGACTTGGTTCCCCAGGAGGTTAGTGGATAATTCTGCATGTGCTACAACAGCGTGACTCTGTACATATGGAGTCTGTGGGCTTGACGTTCCTGCCTACAGTTCAGATCTGTCTAATGAAAGTGTAGGGGACATCAGGGAGAATCAGACAGGCGCTGTTGAGCAGCTGACGTCTTATAGCCAGCAAATGTGCGCACTTCTAAAACTGTATGCAATTAGCTTCATTAGTTACTTACTGAACAAAAAGAGTAATTAACAAGAAAGGTAATATACCCCATGTCACATCTCCTGCCCCAATGTTTCCTGAATGCGTTACAGGTATCAAACTCTGAATTTGCTTATAATTACAAAATGCATGTACGTTGGTCAGTAAAAACACAGAAATGTCTTTCTTTGTACTTTTGCCAGATAAATAAAGGTTCAAGAACAAATCATCCAACTTTTCTGAGTATGTTTCTTAGCACGATACATACTAAATGGAGAAACTGGCCAAGACCTTTATTAGTTTATTAGATGTGCTATTCAGTAATGGAATTTTAGGCACTATACCAATTTATTTGGCTCTTATTCTGATTTAAAAACAACAGCTGAGGAGAACTAAGTAAAGAAAAAAGGTGTAAAAGTAATTCAATTAAATTCTTTTAGTTGACAAGTTTCCTTCGGTTCATTCAGTCACATTTATTTATTTATTTTTTTTTCTCTCTACGTGATAACAGTAGCTTCTTTTGGCAGCTGAAGAGACAAAGCGCGAAGAAGCGGCGCTATCGACCCATTTTCCGAGCTTTTGAATCTCCATTTTCACCAGTCTTAAGCGATGTTCGCGCTGTCTGTTTATGCTACTTTGTGTCTTTTCAGGGTCTAGATTGGTAAACAAACACAAACAAATGGACTGCCTCACTCAACAGTCTATTAGGGTAGTCAGGGGACAACAGTGTGTTTCTGCTCCGATGTCCATAATGTGAAATCCAATCAAATGAAGAGCATTTAGAGCTACTTATGGACTGTTCCACCATGTAAACGGTGCAATGAGCTCTGTAATAGGAGCTTGGGTAATGTCTGATTGAATCAAAGTATATGGTCTTGTTGATGCACAATAGGCTTGAACTGTAATAGACCCAAAGTAGAGTTTGTTTTGTGGTCATAATATCATGAAATCCAAGTCTTGTTTTCTCTGTTCTATGCAGCTGCAGTTAGCTTATTTGTAATACATAGATGCCATGTTGCCTGCCTGAAACAAATAGTTTTTTCTGAATAAGACTGGACATCTGTCTTGACCTGTAGTATCCTGTAACGGTGGCTGTAGAATAATTTCTTTACCTTTTAAATTAGATTTTTAAATGTATTTACTTCTCTACTATTAATGTAAAACCTTTCTTCACTTTGTAAAACATACTTTGTGCTTCAGCCACGTTAGTGTAAACAATAGTAATTATGCGCAAATATCAAATGACCAATATTTTTATATTTAAGAATTAGTGTTAGGATGCAGTACCCCTGTCCATATGATGCTCTTACTAGGATAATTTAGCCAGTTTTCCAGTTTCTTTGTCTCATTAAGTTACAAGAAAACAAATTATTATAATTAATGTTGGAAAATATGCACTTTCATGATTCCTGCAGAGGTATTTTCTCCTATAGCTATTTCCATTCAGGCCAAAGACACAAAGGCAGCTATGGAACAGCTTCTGGAGGAGAAGGGAATTCAATGTTTTACTTGAAGAGGGCTGGTTGCCAACTTGAGGTGTTTAGGTCACAGTTAGAGGATGGACAAAGCACTCGCCCTTAATTTGAGGCACATAGGGAAAGTTAAATAACAAGGGTCAAAGCAGGTTCAGTTTATATCACCATATTATTGTCCCAATAACAGCAGACTGAAGACAGAAAGATCAGCCGTTCTATTAAACTAAGGTTTGTCCAACACTTTAAAGACAAGAATTTGCAGCAAATAATTGGTGGTGCACGTTCATCTTGGTCACTCTCTGCCTTCTTCAGTTATCCAAACTCAGTTAGATTTGACACACTTTGTGCATTATGTGTATTTTGGATAAATTAGTGTTGTGGTTTGTGTGGCGAGTTGACGAGTCATGACGAGTTTTGCACACTGAGGAGTCTAGTAAACTGTACATTTGTTTCTTTGAAAACTTTAGACCTGACTGAACCTCAGCAGTTTATGCATACCGTCCATGCCAAAGAAGAAGACTGGCATTTAAACAACAAACTAAAAAGACTGGTTGATTCTATAAAGTTTGTATGTTTGTATTACTGTATATTGTATTACTGTGGGGGCTGCACGTAAAGATGGAAGCATTTCATTTTCCATGTTTTTTTTCTT
Organism: Microctenopoma steveboyesi; assembly: GCA_032359275.1. Lineage (NCBI taxonomy): Eukaryota > Metazoa > Chordata > Actinopteri > Anabantiformes > Anabantidae > Microctenopoma > Microctenopoma steveboyesi. The sequence goes on along the minus strand of JAUMHF010000012.1, from coordinate 19,779,683 downwards.
TCCTTGTTTATAAGATAAGAGGTTAACAAATCGACTACAGCCTAATCTGAGGAAAGAAACAATAGGTTACAACCAGCGTCAACGACTAATCATGCAAACACTTCTGACGTTCCCCATATACCACAGAATATGGGTTATTAGAATCTTAAGAAAAGTGGTTTTATGACTTAATTCGTGTTAAGGAGAACAAATAGTTCTCATGTGGAGAGCTCTCCGTATTAGCACTCTCAACTCCCGTTTTGCTTCCTCGACTGTTCCCCCAACAAACCACTAAACAAAAGATGTCTTTAAGTTATGCCATCACTAATAACACAGCCCTCTTTTCAGAATGACCACAACTGGGTTGGTTGGTTGGTCGGATTTCGTCTGGCTAACCTACACGCTCGTCTTTTGGACATTAAGGGAACTTGCTTCAGCATGTCTGACCCTCTGTAATAAAGATTGTTCCATTTAAGCGAATGAGGAGTCAAGTCAGATGAGAACAGTCTGAAATGTGAGATGTTTATCATTCTCTCTCTTTCTATCCCCCTTTTTCCTCCTTCACTACACATAAACATGTATATTTGCTTGGGCAGCAGCTGTGGGAGAGCAAGTGACAAAGAGAGAGCAAGGGAGGTCAAGGGGTTGCGATGCTTGACTATGCTAATGTTGTTGTTAATGACTTTGCAGTGAGTGATAACTGATTGTGTTCATTACCATATTAACTCTACTGCCCCCACCCTTCCCAGACCCCCACCATCCCCAGTCTCTCTCCATGCAGTAATGGATGTGCCCGTTTGATCCTTGGAATAATGAACTAATTAGCTTAATTAAAATCAATAGAGGTGCCAATACCAGGTTAGACGTTTCAGGGACGCTGTCTCTATTTGCAGGGAAAAGAATTTTCAGAAAGAGAGGGTAAGAGAGAGGATGGATGGCAGGGGGTTGGAGGAGCAATATATAAACAGCAGGAACATTGGAAAAAATGTGAAGAGGAAGAGGAAGCAAAGTAAAGAAAGACAAGCAAATGGATGAAGCAGTTAGGAGAAAAGTAAGAATGATATCAACATGAAGTGGGTGAGATGTATAGTGTATGTTCAGACAAAAGAGGTAAATGGTCTGAGAGGAACTTTAAGTTTCAAATGAGCAATGTATAATGTAAAAATGAGTGGACATGGGTGAAGACAAGAAAGCAAGGAGAAAAAATCGGAGAATAGCAGGGAACCAGAGAGAGGGGAAACTTAACGAGAGAGAGAGAGAGAGAGGGCCAAAGAGGTTCCTAATGCTGATTTATGAGTGCTTGACGGTCGTTAGCTGGAATAAATGGCTTGTACGAGAGGCTGCAGCATTACTCCCTGTACAGGATACTAAGTGCATTGTAAGGTCAGCCGTAAGGCCAAACTTACATATGTAGTACTCTGCCCTTGGAAACCTTTGTTAATATATCAGCCACGGGATGGAACTGTAAGTAGCCCATCCCATACTCTGGGACCACCGGTGACTCCCTAAGCTGCATTGTGATTATTTAGTTAGAACAATACGTTTAGTAGACAGAACCATTACAGAAAAAGTAAAAGCACAAACTGGTCATTTGCTTATATGTTAGTGCCAGGTACTTTGAAACTGTATGAACTCAATGGTTGACCTGCAAAAGTAGAACCACACCAACACATCAGTTAAATAAAAAAAGTTATGCAGATGCTTCTAGAGTTTACATGCCAGCTGCTGGGCAGTATAGAAACTTTGTTTTTTGTTGTCCCAATATATATAGTGCCCTATATATATGTTTATATATATATATATATATATATATATGTATATGTATGTGTATGTGTGTATGTTTGCTCATATAGAGAATGTGCTGCTATACACATCTATCACACAATTTTTTTCAAAATTGCTCAAAATAAGTCCTTGGATACGAGGCCTTAGATGTGTGTTTTTTCTCTAAGCTATCCTCATAGTTGCATCATTTCACACTTGCATTAAGCTCATTCTGAACCTAATTAAAATCCACATTTTTAGTACACACTTCCTTCAAACATGTAGTTCTTGGTGCAGTTACACAAGCCACTTCCAGTCCCCATTTCCAAGAGTTGGATTATCCTCTTCTTTTCCATCCCTCTCTTTCTGTTGTGGCCTAACACACAAACACACACACACACACACACGTTTGTTCATGCTTTTTGCTTTTTTTCCTCTGTTGCTTTCAGTTGACCTAGCTCCAGACAAAAGGAGCGGAGGGGAGTGGAAAAAATGGAATGATTGCATAAATGGGTGGCTACTTTCAGATAGGGGGAATAAAAAAAAAGCAAGAATAGGCAAAGTGAGGAAAGGGAGCAGGAAAGAAAAGGCGTGGGTGAGGGGCAAGTGGATGCGACAGGAGGAGACAGGAAAATGTGAAAACATGGGAGGCTGGGAACAAAGGAAAAGAAAGAGGCAGGAGGAAAAAACTGATTGTTACAAGTATTCTTTGTTTTTTCTTTAAAAGTACTCTAGAAGTACTGCTATCACTGCTACTTTTACTATTACTAGGCCCACTTTTTACCACAAATATGTACTGGTGCTGTTTTTTCTCCCGTCGCTGACAGTGAACAGATCCCCAGTGACAGCATTTGTTTGACTACATTCTAGATGTTTGTCTTCTCTACTGGAGACTTGAGATGCAGTCGCTGTGGAGGTATCAGCGCCGCCTGTTATGGAGAGAGCACCTTTTATGAAATCGCATTGCCTGCTCTGTTTGTCTTAAAACTGAGTGAGAAAACTAACTCATGTGATGCAACATCCATGTAATGCGCGCTCTGTTTCTCACTCGCGTCTTTTCCTCTGCTGATTTTGACCGTTGTATTTATGCTGCACTTCGTTATTCTTCTTTAGCGCTGCACACTCAGCGCTAAAGAAGACCCACATATATATATATATATATATATACACATCTAGGCCTTCTCTAACAAACGAGCGTCCCGTGGTCATAACCTTCATAGGCCTCATTATCATAGATTGCAGGCCTTTTCATAAAGCTAAGACCACTGGTGACATGTTACTAACGCGATGGTCACACACACACACACACACACACACACACACACACACACACACACTGCGATCCGTAATGAGACCTTATTCCGGACATTGAGCCCAGCTGCCTGTAAATTACAGCCGCCACTCTGTCATACATACTTAATCAGCTAATGTTATTCCTTATTATTAATTTGCTCCTGTTTCTGATTTATCTAAAGCGCTCTGCATCACACCAATATTTTGTCTCCTTTACAGTTCAGAGAGGCAGAGAAAGAGGAAGCTGTGTGCTTATTCATGTACTTAGGGGATTGCATCTGTAATGAATTGACTGGCTGTTTAGGCATACATAACACAGCCTACTACTCACCTTAATAATGTAAGCAGGTCGTAACTCCTGCTAACCCAAGGGTATATAAGGTATGCATGCACCGATACGCACACACCCTCACTCTGCCGAACACACACAGCCTACCCATATTAGCTATTGACCTCTACGTGTGCCATGTCTTCTCTTTGTCACATTGCAGCTCCGTGTGCAAAATGAATGTTTTATGATTGGGGGGAAAACATGCTGTGTGCCTTTTGTGTGTATGGTGACTCGTATTATGACTTTATAGATGTACATTTATTTTCAAATATAGCAATAATGGTTCAGTGAAACTATACAGAGCACTGTAGTGTCTGCAAATTGATAACGAAAGTCAATACTGAAATCAGAGGGTAAGTCAGTGAATCTGTGCTATAACAAATGATTAAACACTGAAAACGTATCAGTATTTAGTTTAGTGCTTTGACATAAAGCGTGTCCCGGATGCTTTGTGCATAGTCACTTATTTTGTTTACCATTAGAGTACACCGCCTACTGGAGGTGGATTGCGTACATACTCACAGCACACATACAGACCAACTAACACGGGGCTATGTGTTGACCTGTGAGTCATTGCTGTCAGCATTGATTTCCTTTTCCTAGAGTGACCCCTGTCACTGCAGCGATAGAGTGGCCGATATTTCACCACCACTGCTGGGTCTATTTCTTGCAAGCCCCCTGTCTTTCTCTCCTTCTCTGCATTTATTCCTCTATGTGCTCTGATCTCTCACTTCCTCTCCTTCCTTTCCTTTTGCCCTTCTCATTTGAGCTCATTTCTGTTTTTCTATGTGTTCTTTTTATAAACAGATACAGCATGAGCAGACAATGACAATGCTAACCCATCTCATCCTCACATGGACCAAAGTTCAGTCAGAGAAAAAAAAAGCAGAAGCAAAGACTGTTTGTACACTTTGATCTGTTCATGTTCTGTCTCCTCAGTGTCTTCGTGTGACTTCCTGTGCTGCTATTGCGTCAATTATTTTATTTTTAAATCCCCAAAGAGAAGAGCCAAGGTATTAAGCCATTAAAGTTAATCATATTTCATATTCCATCTCAGTTCTTTCTTCTGTATTTGATTTTGTCAGCTTTGGAAAATGGATTTTGGTGATGTGTGTGTAGTTGTTCCTGTTTTGAAAATGTTTATTCTTTTAGATTTCCTGTCCCTTTTTCCCATGACATCTCAATTAAATGCTAAATATGGCCAATTAGTCAGGGTTGACAAACTTTTATTCCTGTGTGCTTTCAAACTTAATTACACTTTACTGTGTTTTGCCTTCTATAGTCGTATTTTGAGCAGTGTATAATTCATTAATACAGGTCATCGTTGCATTAGTTATTCACTTCAGCTTGTACCTTTACATATTCCCCACATCGTTTAGATGATAGTTAATAACAACAACAATTATTTTGTCTTTTTTCTAGGTGTCTGAGGTTGACCTGAGGACTTTGCTGCCAGAGGACCTTCGTAGACCTGTTGCCCACATCTCACAGAAGTATGTATACATGCTACTGTATGCCTTCATTAGTTCACTATTATCAGGCCATTTTTATCTCAAGAAAAGTTTTATCTTGACTCAAATAAATAATAACTTATACTGTATTAACTATACTGTGTGTGAATCGACCACACACACACACACACACACACACACACACACACACACACACACACACACAGGTACCCCACTGCTCAGAGAAGTAACAGAGTTGGCCTCAGGGACTCTGACTCTCCTTAGGGAAATTGAGCACCTTAGGGAGTTGCTGCAACACCACTGTCCCGATGGCAATATGCTAATTTCTATATGATAGTTCCCACCATGCAGTGCTCCGAGGCCCCTAAAGACTTGTTCTGTTTCTGCTTTAGATCTTTCTGGAAAGGTAGATTTTTATTTTTGTCACACTTTTTCACAAACAAGGCTAAATCTTAATGATCAAACACATGTACCTTACTTATTTAAGCTTTTTGGATTGTTAGCCAGACTTATGGACTCACCAGACCAGGAAGACATTTGATATGAAAATAATAAATAGTTTTATCTCATCACTCGCTAAAGCGGAAGTCACCACATCACAGTTTTCAAAGCAAGTGTTATAGACTGTAGCATGCACGCTGTGTATTATCAAGTTCAACTATCATTGGAACTGAACAACATAAATAAATTGACCAAATATAGCTACGATTCACTGTGATGCTACCACTTTTCACAAGAAATCTGCTAAATACTTCAGAAAAGACATGCATGTTGGGTAAATTGGTAACTCTAAAATGTCCATAGGTGTGAATATGCGTGAGAAGGATTGTCCGTCTCTATATGTCAGCCCTGTGATAGGCTGGCAACCTGTCCAGGATCTGCCCCACCTGTTGCCCAGTGACAGATGGAATAGGCTCCAGCGTCTCTTGAACCCTTAAGAGGACAAGCGGTTAGGATAATGGATGGATTTCTCTCACTTTTCTCTGTGAAGTTCGTACATACAAGTGTTCCACGTTAGATTTACAAAAGTCTCTTCACTGCACAAACAGAAGACTGATGCGTGCCACATGTTTATGAGGAGCTGCGTGTCTGTGAGATTTAATAAATACCATAATAGAACCTTCTGAAATTGCCTTATAGGGTCACCTGTTCCACTTTTTCATTCACAAAAATGTTATACAAGAGTAAAAAGAAGGATTTCACACCACAAGTCTGCTCTCAGGAATGAGCAACCTAAGACAAAACAAATTCAACGCAGTGGAAAGACTCAAAATGACTAGAAAATGTTGATCGTCCTTCTGTCATCTGTGACAGGTCTGATAAGACTGGTGTTACACTGTGACAAAAACAAAGAAGGACGGTTCATGGTACATAACGAAAGGCACTAAAAACCGTATTTATAAAGTAAAGCACACTATGGCTAATGACCAGATATTCTCTGACAGTACCTGTTAATGTAGGCGAACAGAGAAATTCACCGCTTAAACACTGAAATCTATACATCCAAATATTATCTAAAATATGCAGGTGATGGTTTGACAGTCTGCAGTGCAACCAATTAAAGCACCCATACAAGCAGGAACCTGTGGCACAATGGAGTTTGTGGCTGTACAGGCTTTCTTTGCCTTTCCTTGTAAATGCACTGAAGGACTTGATGGATCCTCCGTTAATATACTCGCTGTCGGAGATGCCGGGATTTGCATCACACCTTGAGTGTTTTAAACCACTGCCCAGATAATAATAATAAAAAAAAAGAAAGAAAGAAAACATGAAATGAGTAAATCAGGTCTCATGAAATGAAATGACAGGCAGGTTGAAACAGCGGGTGAGTGTGTGTGTGTTTCTTGCCACCAGCGTCAACATTAAACACATCAGATTGAAGCCACCCTCCAGGGTAGCATCACTCAGGCAAGTTTGTGTGTGTGTGTGTGTGTGTGTGAGTTGTTTCGCCTTACACACACACACACACACACACACACACACACACACACACGCTTTTATCTACTCCTCCATTTCCTCTGTTTTTTTTGTTTATCTACAGATTTATTTATATATTTCTGGTGCGCACACATACACACAAGTTGATCTATCAATGTATTGATGTGAGAGTAGGTGTCAGTTTTTTCCCTTTCCATCTCCCTCCATTTTTTAATTATTTCCCTCAGTGTAATCTCCTGCAGAGTTTTTTACACTTGAGTTAACTTGAGTGCTGTTTTCCTTTGCCAAAAGCAGTCAAATGCTGAAAGTTAGTTAGGTAAAGAAAAAAAAACCTGTATCGTGATTCTCATTTGGGAAGGTAGGAACTTCACTTATTTCACACTCTGACAGTACCCCTCAGTGTAAGTGTTCTAATTCAGACCTCCAAACTTTACTTTGTTAACAGTCGTGATAAGTTATTTAGACCTACGAGACCGGAGGTTCATTAGCTGCATTATTTTCCACTTGGTTTTGCTTGTTTTTTTATTGTCCAGCTGTTTTTTTGACGGTCTCCTGACACTTCCCTTTCCCGCGTCTTGTTTGCGAGGACAGTAATAGATGCACGTTGGTTTCTATCTCTCCCCCCTTTCTCGCCTACTTCCCTCTTAGGACAGGAGGTGAATATGTCTCTTTTTCTCCATATTGACTTTCTTAGGTCAGGCTCCTCTTCTCCTATTAGGCCAAGGTAACAGATCAATACACGGGCCTGGTGGGCTTCTGTGTGGACACGCAGACATACTGTATACACACATTGCGGGCCGTGGTCCAGCCAAGTGGCACCTTCACACACACATAGTAGTACATGTACAGTAAAGTGTGTTTGTGTGCATATAAAATACATACATTCCTATTTCCATATTTCTATACACACACACATATATTCACAGATGGAGCAAAATATTTCTCTTCTGTCAAATCTTCTCTCTTCTTCTTCCCTGCTGATTTCGCAGCTGGTGAGTAGTGACATCTGCGGTGCTGCTACACGGATAAGCAGCTGCCAGAGAGGGGGCGAGGGAGGAGGGGTCGGTATGGAGAGCTGTAGAAGACAATGCGGGAGCATGATGGGTGGTGGCGGTGAGGAGGAGATGCTCTAGTCAGGGGGTGAGGGGCACAGACAATGAACAACAGTTAACCAGATGTATGGCACGGTGAGATGTGAGTGTGTGTGTGTGTGTGTGTGTGTGTGTGTGTGCATGAGGAGAAATGTGCATATGTGCATATGTATGTGTGCATGGCAGCTTGACAGAGCTCTTCTCATTAATTGGGAGGTTAATTCCTGTGGCAACACCCTGGCTGTGTCATACATTCCCCTGGGGATATGGAGGCAACAGATGATCTACTTGTTTATACACATGTACTATTGTGTGTGTGTGCGTGTGTGTGTGTGTGTGTTTAGGCATAGAATGTGGCTATGTTACTTTTCTCTTAATAAAAAACAATGCTATATAGTAGCCCTGGAATGTGGTGATGGCTTAGTGGACCTGTCCTGTGTGTGTGTCTTGTGTGTGTGTGCGTGTGTGTGTGTGTGCTTCTGCATGCCAGGCTACATGCATGTTTAGATTATTCTAATAGATTATGCCTTTTTGCCATAATGATGTAGAAAGAATTGGGTTTAGAGAGCCAGTGTCTATAGCCCCGAGGGCAAACACATGTACACAAAAAAACACACGTACACACACGCATGCACACGGGGCAGGGGGAAGGGGTGCCATTTGCATGTTATTACTGCATATTCATGACTTATTTTGTTAGCCTTGCCTAATAGGGCTGAGTGACAGCTTGAGAAATCAAGCTGCTTTAATATCTTACACACTCCTGGTGATACGCACACCAGACACACAAACACACACACACACACTCGTGCTGCCCTCTCTGTTCACACAGTAATCATAACAACACTTATGTCTCTTAATAGGAAAGGCCCTTTTCATCCGTTCGTTTGGCACTGTGTCATTTGTTTGGCATAACTACTTTAATGTATATAACATTATACCTCATATATTACATGCACAATCATCACTTCCAACAATAAGCGCACACACAGACATACACACAGCATGAATGATTGGGATGCATTTTGACTTATTGCTAATCAGAATGTTACTTTATTTATTGTACGAAAAGATGAGGTACAGTACAAAGTACAGCTACCTGTTTAGATTCAGTTTCATTCATTAATGGTGCAGAAAATAAAACCATACAGAGGAATAAGTAGTACAAAATATGCACATTTTATTTTTTTAATAGTAATTACATATTAGCTTTTTCTGCCTGCAGTTGTGTTTTCAAAACTAATCCTTCACCACAAAATGATGTTTCTTATCTTGTTTTTTTTGTGGTTCACATGCGTGTGCATAAACATACCTGTGATCACCTGTAAGATCACCCCTCCACTGTGCAGGTGAAATTAGGAATGAAATGGGCTACAGTTTCATTTCCTTCCAAATACTCTTTTTAGGCCACTTATTGCACCTAAATTTGAGATGATCTACAGTAATAATAAGAAAGAATCATGTTTTATTACAGATGTAAAAAGAGTTGTCCTTTGTAAACACTGCATATATCTAGGGAAAGTATTTTTATCTATGCGCATAAGCATCTGTGCATCCTTGCAAATTGTACAGACAGGGTTTAGTGCATTCTTTTGTTAAACACATTTGTGGAGAGAAATACAAGCGAATTAATAGCAGAGCAGCACACACGCTTTTCTTTTCTCTCGTAGAGATTGAAACTATAATCTAAAGTCAAGTTTTCCACACTCTCCTCTTTGCCAATGGCTTTTACTCCGTTTGACTGAAAAGTTTTTTTTCCTGAACTGAAAGATTTAACTCTCAGCGCTCTCTATCCGCTCACATGTCACTTTTGTCAAATCTTGCCTATCCTGCCTTACTTGGTGTGAACGCGTAGACGCGCTTGATCAAATGTGAGTTTAACATTTTTAATCTGCGCAAAGTTTCATCAGAATAACTCATCTCATGAGGCTGGTAAATATGAAAATGTGTGTGTGTGTGTGTGTGTGTTTGTGAACACTACCACACAGTACTGTGTGATCTGTTTTTTTTCTCCCTCTTTCCATCTTGGGTGTTTGACAGCTGTCACTAGTGACTCAGAAAAGTGTCTGGGCAGAGTTAACATATTTCACCGCTGGGAAACACACACACACACACACACACATACAGACATATCAGCTCTAGTTGCTGTCAGCTAGCACAAATTTCACCAGGCTCAGCATCTCTTTTCTGCGTTTGAATTAACAGTTTTATGATCCATATATTACACATGCTACGAACTTTTCACATTTATTTATTTATTATTTTTGCATTTCATGATGCATATGCATTCAGAAATGCATTAATCACTTTAATCAACCAAAAGAGCTTAATTAATTTAGTAGATAGACTGAATGTCACTGTTTCACGTTATAAGACTATATGCAGTGACTTTATCTACATATCATGATGAACCCGTTCCCTGTGTATGCATACATCATACAAACTCACTGTTATGTAACAGGTTTGTTATAATATAAACTGTTCCAGTTTCTTCTCTTTTCCTCTCTGTCATTATTCCGTAGCTCTGGTTCCTTGGTCCAGGTTGCAGCTGAGGTAGAAGATCTCAAAATCCAGTTGCAAAACAAGGACATGGTCATCTCTGATCTGGAGGTGAAGCTCAGAGCCCATTCCGAGCGAAAGCAGAAGGTACTGGACTAAACTGCATTATGAATAAGATCATAAGACTGTTGTTAGGATATCATTTCCAGTCTTGGAAAATCTACCAACACCTTCCTGAGTAAACCAGAATCTGGTAGCATATTATTAAGATATTTAAAAGCATTTTCTCACCACAGTTTTAAAAACTACCTGCACAATTAACTGACTTGTTAAGATTGTTTTGCTGCCTGCTTGTTATTGTTTAGAAGCCAGTCTGAAAGCTGGAGACATTTTTTTTTTTTTTTACGATATTGGTTTGGCAGCTCTGCTTGAAGCTTTCCATGTGCAGCCAGATTTAACAGGAAGCCGAGGTGTGTGATGAATTACCGGCGTATCTCAGAGCCCTGGGTAACAAACATGGCGTCGCCGGCCGGGATTAAAAGGGAGAGTTTTTTATGGCCTACCCACACCTCTTTACTGGGTGTCACTAAATTATACCCACTGCTGTTTTACTGTCTTCTGTGGCTTACGGTTAAGATACACGTAAACACACACAAACAGAAACTCGCATACAAACACACACACACACACACACATTTGTACTTGTGGTAAACCCAGTCTTGTTGGTTGTTTTCGTGTGTATTGGCTGGTTACTGTTTGCTTATGCTGCTTGTGAGTTGACTCATTTGCACTGCTGCTAATTAGTGGCTTGTGTGATTACAGAGCCTTGGAGAAGCAAGTCGTGTAACCCGAGCTTGTTCTGTTAATCATATTTTCAGCAATTTTTTTTGTGTTTGTGTTTCTGTTTAACCGATACGTCTGCAGTGCAGATGCACAAATAGCTCTGTTGACACAGTCTTACACACACCAACACGGCCTTTTTAAAGGTGATTGCCACAGAACTTCATATTTGTCTGGTAGCAATAAGCCAGTTACTGTATGAACTGGCACCTTTGAGGCCCAATTAAAAACGACCATAAAGCCATAACAATGTAAACAATGCATGTGAGCATTTAATTCGTTTGGATTTGTTATTCTAGAGTTATCTCTAATGAAACCAACATTACATATTCTCTCATAGTGGTTTATGGTATGCACACTGGTCCTCTGCCTTCAACTAAAAAACCCAAGTAGCCTACTGATGGTAGTTCTGTTTTAGTAAATCAGATAGAAATGTTATCATGTTTTCAGAAAGTCGACTTTAATCGACAAGATAACTTTCTTCATTTGAAACAGTCTTTGATGTTTGCAACACTAGGTGCCGGAAAAAAGTAGTGAGCAGCTGGTGCACCTGCAGAGTGAGCTGTCTTGTCTGCGGCAGATCCACAAAGACAATGTGAAGGAGATCGCAGAAAAAGACGTCTGCATTACCAAACTGCAAGCCAAGGCGGCCGACACTCACGATCAGGTGTGTGCAGGAATCAGTGCTGCTGTTTGTGTGTGCTCACATGCACTTCAATGAATACTGCAAGTTCAAAATGTAGGCTTGACTGTACATGCCGCCAGTTAGGCTTTTCAAACGGTTTTCCTTCACCGCTTTACTGCAACATTTGTTTTCTTGCTGTTGCCACTTAATGTTTCTCATTAGTCTTCAGGGGGGGTGACTTGTATGTCCTTTGTTTCACAGAGGTGACACGTGACCACCTGCCCATTTCTCCTTTTTTTCCTGTAGCTTTCCAATATGAATGTGAAAGTGAGGGCGCTGCAGGAGGAGTTGAAGGGAAAAGAGGAGCAATGGAGGCAAAGAGAAGCGCAACTGAAAGTGACGTATGAAAAGGAGCATCAAAAAGCAGAAGAGAGGAGAAGCCAGGAGCGACAAAAGAGAGAGGAGGAATGGGTGAGGAGAGTGGACAGGGAGAAGAGGGCAGAGGAAGAGTGGACGAGGAAGACTGACGAGGAGAGAAAAGCTCACGCTCAAACTGTGAGAATATTGGTTGAGAAGGCAGCTATACTGAATTCTGAGGTGAGTATATACATGTACTACGTAGATATGTAGTATACTGTATAACCACAGTACCCAACAATAGGTGCTAAAAAGTAAACATGGCAACAAATAAGATCTCATCGTATATATGTATGCATATATATATGTATATATATATGATCCTAGTCTTTTTTAATGAATTCAATACCATCACCATTCATTAGCATCATGTACCATTTACAGAAATTATGAATTTCCAATTTACATGTTTAAACTTATTTCTTCTCGTTTGAACTTTTAATAGCTTTTAGTCAATTGTCATAGTTTCATGATAATGTTTCCTTCAATTTAAAGGTTTTACTATCTTTACTGGGAGCAGTGCAGAAAACGGCACATTCACATGCACACACTTACCAGACTTTAGAAAAAAAAAACAACAACAAAACACTTCACCTTAATTCAGACCTCAGACACTCTCTCATCCACCCCCACACCTCCTCCCCCCTTCCATCCTGCCATCTCGCCACAACTGCTCCAAATTAATCTGCAAAATATTGATTTGAGGAGCAAGGGGGTGGAGGGCGGGGGCGCCCGATTGCGGCCGCATATTAATACGAACGGGCTGCACTTCGTCTCTCCTCTATACTTTAAGATCCTCATAACTTCATAATTGATTAATGTTCCTTTGTGAAGTGGGGATGAATAATACATTAGTGGGCCTGCTGCACCCTCAGGCTGATGAGAAAATGTTTAATTTCAGTAAATGTAGCGCTCCCTCTCTTTCTCCCGTTCGTTTTTACTCTGGTTATTTGTGAGTGTTAGTGTGTTTGTGAACTGAGGACTAGAGGAGTGTTGTTCGTCTGCTTTTTTTTTTGTATTTACAGTTGGCTTGAAGCACATTTAACCATCACAAACAAAAGGCAATGATCTGCAACAAGAATAAGTACATTTGTGAAACAGACTTAGTATTGTTCTGTTAATTGATACACCAGCAGACGTAGCGTCGCCTACGAGCTGTTTGCCTTCCAAAGAAGAAATCATCCTATGGGATATTTCTGCACATAGTGCTATAGAATGCACTGTGAACATCAGCTGCTACGTTATCAATCAGCAATCAGTGGAAACACGCAGATGTGCCATAAGCCCACGTGATGAGGATAAATAGGCTCTTCAGCAGCCGGATGGATGACACATGTTAGCTGCTGTGACTGGCACAGCCTGGCCCGACTCCGCTCGTCTGGTTAACAGTGCTGATTATGCTAATCACAATCGTAATGATAATGATGAGAGATTTAAGAGCCACGGCATTGCAAGCCTGGTGCTCGTGTGCACTGGGGAGGGGTGGGGTGGGGGGTGTCTGGCACCTGATGGTACCACTTGTGTGTGCAGATTAGATAAATGATGAAGTGAACACACACACACACAGCAACACTCACGGATCTTGCTTTATGCCTATTAAGCTTTGCTTCATTTTCATTTGAACCTGTGCCACTGATGAAGGGGAACTATTCACACACACACACACACACACTAATTGAATAAATAATACTTATCCATTAACAGGCATCCTAATTAGTTATGTTAATTAGCCTGAACAACCCAATTAACCCCATAGAGCGAGGCTGTGAGGGCTTCTCTGTGTGTTTATATGTGGTTGTGGATTTCTATGCCTGAGAGCATATCAGAGACACTTAAGAAAAACACATTTGCCTAATTAGTTTTCAATGACATAGACAAGCATGTATGTTTTTCCCATGTCTCTATTGTTCTACCTCTGAATGCGGGCTAATAGGCTTTCCACACCAAACGAAACGAGAGGTACTGAATGCTATTTTTTTGTTTTCGTACGTTGAATGTGTGAGGAAATATGCATTTGTATGTATTTCTGTCGGTCTTCTGCCAGTCTCTCTCGCAGTAAGATCCACATGGACATGTATATTATGGTAGTTTAAACAGAGTGTGTATTTGTTCAGAGACTGTCTGCCTGTTCCATTAGTTTATGTCCTTGGAAGTACAATTTGGCCTCAAGTTCTCTCCATTTATTTAAAACCTTCAGTCAGCGTTCCCCTCCTAATAGTGAGCCGTGTTTCCTCTCGTTTAGCTTCACCAGTCATTATCCGGGCTATGTGGAAGAGACAGTGTTTAGAGAAGAGAGAGGGAGAGACTTGGAGAGGGACGGCGCAAGAGAGCGAGAGAGAGAGAGTGGGGGGTGAGCAAAAGCAAGAGCAAACCAGAAAAAAAAAAGACACAGAATGAATGAGTGACTGAAAGAGAGAGAATGTACATTTTCTTTGAACCTGACCACAGCTGCTTGTGCTTCTAATGAATGGTGAGGATACAGAAGGGAGGGAGACATCCAGACAACACTGTCTTTGTTGAGCATGTGTGTGTGTGTGTGTGTGTGTGTGTGTGTGTGTGTTAGAGAGAGAGAGAGCGAACATAACAGATTTATGTCTTACAGGAAGTCTCCCAGAGTTGTGGTGTTGCCACACTGAGTCAGCTGCATGGATTTTAATTAATAGTGAGTTTAATTTCTGCGCGTGCATGTGAGTGTTTGTGTTGAGCATTAACTTGTGTGTCTCCGTCAGCCTCTGTGGTATGTGACTGTGTTTGCAGCATTTAGGCATGCAGTTTATCATGAGGAGTTTGTAGACGGCAATTAGTTCTGACAGTAGTAGTACTCGTCTGCTCATCTGGTTTGGTCTACACGGCTGACAGTGGGCGAGTCTCAATTAAAATACAGCATCAGAATGATTTGACATGATGATTATATTCTGTGTTGGAGCTCAGACAAAAGTCCTTAAAGAGTGGTAACTGAGATGTTTTTTCAGCTCGAGACCACATGCTGTCTGCTTAACTGTATATGTTACCCTTGGTTCAGTGTTTTTTATAAGAACACTGGGGCTGCCCTGAAATCTGATTTAATATTAAATTAAGCTCCCAGGTCCTGACATTTTTGCTAATGTACTAATGGAACCCACTGTGGTAAGCTAAATTGTAGGGCTTAACATCTGAAGCATGCTTTTTTGTAATGGGAAGACCAAACAGTGCATGCTACTTTGTGCAGTTCAGCTCTTAAATGGGTGTGAGATGCTAATATTAGCTCATGCCCACATCAGCTGAGTCATCTCCTCGGTGTCCTTGGCTTATTAACTGATTTAAGACTGATTAGATCAGTCTTGGACAAGTGTGCACTTGCTCTCACACACACACCAAATTTAAATATCAAAATGAAATTTCTCGACCAGTGAAAACTAGATTAATTCAAAATGTTTGCATTAAGGTGTAGGGAGAACAGATGAGTTGGCATATTTTAATGCACCTTGCAGCATTTAAAGCCATTTATGACATTAACTAATGCTCATGGTATGCAAACGCATTTTACAAGTCACAGCCACTTATGTTGAGAATACTTGATGCTCCTTTTTTCTTCCTTACCTTGATCTGACTTTATGAGATCATCAGCATACGTATTGATTTTGCACTCCGTTTGATGGAGTTTTGGTGAGCTAAAATGTGTGTACATAATACATTGGCACAGCAATAAAATAATGAATGGCACTACAGGAAAGTGCATGCCATAGGCTTTTCC
Source organism: Microctenopoma steveboyesi (assembly GCA_032359275.1). Lineage (NCBI taxonomy): Eukaryota > Metazoa > Chordata > Actinopteri > Anabantiformes > Anabantidae > Microctenopoma > Microctenopoma steveboyesi. The sequence goes on along the minus strand of JAUMHF010000012.1, from coordinate 19,763,701 downwards.
TCTCAAGCGCCAGATATCACATACATACAGATTAGTTCATAAGACAGTGAGAGATAAAAAAGAATATGTTTTTTTACATCCGCAAAGTGGATCGTTGCACTGTTAGGTCACCCCTCTACCTGTTAAAGTGTCTCTTCATCTAGCTTTGTCAAGGTTATGTAAACAGTTTGGCCACTGCTCTTCTACCAACAAGTGCCACAAATAGCTTTTCTTCTATCTAGTCTCCAGAAACTGTCAAGTGATTGCTCTGTGACTACCGGGTCAAGTCTCCTGGCAACCTATCAGAGCGCCGGGTGTAGGTTCGGCCTAGAAGCCTCCCACATCGTTATTCTTTTCTTTGAAAAATCGTTTCTGTTATGTCATTGTTGTGAAACCCGTTGCACTCGTACTTGTACGTGTTGCTCAGTTCTATTGTGAGCTATTTGATCAGCTCTGAACATGTTTTTTTTTTGGTAAACAAGTTCTTTTGCCTGTTAGTGTCTTAAAGTAGAGTGTCAATTTCACTTAAGACTTTTCATGTTAGAACTAGAGAGCACTAAATGTGTACGTTCGTGTGCGCTCATGCCGAGGTTTGACTATTTCCACCCGTCTATGTGTGTGTCTGTGACAGTTTCCTCACGAAATGTTAATTCCTCTCCTCCCTGTTGTTGTCATGCTTCCACCAGCAGTGTCTGCACCAGGGAGACGAAGACATATTGGTCTAATGAAAAGCCCTCCTAAACTCTCCTCCCCGCATGAATGTTTAAACATGCTTGTCATAACATTCATTCGCTCACACATGACAGCTAGCATCTGCAGCTGCCTTGCTCGCCCTCAATATTTTATCATACCATCTCCCCTAACCCCACACTAGCACAATGCCTGTGTGTTAGCAAGCTGAATTATAATGACTCAAAACAGGCTGTGTTGAGACTCACTACCAGTGCAGGCCATACATAATGGATTCAGCAACACCACAGGTCTCATAATGTTACAATTAGTCAACCCTAAATATGAAAGGAAGAAGGGAAGGCCAAATGAATGAAGTGTGCTTATAAATGGAGGGGGTAGGGGGGCAGAAAAATGGGAGGATGAAAAGGGTGAGAGAGAAAAAATGGATTAATAACAGAAACACAAAGGGAGAAAGTGGGATAAGAAACAAACGAGGAAAGAATAAAGGAGAAGAACAAAGAAGCAAATCAAGAGAGAGATCGTTTCACGTGTCCATATACAGTATGCGAGTCAGAAGTCCCATAACACTGCAGGTCAGCAGTTGGGCCCTTGGCGGTTTTGACAGAAGTGGTTCACCATGGTAACGGTTGGTCGGCAACCCTCAGACCACCCCCGCACCCCTCATCACTCCCCAGCCTTCCTTACTGCCTCTCTGCCAATTTGATTGGACGCACAATTGAAATGTCATGCCTCAGCAGCACACATCCACGCGCACCAGATCAACGGGACTGCAACAGTGGGAGGAAAGAAGAGGGCACGCTGTACAAGTCAAAATCAGAGAAAGTGGACACAAAAGGGACGTCCTAAGAGGGGAGAAGGGTTTCGGTTGAGCTTTGTCTCACTGTACTGTTTCAGACACCAAGAGAAAGTCTCTCATTATGCGTGTGTGTTTATCTGAACTCACAGTTACAGGGTTAACGTTGTGCGGTGGACGTGGGGACCTGGGCACACGGCATCAAAGCAGAGAGGCTTGTCATAGGCGCCGAATGCAGAATCAAATGAATATTAATGCAGAACAATTACCTCGGGGAAATGTTGTCTGTAGGTTAGCCCTGCTAACGCACGTGTCTCACCTTTAGCAAAGTGGAAGCAGTGGGGGGTGGGAGGGGGTGGACAGCACTGATGTATTCGCTTTCCTCCTAACAAGCTTGTCTACCTCTGCTAAAATATAATTGTCCAGCGTGCGTCTCGTATTCTACTCTCCTCATTTTACAGAGATGCAAACTGCATCTTGGATGTTTGGAGCGAATATATGATCCTATTCTTTATCAATGCCCACGGCTAAGTGAAGTTAATACTAGTGACATGTTTGTATTACAATATGGGGGTATTGTTATATTGTTTTAATATGAAGTCATTTTTTGTGCATAACATAATAACATAATTTTCCTGTATGCAGTAGGTGTTTGGCAGTGGCAAGTATATGAGCTTAGGACAGTGCAGCACCGATCTGTGCAGGTCTCTAGCTGCTCCTGATCTGCATAAGTGACCATGGCACACTTAAACCTGCTGTCTCCTTAAAGCTCCTTCTAAATCAGTGTTAAAGCCTTGATAATAGACCTCCCTGACCAATTGATTGGCCTTCATATGTTTACAGCTCACTTTAATTGCCTCAAAAATACCATTTGTCAGCCATGTGTGTCCATGTATGTATGCATGTGTGTGTGCACAAGCATGCCTGTCCATTGACAAAAAGGTGTATTGATTTATCAGCATCAGGATTTGTCCCGTTCACCGTACATAAAACCCCTGCGTATGTGCTGTTCAAAATGGGAAATGGCCCCATCGATTCCCTTAAGTTGGAGCCCAAATGCTAAAGATTTTTGGATAAGCTTTCTCATTACTTAAGCTGAAATCAATAGGGGAGAGCATGGGTCTAATGAATGAACGGGCCACAGATCAGATGGGGTGTGCTCATCCCTGGCCTGTCCTGGTCGATCTGTGTGAGTATGAGAGAGAGAAACGGAAAGAGGGAAAGAATCTGACTGTTTGCATCCTGCAAACCCCTTTTTTTCTAACACCACACTGTAACTTCATTAGTCGTTTTTTTTCTTTCTGTTCATTTCACCCATTGCTGTTTCAACTATTACTATTTGTTGTCCGTCTAAAGTCTACATATCAAATTCAGTATTAGTGATAAGTTGAGACATGTTATTGGCATAACTGTGACACAGCCAGGAGTGAAGACAACACAAAATAAAATCTTAATTTAACATTAATGTTCATAAGGCTACAATATGGATTGCCTATGTCTGCATATCTGTCTCTATCAGGCGGCCAGAGTTACCCCTCAAACTTCTTGGTTGTTCCATTTTCCAATCTTCCTATACTCGAATACTCGATACGAATATGGGGTGGTGGCTCTCAGGGAAC
>JAUMHF010000012.1:19679467-19760517 GCA_032359275.1 Microctenopoma steveboyesi | reverse complement strand
TTCTTGGTTGTTCCATTTTCCAATCTTCCTATACTCGAATACTCGATACGAATATGGGGTGGTGGCTCTCAGGGAACTTTGGTGAGCATGTTTTATGTTGAGATTTAGCCCACTCATCGATGGTTTTCTTCTCAACAGGAGGAACCAACATCTGACAGCAAAGACTGTGTAGCTAGCTGTTATTTAAAGTTGATAATAGACTGATAAATGGTAGTCAGTAAATATCACATGCATTTAAATCAGGCCTCTTAATTATATAGTGGATGTGTGACTTCAGTTGAATAGAATAATCAGTCATTTGAGCACAGCAACAATAGCAACAAAGAGTGGGACTCTGTTGTGCAAATATCACTTACCGGCCCAATTTCTAAATAGTAAACTCGCTGTCTCCTCCTTTCACGCCCCTGTTAAGGTGTCCCGCCTTTTCAACTCATAAATATGGAAGGCGAAAGATGATGAGATTCACAGACAAGAAAGGAATCAAAATCTATTGTTGCGTGTCCTTTTCCCCGTGTAAAGTTTGGATTAAATGTCACACATTAGCATGTGAACTTTTAAATGAGCTTGTTTGCTCTCTGTGGTGTGGGGCATGTAAATACTCATCTGGAGTATGGAATGGGGATTGCTTAGTGGGAGGTGGGGTGGGTCCACTAGAATTGTGAATTGCAGGACATATTTGAGTGTTACACCAGCAATTAGGCAGCGGCAAGAGACTGGAGTACCAAAAAGCTCTATTGACTGGTTGTGTCTGGCAGATAGTGGCAGATGGGAAAGCTCCCTGATGGCTGCGACTTCTGGTGATGTGAGGGAAGGAGATGATTGACGCGCACTCTCAAAATGAGATGATTGACATCCACTGTCAAAATGAATCAACTCATGGGCAAATGCAGGTGCGACTGGAAAGAAATGCGTGTCCACCGAATATGTAGGGATATGCGTGGACATTTTGACCTTGGCGGAGTTTAGCTCTGAGATGCTGACTATCAGAGATCTCATAGTATTTCGATGAGTCTGTTAAAACACAAGAAACACGGAAGAGCCTATGGTTATCATCTCACATATTCAACAGTGTGCACGCACGCTGGGCTGTTGTGTGGAAGATATTTGATTGTAACGAAACACTATTCTATATTTGCTACTTTTTCTTTTCCGCAGACTATGATTCTCTTTGTTTTAAAATGTAAGGCTGCTTATTTATTGACATAATTACCTTTCTGTAAAGAGCCCGTGTCTGTAAAACACATTAAAATCACAATGCAATCTTTGCCAACCCAGGAGCAACATTATTGTTCTATTATACTCACTGAACAACAGCATCCCAGCCTGTATCAATCCAATATCTCATAATGTGCTCTCTGCCTGGTCATTTTGAATATAAAAAGATCTCACACTGCTATTGTACCATATTTCCTATATTTAGTATTAATCTCTTGTTCTGACATGAATCTGACACATCCAATATGATATTTGATTAGTGTTTTTTTTTTTTGCTTTGTTTCTTTTTTTTCATAGTCTCCAGGTGCTATTGGATACAAGTGCAGAACCGGTATTATGCTGCCTGTTTCATCTGGGTATAAAAATGATTTAGTGTGTGCTCAGCACGCGGTGTCATTGACTAGCTTTAATTTCACTGCAAGGGTGGGCTTTATTACTCTGCGACTCTCTGGATGCGAGTGTGTTTGTGTGTGTGTGAGGGAGCGAGAGACAAGGAGAGGCAGACAGAACGAATGTTCCTGTGAATATATATTTGTGGCTCTTCACGCTCGCTGGTGTAGCAGCAGGCCTCACCTGTGCACACACATGCAGCTGTGCAGGTCTACAGTAGGTTATTTTCCGTGCCTGCTGAGCATCCAGCCTCTTCAGCATGTAATTACTATTCAATGGAAAAATCAACTAAACCAACACACGGAACAACTTTCACATCACACTCGGGCCGAACCGGTGGTCCCAGTTCAAGGAACAGAGGGGCTCTACTTTGCCGTGACAAACCTTACTTCTGATCAAATGCTACAGAGCCATAATCATGTTTGTGCCACTGAATTCTTTAACCTTTCCATGACCCCGCTGAATGCCAGCGGCCCAATCACAGAACCTAATTGAATCTGCTCGGCGGCACCCACCACCCCGCCCCACCCCAATTGATGAAAAAATAAAATTGGAGGTGAAAAATGAATACAGCAGCAGCGGAGAGAGGGAGAGAGAGAGAGAGAGAGAGAGAGAAGGAGGTAATGCTGATGGAAGAAGGAGGGGGGTCGCAATGCAGTTTTGTAAATACACAGATTTGTCCACAAGCACACACACACACACACACACACACACACAGTCACACCTTTTTCAATCCACTAGGAAAATGGGGAGTGGGAAATGACAGGCAGAGAAAGAAAGAGAGGGAGGGCCAGCAAAGCGAGAGAAGCTGGGCCTGGGTTTCCCATTACCCCCTCGGCCCATTCAGAGGATATTCCTATAAGATAATCTGATTTATTTGCAATTTTCCTTTAAGCGGCTTAGTGTTTACCTCCAAGATTAATATTTTTCTCTGTTATTAATATCAGACTGTAATTAGGAGTGATGTGTCTCGCTCAGCACTGTTCCGTGGCCGCCAGGCAGCTAGCTGGATGAAACTCTTGTTGCGACTCTGTGATCTACTTTCATAAGACAGAGAAAAGAAAAACAAAGACAAAAGGAAAGAAGTTTTATAAGAATGAAATAAGCTGCAGGGTCGAGATATAGAATCACAGCTGCAGCATATACCTGCTTTAGTGTCTAGGGGTCTAGGGGTGTGGGTGCAGGACCATACGAATATGTGCGTGTGTATTTCTTTAGTTTATGTGCGCGTGCGTGTCTGTGTGTGACAGTGTGATGGTCTTCTCTGATTGATAAGGTGTCTGTGCCGGCTGCAGATTGCTCTTGCTGATTGCTTCTGAGAGCTCCAGCTGATTTATAATCAGAGCAGGATGAAGGATTGAGCTGTGGATTGCTTATCTGTTTACCCCCCCCCACAACCTAAACCGACAAATTATCATGTTGCACTAACACACATGCGTACACACGCTGCCACACTAGAATATGTGGGGGGAAAAAATCGTAATAATCTGGAACTTGTTATTAGATACACACGTGTCATATAATTTTGCAGATACACGCACACTCGCCACATACTGTAGAACATAAACAGCTGCTCATTAGCCCAGTCATATTTTCATGTTTGCCCCCCAAAAAGTGCAAATTTCAGTATTAGATATAAGTCAAACGTCAGTTGCAATTAACTTCTGTGAACCCTGATGTGACTTCCATGTTTATTTATTGTTTTGGTGCTTGCAGTACCTGATATTTAACTGCCTGCATACCTGCATGCCTGGAGATCTGCACAACAGCTGACGTACCTCAGACAAAATAACAAATGCACACGCTTTCATTTTACCAATTGCAGTAATTCCAGTTGTATTTGGACTATTATATTTATGCATTATAACTAAAGCAGGCGTTTCTTGTTTTCTGTAAAGAGGATGACATATTATATTAGACTAATTCAACACTACAAGGCAGCAGGTTTACATGCTGACAGGTTTAGTATGCCCTATGGCACTGTGACAGCTCTTTCTGCATCTGTGTTTGTCTCTGCGTCTTCCTGTCTCTGTCTCTCTCCTTTTCCCGCTCTTCCTAATCTAACCCCTGTCTGATTATTTGCTGCTCTCTGTCTTTTCGCCAGTGTTGTTTAAAAATGCACAGTGACAAAATCACGCAAAAATACAAAAAGAACTTGGCGAACAGACACACGGAGACACACACACACACACACACACACACACACACACACACGCACACACACACACACACACAAACACACTGACGAATGGCAGCAATTAGATGGGGAAACCAAGCATGTGAGGACAGAGGAGCGCTGAGGGGCTGCAACCACTGTATGGAACGTCTGTGCGTGTGCCGTACGTGTTTGTGGGTATTTGTAAGGTTTCCATCCTTGTAATGCACCATTCATCTGCCTAAATATGAACACTGTCTCATATGTCACTGGACAGATGCCGTTGTGGGGTGCCGTTAGTTGAGGGGCATTACCATTTGCAATCAGTGACCAAATGAGAAAAAAAAGTCTGCGTTACAACACTATCACTTGCAAAAATTAATTGCTCATGGGACCAAAGCTGCAACAGAATTTTTTTTTGTATTTTGCAGCAGCCACACTACTGTACAAAATATATTATGAAACTGCATGGACACAAGAGAAATGCCTGCAGTTTCTGTTTTCCCTTTTGCTGGTTTCATTTCAGCCTGCAGAGCTGTTTAACCCAGTGACACTGAGACCTTGAGCTTTTTCAGCTCTTCCCATTGGAAGAATAACCTTCTCACTCCAGTCAGAGCAGCAGTCACTTTTCATCTTCCTTTACAGTGTGGAAATGCATCTTTTCAAGTAATTCCTCACTGCAGGCCTCTTCTCTGCAAATCAATCACATCTCTATCTACTCCACTTGCTATCTAATAAACAAATCTCACTCTTTACTTTTTACTACTCCTGCTTTTATTGACTATTCTACTGGCCGTCTACTTACATGCCGTCAAGGAAGTAATGTACAGGTAACACAGTCTTGTGTTTTTATCATCTTCAGGCAGTATGGGGATTCTATCTTTTATCCCGCATATTATATTTTCTTCTAATCTGGCTCTAGATGAGATGGCAGTGCTGTATTGCATATTTAAAAGTTACTATTTCATAATATACAGTAGTCAAGTAATGAAACAAGTCAAAACTGGTTTATTCATATAAGAAAGCACTATGTTACTAGAACTTGCGAATAACAAATATTGTAAAACAAACTCATATTGACAACAATATGACATGTTTCCCAGGTTTTACAAAAGTCAGCTGCATACAATCCAACTTTACAAAAATATATCATGTATATGTCAGTTTTTTATTTATTTCAAGCAGTGAAGCAGGGTGAAATATGGGTGCGAGCAATTTTGTGTGTGTTTGTGTTATTAACGGTTTTGCCTTCATGCCAACTTTTTTCTCCTGATTTATTCTCTCCTCTGTAGGATTGTGTAGATTTTATAGTCAGGTGTATGTGTGCATGTGTACATTTGTATTTATGACCATTGGAGGTGGAGACCTTATTTCTGAGTACTTACATCACCAATCATTCCCATATTATAACAATTCTCGTGCTAATCAGTGTGTGTGCGTGTGTAAAAGAGAGAGAGAGGTCATGAATACATGTGTCTACAAAATTATGCATCTTGTTATTAACATATAAACTAAGTGTGCGATGTGTGTTCATATATGTAGCCCATCTATATTATGTACTGTGTGTGTATTATGAATAAAAGAGTCGGGTTGTGTGTATGTGTGTGTGTGTGTGTGTGTGAATATGGTAACCCTGTATCGCTGGTGAGCTCATTTCTCTCAGAAATCAAAGTTAAATGGGTCATCTATCATGAGAATATGTGACTGGGACACTTGTCTCTGCCATGCTCAGTGCGTGCGTGCGCGTGTGTGTGTGTGTGTAAGTGTGTGTGCACAGAAGCAAGGTGTGTGGTGCAAGGGCAGTGTGTGTGTTCTGCAGCTCTATGCACCCTCTCGTGTGTGTGTGCGCATGTGTGTATGTGGCAGCCTCTTGTCTTTGCCTGCGCTATGATTAATGGTTTACATTGGGCTGTTCATCCATGCATGTTTCTTGGTTTATCGTTTTATGCTGTCTCCAATTAAAGCTCCATAACTTGAGTGATGGCTTCACGCCAGTGTCCATCAATGGAGGCCATCTGTGGCCTCATGCATTCAGGATATGGAAGCCACACACTAACTAATATCCTCTCGTGTCAGGGCCATTGGGCACTTTGTGTGTGAATACGTATGTGCACATTGTTTTTAACTGATACTGTATTATTAATAAACCTGAATCGAATTTAACTTCTTGAAATCTTATTTGAAAACATATCAAAAGCTGTAATTTGTCAGTAAGGTAAAATTATTCCACTTTCTCATCAAATCAATATTAGTCATCAAGTAATCAATCAATTAATTGTCCCGAACGGGTGGAATTCTTTTTCTCATCTTAATGCAATTTGTATTTCCATATGAAATCTTTAGATAGGAATAAGTAGCATATACATTTATTTATTTATTTCGCTGTGCCTGTGCAGAATTTAGACAGTGTGTCACTGTGTGTGTGTGTGGCTTTCTATCACTGCCAGATAAGAGACAGAGAATGCATGTTGGGTGTGTGAGCTCGCTCACGTGTGGCCTGCACCGGCGTGCACGCGCAACACAATATCATTTCACGCAATATTATTTCTCATATAGCTGTAATGACATTAGGCCGATATGTTGATTATACTGTCAGCAAACAGCAGCCGGCTGATTCGGTTAGCATATTACCTTATATCACATCCCTCCATTCATCCCTGTGTTTTTTTTATTGGTCTCATTTTTCCAAATCACTTCCCACTTCTCCGGTTTCCTGGGCGAGGTTCCAGGCTATGCAAGCAGGTGATGTGGAGTAATACGATGATAGGAAGACACAACGACGCAGGAGAGGAGAAGCTAAAACACCACGGGCAGTGTTAATGTTATGGTGACACAGAGACTTTTGGCATTGTTGGCTCTTAAACCCAAAAACATGAGACTGTGTATCTGTCAAGATAGGTAATTTCACTGCAAATGGTGTTATTGGATGTTTGTACCACTTCTGCAGGTAACGATTTAGCTATGCATAGAGTACATTGGGACACACAGGCGGTAAATGGGGAAAAGATAACAATAACTCACATCAGCCATTTCTAATATATAGGCTGCTGCACCATGTCATGGGTATATGTCAGCGGGAGAAAAAATGAACTGTGGTTATCTGGGGGAAAAAAAACTTTAATATTCAGCACTAGCTGAGGGGGTTGGGGGAAGGGAAACAAGGTGGACCTATGGATGGAGAGGGGAGGGGGTGGGGGAGATGAAGATGGAGGAAATTAATCAGTACTATCATCTCCATGGGTATTTAGCTAACCGCCAACCTCAGCACTTTAGACAGCCTATAAGGGAGCTCCTACTGTAGCTGCTACTACAATAAACCAAACCCAAGAAATCATCATGCACAATACACCTAGATACAGTTACACTCACACAAACTCTGGCACATGACTCTGGTCATGACACGTCAGACAAACCTTCAGAAGATCTGTGTCATCAAGTCCTAATTTGCTGTGCATGTATTTATAAAAGTCTAATTTACTTGTACTTGTAGTTGTATGTGCACTAAGATCATGTGTTTATTGCAGCTGCTCCCTTTTGGGGTCGCCACAGTGAATAATCCGCCTCGCATGTTTGATTTCATTTGGGGTTTGTCCTGTATGTGCCACCAGAACTACTCCAACCAACTGAGGCATGGAGTGGGAAAGACCTCTGACGATGCCCTGTGGTGTCTGGCACTAGGGGTTCAGTTGAAGTCCTGGATGTTCCAAGTTGTAGCCACTGTGAGTTGGATCTGCCAGTTTATGGGGTGTCCCTCCTTATACTGCTGTGTCACCAACAATGACTGGGAGCATCTCACAAACCTGTGACTCAGGCAATCATCCACAACAGTCTGACCCTTGTCAGTGTTGTTCAGCTCTTTACACCTGCTCATTTCTTGTTGAATGCGTAGATTGACATTCACAATCGAATCAATTCTGGACCTTGACTTGTGTCACGATAAACTGTGTCATTCGCGTCATCTGTTTAATACTGGAAAGCCTTGGAGCAAATAAGAAATATTGTATTGCAACCGGGGGTTAACATTACCAGTTAACCCCTGGGATTCTGTTAGCTAATTTATCTATGCTATCATAGCACTTCAATCAGTTTTCCACCCCTTATTTTATACCTTTTCAATCGTACAGATTACCAATGCTTCTCGAGCTTATTGAGCTGTACTTTTGATTCAAAGGCACCCTGGCCCATTGAGGCACAAACGCTGGCAGAAATACACAAGCGCTAACACACAAGTGCACACCACTTGATCTGCATATCATTATGCTTTTGATCGGATGCCAAGGTTTCGCTGAGAAAGACATCAGAGTCAAATGGAGCGAACATGTACACAACACCTGTAGAATTCGTGCGCGTGTGTGTGTGTGTGAGGCTAAGAGAGAGGCAGCTGTGAAATCTGCACCTGTTTAATTCAATTAGCCCCGTTAATGTATTCATGCCGCCTGCCAAAAAAAGCGTGGCATTAATGAGCTTGTTAGAGCAATTAGTTAATTAATTGTCTGTATAGCAGCAGCTTCCCAAAGAGCTGTGTCTTCATTATCTGATGGCTGCCGCCTGTTGGATCAGCGAATGAGAGGACTGATAATGTATCGCTGTTACACTTTACTTATGAGCTTGTGTGTCTCCTCAAATGTCACGTAGTTCTGCATATACAGTGGGTGTTTGTCTGTCTGTGTGTGGTACGCTCAGAATATGGCGGCCAATATTGGTGTGCATATTGCAGTGAAAGGGTATGTGGGGGCCGTCACTCCCACAGGTAAAGACAGAGCAGTCCTCCCAGCCACTTTCTAATCTCTCTTTTATTAGAAGTTAATATCTTGCCTCCTCTTTCTTACTCCACACTCCCACCTGCTTAGAAATGGCCCCGCTCCATCTTTTTAATTCAATTATATTAGCCACCCTCTCTCTCTCTCTGTGCCCATAGCTCTGCAACTTGCATCACTCTCTCACTCATAATCGCTCTTTTTTTTTCTGTCCCTTCCCATCTCAGCCCTCCTTCCTTTGTCCCCAAATGTTCCATTTCTATTCATAATCCGAGACGGAGGATAGACTCTGGCCAATCAAGGATTTGTGCAAGCTGCTCTCCTTTTCTCTTCTCTCTGCCTTGGTGGCAAAAAACACATGATGACTAGAATGAGAGAAAAAAATAAAAGATGACAGTAGGAGGAGGAGGAGGAGGAGAAAAAAATAGGCCGAGGGCAGGAGTTGAGAAGAGGACCCCAGGGGTGAAACTTTGATTGCTAAAGTAATGAGACTTGATCAGATTGAAGTTTCTCTCTCAATAGGGGCTCTACTAATATGAAAGTCTAAGGCTTAAGCACTCATTTGAAATAAAATCACAAATCTGATACTCTTTCTTCCGGACTTCCAGCAAAGGTTCTCTATACTCCCCCACTGGAGGATGAAGACCTCACACGGACCACATGGGAATTTTTAATCATCTCCGATGGTAGCATATTTGGATCAGAGAAGAATCACAGTAATGGATTAATTATGTAACAATATTCTGGAGTTCTGAAAGTCACCGCTGCACAGACCTTATGTTCGGGGGGTTTAGACAGACTTTGTAAGCTTTAACTATTGTAGGTGCCCACTGGACTGATCTACAGAGGGAGGCATCACAAAAACATGGATACTGCTTCACACACATTTTGCATTTTAAAGGATCAAGATAAAAAAAGGAAGAAAACCTTCATTAACTTCTTAGGCTCCTTAAAACTGTTCTGTTTATGAAATAAAAGATGAATAAATAATTGTCCACTGGAACACATAACTACAAAGTGCATGTCAGTAGCCGTCAAGCACAGATACAGAGGAATACAAATACAAAATTTTATTAGCCACTTAACATGGCATTTTCTTTTCTCCTCTGGGCACTGGGCACACCATGGGAGAATTCAAGCTGCCTTTGTAGTAGTAATACACTGCTGCATGAGCCAATTAATTAGCTCTCTTTGGTACATCGTTGCATTAATTAGATGAAACCTGCTTTGATAACTAATATAGCAGAATAATTAGCATTTTGATTTAAGACTTTTCCCCCATATTTTCCCTCATATACTCTTTTCACACAAGTAGAAAGTCTACAAATCCTAATTACCTGATAAATTATCAATACTGCTCAGGACTCATCATCTATTGCTACACTCAAGGCAGGTGTGTGTCAACAATATTGGGCTAAATTCTTAAAGTATTTTAGCTGCTGATCTGATCTTTGTCTGGATTGTCTGTGTCTCCATTCCAATAAATTCATATAACACTGTTGTTACAGTACAATCTCTCCAGTAACATACAGTGCCGGTTATATTATACATCACACAATGATATAGTGCGGTAGTGGTAGTCACAGAAAAGGTAATATTTTGTTATATTATACACATATGTAATATCTATTTTATATGATTTTTTTTCAAAGCATAAATTGAAGTCATAAGTAAGAGTGGTAAAACAGTAGATATCAATACTATAACTGTGTTTAATAATGAATGTCATATTTAAAATTCCTGGAAAATGGGCTCTTTTGCTACATAACCGTTTTTCATCTGAATTCCCTCTCGCACTATAGATGGCTTAATGTAAAGAAGACGAACTTTTGTCCGCTTACTGCGGGTAATATGTTAAACTGTAACTTTGCAATCCACTCGGCTGGAGCTCACAACATCGACGTTCTTTGAAAAGCATTTTATTTCCCAATAGTCACAAAGCTAAAATTGTTAGAATCCAGATGAAATAGTAATTTTAATTCAATGGCATAGTACCTGCTGAACCTTGCTTGTAATTGTTACCATCTATTAGCCTTGATGTAGATGAGTTAACTGCATAAAAGATCACCTTCAGCTCACTGTTACAATACACTGGGTGATATATACAGCATGGCGGATCATCTGGCAAGCTCTCTGAAGGAGACAGAGGTTGTCTGCATCAGTGCCAAGACACGACGACAGTTCAGAACCAAAGTCTGCCGTTAGGGGAGATGAAATATGAGAGCTATAGAGAGACGTGCAGTTAGGGATGCTTCACTGTAGATACCCACTGAGTGTTTTGTGTGTGATCTATGTGGTATTCTGAGCATGTGGCGTTTCCGTCTCCCAGGTCTCTCAGTCTACGGGGGGGGGTGCGTGTGCGTGTGTACATGTAAATGTGTTTGTGATTGTGTGTTTTAATGTGTGTTAACTGTCTGCAGAGGTTTCTTGCTGATCTAACACAGGGCTCATTTAACACAGTGCTAATGAATAGGGGCTTTGATATGGCGAGGGGGTCTGAACCACAGGCCCACACACGCTGACATTCATGCATGGGGTGAGGAGTTCATTCACTGTCTGCTACCTTAGAAATAATCACCCTCTCTCCCCTCATAATTACTTAAGCAGTGATCTGTGTACTTCACCACAATTATTCGCTTTTAGTTTTAGAGACACATTGTTGTATGTGTTGTACACGTATTCATACAGTACAGGCGGTTCTGGTGTCTGTGTGTGTCCATGTGTTAGATAAAAGAGAAAGACGAGCATGTCAGGCGACTGGACCAGGATGTGGCCGGTTTGCGAGCCTCGCAGGACTCTCTGAAGAAAACCCTGGCCGCGCAGGAGAAACGCACACAACAGCTGGTCCACGACAACACACAACTCGAAGAGGGCTTCGCTGCGCTGCAGAGCAAAGTAGGCAACTCTCACACACACCCATGAAGGAGGGGAGCTCTTCTTAAATAAGAAACAGAATTGGGCAACCTTCTCAAAATCAAATCCAGTCAGGTACATCTGGGGATTCTCCTCATTTTTAACTTCCTTTGCAGTTAATCATCCGTGCTTCTTCCCCTCCTCCTCCGCCGTCCCTCTCTTACCCTCTCTCCATATTTAATAACTCATCGCCACCATCTTGGCTCCACAGAGGGTTGGCTCGCTGTACAATAAAAAAACATGTTCATATGAAAACACTTAACGCTAAGAAAGAGGAGGGGTTAAAACATATGTATCTCTCTTTTTTAGTCATTGTTACTGAAATCATTCTTTTTTTGCATTGTTTACCTTATTTTTTTCTTTTTTTTGCATCTCACTTGTCCAGTCTCACCTTCGCCCCAGAGAGAACCAGCGGTAATGAATGGGAACATTAAAGAGTCATACGCATGATGAATGATATGGCCTTTAGGTTTCTCTCGTTGTCCTCTCTCTTTTTTTATTATTCTCTCTCCCAGTGTAGTTTATTCTCTCTCTTTATTTCTCCCCCTCGTGGCCCTCTAGGTATATCAGAGTGGCGCATGACAGTGATGTGTTTTAGGCCTAAATTAACCCATTTACTGTGTCCTTGACCAAACCAAGTCATTCATCTGTTACTAGTGTTTTAGCGTTGCCGGGGCCTACCAGCCAACTACATGAAGTACATGGAACATAGAAGCATGTTAGTTACTTGACTGAGGGAACACTTAAAACCCTCTCGACTCTGACTCTGTGCTGTTACTTTCTGAGCGCCGACTTAATTTCCCTCTTTGACATCATTGATAGTTTCAGGAGGTGGAATTGATCTTAATGCGCTCGCGTTAAACTCATATGTGCATTACTTTGCGTTACTGATATTCCAGGACTCACTTTACATACATGCTAAATCACAGATTTAGTAGCCATTCAAACATTTAGTGTTTTATGTCAGCCTTTCCGGGGTAAAGTGTGCATGAGCTCGGCACTATGGCTGCGTTAGAAAGTTGCAGCAGTCCAGCTATGTTCATCAAAGCCTACTATTTCTCATGTCTGATGGGTAGTGGATAGAAACAGGATGAGAAGCACTACTCTAATCTTAGTGTTGTCTTTCTGATGTGTAGTCTTTTCTGGTCTTGAGTCAAAGCTGTTACTGTAAGGTTCTCCGCTCTCATACAAAGCCTTTATGGTGTTCCTTTTCACTGCTGTGAAGATGCAGACATCCTTCAATTACTTCAATTATACTCCTCTGCTCTAGCTGGAATTCCTTTCTTCTCCCTGTGTGCTAGTGTTTCTGTCTCTCAGCCTTTGGAGAAGGTTAAAATCATCAACAACCTGGCAGACTGTACAGTACGCACTCTTCATTTCTCCCCCTTTTTCTGTCTGTATTTGCCCACCTCTCAGTTACAAACTACCGAGTGCACGTTGAGCCGCCTCAGTGAAACCTTGGATCAGACCCAGAGCAGTCTGAAGACTGAGAGACAGCAGAAGCAGCAGATCCAGGACCAGTTGCACCAAAGCAACAAAGAGGTAGAACGTCTTCAGCAGGAACTGACTCATGGGCATCACACTACTGAAAAAAGGGTAATTGGTTTCTTCCTCAAGGTCTTTATTCACATATTACATTATGAATTCTTGTAAAACCTTGCTTGTCCAATTTTGCCGTTTTAGTGTAGCAATTAAAGTGAGACAAGCACGTTTGACTTTCCTGTTGTTGGCTGTGTAGTGTTGACATTGATACATTATTAGCAAGTTGCTTACATGGTCAAAACACGTTTTCTACAGAAAATGGGCGATGTCAGTGTGAAAACAGATAAAATGAAAATACGCAGGATGGAGATGAAATATAATATTCACTTTAATGTAATGCATTGTCTTTTCCCACAATGGGCCTGATAAGAGGGGTCGCACAGGTGAGGTTTCATTTAAATATTCTTTTTTCAAATGTAATATTCACTATGACAGGCATTGTCTATTCCTACAATGGTGCTGATAATAAGGTTTTAGATAATAGTTAATAGGATGTTCAGATATTTAGAGGATTATTAAAGTGCACATTTTTGTAGAAGACAGAGAAAAATTAGCATTATTCTGCAAAAATTAGATTTTCAGTTAGCGCTAAAATAAATTTCAGAATAAGATGTTTGCAGATGCTACCTCTCCTTTTAGACTTGTTTCTGTTTTTTTTTTCTTTCTGTGATAATGCTTGCTGGTTTGTATTGCCAGGTTGGAAAGATACTTGCAATTAGTGAATTTCAAGGTCTGAGGGAAAAAAAAAAGAAAGACACCTACAAGGTTCATTCCTTTTCACTGGCAGTCCAATTCACTAATCCTATTTTTTCAGACTATCTTTAAGGTTAGGGTAAGGGTCGGGAGTTTGTTGGATATCAGTGAGGTTATTGTTGTCAGTCACTCGGTTTATAGAGCACTTATTTAAAAGACCAAATGCTCTGTAGCTGATGTAATGCAGTAAATGAGCTTTGGTGAAATACAGTGTTTTAATTAAAACTTTTTGACTAATTCACTCTGGAGGAGTTAACATTAATTAATATGTCATCTGAATAAGCTATTATTAAATACTGGACAGCTGTATTAAATTAAACAGAACATGTAAAATTCTCTTCTTGATGTCTACATGTGAGGTGTGTGTATGTGTGTGTGTGAAGTCGTGTCTTTCATGTTCATGCGCGTTGGTTAAGTCAACGGATGGACCATTACACACTGTCCAGAGATCTGGTTTCTACTCCACATCTGGCTCTGCTTTGTGGACCAAAACTGCTTTTTTTTTCAACTTTCTCTCTCTCGCTCTGTGTGTCTCCCACACACCCACGCACACACTCACTCCCTCCGTGCGCTCATTCATTCGTGCACACTTCATTCCGCCGTTGTAGGGGCAGTGGTAGTGGTAGGTGTGTGTTGAGGGGAGTGAGTGTGCCTGCTTCCCCTTGAATGTAAGTGAAACTGAGAGAACTTTATATTAAGTATTTTCCTCTGCAGCTCTAAATGTCCTAACATTAGCACAGCTGAACAAACACGCTCCCCTTCATGTGAAATGTACTCTGCTGATTCACTCTCCCTCTCACTCTCACCCCCGCGCACTGAGGATTCTTTTCTCAGAAGAATAGGATAGCAGCTCGCCTTTTTCTGTAGAGAATGCCAGAAAGTGTTCCACAAACTTGGGAAAGTAGGATCAAAGAAGAAGACGCACTGGTGTGACATGGTGGTCCCGCAGGTCAACCCTCCACTGCTGCATTTTTAGTTGGGGGGCCAATATTTCTGCTAGAATCTACCTAACAACTAACACTCAACCCGAAAAAGATGTTTGCTTCTTTTACATACAATCCTGTATAATCTCGTTTTAATCATGTACCCTATATTTCTTTGTATCCTTTTTCTCTTGATGCCCATTGGTGGTTCTTTTCATCTCACTAATCACCATCATACAAATGGCCACATGTTACAATAGCACTAACATATGTTTTAAGTATTATTCTGGTCCAAACGTCCCCACTGGGGAACTTGAGAGTGGTAAAGTCATTAACATGACAATGGGCCCTTTTTTTCTCAGAGATGATCTGCTTCATCTCCCCAGGACCAAAAAACAAGTCACATGAAGGGTTCTCTGGAGGGTCTTCTGCTAAATGCTCAGGTCATAAAAGTACACAGGAGGGATATAGGGGAGGAGAGGGAGAGAAGTGATGGTTCACGCCTCCAGGGTTGGACTTGGACAAACATCGTCCTACTCACAATACTTTACAGCCTCTCCGTGTGGCGTACTGACTCTTCTCTCTCCATGCGTTCTCACTTGATCTTACTTATTGCTCATTTCTTTTCTTGCCTTGCCACTTCTT
Organism: Microctenopoma steveboyesi; assembly: GCA_032359275.1. NCBI lineage: Eukaryota > Metazoa > Chordata > Actinopteri > Anabantiformes > Anabantidae > Microctenopoma > Microctenopoma steveboyesi. The sequence goes on along the minus strand of JAUMHF010000012.1, from coordinate 19,745,224 downwards.
CCTTACTCTCCCCCACCACCGCCAACCCACCCCCAACTGTTCAAATAATATTTCTTCCCCTCCTGTCCTCCTCTCCCCCCCTCTTCTTTTTCCCTCCCTCTCTTTATCTTGTCATTGCCTGTCAGTAGGGATTCTATCTGAGTCTTGTGTTGCGTGCGTATGTGTGAACACATTGAGACTGAGATACACTTAAGAGCTCATTGATTTAAAAATACCTTCGATATTGGAGGTCCCCTCCTGCAGATTTGTTCAGGAGCTTATCACATGCGCATAGACATCCACGTAGAGATATGCATAAACCAAAGCACCACTCCAAAGTTTCTCCTTAAACTTTGTGATTGACCTAGTTAGCGCGCCGTTTTGACAACTTGTCTGTTTTGACACGACATCCTCCAGTGTTTATCAACATCCATTCTGCCTATCACACGCTCACATTGGGAATTTGTGCACACACATGCACACACGCACACACACACACACACACATTAAAGGTAAATCAAGCTGAGATTTAAAAATTGTCAGGAAGCAAGTGTTGTGTTTGGTGAATACTTGCTATTGTAATGGTAGAAATGCTCTGGTCACTTTTCTGTGCACTTATTTATCTGGCTTCTATGGAATACAGAACCTGCATTATATCTGTCCAGGGTGTGTATGAGTTGTATTTTTTTCCCTCTCTCTCCTTGCCGTAGCTCAGGTTTGGTGTGTTTAGTAAGGCTGGCTGCTGACGGCCAGAGGTGAGAGGTCAAAGAGCCAAGTTAACTCCATCAATCCCCTTGGACAGTTACAAACGAGCCCTCAACTCTGGTCAAAACAATCCCTGGATCATGCAGGACAGGAAGGAGGTGGGGAGGGATGGAGTAGGAGAGCGCAAATATTTGACTCAGTTCGGCATGAAGGGCAGAAGTGGAAACTGTGTTGAATGTGTATACCAGCAGCACAAAGTACACTGAACAGTTTCTTTCCTATTATTCATGTTGTCGAGCTACTGCGTTTCTGCATAGTGTTAACCACTACACCTGAGCCGCAAATGACAACCTCTGCTTTCTTTCTGAGGGGATCTAGTTGGCATTTTAGCTCTTAGAGGTTTTAAGGAAATCTTGAGCATCTTAAAAAAAATCTTAAGCAGGTAACAGAATATGTCAGGAACCGATTTCTATTAAATTCGACAGTGCATATTGGCAGATAGCTGGCCGCGTCGACTGACCTCAGAAATGAGAAAAACCTTGACAAAACACAGATTCAGCAAACACAGATAGGAGCGATAAAAAAACATCAAAGACATTTTTTTTTTCCCCAGACAACTTGTTGGGAATTGCACCCACGCGAAAGAATGTGCACTCAGATTTGGCACAAAAGTGAAGTGGGTAATTAGTGAAGGTCACCAAGGAAACAGGCAAACAAAAACAACTGTATACTCAGTATTACTGTATGTAGTATTATTGTGTTGTTTAACATGCTTCCACAAAACTTTTTCTTTTTTCCAGATACAGAAGAGAGAGATGAAGATATGTGCGCTGGTGAAGGAGCTCACGGAGAGTAAGAAGCAGCGCTCTGATTGTCAGAGAGAGGTGAAGACAAGACGTTTCTTTGTTCTGCTCGTGATTCACGTTAATGTTAACTACATCAAAATAATGATTCTCCTATCAAATAATGTAACCACCAGAACAAAAGTTTGATAATTGAATCAGATTTTTTATCAATTAAGTTAAACATTTTGTACATTAGTGAATCCTGAGTGATTTTTTTTCTTTTTATCCAGGATCAACAACATGGATTTTGCTTCTCAGAGTGTTATTTAAAGTACAGGTTACTTTCTTGTTGTTCCAATGTGTATGTTTGTGTTCAAATGTCATGACATCGTGTTTTCCCAGTTGCTCAGAAGAGAGCAGGATTCAGCAAGACTGTGCGAGGAGAGGGATGAGCTGAAGGTTAAGATGGAGTGCCAGAGCAAAGAGTGTGTCCACCTCAACCAGACCAGAGAGGGACTGGAGGCAGACCTGGCTCGGAGCCACCTGGAGGTGCACCTCTCTGTCTCTCTGCATGTGTTCATGTGTCTGTTCATGTGTGTAGGTCAAACATACGCAAGCAGAATCTAGAAGTAAAGATGCATACTGGGCTAAAACGATGTTTCCTCGCGCTTAGGTTCGAAGCCGAGATGAGTTAATTGTGCAGCTACGAGCTGAGATGAAGGCAGCTGAACAAAAGCATCGAGGGACACAGGGACAGGTGTGGTGGTTTCTTCCTATCTACTGTATGTTAATTTGCATTTTATTATATCTGCATCTGTCCTGATCAGTGTAATTCTATTTGGGGAATTGTGGATATTCACATATTTAATTTACGAAATATAATACCCATATTAAATAATACAAAATTAGCTTCTCTTAGCCGTGTTTTGTGTGAAATAGGTTCAGGTATTTGCATGTGTTGCATGAGTTTTTGTCTCAGGGCTTAAATTCAATTCTAGGTAGCACTGCAAGGGTATTAAACGTGTCTTACTATTTTTTTCATCCTTTCAGAGACTAGGTTGAGTGAGCACCCCTTTTTTTTCATCACTGCCCTGCTTTACACACACAGAGTTGCACACATCCACCCAAGGGAAGTGCCCAAACTTCCACTGTTGGCTACCGAGCAGCTCCATTTCAGCAACGGGAGGTGTAGCACCTTCCTCAAAGACTTCTCAAAAGTTAGAGCTAAGAAAAGGGGAATCGTTACTCATTCATGTCTGCTGTGTCCACAATTTCCCAGCCGATCCTGAAACTAAACCGGGAAACTCTGACTCAAGGCTTATTCCTTCTTTTTTAGGCTAGTGCCGCCCCCTCACTGTGTTTTCTGCCTGGCTACGTGAAGTTGTTCCATCTCCATTTTCTTGTAAGTTTGACCCTTGTCTTATTGCTCAGGTGGCAGAACTGGAGAGTGACGTAAGACATTTGAACCACATGGTCAGAGGACATCAGGAAGACGCCCGTCAGTTAAGCGTAAAGATCAGAGACATCGAGCACCGCGACAACCAGAAGGAGAAGGAGCAACAGGAGCTACGGGATCGGCTTCATGTTAGTGAGCAACAGGTAAGTAAGAATTCTCTCCTCTCCTCACTCGTCCACACCCCTACAGGTGAAATCTATAGATGTTTACAATAGAAAAGCCTTGCAGTCCACATACATACTGGATATTGCCATTTATATCTTCTAAGTTACCAATCAAAGACAAGATCAACCCTCTGTTTGTCAGCCTCTCAGCGGGGCACAAACAATGAATACAGATGGAAACATACTGTAGATGAAGAGGAGAGGAGAATAAAGTTCTTATCAGCCGGGGATTCACTTGGGTGGTCATGTGACAGTCATGAACACTGAAACGGCGGGACAAATGAGGTTCGTCAGGTCACGGCGGTCAAAGCGATGTGTTTTCTATCATGTTTAATGAATGTTATTTGTTTCCCTAAAGCACAAGCTACTGATTATGGTCACAAGAAAGCCATGGTGTTCCCATTAAGCCTTGTTACAAGGCCTTTCATCCAGCCACAGAAAGAAATGATAGATCCACCATTAGCATTTGGACTCTCATGTAGTTGATACATCAAAGGGAAAGAAATATACAATTACAGACGAGGACAAAGTAAATAGGTAAAGGCAGCACACACGCACACTATAAAGTAATGTGTGTGTTTAATAGCGTGACTTTAAAACTGTTACAGTGGGTAAAACATTTGCTATTAGATTCAAGCGTTACATGGTTTTAAAGAGTCCACACCTGCACAATACCTTCTCCTCTCCTCTACTTTGATTCTCTTTCTTCCTCTGCATGAGCAATTCTTCTACTCAGTCATGCTAGCTTCTACCCAGTGTTAGTCTTAGATGGGCTCAGTTAATCCCTGGTTAAACCAAGCTGCAGTGAACCACTGAAATCTAACTAGTTGGCTGTCATTAGTTGTAAACTCCCATTTTCTGATCCAGATTACAGCAGGATTAATGTGGATGAACTCAAGATGAGTGTTAGAGCGGGTTTAACTTTCTCAACCTCTCCCCTTGAAAGGTGAGCTATGCTAGGATTCCTAGTGTAACACCAGGATTAAGCGTGGTTTCACTTCCTAGGTTTCCCTTTCAATATGACAGAGGTTACTGTAGAGCAGCATGTTAGATAAACTAGCATCTGTATATTTTCCTCTATTTTCACATATTTAATAATTACAAAGCAAGCTAAAGTATCCTGTTCCACTGCTTGTGGTGTTATGATAGAAATAACAGTGGCTAGTTTCACAATTTCTAGTGTTTATATCTTCTTTTACGTTCCCCGCATTAAGGCTTCCTACTGCTTTATTCATCAGTTATTTACAACGCATCAGCAGCTTAATGGAACCAAGGAGGAGCTGAGAAATGCCAGTTTGCAAGCCCAGGAGCAGAAAGAAACACTAGCAATTCTGAAGCAAAAGTACACTGCAGCAGTAGAAGAGGTGCATAGGGTTCAAGGGCAAGTGGAACATTCGGAAGAGGAACTATGTTATTCACAGCAACAGGTACAATAGATTAAACTTCCATTTGCTCCAGACATATTTTATGATTTATTTGCAGCACACCTTTGGTCCTGTGAGTAAAAAACACAGTGTAAAATTCTACCATTAACCTGTTCGCTATGTTTAATGTTTGTCAGCTAAGAAAGTCCCAGTTAGCAGCTCAGTCAGTGAAGGAAGAGTTGGCTGAACTGGGGCGGCGCTACCAGGAAAAGGTTGGCCAGTGGGAGACCTCACAGGAGGCTCTTGACCAGTTGACAGATGAGCTCCAGGCCAATCAGAACCTGCTGAGGGACAGTCGGCAAGAAGTAGAGGATCTGAAGGAAAGCCTGCGGGAGCAGGTGGGCACGCTGGAACAACAGGTCAGGACACAAATGCACACATACAGAGCAGACGTTGTCATTTTCCCCTCTGGGCATATCTATCATAATATATAACAGTAATAAAGAATCCTAACCTCGTGTGTAACAATATAACATGCTTCATTGTGCAAGTTCATTCCTAATGTAGTAATGAAGCTCGCCATGATGAGGATGATGATGATGATGATGGGGTCAGTCAGTTAGACACTAAGGGGTGTAGTCCTTCTTTACATGATGTTCATTGTTCATATTGTTTGTATGCATTTTTAAGGATGTAGTTTTCATTGGATGTTTCCTGGGTTCTCAACGAGAAGATGTGGATTGCACGCCTAAGAGTTTACGTTAACTCCTAAGACGGATTTCTCGGTCCTTGCGTTAGCACCCAGGTGCCTGCCTGCTCTATTAATGTTGTGTGAGCACGTGCATGGACATATTCCTCTAGGTGTGTGTCGGTGGACACGCGCATATGTGTACGTCTATCGTAGTGTGCACTTGTGCATGTGTTCAGTGGCGTGTGTCACTTAATCTTTTCTCCTTCTTCTTTCTGTTTTATATTTACTACGTCAGGCAACAAATGAATCATCTTTATTACGGAGAAATTTAATTTGGATGATCTTAACTGCTGCCGCCAAGGTCAGACGGGCAGAATGTCATTTTAATCCAATCAACTTTAATCTGTTGGTTATAAAAGAGTTAGGCTGTTGAAGAATGGCTGTATCTCTGGCCCTTTATCACACTCGCTAATGACTTTGATTGTGAGGCACCTATCAAGAGGTTAGGGGTTTCTTATGGAGCTTCACGTCTTGCTAATTATCTCCCTCATGCCACTTTTGGGCTCGGCTAACCCCAGAATGCACCCTTTTGCATTTGCATTGAAAAAAATTGATGATTTCTGTTTTAGGTTGTTTACATTTTGGCGTAGAAAGCCTAGAACAAGCAACGTATAATAACCATTTCTGCTCTCTGCTCATAGAAACTGATGTTAGAGCGTGACCTACAGCTATACGAGCAGAGTCATTCTCATTCTGATGACGAGTACCTCAGCCTGGCAACACACAGTCAGCAGCTACAGAAAGTGAGGTTATACGTTTCCTGCATGTAAAGATTGCTTCTAGTTTTTTATGGTTAAGATACATAATGCAGATATTTCAGCATTCAGATGTGCTCTTATAGTTTGATTGTCAAAAATGAAGCTGCGTACCAGCATCCTCATTTTCTATGTGTGTGTCTTTTCAGCGCTGGGCTGAGCAGGTGGAGCGCAGTGCGGAGTGTGAAAAGGCTATTCTTCAGATGAAGTCAGAGCTGGAGAGACAGTAATAACAGAGTCTATAAAACTCTCATTCTCCTCTGCTGATCTGGGTTCCTGTCCTTGTCTTCCCTCTCATGCCCTTCCCATCTGCCTCCACCCCCTATTCTCACTCCTTTTCTTAACAGCCTACTTAGCAACTGACACACAGCAGCAAACTATATGTTGCATGTAAAATTTATTTACATTGTTTATTTTAATTTATCTATTATCTGAAGTAATTCAACTTTATTTTGTGTTTATTGGTGTTATGACCGACTGGCCTGTCACTCTTTTCTGTCCAACCCATAGAACCAAGGAAAACACAAGTCTGAAGCAAAGTCTTGTTGCCTCCCACCATGCATACCTGAGCCATCGCAGCCAGCTGGAACAGGAAGTGTTGCATCTAAAAACGGAAGTGGGACGCGTCGAGCTTAAGCTGGCGAACACCCAAAAGGTATTTAAGTAAGGAAAATCAGCTGATCTGTCTTCTAATTAAGAAAGTGACAAATAATTTTCATCTTTTTCCTCTCAGCTTTTGAATTCAGAGGTCTCGTTCACTGTCCTTCATTGTTACCTATGCGTAAATCTCATGCTAAGAGCATGAACTAAGGACTCAATTCAAGATCCCAACGAGGAGTACTCAACCCGCCTCCATCAGCACCACACATCCACCACTTATGATTGTCCTGTGATTACTTGGCAGAAAGAAATTGCTTCGCCATTAATTAAAGCACCAAATGGTGCCAAGGCTGCTAAAATTGACTCCAATTAAGAGCTCAATGGGACACTAAATATTCAAATTACTCAAAGTTGTGACTGTAGCCTGGCAGAGTGCCAACATTGCTGGCAGTTATAGACACATTGTGTGTGTGTGTGTGTGTGTGTGTGTGTGTGTGTGTGTGTGTGAGTGTGTGTGTGTGTGTGTGTGTGTACCCTTGCATGTGTAGGGGAGCATTTGCTTTGCACATTATACATGTACACTCATGTACACTCAGCAATCTATGTAAGGAAGCTATAGAACATCACAAACTCTGATTGTGGGGTAGCAGGGCGGCGCAGTGGTTTTGCTTTCAGGAAGCAGTTTCTGGGCTCAATCCTGCTGACCAGCTCGGTTCTTTCTATGTGAAATTTACATGTTCTGCTCCCGAAGGGTTGTGTGCAGGTTATGTTGCCCGACAACTCTAAGGTATTAATGTAAGTGTGAATAGTTTTCTGTCCATGTGTCATCACAGTCTAAGATAAACAGGCAACCTGTTCAGACTCTACCTCACCTGTATACCCCAACTGGCAATGGTAAAACCCTCTTACGCCGATGTGGGTATTGCTAATAGAAGGATGGAGAGTCTGCATACATATATGTGTATATATATATATATACACACACATATATACATATATATATATATATATAATGTATTAATAATGTAGACTTTTAGGGCTTTGCTCAAATGCTTAGTTACTTTGAGTCATTTCAGTAGTAAAAGAAAGAAAAATCACATTTATTTTTTATTAATACATAGATAACAATCCTATTTATGCCTGCTTGAATAAATGGAAAACCAAGCAGTGAATCAAATTGTAAGTGGTCACTCAAAACTGATTTTACAGTCCTTGGTATGATCTGAACAACGTCAAACGTTACACACATGCATGCTGTAAGCATACACACGTGAAAAAGTCACTGATTCCCTGTTCCTCTTGGACCTTTCTTATGCTGCAGGTTCACATGGATCTCCTCAGGCACTCAGCAGAGGAGCTAAAGGGAGCCCGGCGGGAAGTTTTAAGGAGGAGCGGGGAGGTAAATGTACAGAGAGGAGAGGTGCTGAGACTTCAGGACAAGTTACAGACGGAGGAGGACAAGTTGGGGAGTGCTGTCAGAGAGAAACAGAGTCTGAGCAACTGCATCAAGCAGCTGAGCCAAGAGCTGGAGGAGCTGCGCAGCAAGCACCGAGTGACAGGTAGCAATCAGTCAGTAAATCCGCCAGCTCCCCATTATGTCCATCTATCTTCCCATTTATCCATCAGCTGATAACTTTACGTCAGCCGCAGACACAAGTTCATATAGATCCTACCTGTTCATTTAGAACTAACCTGCTGCTGACTGGTAACCTTGCAGGTTTTCAGCATAAACGTTTTCACGTTCAACAGTTGAGATTTTACTTCTGTTCTCTGTGATTCTCTTCTTTTCCCGCTTCTAATGTTCGCTGACTGTGAACATTTGCTTGCCCCTGAACCTTGTCACATTCTAGCGGAGCCACACAGTGGTCCCTGCCTTTTGTTTGCGCTGCTGTTGGCTCAATCAGTTAGCTCAAATTAGCCATCAGTGGTGCAGCAGTGTGCTGATTCGTTGGCTAGATGTCTGCGCCCAACTCACACACACACACACGCACACACACACACACACCCAGCCTGTGGATAGGGGTTTGATTTAATGGCGCACTGCTTTAGCTGTATGGTAATGATCTGGTTTATGTGTCTGTGCATGTGTGTCTGCGCGTGCCTGACAGTGGCCTTTGTAGTAGTGTGTCTGCGGGAATAGTGATGGCTGGGTCTCTCTGAACACAGAAATGTCTCATTAAGAATTAACGTACACATCTACGGTCATGCCAGGCAAGCACCTCGCATGCATGTGTGCACGTGGCCATTTCACCTAACTCCCATTGCTTTAATTAGCACATACACACGCTCTCAGAGGTACAAATACACACAAACACAATCACCTATTGTCCTCAGAGAGATGAATCTGAGGTCTCTCTCTGTGGTAGACAGTGGCTGGCTTGCTCGGTGAACACTGCTCATTAACAAGATAGAGACAGAAGGACATTGCTGTGCAGCTTGGCCTTTGTCTGCGATCAAAACACATTCCCTCAACTCTAGGCTCCACACAAAACCACATATTATTCAGCTTTTACCTTCAGCAAATACAATCCAGCAATGCAGAGCCTATTGTAATGACTTAAGAAGAATCAAGATGCATTATTATAACAAAGGAGGCATTGTTTACCTGGATATAGCAGTGGCCTGAATGGACTGGATGAGGAGTCAGCTGGAGAAATTACTGTCACGCACAAAAGGCCTTTTTATTAACATGAAGCCTCTGTTGAGGTTCTTTCTGTATTTTGAAAACATTGTTTTGAAGATTTCTGCTGCGTGATGTCATGATCATCTGCTCTAAGATCGAGTGGACTGTAAAAATATATTGTTGAACGGCAGACAAATAAATATATGAAAAATATACATATACAAAGAGGTAAAGTTGCTGTATTTTCTATCTGACATCGATGTATATGGTCAGTATTGATTATTTTGTTGCTGTCTGAGATTTAAAATTAGTCACTTTTACTGCTAGTGTCTAAATGATTACGGAATTGGCCCTTGTAGTAAGTGTCGAGCATTTTTATTTATTTGTTTGTTTATAACTGTGGTAGAGATTTGATGGATATTGTATTAAAAGATCCCTGTGGCCAGATAGAGACAATGTCAAAGACAGAGCGGATAGGAGGATGAGTTGGAAACCAGGGAAGTGTCACACAGATGAGATTGAAGCGTCTGAAGGCAGCTGGATTCAATCAGACTGTGTCAGGAGAAGATGAAGAGAAGGAGAAAAAGAAGTGATTAAAAAAGAAGAGGGAAGAAAGTCCTTAAACATGGCATGTGACTGTATGTGTCACATTTAATGTCACTCCTCGACAGCATGCATTTTCCGCATGGTTCACAGCTCAGTAGATTCCCTGACAAAACCACAGGAACGGCATATGGTGCTAAGAGTACACTTTGATGTAGCACTCATTTATGTATGTAATCTAAACCAGTCATAGTCTCAGAGAGAACATATTGTTTACACAGATAATGGATAGAATTTAGCAGACAAGTCATTCATTTTAGAATTTTATTAATGAGTTTAATGTAAGATTGTGCGTGGTATAAACTAAACGGCTTGTTAATTGTCGAGTGGAGAAGTTTTTTTTCATCAACATTTAAAGGGGCTCATCTTTCAAATATTCAAACATGACTGACAGTGTTGTCTTACATCTTAAATAAGATGTGTTGTAAGGTTTGCCGTAATGTGAAATAAATGTGATGCTGTATGACAACAAATGAAATAACAGCATAAACAAAAACATAATATCCATATTTCCACACTTCCACAAAAACAGAAATGTGATATTACCACCCCTCTGTGCTGCTGATGTGCATTTGCCTAAAGATGATGAAATCATTATTGTGTGTGTGTGTGTGTGTGTGTGTGTGTGCCAGCGCGTGCATATGCATGCATGTTTGTGTGCTGCTTTCCAATCTGGATCCCTGGACGCACACATGCACAGACCTCTCTCCTCCAATTCACCTCTATTACTAGCTATAATCCCATTTCACACTCTATCGATCCCCAAAACTGTTGTTCACCGGAACCAGCAGCAAACACTGGCATTTCTCCCCATCATTTCACCACCATTGTTCTTTATTACACAAAGAAGTCCCCCTTTGCCTCAGATCAAACTCAGCCCTGCCGAAATATGAATTATAAATGTATGGCTAATAAAAGAGAAGGGGGGAGAAAGGAGAGAGAGAGTGGGGGAGAGAGATAGAGATAGAGATAGAGAGAAGTGGTTGGTAGAAACATCAGAGAAAATGACTCCTTTACAAGAGTCTATTGATCAGTTTCTATCAAAGGGGGATGTCAGACATGAGATTACCTGGCAGTTTGAGCATTAGGTGCCGTGTGTTATAGCCCCGGGCCCTTGTACCACTGCCAGAGGATTGTAAATAAAGCGGAGAGGAGAGAGCAAGAGGGGAGTGCGTTGGGGTGTATGTGCATGAGTTTCAGATTCTGTGTGTGTGTTAGTCTTTGTCTTTGTAAGTGTTCACTGTTGTGTGCATAAGTTTTTTGGGGTTTTTTTTCTTGTGGTGTATTTGTGTGCCTGATGGTGTGCGGCTGTGTGCTTGCACCTTTTGGCTTATACCCAACAGCAGTGTTGCAAGCCCATGAAACTTCACAAAGAGAGAGAAGGAGTCTTGGGAGGCTTTGGGACGCCTCTCGGGAGCACCTTAGCCCGTACGAATCCTCCAACAAAGCCAAAGGAAGCCCCTATGAAGCCTTATGAAGCTTTTATGAGGGCCAGGCAGGGCCCAGGCAGGGCCCAGCCTAGACCCAACCACTGATTCAGGGTTAGCTGGGTTTTCATCCTTCTCATGTTAAAGGTTAGCTGTGAGAGCGGGGTAATCTGACCACAGATCTGTGATTATAGACTGATGCTGTATGATGGTCTTTGAAGTTGGTATGAAGGGGCTGAATGAGAGATCGAGAGAGAGTTAGATTATGAACCGATGTCACACCTTAAGCTGTGAAGCCAGAATAAAAGGGTCAAAAAAGTTAGAGAATGAGGGACCCAAGATCTTTGATTGTGGACTAATGTCATAACTTAACTCGTGAAGCCTCTTAAAACATGTTGTAAAAGACCCCAGGACTCCGTATATGAGCTGGTGTTCTTCCTCCAACTACTGTGAAGTCTAAATCCCAAATCCTTTGCAGGACCTTGTTTAGGTGAAAAATGTCCGCGGTATTTGCTCATCAAGCTTTGCTAAGCTAAATATACTGCCTAAATTATCTTTTGTCTAGAGCAAATATGTGTACGTGCTGCTATTTGCTTTTTGCTTTTGTGTGTTTATCTAGAAAGGTGACGTTTTGGAGCGAGTTGTGTGCACTTAATTCTGCTTGTGTGTCTGATTTGTATGTGTGTGTGTGTGTGTACCTCTGCCTATGTCTGTTTAGGTCCAAATTGGGGAGTCTGTGTAAACGGTGTGTCCGTGCAGCTAATTGCTCTCTCTGTGGCCTCCCCTGGCGGGAAGTGTCACTGAGGTCACCCCAAAGCTAATGCCTTGAATGTGAATTTGCTCCCATGTCCCAGTTTTTCACACCTTTACTTGATTATTGAGATTCATAGGAAAACATTCACCTTGAGTTGCAGTGAAATAGCCAAGGTAGGGCACATACATACAAATAGAAGTGTTTGTGTATTGTTAAATATTTAAAAATTCCTGTTGCCACCTCAATTTTCCTGGGGCTTACGGTTGAACAGTTTAGATCCCGCGAAACTATAAATGAATCATAGTTTTATTAAATGTGGATTTTCTTGTCTGTATTTCTTCCTTTCTAGTGCGTATCGGTTTTTATCTCGCCCCCTATTCAATCTGTAACACCACTGGCGTCACAGCGTGCTGCGTGGCCATAACAGCAGTACAGAAATACATTTAATATTTCTCTATTTCTGTTTCACACACCAAAATGCACTTGCACACCCACAGTGTCAAGGTCCATTCTGTAAATATTCAACACACCCATGCTCAGGAGCGTACACACCTCTACATATTCAGTGCTCACATCTTCTCAATATTCACTAGCCTTGGCCATCGATGGCTGACAGTTTATGTTATATTCAATGAATACTGAATTTAGTGAAAAGGTTTTAAGAGCTATGAAGAAACATTGACTCACAAAACAGCATACATACAGAAAGAAGAGGGGGGGGGGTCCTAAATTTCAAATTCAAACTGAAAAGGTCTGCAAAAGCAAACCTAACCAAGAAACCTGACTAGTGGTTTATTATGCATCCGCTCAATGCACTAAACTATTAAGTGTAGGACAATGGGGTTTTATTGCAAGTAGACGGAAGAGAAGACTGAAAAGGGAGTGTGATTGAAGGGCTGCAGTCAGGAGCATGGACTAAAGTGGCATGCTCAAGGTAAAGAGTGCCATCTATTGACAACGTCGGGAAGCACTGCTTTTGTCTCTCAACAAAAGGTCTCCCGCCCTGTCTAAGTGCAATCCGTTGATTCCTTCCTCCTCAGCTGCTGAAATGCATCCAGTGCCTCTTCTGTGGCAGAGCTCTCCATTTCACCTTGAAGGTGACTTCCAGTTGATATACTTTTGTTCCCTGCTACATGCTAAATTGAAGGAAAATCTATAATCACCCTCCTGTGTGTATGCACGTTTTGTAAATGATTCCGTTAACCTCAGGCGGCTGGAAGATGTAACGTAGAAGCACTGAGCATTTTATTTCTTTAAATACAATAAAAACGAACTCCATCTTAAAAACTACAACGTGGCTGGATTGTTTTCACTCATTTGGCCATTTGAATCACACCTTCTCTCTAATGAACGTTAACCAGGATTGTCTGAAGTGAACTGTTGCTCTTTATCTCCGTCTCTCCTGCACAGTGGAGGAGTTGGCAGCCCGTGCCGAGGAGGCGAGGCAGATGGAGGGGTGCCTGGATGAGGGAAAGCTAGCAGAGGAGAAAATAAGGTAAGAGGAGAGAGACTGAAAGAAGCTTCCTCTCTTATCCCATTTTCCATCGTCCCCTGTGTGCGCTCAGTAATCAGAAACATTTTTGCTTCTTTATGTGCGGCGCGCAGTAGTGTTTAACTGAACATGTGTTGAACAGAACAGCTCTAAGCTCTAAATATGTATGTGTCGTCTACAGAGCAAAATGACCACCTCATGAGTTACCTTTAACGTGAAGTTATGATTCTTTTACTATCACCGTGATCCCTGCACTTCAGCTGTAAGCGACCATTTCTAGTGAGTGAAAGACAAAACATGCGTGTTGATGGTAGACGGGCAGATGCTGGGCCACGGGGTTCATAGTTCAGAGGCGAGACCCCTGGTTGAACCCTGTGTGTCAACAGGACTGCGGTGATGACATCAGCGAGCATGTATCACCCAGTAGAGAGTGTGTTTGTGTGCGTCTGTTTGTGCACACATAGTTGTGGGTTGCGGCTTTGGCTTCGACATGACCTCACTGCAACGGTCTCTGTCTCAGGGAGTTTCTTGGTTAAGTTGAAGCCATGGAACATTTTCTTCGTCAACCGGCAATTTAAAACTCGGTGTGGAGCCTTTATAGGTTACATTTTGAATTATTACATTTTATTAGGTTTAAGCCAATTTTAGGTACTGGATGGTAAAACAATCGCTGTGTCTGCATATTATATCCATTTGCAAAATCATGCTGTTTACTGTTAACCCAGCATTATCTAATAACTGCAAAGACATGAAAGGTTTTTAAGCAACAACACCATACTAATGGCTTCCATCTGTGCTGTGGGAAATCCCCTCCTTTCTCCACAGGATGCCTCCTCTATTCCTTTCCTTTCTCTCTCTCCCACTCTGTTCATCCTATCATGTGTTCTCTCCATGGACCAATCTATCAAGCGTTCTCTTTCCTTTTTTTTTTGTTTTGCCTGTTCTGCTTCTGCTTTAACTTTTACTACTACTGAGCTTCTCTATTAATAACAGTTTTAAGTTTATCGCTGAAACGTGTAGTCAATTAATCCCTGTGTACAGACACAGACAGATTGTCAGCTACAATTTGTTTTGTTGATATATTTTAGAGTCTTGAATCCGATTAATCTTTTGAATAGATGATTACTACTTATGCCTTCGCTACTGCTAAGATGGACTCTCTCGTGCCTTTCTGAGTTTAGTATTGATGCTAAAAAATATATCATCTTCTCTGTGCACTGGTGGCCTATGGGTTTAAGGCGCTAATCATAAAACTGCAAGTGTCCCCAGTCTTGAGTACAGCTGGAGTGCAGCTTTGTTTCATGTCAGCGATCATCATACACGTGCCTCCTTTTCTGGCAACGTTACTATCCACGTCAAATAAAGATATAACAATAAAAAATGAGGCACAAATATCTCCAATTTTGAGTTGAAACAATTTGTCAATTACTCAGTCGACATGAAATCAATGATTTTCAAAGCAGAAATGCTCCAACATTCTGCACTCCGGGTTTCTGCAACATGCTCATTAGCTGGGTGTATATGTAGTAAATTGAATAAGTTGAATAAGTTTGAGTTTTGGTTTAGCAAATATAATTTAATGAAGAATAAAAAACTGTAATAGTAGAACTGTTATATGAGGTGCATAACTGATGAACAGTATGTGTACAATGAACAGTGAAACCAAATGACGCGATGGAGTGAGAGGCATAAATATTGAGCTGTACAGCTGTATGAGACAAAGGCCAATAAAACTAACAGTTACTGACTTCATGCCCCTCCTTTTTTTTTTACAGATTAATCTTTAGATTGCTGTCCCAAAACTTTTTTTTCCTGTAACACACATGAATATGTTAACTAGTGTATGCATAAACATATCATTTTATTGCTTTTAGAGGTGCGGGTCAAGTGTGGGGGTGTTTGTTTTGGTCTGTGTGTGTGTGTGTGTGTGTGTGTGTGTGTGTGTACAAGCGTTAAAGGGGCTGCGCAAGCTTTTGAGGCTCACTGAGCGGGCCGGAGCGAGGCTGTGGAGGGACGTTTGTGGAAATGGTAATCATTTGTCGTATTGATCCTGCTGTAGCCAGGCCAGTCGGCACACACGAACTCCCTCCCTGGCGCGCGCGCGCGCACGCACACACTCGCAGGCACTAACTGAGTCACATACACACAGGCGCGCAGTTGCGTGGCAGGAATAGACCCCTTCATATTGATCCCCTTCACATTCCCTTACCTCGGCTGCCACACACACTCACACATACACACCCACGCATGCATACTTACTCTTCTGCGTCTGCAGATCTGGATTTTCTAAGAAACGTAATAATCGGGTTAAATATTTTTTCTATGTTTTGAATTCAGGAGCTTTTATAGTGATGAAGATTCACGCAAGCTTTTAAAAATGACTCTAGAATGTTGAATGATGAGTGATAAGATGTATCAGAAGTGCATTAGATATCATATTCTTTTAGTGTAAGACCTTCCACTGTTTTTCTTCTTGTGTGCAGATCAATGGCAGTGAGCCTGGAGATGGAGGTGGCAGAGCTCAGGAAGAACCTTCGGGAGGCTGTCGATCACAAACTCGTGGCGGAGAGGGAAAAACAAGATGCACAGGACCAGGTAGATAAGCCCACAGCAGACCTGAGTGACACAGCCTCTGCAAATAAAGCGAGGCAGGTCGTTGTTTAAAGCGAACGGGGGCACTGCAGAGGTGAGGTGTTGGTCACCTGAGCCCTTAACTCTCATAGAATTTATGTCAGTTGTACCACATGTTAGTCATGCAGTTTGTAATTACCTAATCCCCCCCCCACACACATACACACACACTTTACCTACAGAATTATTTGAGCTTACTCCACTGCCCTACAGAATACTGAAATGCATATGTTAAGTTTCCTCTCCTCCCATGCCCTCTAAAGTCCCCCACTCCACCGCCACCCCCCGCCGTCTTGATGATTAGTGGCATATATCCGGTGCTAGAGCCCGGATTATCTTGTCCAAGACTGGGAGGGGTGTATGCGGGACCTAAACCTGGCAAGGTGATTTCAAACATTAATTCCTAGGTGTAATATTCCCTGATATTCCCTAATGTTCTGCCTGGGAGCGTCGTGGAACCTCAGGGGAGAGCGGTTGTCAGAGCTGAGCCGCTGCTGTACAAAAGCAGAATGGATAATTAAGGGTAAAGCCGGGACGGAAGGAAGCGATGTTCATTTAGATTCGACAAACTCCGAATTCAGTCTTAAATGTCCTTGTCCTTGTGCTCTCTCGTATATTGATTTTGCATTTAGTTCAGTGTCCTCTTAAAGTTTTAATTCTTGTTCTGTTCTTTCTGTCCTCTCTTCTCCCTCATCAGCGTCTCCCTCTCTTTAAATGTTACTATCCTTTTGTCACTTTTGAACTTGCTGACGCCGTCACAGCTCAGTAACGAAGATGGTTGTTTAATCTGTACATCAGACCAAATCACCACAGAACAAAGACCATTTGATCTTATTACGTCATTCTTGTTTTGGTCTTGTGCTGTCCTGCAGTAAACTGTTTGGGAGAGTGTGTCTGTGAACACTGCATATGTTGCATATGCTCCTTACATTTCCCTTCTGCATCTTCCATCATCTCAACAACAGACATACGCTTCAATAAATTTGACTCCAAAAAGTGTTTAAACGCCAGTGTGATGGCCGTTCTGACTAGAACTCCTTCATTAGGTCCCAATCTCTGTTATTGACCAGCAGAAGATGAATTATCCACTGGTGAAAAAAATCAAAGGGTTTGAAATGGTAAATGGTACACTACAGTGGCCTATAGAGGAAATCTATATTACAAATTGCCTCAGTGCACAGTAGCTGAACCTCAGATAGCTCTTTCGCTTTCACCGTGTATGTCTTTGTGTACCTGAGCGTGTGTGTGCCACATGAAGAGCATTCTTTGTGTTTGTGTCTGGTGTCTCTTTTTTGATATGAAGAAAAGGATTTGCATGTTATTTGCTAGTCAGCAATGTTCTTGCGTATGTGCTGCTCACCACACACACACACACACAAGCTACACTTTTTTCTGTCCTGCCCCTCTGCATGAGACCAGTTCAAATACAAGACTTGTTTTTGTGACTGATCAGATCACCCTCTCTACTTTTCCCTCTCCCTCCCTATTTCTATCACGCACAGACACACACACACACACACACACAATCACAGTCATTATCGTGTTTACCACAACTTCTTTTATCATAGAGTAAAAGATTTCAAACAGTTTTAATGAGAATTTGCAGAGACGTTTTCAAATGGCAGATTTTTATGAGTGTGTTTTCATGCTCATAAACTTTTCCCAGTTTCCCAAAGTCTTTACAACTATTGATGTCATCACAGAAATACAATTAGACAGTAGCTTTTAATCACTCTGAGTCAGTGGGGTGTCGGACTAGTGATTAGAGCGACAAGCCCGGGCCCGGCTTCAGTATCCCAGAGCAAGACACGAAATCAGAAACAGCTCTGAGACTCTATGTTTTTCTTTTACGGTAGTGGGAAGCACAGCTGCGCATATCTCACCTGTTACCTGTGTGTTTGTGCGTGCAGACAATGTATCTACAGTGGGGTGCGTAAGGTTGGGCAAGCTTGTCAATGTTCATGATTTCTTCTGTATAAAGTCCAACCTACTATAATTAGCTTAAATCACATGTGCTAGATCACTGTGTTTACACACACACACACACACACAAACACACACGTTTGATGATAGAGAAACGAGGAGAGACAAATGAAGCTCATTTGTTCAGCTGATGAATCAAGAGAATTGGTCCAATCGTCCGACTGTTTAACTGTTTAACTGTAGAACGGGCTCCGTATTTGCTGAAGGCGCGTGTGCTAATAAGGCTAAAGTGCTGTAATTCATTTGGGATGGACAGTCATTCGGGGTGACTAACAGCGTTTTGTTTTTGTGTTGACTCTGTGCATCTCTGAGCGGTCACACATTGACTCTGTTCTCCAGTCATGTAAAGAATGTAGATGCTAAATGGGATCACAGCCACAGCCAAGTCACAGTCACAGGTTTGAATGTTTCTAATAAGTATTGCAGCCTTATAAGTTACATGACATGTTTGCCTCTTTTCTCCAGCGACGTTGCTAACCAACATCAGCTGATGAGTGTATGGTAGACTGACAATAAACAACTAAATTACTCTTAAGGTTCTGGGTTGAGTGTTCTTCTCCAAGTTTCCTGTGGAAGAAGAAGGGAATACAATGCCACATTCTCAAACGCCATCTTGCTGTGAAGTAGCAGAGACATCTACTAAGACCGGTAATGTAGTTGTGCTCATGCAGGTTACATCTAGGATAGGGGATTTCAGTAATGGCATCCACTGATAAACAACCCAGCAGAGTGCGTAGGACAGTGTGTGATGAAAGGACTTTGGGAGAGGAGTCAGGCCATGCGGCAGCAGATGAAGGTAATTAAAGAAGCCATCATCAGCATCATTAATATGCTAGATCTGCTGTGGCCCACTGACTAGTCTAATGGAGAACATGTCATCATCGTCACCATTAAGGAGAGTGGGACACACATAAACACACGCGCGCACGATCTTAATGTTGGGTCACGCCATGATTATCACCATTAAGCCCAGAGTGAGAAGACCTGCTTAGGAAATCTCATTCTCTCCTGCCATCACACACACACACACACACACACACTTGTAGATCTTTAATTCAGACCCTGTGAGTGATAAGTATGCATATTTAAGTGATGTCAGGCCTGTTGGGTCTTTTAATTAGACAGAATGAATGAATGTTTTATAAAAATGTGTTTAACAATAAATGTGTTCATTAATTTGATGAGAGGATGTGCTCTCATGAGCTGAGTGGGACAGAGTAATGGCTCACATTCAGCTCGTGCGGTTTGATAGTGATGGTGGAAACAGCCAGGCTATGTGTTTCTGATTTCACCCCCCCACCCCATCCAAGTTTTCCTTGCTCATCCTAAAGAAACACTTTGAATTTTGTTTATCCCACAACCTTGGACAGTTTGGTCTCTTTTGGGGAGGGAATGCACTTTTGTCCTCCACAGCTAATGTGCAGTGTGATATTAATTCACAGAAAAGATGGAACGTCCCCACAGTTGTTTCTGTAGGTGGGCTTTGTCACAGAATGAACATAGTCAAGTTCATTCTGACAGTATGAGTTGAGAATAAAGATTTCCCATCTTGTCTCTTTTGTCCATAAAAACGGTGCTTTATCAAAATGATAAACACTGTCGCAGCAGCTGTAAAGATTCCAAAATCCTTCAACAGCACTATAGCAGCAAATTCATATTCTCTATCACAGGCCTAAAATGCCTGGTGATATCACCAAACTTGGTTATAAGTGTGTCCCAAATGCATTTTGTTGCCCCTTTTAGCCCCCATCATCTGCTAAAATATTTGTGCAACAAAACCAATCTAAATGTTAAGCAGGTGTGCTACGTTACTCCTCCCCCCTCTTGCTTTGCACCACCCATCGTGTCATCCCCCCCCCCCTCCCTAAATGTCCCCTCTCTCTCCCCCGTCTTTCTCTCTCGCACACACAAACACACTGTCCCCCCTCTTTCTCACACACCCTTTCGCTGCCTCCCTTGACACTGGTGGAAACAGAGTGATGATGTGTAATTTAGTCCTAATCACAACATCAGACTTTGCGCTGCGATTTACATCCCTCCACCAGCCGAGCCAGTCAGACAGTCAGGAGGGAGATGTTAATGTGAGACCGCAGGTAATTACTGCCATTACAGCTCGCCACAGATCCTGCCAGCGTGTGCATGCATGCGCTCGTGCACGTGGAGGTGTGCGCGGATGCACTGCGAGCGCGCCGCTGCTTCTGGAGCATTTGAATGCTATAGTTTGGTGTTTTTTTGTGGGGTTAACGTGAATTTCTTTTATGTGACGATGTGTTGATGCACGAGACATGAATGAGAACCTGGAATGAAATGAAACAACAGGGGATTTACAATATTTATTCCATTGTTAAATTAATGTAATTACAATTGATGACCTGACTCTTTACTCTTTGGAATTGATTGATTTGCTTGATGTGATTTCATTGTCTCCAATGTTTTTTTATTGCCCTATGTGTTGATTGCTTCCTATTCCTATTTCTTTATTGAGATGGAATTAAAAATGTAATTCTTTATTGGGTTAGGAGGTATAGGAAAAGCCACACTACCGATATGTGCACTAGTGCACTTGTTTGTGTTAATCACTTTTTTTTGATTACTCCAGCAAACAAAGTTCTGCTTCAGCAGAATCACATCTTATTATATTTGCCTGTTATTTAACTCTTAACACATCAGCAGGAAGATATTTTGGTAGACATAGTATTAATAAACAGACAAACTGCACACAGTACGCCTCGGACAGCAGTTGATATTTCGACATTTCTGGTTAATCATATGACATTTTGGGATTCCTAAATCATGCCCCACATATTGGGAACTTTTTTTTAATGTTTGTCCAACTCTTTTGTGGAAAGAAGGTATGGCATATCAAGGTGTTTCCATGGCGATAAGAGTAATGTGTCGGGGTCCCCAGAGTTTAGGCCTGGAAAGGTCCTGACTGATAAGCAAAAATGAAAAAGTCAGCGGTTTGGCCAGTGCCACCCCGTCCCCATTTTCACCCCACACCTGTCTTCCGCTCTTTCCAATCTTGTCCTCAGTCTTCTCCTCTTTCCCGTCCTCCATCTTTCTTCCTTTGCAGCCCCTTTATACCTCATCCTGCCATTTATACCTGTTTCTGGAAATGTCAACTCTGTCTTTCCTCATTATTCTCCATTTACCTAATTTTTATCTTGTGTTGCTGTTATGTTCTATGTTTAACATTTATTTTCACCCTTCTTGGCTTGACATCTATTAGAACCTCACTTACCCCCCTTTTTTGTAACCTTCATGTATTTTACACCTTTGCCTCCGTCTGCGCGCACGCGCGTGTGTGCGTGTGTGTGAGAGAAAGAGAGAGCGACAGCGAGAGAGACTTACATTCAAAGTTTGAGAAAGAAATGCTAGATGTTAATATTTACCATGAGAGGTTGTGCTTTTTTAAACTGGAGATCTTTGTTTTATTACTCAGGGTGAATGTTGGTTAAATAGATGCAATATTTCTGTCATTATCGTTTAAATTTTGTTATACATACTACTTACATGGTGATATATTTGACCGTGTACTGTCCTGTAGGTGGACACTCTGCAGTTGGAGCTGGAGGGGACTCGGTCAGACAATGCAAATATTCGTCATGAGAGCCAGCTGGTCTTGACTAATATCAACCAGTGGATTGCTGAACAGAAGTATGAATGCACTTATACATGGCATGTTTTTTATCTTTGATTGCACATATAATAAAATCCAGTGCAATTTTGCTTGTGCAGTTTTAGGTTGATGCCATATTTATGTCATATCCCTGTTTTTTTCCCCTCTCTGTAATTACACATCGCACAATTACACTGCATTTCTACACATCCAATACAGTACAACAATTTACTGCAAGAGACACTGTTCAACTAGGAAGTGTGTGTCCATGAGTGTTGTTTTCAAATTGTTCTTTCAGAGCTTCCAATGAGAGTCTCGCTGCCCAGATAAAGGCCCAAAACAAGGTGCTCCTCATAGTGACTGAAGAGAAAGAGTGAGTATGTCTTTTGGAGTAGAATCTGTATGTGTTTTAGAGAACTAAATATGGTTGTGTGTGTGTGTGTGTGTGTGTGTGTGTGTGTGTGTGTGTGTGTGTGTGTGGTTCAACTGTCTGTGACACCTGCCAACTATGTCACCTTTCCCACGTGAAGAATGTTTGATATTAGAGAGCAGCTGTGTCTCTGCTTGTAACGTGTGGGTCTGTACATGTGCTGGAGTGATTCAGGTGGACTCTGTGACACCTCGCACCTGAAAGCCCCCCACACACACACACACACACACACACACACAAACACACAAACATGACTTATTCCTCCTCCCAGAGATCAAAGTGGCCTGTTTGTCTGCTGTCACCCCCCTCCCAGCAGTGCTATACCTCTTTCAGCCCCACCCAGGAGCACTGGGAGCACCCATGTGTTCTGCCTCCCCTCTCTCTCTCTCTCTCTCTCTCTCTATATATATATATATATATATATATATATATATATATATATGAACTGACGTTGTGTGTGGGTTTTGTTATGGTAACAGACATTATACACTGGGAACAGACCAGCTACGTGCAGCTGTGTTTCACCGAATCTTCCTCCTCATTCTCAGCACTTTAAAAACACAAATGTGACTCTGCGTCCCCTCCCATCATATGAAACAATTTCCCGCTTCTGATGTGTAATAAACATCTGAACGAGAACTTGCTCTAAAGAACTAGCGGATAACAAAATGTCCAAATAAATGACCACAAGGGTAAGTGACAAACAACTGCAGACACACACTGCAGCGTTTCATTATAGTGTGTGTGTTTGTGTGTCAGAGATAATGGCTGAGCTGTTAGTTAAAGGCTGTTCTGGAAGCAGAGCAACACAGACACTGCTGCAGATGCTTGGCAGAATATTTTGTCTGTCATGTTAACAAGAGCCTCTTGATGATAATGGGTGTCTGTCTTTCTCCCCGTCTGCCTCTCTATGTATATTTCTCTGTTTAACTGTGGCTCCGCATCTCCCTCGCTTTGTCAGACATCTTCACGAGGCTAATGACACATTGAAGGCGGAGGTAAAGAGACTGGAAGAAATGGCGGATGAGAAGGAGAGAGACATCGAGCGCTTCAAGGTGAACAAGTGCAGAGTGGAAAAAGCCACGAACGACAAATAGGGAGAGACAAAAGAAAGCAGATCACAAACAGGTTTGTTTTTTCATTTCATAATCGTTTGCAGGCCCAGATCAGAGAGCGGAGCATCCAGCTCGACAAGAGAACGTGAGTCGCGTGTGCGTGCGTGTGTGTGAGTTTATCAGCTGATCGGGGCCCAGCATTAACATCCAACAAAAAGCGTTGCCCACCATGCTTCGCTCTTTCACACACAATCTAGCTCGAACAAAGCTGATGATGATAATAACAGCGGGAGTGCCAAGTTGTGAATGAAACACCCTGCGGGCCTAGCCACCTGTGTGTGCCCGTGGATGCGTGTGTGTGTGTGTGTGTGTTTGCACATGTTGTGTCTCTTCTTCAGTCTGAATATGTTATTCATGCTGGGCTTTTAACAATGATTACACTCCAATCAAGGGCCCATCCTCTCCTGCTTGCCACCCCCACGGCTGTCAAATAGCATTCATCAATAGAGAGGAGATATATTCATTATGTTCATTAAGGCAATGAGAATGAATGTGGCACAGATGGGATCGGGTGTAGGATGGAAGTGAGAAAGGAGAGTGTGTACCGTGTGGCAGAGGGTGTTTGTAGGGGCACCTGCCTGCAGCAGTGCTCGCCTTGTCCCCAGTGTGACCCCCTAAGGTCTCTCTCATTAACAGCCCCCACACCCCCCGCCTCACGGTGTTTTACACGCATGCACACACTGATGTTGCGCGGCTACCCTAACGAACCACCAGCCTCTGTTTCCAAAATGGATCAGATTTGTTTTGACTGGAGTAGGTTTCCAATTTTATTCAAAGCTGTCAGTCATTTTAATGATATCATTAAGAGGCCACGACAGAAAGATGAATCGCATTTCTTTGTCTTTCCCTCATAATTGCGAATGAGCGAGAGAGAGAGAGAGAGCGAGAGAGAGAGAGGCGGTTCATATAGACGCATGCATAAGAGGGGTTTTGATTGAGCGAATATAATAACATGGAACGAGATAAAAACAGTGAATGAAAGCTCCTTCCATAGTGTCTACCCATCCATTCTCCTTTTTTTTTCTTTCCCATTTTCTTTATTATGAGAATTCGTAATTTATTTGATTCCATTATTGAACCCCTCCGCGCGCGCACCTAACAGAAATGCCATATGTATGAAAATCATACATCTATAAGGCAACAGATCTGTTATGATATTTCCGAGGCCATCGCATACATCCACTGTATAAATCTCATTACTGGTGACAAAGGGCGTGTCTTCGCCGCGTCCCTCCACTGTCACTATCACTGACAGCAATCACGGCGTGAAGGCTTTGTCATTAGGTGTGCCATTATTAAATAAATGTATTATGATAACATGGCCCACTGTTCCAGAGCAGCTGGGATGTCACAGCTTCGTGCTGTGGATGGAATATTATCCCACTAATGAAACACGAGGACAGAGCAGTGGAGGTGGATATGGTGACTGAGATAGAGGCTTATGTAATATTTAAGTTCAAGTGAGCATATTTTAACATGTTGAATTAAAAAAAAAGATGACATAAAATGCTGCTGCAGTTTAGACCAAAATACACAATAATCAAAAACAGTTGTGAAAGTTATACTTACAGTCATAACAAATGTAACACCACTTCTTTCTTAGCACTTTAAAGGCTTCTGAATCGTGTTAGCTTGACTAATAGAGGAACAATACTTTCAAGTCTTAGTAGCTAAGAGCGGTTGCAATCTTGTTTGCTCAGTGAAGGCAATATCTGATGTAACAGTCTTGGTATTGATCAACAACCAAACCGTTTTTGTTTCAAAGGATGTTACACATCCATCCTTTTTTTCCAGCCCGCCTTCTCCTCCAGGGTAGTTTAGAATGAGGAACAATGTTTGCTATAAAATCCAAATGACAAAGGAGAAAGCATGCAAACATCGTATGTGTTCCTCATAATTATACTCCAGTCCCAAATTATTAGTTCACACACATCTCACTTGGAAAACATTAAAAATACCAGTGCATACACTGAAATGCTCCGAGTGGAGGAATCGGAGATCGATGCTGTTTGCCACCAGCAGCGCTGACTCGGTAACTGCCTGACACAACCCGTCTGGGAGAAGCGCTCATAAAGCATCGGGCTTCATCAGTTGCACCACTAATGATGTGCTTCTAATTAAGAGCACCCAGTGATCACAGCCGAGGTTTTTTTTTTATCTATCCCCAAACACACAGAACTGACGTGACAGAGAAACAGAGAGAGGGAATAAGAAGGGGACTGTGCGAGAAGAGAGTCAAGTCTTGCATAAAATTTACAGCAGTGTGAGAGCAGTAAATAAGAAAGATGAGAGCGAGATTAGGGCGAGAGAGGAACCGTGTAGTTTATTGCCTGGTTTAGAGAGCATGGCAGCTTGGCTTTGACACTAATGACTGTAATTATACATACACTGATTGGGTTAGGCTGCTAATTACACACATCTGCGTTTGCCTGTAAACACAGCAACACATGTTTCCACAGGCATCGTGCCAAGTGTTCAGCGCATCGCCGCCTTCACACGTCGGGAGCATAAATCTCACACAGTTGTCTCAGCGGCAGTGATGTTTCATGATCTGCTGAAGACCACATTACTGTCTGGGAAAGAGTTTAAATCATGTGAAGAATCTGCAGAGATGTGGGTTTTATGGAGTTAGCTTGTGCTTAAAGTTTATGCTTCCTGTTTTTCTATCGCATCAGTGATGTGAACCCGCGGAGCTCGTCTTTTGAGAGGCATTTACAATTGGGAGGATCAAAGGAAATATCAGTATCTCTCCTTATTACTGTTCTTTGGGTCATCATTATGTTGTGAAATTGAAATATCTGGAGGGGTCAGTTGCAATTATGAACATTTTCAGGAAATGATTTTCTCAGCCAAGTTAAATTAGTTACTTGGTTAAAAAATTTTCAATTAGATTATATTACATCAGCTGCTGATCTTTCCTTTTTATATATTCTGAAGATCAAATGCTGTTTCTGCATGTTTATGCAATATACACAATGTGTTGTGTTGTTTTTAGATGGTTTCATATAGTTTTTGTTTTCAGTAGCTTAGCATCACACATTTAAATCTAGAAGGAATTTCAGTCAATAGAAAAGTGTATTTGTGTTTTTAGGCAGTAGCATCCCTGTTGCTTGTATTGGTTGAGGGTTTTACCATAGGTGGTTAAAAAATATATGGGAACAAGTTTTACTAATGAATTCTCATAAACTTTTCAGACACAAATGTCAGTTTCCATATTAACATCTCCCCCAGTGTCTCCTCAGATCCTAAATGTTTTAGGTTGTGGCTAATAAAGCCAAAAGTCTGTGTGAGTGAGTTTGTGTGTTTCGACTTGCCCACATCTTCAAATACAACGATGGCATTTATTATTGTTGTGATGAGCATGTGCGTCTTCTCAACTGGAGCAAAATGGGACTGTCTTCCCATCCACTGCTCTGATAGAAAATCCCAGCTTGCTCTTTTGTAAGAAAATTAACATTGGGGAGGTACAGTGTTACTTTAATGGGCTAAAACGTCTTCAAAAAAGTATTTAGAAGGCTTTTTTTCCCCAAATGCTAACTGAACAGGTTTACTGGGGCATGAAAGAAGAGCATAAAGCGGGGGCAGCGAGCTTTTCAGTCCGTACAGAGCGCCATTATCCACTGTCGTTAATTTAATATACATTCCTTAGTCAGCCCTGGGTCGGAATAGAGCAGACCCTAACATTTGTTTGTCATTTCCCAAAACGTTTTTAATAAACAGTTAAAATCTTAAATGGCTTCTTGTACTGTTAATGTTCCCTGGCTGCGGTTGCGTTAACTTTTTGTTTTTGTTTTGTTTTTGTTTTTTTTGTTTTTCTCTTTTATATAATAATTTAATGATTTCTGGAAGCCATTTGCTCACCCATCTTTGACTTTAATGAAGATGGTTATAATGAAGATAATGTACACCATCTCCTTGCCCCAGATTTTCAAGGACATTTAAAGCTGTTTTGCCAGGCAGACATTTGTCACAATACAAAATAGTAGTATACACGGAGTATACTTATCTTCTACGTATTTCTATAGTGAACCACACAAGGCACTGTGTCCAGTCGCATCTTACAGTTACTATTCATAAACTACTACCTTTACTAAGATTTTAAAACATTACATTTAATATCTGATATGCATGTTTGTTTGTTTGTTTGTTCGTTCGTGTGCGGTTTGTTTCACAGCTCGGAAAATAAGGGTTGTGTGGCTTTAAACCTGAGCAAACTCGAGGACATGCAGACCAGAATGCGAAGCCACCTGGAGGCCATCGGAATGCTAAATCAACAAGTAAGAGACGCACACGTCTGTGCACACGCCAGGTCCTGACAGTCCCTTTACCAGACAGATACAAGCACACACCCACCGGCCCACCTGCTGTTGAGCTCACACAGAAAAGGAAGCTTTCATGCGTCCAACTTCAAACACAGAGGCTCACTTACACACAGGCACACGCAGACATCCATTTCCTCTTCCTATGATAAAAGTGAAAAGTAGGCAGCGGGGCGGGGGAGGGTGTGTGTGCGGTGTTGCGAAGGGGGAGGACAAATCGTATCGGGAAAAACCAGTGACGTTTCTTTCCACTGGTAAATGATTTCCCTTTCATGAAACTGAGAGAGGGAAGTATATCAATACAGCTTGCTGATCTCTCCGTGACAGCGTAGGGAAATGGCCCGCTGTGATAAAACAATGTGGGGGAAAAAACACAGAGGAATATTCTGAGGAAACGCTGACATTTTTTTACTGTGTTGAACTTCACAAGAGTCAACAAATCACCAAAAGAGAGACGAATCAAAAGTACTCCTCAGCCCCCTCAGTTCTCCAAAACTCCGGAGCCTGGGGAACAGCTCACCTGACTTTTGTTAGTTTGTGGAATGGCCCGCTGATTGACGGGGTACATCGAGAGGTGGTACTTGTTGAAGTTTTACCACTACGCTGTCTAGCGTGAAAAGCAAATGGCATTAGCCTCATGTTTGAGACAGAGGAAGACGGAGCTGAGGAAGAGAGAGAGAGAGAGAGAGGTGTTGTTTAACAGGTCAGGTGTGTAATAGAACCTCTTAATCTCTTGTGTGAATCATTACACACATCGATCCAACACGGACAGCCTACACACACACAAACACGCAAGCAGAGCTGGAGAGAAGGATATAGATAGTTCATTTACACAAGGATATTCCCTTCACTGGCCACTGGACACACCTGTACACACTCCTGTTTACTTGCACACACATACAGATGTCAGTGTCTCAATTCACCCACAGCACATGAAAAGCATCGGGTTATAAATCATATCTCTCTTTTAGATCCGTGTCTTTTTGTCCTAGTCGCGACCTGCTTTATTGCGGTTTCTTCCTCTGCTTGCCGTCTCTCACTCACCCACAGGTGCATATTAACATTCGCAAGATAACGCACAATCGCGCGCCAGCTTGATTTCTCTCCAGCTGTCAGGTGAATTTCATGCAAACTTTTGAAATGTCACACCGGCATTAAGTGAATTTCCATTAATTGGGACGAAGGCAGACATCAGGGGAAAAAACGGAGATCCTTTCCAGCCTTGATTAGCATTAGGCAAGCTGTTGTTTCATGGTTTCATGCAAAGACGGCACAGAGATGCATGAGGAAATATTCCAGCTGCACGTCTGACATGGCGGTCAGGATGGTCAGTATTTTTTTTTTTTATCGCACAAACTCTGATTGCATTGTTTTGATTTGTTTTTCAGTAATAGTTATAGTAGTAAAACTAAACCAAACGCCCCTTAACCAAGAGGTTCCCTGGTTTTATTCATATTTTCTAGCTCAGTAATTTCCATAATTTGTATTAAAATACTGAAGTAGTGCTATACTAATAGTGTACTATTGATTTATATACCTCCCCCATATGTCTCTGTCTTTCATTCTACCTCTTTTGTACACATCCTTATTCATATGCACACCAGTTCATTCACAGTATGTGAAGGTTGAGGAGACAAGCTGTGATTTTTAATTTCACCCCCCTCTCTTGCAATTAGGGAAGCGTCCCGAGCCACCAAAGATGGGGAAAATTAAGCAGGTCCCCTTGAATAGACAGTTAATTATAAATGTCAGCCTCAGTGTTTTTCATCTAGAAACTCTATTGCTTTTGGCACAACATAAAATGAACATGCTGGAGATAGTAAATACTCTTCAAGCATCTTAGGAGAGTTTTGACATGTCAGCATGTCATTGGCTCTTCAAGGGTTAAGCCCAAGACCCAGCCATTTTTAGTCATCAGATCTAATTAATTTGTTTAGATGTATAGTACACGTGAGTGTGTGTGTGTGTGTGTGTGTGCGTGTGTGCGCGCGCATGGTGTCTGGAAGGATAATGTTAGCGGAACCATCTGGATATGTGTCTGTCTCATCTCCGTTTGTGTTTTTGTATCTCCCTTCACACACACACACACACACACACACACACACACACGTGCCCAGACATGTCGATGTGACATCATTCGTTAACCGCAACCTTCACACAGACATACGTACACACTACAAAACAGATGTGGATGAGTACAACTGTCATAACCCGATGTGTCTCTTTGTCTCTGCGTTCCTTAATTCCTCATTTTACTGCTCCTCACAGCTAAAAATACATTATATCAAATATTTTATCCACTTTTATCTGCCTTATTACAATTTTGAGACTGGCACATTTTGCATATATTCACCACGCTTTCTAATTCAAATGCGTTTATTTTTATTTATTTTTTTTTCATTTGAAGACACTTTTTTTAACTCGCACTCTTCCCTGCCTGTTCACAAATGCCCTTGTCAAAAAATAAAACAACCTCAATTTAGCTGGTCTGTAATTGTGTTTCAGGGAGCCCAATCATGTTCTGACGATGTGCGATTTGTTTTGTGTCACAGACGATTTTGTGTCAAATCGACCTCTAATGATCGCTCAAATTGACTGTTTTCATGTAGAAATTTACACCATTGCATGATTCCCACTTGCAACCATTTCAAACTGTGAACACAATACTCCTAAAACCACCCCCCCTTGCAATTTTCCATTTGCATTTCTCTTTCAACAGGCATGAAAGCAACTGTGAAAGATGAATTAGGCACATAATGAGGTGTTGGCTACTTCATCAGCGTGATAGCTGTTGACTTGTGATGCTTGATATTTATTGGTTACATCCCATTAAGTTTGGTAATTTTGTAGATTTAACAAAATCAGAGGATGTTTTAACTTCTCCAAAACTTCACTACTAATTGTCCAGTCGTCTGTTTTAATAGCCACTCATGAAGCTCATCTTTCATAATACTGTCTGTTTGTAGATGTTTTCCTCGGTGCACATGCCTATCTCAATCTCTTTGTCTCCCGTTCTCCAGTTAAAAACCCTCAGCGCAGAGAATAAACAACTGCGTAGGCAGCTTGACAGAGAGATGTCCATGCGAAGACGAGTCGAGCAACCTCTGCTTCCTACTTCCACCTCCTAGCACTGCTCCGCCATCCACCTGCCCCATCTCCCTCTGTGCCCACCCACCTCCTACTTCCACCTCCTCTCCGTTGTTCCATCGTCTCAGGCATCCTCTAATATTGAACCCAGCAAAACGGGAGATTAATGGGTTTCAAACCAAATCCAAGCTCGCTGGAGTTGGACAGGTGTGTCCTAGGCTTTGGGTGAAGCTTCTGGACGAAGCAGACTGCAGAGCGCTTTGTCTCCACCTCTTTGGAAGATATTTGGTCTCGGAGGACCAAAGCAGGGATCTGACCAAATGAAGCCCCCTGAAGACTTTGACCTGTTGTGACTTTCTGACCTCCAGCTCCTCATCAGGGAGCTTACTCAGTATGAGGTTAACATCCTGAAGGTCAAAGTCAAGTCCCAGGGTGCTCAAAGCCTGAGGGGGGCTCCAACCCAGTGAATGATGGAATTTCCTCAAATCATCAAAGTTGGTTTAGAAAAATCTCTGCTAGTGAAGCATGAACATATATTATCCAGGAATATATTTCATACATTTAAAATTGGACACATTTAATATAGAAAACAACTGATTACACCCTTAAAATCCAGCCGTCATGACAAACCTGAAGGTCACATCTTCATTATCTGAGTGGCTTATCGCTCTTATTTAATTCAGTGACTGTAGCTATAAAATGCTTAGCTAATGCTAACAAACTAATATAGCTCATTAACTGCCAAGAAGGATGAAAAGATAGAAATAGCATTGTCATTCCACCACCTACAAGAATTTTTGATGAGTTAATGGCATGCTTTGTTTACTCATACTTTCTCAGAGAATCAATATTTTCATTCTCAGTAACTTGGAACTCAAATGAACAGGAAGGAGTTGCAGACCAATGTGTAGGAAATTTGGTTCATCCAAAAGAAGGACCAGCTCCTGACTGAAAGGACGTACAACATAAAGTATAGTTTTAAAGCATTCGTTTTTGACAGTAGAAGGGGCAGCGAAGAGATACTGTAGGTTTTGGCTTATACTTCATATCTTCAATATCTACAGTACAAATGCAACCATAGTTAAAAAAGAAAAGTAATATTTCTGTCATAATTATAATTACCTGTAGTAATGGCTGGCCTAAAGAAATGTGTCCCACGCCTCAGCCTACCTTTCTACAACAAATCAAGGGAACCTGCTGCCTTTTTCGCTTTGGTAAAGATTTTACCAAACTTTATTCAAGTAACTTTCTAACAACAAATTAAGTCGCATATTCTCACTCTGCATCACGTCTATATTCGTATTTAAATTTCTTGGATGAACTAAGATTGATTTAAGAAACACTTGGAATTCAAAGTTTCTTTTCAAAGTGACTTTTACAGGTAATCTTTAAATCTACAACCCACACAAAATAATACATGAAATAACTTATAATGCATATGACACTTTTAATGTTTACTGCGTGTTTCTGTTAACGCTGTCGTGAACAGAAATTAAGACGACATCACTGTCCTCCAAACTCCTGGTGATGCGATGTAATTTTTGCAGTTTGCAGGCTGGTTCTTTTCCTCAGATGACGATGCAGCTGCTCACCATGTGTCCTGCAACTACGGTGGTGAATGCGGCTGTGCGTCTTGTCCGTGTGCATTACTGTATGTGTCTGCCTGCTTCTGTCTTTCTGTAAATGCATGTGACTGTGGGCTTGTGTTAAAAGGTAAATTGGATGTTTAATAAGGTAGATGTTTACATGTTTTATATGTTTAGTTTTATACCTTAACTATTTATTCATTTTGAAGCTGGATGGTTTTTTGTTTTTTTTTGTGGTAACTGAAAAATAAAAATAGTTATGTTTGTAAGTGCTCATAAATTTCTCCCCATTTTTTTGTTTAATCTATCATTGTGCAAATAACATCTTTATTCACCTGATAATTGAACCACAGACTAGCGATGATAATAGTTAGCATAGCATAATTATGCAGCATTTCAAGGTTGGGTGACAGTTAACCATAAATAGACGTTGACACACATTACGCAAAGGAAAACTCTTTAATAATTCTAAATATGATTTTGAAGAACGACGATGACGCTGTTATCCTTCTACAGGCATCTACAAGTGACTCTCTGTGATCGGTGTAGTGGTTAAACTGGAGAACTGCGTGTTCACACAAGCAAAGTCAAAGGAAAGAAGCATGCAAATATCCTAACTTAAATAAAAACAGCAATATTATACTGTGATAATAAGAATTCTGGGGTCTCAGACCACAATTGGCTCTCTCGTCTTGCCTTTCTCTCCCACTGCATGCCCCCTCCTGTCCCCCACACTCCCCCACCTGCCTCCCAAAGCCCCGTTTTTTTAATCTTTCCTAGGTTCTGTATGCCGTATACATAACTGTTGTATAGCCGGTCAGGATGTCTTACATTTTAATGATTTCGAGCTGAACTGGATGTCCTTGTTAGCTTGGTTTTCCTCATTTGCCATGTCGCACTCAAAATATCCTCCTTTTATGTGCAAACACACATGCATGCACCCACTCACACATCCACACACATTTATATTCTTTCACACACACACACACTTACACAAATGGCACAGTCATTAAAAATGAAACCACAGTCTTTTTGAAAACTCCCTGGACTGAGGGAAAAGTCAGCGGCGCAGCGGTGAAAAGAGTCCCCCTGGAAACAATGAGGAGAATGATCATTTGTTGTTTTTGAAAACCCGGTGAGGTTTCACAGAGGTTAAGCTTTCCTTTGATGTGTTTTTAACTCGTTTCAGCTCTTTGGAGGGATTAGTCAGCCTCTCTAACACACAAACACAGATGCACACATTCACTCACACAAGCACATACAGGCTCTTAATTTCCACACCATGAGCTCTTCTCTCACAAAACCAAAAAGCACAAAACAGCTCCTTCCTAACCTAATTTTATCAAATGAGCGTGTGTGGCACTTTCTGTGCTTTATGTGTGGTCCTTTGGAAACCTGCGGTAAACCCAAAAAATATTACGAGTCAGTATTTTAGTTTTATCCCAAATTAGCGTTGGCTGTTTGTGAACAGTGTGGGCCCTCAACCACAAGAGAAATGGAGAAAGAGGAGCTGTTCATCATCACAACGCTCATTACAGTGTTTTGAAGATATCGTTTGAGCTCGGTTTCGACATGTAAAAGACTGGAGTGCTTGTGTCCGTGATGTGTGTGTTATCAGTTTCAGTCTAGGCTTTCCTCTAGTCCTTTGTGTGGTTGCTCACGCTAAAAATCACACTCCAAGCTTGTGTTCATAGGTCATAGCAGGGGTACCACAGTGGAGGTAGAAGCATTAGTTTAATTAACAAAGAATTTTTGCAGTGATAATAAACCCACTAGGAAATGTTTTTAACAGATGTTATTTAAAATATGTAATTTACGACTTGGGATTTGCTCAGTATTTCCTGTGAGTTTAATGTAGAAATGATTTTTGCATTATGTTTTAAATCACTACAATGATGAGAATATGTTTAGATGTAATTAGTTTTACCTAAACGCAAAGTGATCTTTGATCTTGCTCTTTAACATTTGGTCTGTCTTCATTCTGTACTGTACATGCTGAACCTGTAGAGCAGGGGTGTCACACTCACTCTGGTCTGGGGGCTGCATACAACTTAATCGGATCTCAAGGGGGCCAGACCAGTAAACTCATTCCAAAATCACATAGAACTAACAATAAGTCCACTTTTTTTTTGAATAGTGCAAAGAAGAAGAAATAAATTATTTTTATATGCAAATAATTGTCCTAAATATATTATAAACAACCTAAGAGGTTAATTTTTCTTGAAAAATCAGACACTATGTGTCCACTTTTCTCTTTTTTGACAGAAAAAGCAGGGAAAAGCGATAGAACTGACTAAAACACAGCGCCACTAGCGGACAGTATAGGAACTGCAGATTTTAAAGAGAATTAAGTTTATTCTTATTTTTTTTTATTAATAAAAATTTATCCGGCAGGCCGGATTGAACCCCCTAGTGGGCCTTAGGTTTGACACCCCTGATATAGAGTATGTCACACATGGATCCGCCCTGTTATGTGGAAATACTGTAGCTAGGATCAATATTTTGTCACTGTTACTGCAATAACAGTATCCCTGGCATACCTCTAACAGAAAATTATAGAACAGAAAGAGAGACACAAAAAGAAAATAACTGGGCAGGGGTGCTGGCAATATGTATTATATTTGCAATATCTCTTTTAAAAGTTGGGTCACTCAGAAAGATAAAGGAGACAATTACTGTACTGACATAATGTTTCACTTTTGGAAAAGCTGGGTGTTTTTTATATGATTGATTTTAGAGACTGTAAAGTATGAATGTCAGCAAAATGCTGATCGTCTGACACCCCCCCACACACACACATACACACACACACACCCACGCTAGGAAACTTAATTTCGCATTGCTCTTCTTTGGCAAATCCTATAAAAAATTTTTAATGGCTCCATGTTGGTCATTATTATTACCCTAATTTAAATAATGTCCATCTGATATATCCCGTAAAGTTACAAACAAACACCATGCTCTGGTAAACAGGCTGTAGTAGAACTTAAAGAAAGACAAACATCCATACAGATAGAAACTTGTATTATGTAAGATTTGTTTCTGAACAGTTATTATGATGTCGTTAGAATAAAGGCCAAGATAATCAGAAGTGTATAGGTCATTAAATACGTTTAAACAACTATAGTTCACATTGCTTTATAATGATTATGTGCCTCTAACGGGAATTGAACTCCTTGCGTTGCCAAAGTCAGTGTATATTCAATTAAGTTACCCACAAACATAAACCCTACACTGAGATGTTTATTCAATTATCCCAGAAGAAGATGTGAATCAGTGATTACTAGTACTACTTATTTGACTTTTGTGCCCTTGCAGAATATTTTCTTCTACTTGTACTTGTGTTAATCTGAGGAGTTACTGTGCTGTAGATAATGATAGTAGAGACAGCTAAAGTAAACCTGGAAGGGAGTTCACATATAAAAAGGAACTACAATACCCATAATTCACAGTGATATATCAGTGTTATTGTGTGATACTGTACTGATCCCTGTAGGAAGCTAAACTGTAAAGTGGCCAAAGAGCAGACATGAATTAAAAAATTATGAATTCCAATTTTATTTGCAGCTACAGGCTGCCCGGGGAGCTAACGCTGGGTCTCTCACTCAAGGACACACCTGGTATGGGGGATGGGCTGGGTGCCACAGCTGGGAATCGAAACCTGTGACCATATGCATCCCAGCCTCATGCCTTAACCCACTGAGGTACCAGGCCACCTGGCCACCTGGTAGCTCAGTGGGTTTGCACTGTATAGCAGGAAAATCAAATATAAGTGGTAGAAGCAAAATCAATCCAAGTGTCCGTCTCTTTTGCATTTGTTTAAGCATGCATGATGCTGTTACACCCTGACGAATGATATCCATCAAATCTGTTGTGACTATGAAGAAATCTAAATTATAAGCAGCTCAGGTTGCACATAAAATACCTGTGAGAGAGAGAGGGGGAGAGAGACTGCTTTTGTAAATCCAGTGTTAGACTTTGAGTTGTTACCTAATCTAAAGACAACCCATGAAATATGCTGAAGTAAAGTTTAATTCTTTATGGTCCCGGAGCATCAGTAGATTGTATAGTTTATGTCTTTGCTTCCATCCTGTAGGGG
This sequence comes from Microctenopoma steveboyesi, assembly GCA_032359275.1. Classification (NCBI taxonomy): domain Eukaryota; kingdom Metazoa; phylum Chordata; class Actinopteri; order Anabantiformes; family Anabantidae; genus Microctenopoma; species Microctenopoma steveboyesi. Next base: position 19,708,897 of record JAUMHF010000012.1, on the reverse strand, counting down.
ATACGTTGACCATCAGAACAATTCGTCCTGCTCAAGAGGTAAAGCCATAGGTAAGAAGAAGTGGGCAAATGGGACCGTTTATTTCAGTAGGAAACCGAGAGGGAGGAAGAAATTACAAGGCAATTTGAGGGAGAGGAAGAAGAAAAGTTGTATTGGAAGGGTTGAGGACTATAGGGAAAGAGGAAAGTAAGTAAAGTAGAGAAGCAGAGGTGCACATGGAAGAGACTCGAAGAGCGTTGTTGGGGATTTAGGGAATAGGTTTGGGAATGAAGGAGGGAAGTAAAGGGAGAGATGGATGCAGGGGGAGACTGCCGAAGGAATGAAGTGAAGAGGGTGTAATGTGTGATTTAGAGACTATAGAGGTTAAGACGGGAAAGGAGGAGGAGGAGAGTACTGGGACATTTAGAGAAAGGTGGTTCAATTGAAAGTAAAGTGATAGGTGAGAGAGGACTGTGATGGGGAGAATGAGAGATGGAACGCTGGAGATTCAACAAAGGAGAAGTTGGCGAATGAGTGGAATGGGAGGAAGAAAGACTGAGAGAGAAGCTGGAGATTTAGGGTAAATATGGAAGAGAGCGCGCCAAAGAGGACCATATTGTCCTTATCGGCCTGCTCCAGAAAGCCTGCTCCCTAATGGGGCCGGTGTGAAGGGGAAATGAGGACTAGGCCTGATGCTACCTGATTAGCCATTTACTCAACCGCACATCAAAGGCGAGGAGGGAGGGGGAGGAAGAAGGAGAGCAAGGCGTGCATGTGCTTGTGAGCTGAAGGTGAGTCACCATCACCTCCTTCAGTGGGACCGTGAATGAAAATCAGTCTCAGGCGCATGCACGCGCACACACACACACACACACACACACACACACAGAGATGCTGCCCTTTTCTTCAGCCTTAAAAGGGGAAAGCTGCTCTGAATAAGGAGACCCTGTGAATGGGGCTATGGAAAGGTTGTGGAGGGGGGGGGGGTAAATAGACAAAGTAAGGTGGAGGGAGGTGTGGTTATACTAGAATAAGGAGGGGGCAGTGAGGAATAACAGAAAGTGAAGGAGACGTAAAAGAACTGTGCTCTTTTTGCCTCATGGCCACATAAATGACAGGCCGGACTGCATCTGTTACTCCATACCTTGGCACCTATGTCTATCCCCTTTCTGTCCCACTCCCTGAATTCATTACTGTCACACACAATCACGCACCTATAATCATATTCATCATACTCGCCTGTGCCTCCGCCACCTCTCTCCCTAAATTTCCACCCAGTGGAGCCCCAGTATGGCTGCTGATAACCTTCATTAGTCCCCCCTTTCATTCTCTTCCACACCCTACCTACTCCACTCTTTTTTTATCTCTATCTGTAGCTGTGTACTGTGTGTTCACAGATGTGGCCTTTGTTCTTTCTTTTTTTTTATTTTGCTCTCTGTCACACATCCGCACACTTTGTTTCATCTCTATTTCACGTGTCTTTCCTTTCGTTTCTTTTTATCTCCCTCTTTTTTTTTTTACGTGTCACTTTATTCTCATTACTCCCCGTCTCTGTTTCATTAGCATACAGAGTAAGAAGATGGCGCTGGGGGTAATCTGCGTGAGTCGCCGGTGACAAAATGGAGGGCGTCATCAGAGGTTGCAGCGCTGTCATCAGCCGCCAAAACCTCCGCTGATGTCTACCTGTCACATGCTCACACTCATGCATGCATCACACATATTTGCGGCGCACGAGGGAGAGAGGAGGGAACGTGTATCCATAATCAGGTGTGACACATCACAGCATAAATGCTCCGATCTTACCTGACAGCCACGCACACATGCAACGTATCGTTGTGGACCACCACGACAGAAACAGACCCTGACAGGTATCTGAGTATATTCTGAAATACACACAACAGGGGCTCTAATGAATACAGCTGGTTGAGTTTTTTTGTTTGTTTCTAGTTAAATTTGTCAGATTTGGAAAGATGTGGGTGCTACGCAGTCTCCCTCTGATGGACTGTAATTCTTTTTAGTCCGTGAGATGCAAACTTTTCTGTGTTTTAGTATCAGTAAACAGTAATCCTACCGTGATAAACTACCTCTAGTCAGAGACGTTCATAGTTTGTATAGACCTATAGATCTTTTTAATCAACGTCCTACTGATTATCTATCATCCTTTAAATACACCCTTTCACAAATGTGCCACTTTTTTCTGTGACCAGCGAAAAGCTTTGATAGGAGATAAACAGTAAATGTACATACATTATAATTATCTATACTAATTTTTATGCATGTACAGAACTTTTTTCCCTTATTAATATCTGCACTATTTTTACTGTAAAGTAGCATCTCGTCATCTTGTCTTGTCAACTGAACAACCAGCAATGCATCATCATTTTCAAAGCCAGACCAGCAATACATAACTGCAGACATTACGGTGAAACTGTGCAACATTCAGCAGTGCAACACCCAGAAGCAATGATTCTGCTCAACATTAGACTGATTGTTAATCGTCTAACTAACCTCAGTCACAGCCATTATAGGATACTTGTCATCCAAGTTAGGTTGCAGCAGTAAAAACCTTGAATGTATTAAAGTAAAAAGGGGTTAGTTTGGATTTTGGTCTGTTGTATTGAAGCTTAACACAGCAGTGTGAAACAAAGCTTTTCACATTGCAACACCTAAACTGTATAAGTAAGACACTAAGATCTCAAGTTGCTGTGTACATTAAGCATAGTTTGAATGGTCAAAGCCTTCACAATATTAGAGAAAGTTGAGAAACTACTAAAGCCACCCTCTGACCCTCACTAGAAACCATCATTTTCATTTACAAAGTCTGTCATGTTTTAGTTTTTTTCTCTCATGCTCACCAGGGAGGAAGCTGCAGTGTACCATGACAGTGTAGCGGAACTAAAATCGCGGGGAACGTGTTGTTCAGTTGATGGTCTCCTACTCTGTTCTTGATTAGAAATTGTACACTTATTAATATCTGCACTTGCCTGACAATCCAGCTGCGTCTTAGTAAATCTTAGAGCAGGGCACACGGAGGTTGGTGGTGTCCGAACAGGACGGAGAAGGGAGATGCCGTGAAAAGAAACTCAAAATGGTGGTAGCCACGGACAGAGAGGGAAATAGGAAGCGAGAGGGGAAAGAAATGGAGAGGACAAACAGAGAGTGAAGGATGAATTCCCAGGAGGCAGTGTTAAGTTGTATTGGTGTGTGAGCTTGTCACTAATAGTGTCCCTGCCATGGTTATGAGAGCTGGAGACACTTTGATGCTAATAGACAGATTATGGAAAGAAACGAAGCATGTCCTGAAATCCTCTTAGCAAGACTTCACCTTTTTATTTATTTATTTCCTGCCAAGTTCTTTTCTTTTCTTTCTCTCTTCCTGTAGCTACCTCTGTGGCCTTGGCATTGTCTCGTCGAACATGTTTCATGTTTTGTCTGACGCTTGGCGGGTACTGTTGTCTCTCTCTCACTCTCTATCTTTTTCGTTTTCAAAAGGCACTTTATTTATTGTCCCGGGGGAGCACTACATTATGCATTAACCTGTTCAATTATGCATTCATTTATGCAGCCGTTGCCTTATGTAAATGCACTTCATGATTAAACAAATTGTTTCGCTGTTTGGCCGTGTGTTCCCCACATTGAGTGTTTGCCAGTGACATCACGCAGCACTGGTAACAGACTCCATGCCTGTAGTGTGTATGCGTAAGTGTGTGAGTCCCATTTGTGTCCTATTAAACTGGTGGGGGGGGGCCTTGGAGATTTTAAGAACACTCTATGGGCTTTTACAAACTGGTCCCGAACACAGCAAAGCAGTGGTTCCCTCAATTGCTTTCTTTGGCGCCAAGTAATAAATAAATGTATGTTTATGCTTTTAGATTTTAACAGCACATGGTCAGATATGTAATGTGTGATGTATGAAAACCCATAGAGTTGTTGTTTGTATTAAAAAGCTAACACGTTCTTGTCTAATAAGCTTTGAAAATGAAAGAATACCTCCAGTGAATCTGCTTATGAACATTTGAGTTGACCACTTTTACCAACTTCTACTTGCACCACTAGAACATTTTACAGACAGCAAATAAAAGGCAGCACTTTGAACTGTTATGAATCTCCTGTGCACCCAAGAGGATGACCCCAGACTCCACATTTTTACTCACAGTTTCTGTTTGCACCTTAGATGTCCCTTCTCCCTGGCGGTGCACGAGGTGCTGATCGTAGCGTAGGTCTACATTTTTGACTTGCTACATTAGGTTTCCGTTCAGAAAATGCAAAGTCATATGTGTCAGACCACAGAAATATCACTGCATCAAAGTATTGACTCGTGTAATGGTGTAGAACCTGAAACGACAACTAATTTGAAACAAATACCCTTAATAGGCGACGTTACAATGCCAGCAGAGGCCTCCTTTTGACTAAAGACTAAGAGAGCTGTTGCACACATCTTAATCACAGCTATATATAGTCTTTTCCCTATCTGACAAGAGAAATGAGCAGTCATTCAAGACGGATGAACTGTGTCTGGATGGTGGGTAGACTTATCTAAACCGCAGCCACAACTTTGATCTACTCCAGAATCTCCCATTGGTTTCCATCTGATACACCCTATCTGATTTGCCCACACCGCTGAGAAATGAGAAATTTTAGAGGAGAAAAGATGAATGGAATATGCATTAATACACCTTCCACACCGCTTTCCCCCTTTTTCTCTTCATATACAGCCACCCCTCAATCATGTGGCTGTAACACTGTGACTGTTCCCCGCTGCACCGCCTCCTTCGTCTTCCTCTCTCTTCGCCTCGATCTTCCTCCTCCCTTCCTCCCTCTGTGCGCCTTGCTCTTGCTCCATCTCTCTGTCTCTGCCAGGCTGTGAGTGAGTGATGGAGTTTTAGTGGACCCCGTGAGCAGTCCTGTGGTTTTTCAGTGCCACACATCAGAGGCAGAGCATTAGCCCTCTGCATGCTTCAGGAGTTTGGCTTGGCATAGCACCAGGCCCTAACTACCTCCACTCCAGGACTCACTGCTGCCAGTGCAGGCTAGACAAACTACGTGAGCCCAATTCGCAATATACATGAAATTATCCCCATGTCCCACTGTTTATATTTTTATTCATTAACCTTTATGAGGACATGTGTGTGTTTTTATTACATTAATTTTCTGAGCGTACCCAGACACAGAATGAGTTAAAGCAAGTTTATATTGGCTGTTTTGAAGGAAAGTGGGTTCCTATCTGCATAATATACAGTAAATCTTCATTATCCAAACCTCAGGAAGACTACAGGACTGAATGGTTGAAAGAATAAGTTTAATGAAGGGAATGTGCACAGCAATGCAAAGTTATAGTCTGGTAATTTTGTACATTAATAATAAAGCTATTTGAGACTTGCATCTCAGAGCAATAAAATTATGCGAGCTTTATAAGAAACTTTGTCCTGGTGAGAAATGTAAAAAGAGAGGATAATGTTCGTGCGTGATACACGTTTTACATACGGCATGTGTACAGTAGGGGAACACATCTGCAGATCCTTGTGCAGTACCTGCAATTTTAGTGCAGTAACTGTAATTAGAGACAGATGAACACTGATAATCAGGTTGTAAAGGACTGTAGGAACACGTCTTCTTTGACCACCTATGAAGGGGTACATGCTGGATTCAGTCTAAGAGGAAGCTTTACCAATTGTTCTGGCGTTGCAGTTCAGGAGAAGAAGTAACTTGTTTGGCTGTGTACTAGAATGTATTTGTTCTCAACTTCAGACCCCGGGTCATTAGAACAAACTAGAAGTCTTCTTAGCTTGAGACCCACATGAAACTACTCCCTGACATATTTAAAACACACATGCGCACACACACGCACCGTTTTATTGTGGCTGACTGCCTGATGCAAGTAAGAGGGCGTCACGAGTCGCTACGGTAGAGAGATCGCCTCAGGCTGTGCCACTCACCGCCTATACTGCCTCTGTGTGTCCATGCGAGTGCGCGCACGACGTTGTCGTATGATTCTGCAGATGTACATCACAAACACATACCAATACCAAACACATCTTTAAAGCGTACACATTAATTATGCTGCTATATTAAATAGTAATCACCGAAATGCTACGTTGGCATAATTTATGACATTTCTAATGAAGGACAGGAAAATAAGCACACCCCACACATCATGTTCCAGCTAATTCCTGGACATTACATTTGGCTAATACACATTTGAAACAGCTCTCTGGTGGTGTTGCAACAGAATAATTTATCAAAACAAATGCTCCATTTTATGCTGTCTCTCAATTGAATGTGACCGGCAGTAAAAGATGCAATACTTAGCCATGCAATATGCATGGAATTATGCTAATGCACAACATTTGCATTCATATATATCATTCATTGGCAAGACTGAAACAATATTAAAATAAAAGACTGGTATAAAGGAAACACATGAATCCCAATTTGTTGAAATCGTGTGCTTTAGGACAGATGCATAATCATGAAAATATGCAGCAATCCAAAACACACTTTAGACGTGTAGGTAACTTTGAAATTGACCTCGACATACATTTAGCCAATGACTGTGTGATTATTGGTATTCTCTATGTTATTTGTGTACATGAAATCAGCCAAGGATTGTTTCATGTTTCTACATCTTTAGTTCACTGTACAGTGTTTAATGATCTCAATCTCCTCCAGCGAGAACTTTGCAGTAAACCACAAGTGATATTCTAATACTAATACATATGAACAGACAGGTATTAACACTGTTACGTCACGCTTTTTAGAACAACACAAAGCTCAGCTGGAGTGGAAGAATCAGCCATTTGCTGCAGGAAAGCTTAGGTCTAATAAAAACTATAGTACCACATCAGATACCTATAGTATACAATACTGGTTACTATGCTAGTGATTATCGTCATCATCAGCGGAAGGCTTGACGTTGATGAGGGCATTGGCAGATGTTTTGCTAATTGGCAAACACATGGTGATGATGAGCCACAGAGGCGTGCGACTAGTCTGCGCTTTCATTTTCTCCTTGTGTCTCTCCACCTCATCATTGCTTCACCTCTTTGTCCTTTGGTTCAATTTTCGAATCACAAGTCAGGAGCAGTCAAGTGCTGCCAATCCGCCACACAACCGCGTGTCTCGGAATACTAAGAGAAGACACTGGAAATGTATTAGTTACACAAAGTCCGTGCTGTGTTTTTATTGAATTATGAAGAATTTATGATAGCAATTTGATCTGGTGTATCACTTTTAGCAAGGCTCTTGTTCTGCATGTATAAGATATAGTGTAGCTACTTGAGTATCTATCTCTTTGTAGAATTTCCAGGGAGCAAATCATGCTGTGTGATTCCCCACTCATCCCAATCACAGCTTTGAGTCTTCAAAGAAAATATGACTCAAATTTATATTTGACATGGTAATAATAAAACTACTTAAAACTATAAAGTCACTTGCAGTTTCCCTATTTTAGAAGCCCATGTTTATCTCCCAATTTTAATTAGTAAGTGGCATTAATTTCTGCTTTTGCTTTTATCACCAATCATTTACAGGCACAAGGATGATCGTATTAATATTACAGAATTATGGAATATATTCCCTAGGTTAATTAGGTTGTTCTTTTTAATTAGAATGTAATTGTGTGAATTGGTGTCTTTTCAAGGGGAAATGCAGGCTATCAGACACTATGGGCGGTTCAGGCTTCCAATTTAGGTGGGACTGTGGGCAACAGTGCCCTCTAGACGTCACGGCAGGAACCACATTATTGTTCCTATGTGCTGAAACTGCCCTCTTTCAGTGCTAATGGAGTGTATTTTATCCACCAACTTGATTAACTAAAGATTTCTAGCGCAGTTTTTTATTGTTTTATTTTTTTCAAAGGCATTTACATGGACACATTTGACAATCACCATTGTGTAAAGTATGCATGAGATGCAGAGAAGTCTTTTTACCAATCTGAAAAGACACTTTTTTTCATTTTGATTTAGAAATAGTGTGGTACACACATCTTAATAGCAATATTTTAATCCAGACAGTAATCCCTGTGTGTGTGTGTGTGTGTGTGTGTGTGTGTGTGTGTGTGTGTGAGAGAGAGAGAGGGAGAGAGATTGAAAGAAAAGGGGATGGAAATATGAGGCAAGCCCCCCAAAGCGTGACACTTCTATGAGTGTTGCAAGCGCAAGGCGATGTTTCAGGGTTTATGCTTTGGTTTAGAGTTAAGGGTTGAATCAGGTTTGGAAATATTACGGTTAGTCAACCATCAGCAGATAGTTTAAGGGTTATATCTAAAGTTAGTTTTATGTTAAAGCAGGACTGTTGTTTAAGTACCACTGAGTTCACCAAGGTCATGCCCATTGGTGTTAAAATCAGAATAAAAGTTACAAATGCTACGTTTGTATGCAAGTTAAAACAGCCTCAAAATATCAGATTCAAGAGTGATTTAGTGTTCAGTGGAGTTGTATGAATATTGCGTTGACCATAGGGAAATAGTTCTCTCACAATAGCTGGGCCGTATTAACATTTGGAGCTCATTCTGTCTCCATACGACAACACCAGAGCTGCATCTTGCCAGTATTCCGCTGACTCCTTCCAAAACATATGAACCTTCATGACCTCCTTCTGTGTGAGCACTTACTTGTGTCTAACTTGTATGATTCTTTCATATGAGTTCACGTACATTATATGCGGTGTGTTTTAAGTTCTGTCAGAGGGGACATGGGCTCTGGGACAGGTAATGTCAAGTTTGCACATGTTCCTGCTAAATGAAAATATAGATGAAATGTGAAGTGTTCAGATAAAATATGAAATTGTGTGTTAGTTCAGAAAAACAGAAACACTTTTACTGGCAAGTCCTGGCTTCAGTCATGACTTTTGGCAGCAAATATAAAATTGTGGATTAAAATGAGAAAATGTCTCAAACCAGATGTCCTTGAATATATATGTCCAATATGTTTGGTGTCATTGCCTGCATTATCCTGTACCTTTGGCCTTTCTATACGCATCAGACCACCTTAATGTCCCCTTCCCTCCATCACATCCACAGACATTAAACGTAGCAGGCCGCAGGTAAACACACTATCTCCAGGCCAATCGTTCACGTGGGGTAAGGCAATTACAAACTCTGCATGTCACCCCACCATGCCACCTACTTTAGATCTGCTCACACACACACACACACACCTATCCATGCACTTGGAGACACGCCCCTCAGTCTTAAACCACCCTACACATTTTATCAGTATTTCATCTCTCTCATTCCTCCTCCCTCCCTCTCTGCATGTCATTTTCTGTCACTCGCCTTGTGCAAAATTGCACTGAGGCGAGCTGCCACAGTATTGAGGAATAGTGTCATATACTGGCAATTTCCTCCCTAGGTGTCAGGCATACTTTACCTTAATATGTCTGCAGCGACTCTTAATAAAACAGTCTTGTCTATATACATATCTCTACCGCAGCCCAGCTTGTGCCACACTGCACACGGCACTCAATAGCATGCTGTTAAATATTTACCTCCACAGAATGTCAATGGAGGAGGAGTAGGGAAGGAGAAGGAGAGGAGACAGAGAAGAGAAATGGAAAAATGTGTCCCTGGTTGGTGTTTTAGCTGTCTGGATCTGTTGTAAGTTAGTCTGGGAGAAATTCCATATCAGCCAGTGGAATGTTTTAGGATATCATGACGCCATATCAATGTAGTCTGCTAGCTTGAGTCAGGAAACAAATATATACGGTGAGAAATGGAAATTGGAAACTAGTTGGGTGTTTGTGACTCATACAGTAAAGAGGAAGTATCGCATGCACGCACAAGAAATTTACTGTGCCTGTCTGCCTTGTGTTCGCGTAGTGTTCATTTTGTGTTCTTCAAGACTCGTGCATTGTGTCAGACCTCGATGTACTGAGAACTGACAGGCTTTGAACAGCAGGTCCCCTGCAGAGAGCTTGGGCAAAACTTGTCTGTACTAACCAGGAAAAACTATTGTGGGCTGGGATCAAGCCATGCATTCTGTGTTTTCACTGCTCGGCGAGCTTCTTTTAGCAGGCATGGGTTTTTTATTTTTACGTTTGAGTATATTTGGGGCTGTATTGTTTTTGAGTATTATAGTATAGTATAACGTTAGCATAGAAAAGTGAGGACGAGGAACAAAAAAAAAATAGACATTTGACATTTGACCCTAACTTCTAAATCAGGCATGTTTAATGTCACTGATCTCAGATTTGTCTTGGTTTATGGCTTGTTTTAGCTTGACTCTGGTTTTCCTCAGTGCTGTCACATGTAGAGAACTGATAAAAATGCAATTTACAGCATGTGTGTTATATTCAGTGAGATAACACAGGAAGTGCTGACGTATGTGGCTTAGCTTTTAGAGCCACTGGTGCTCTGAAATAATCCTGCTGCACATACAACAGTTACCCTGGATAATCGCTAATACTGTGAATTATCAGTCCATTCTAGTATTTACCTAGGATAGCTCCACATGGAAACAGAAATCTACTGGCCAACCCTACAAACTTTATCACTTAGCAGCAGTATTCATTTGAGTGAAACTTAGAAAACTATCTCCTGAATGTTAACTATGTGGCAGGTGATCCTGATAATAATCATGAGCTTGAAGGAAGGAAAGCTAACATCTCCTTTAAGTGCAGATTCTCCAGCTCACACTTGGAGGCAGAGATATTCTCAGAGAAGGGCTCCAGTAAAGAAAAAAAAAAAAAGGAAGAAAAACGACGGCTGAGTTTTTAATGACTTTCTGCGCATTAGAATAATCTGTCATTTCAATTAGTGGGATTGTCATCTATGAGCTGTCTCCCGCTGCACCCAGATGCAGACACACCCTTTGCATGCGTACCTACACACACACACATACCTATACCTTGAGGTTGTCATCTGTACCCCTCATGGGAGAGAAGCAGGGGTGTCAAAGCAAACCCCCAACCCACCACCATCCCCACCACAATACACACACACACATATCACCAACACCACCACCATCACAACTACACACACACACACACCAACCCTAAAAAACAAAGCGAGGTTTCAAGGGAAATTGCTTGACAGCAGCTTAAAAGCCAGTCAGGAATAACTTATCAGGCGAGGGCTGCCATCGTGCCTCGCGGGGTCATTTCATTACGATTACCTTACCCTCCTTAACTCAAAGAGAGTGAGCAAGAGAGGGGGGGCGGGGGGTGCGGGAGTGCAGGTGGTAGTGGTGGTGGTGGTGGTGATGGCAGGGAGGGGGTAAACTCTTCAAGAAAGAAAGATAGAAAGAAAGCCGAAGTTTGAGGAAGTGCTTGACTTTTACTTTTCTTCTCTCTCACTCTCTGGTTTTTGAACTTGTCTCAGTAATGAGCTTACATCTTTTTTCCTGCTTCCCACCATATACAGTATGTCATCCGCTGGTTCTCTTTCTTGCAGGTATTATAGGGTATTTCAAGTTGTAGAGAATGAGAAAAGGTGAACAGTTTATTTGTTTCCTTATTCTGTCTCCAGTTTTTAAGGTCAACATTTTGTATACAGTGGAACATATTTGACCCCAGACCTTATTTCCCTGAGGGGCTTTTGCTGCCTTCAGTACAGCATGTGCAACAACTACGATTTCAAGCAACACAGAAATGAACTTAGCCTCATGTCCACTGCAGTACCTTCATTAAACATTTTCTGTTTATTGAGATTACTTGACCCACTTTTAAGCTGTTATTTCTTTCATCTAATTATGTTTTCTATGGTAAGGAGGCATGTATTTCTATTTTCTTTTCTTTTGTACCTCAAGGCAATTAAGTGGCTTCCAGAAAATAAGGGAGTATGGCATGTAGGGATGATGTTATGATTGCTAATTATGCTCTGATGCGGCCCTGAGAAATGCTCTGCGCTCTGGCTTTTGTCCGGCCGACTTTGCCAGGCCCAGATAATATTTATGAAATGTAGACATTCTTGGGGCTAAGACAGAGTCTTTATAATGGGAGACAGATGGGGCCTGCTTCGTATTAAGAACATTGACTCCGCTATCTGTGGGAACACCTTCTTTTCTCCCTGTGTGTGTGTGTGCGACTGTTTGCCTCAGTGCATTTGCATCTGTACATATAAGCACTATAGTGGTACTTCACGTGTGCGTGTGTAAACACAATTGTCTCTGACAGCCACTGTGTAGTTATTTTTTAATGCATTTCGGAGTCATGATAACCATCGCGCAGGCTGCTCCTTCCAACGGCTTATGTATCTGACAGTGGAAATAAGAATAATTGAACAAAAACACTTTTGTAACAACAAAAAAATCCCTTACAATTACATAGCTGGAGTTCATTTAGGCCTGAACTTTGTGACTGCCAGCAACCAAAGCTATGTTTCCCCAGTCCGGATTCATCAAAACCAATGAACTTCCACTAGCTCATTGAGATGAAGAGATATGCAATACGAAGACAAATTGCAGATAATATTCCCCTGACAAACGCTATACACTAAAGTGTATTGTTTACCTTGCTAAGATACCATCCTAATGACATCAAGCTAGCACACTAATGATAGGACAATAATTTCAAAAAGCACAAATGATCTCTGTACTGTTCCAGCGGACAAAATGTTATCTCTGTGTATCATTTGCAGTTATTGTGATTTAATTATGTAGATGTGATTCTGGAAATAATGAATGTTCGTTATTTCCAGAGTAACCGTAAAATCAGACGAAGTCTCGGGATTCATATACATTAGGTGGTTTCTCATGGCGCTGATGATAATGATATTAGGCCATCAGCTACTCAACTACCTACTGCGCCTTCATCTGCTTTATCTGTTTCACTCTGTCTGTCTTTTCCATTTTCCTTTCTTCACCCAGTGTCTGCACGTCTCTTTTTTTTATTTCGTTTTTCTCTCCTTTGTTCTTCGTTTACTTCAGTTCCTTCTTTCTTTTCCTCTTTTTATCACTCCTTCTCAAACACCTCTCCTCCCTCTGGAACTGGGTTTGACAGGATAAGAAAAATGTTTCAATAAAACAGTTCACGATAGGAAGGATTGATAGTGAGACAAAGAAAGGCTTTACTGCAGTATACACTATATATCTATATATATATATATAGATATATAGTGTGTGTGAATGCTTGTGTGTGTGTGTGAGCATACGCGTGTGTAAGTATTACATGCATACGAGCCCGTCTGAGCTGTACACTCAGGTCTTTCAGCTAGAAGAGACAGAAAATGGAGTAAAATTTGGATGATTGCATTAGCATCGAACAAGGCTCAGTTTCAACTAGCCAAACACTGCTTCCATGAAATACATTGGCTAAAATTCATAAAGACACTAACACTCCAGACCTGGGCAAAGGAAATCAATATTTCTGAAAATATTTTCTCATATTTGAAGTACTTTACGAGTAGTAGACTTCACTTTTCTTGCACAATAAGATCCTAAAAACTCTGTGAATTGAAATGTATCACGCACCATTTGTAATGTGAGTGACTTCACCTTCTTTGGTGCAAAGTGAATTCTATAATATGCATTTTTAAGACACAAATCTCCAGATGACCGTTTCAAAGACAAGAGAAACAAGGTTGAGTCAAGTCTATTTTGCCCCATATTAATGCTCATCCTCTGCCAAATTGAGCATATGGAAATTAAGTGACTCTACTGAGGCCATATTAGTCCCATTTGGGTAAGTGTCATTGAAAAGATAGTGAACTTAGCTAAGTCGAATTACACTTTCAGCTCAATGAATTAGGCACAGTTAAGGATTAGCCCACAATGGAGGTCAATTGATTAACAGTGTTAAATACAGTGTTAAATGTTAAAGTTTGAATAAAGAATTGAAGAAAAGAAGAGAGTGCGCGTTAAGGAAACCTCCCTTGTTTTGTTTTGTTTTCCTTTTTTCCTTTTGGTACTTTCTATCTATCACAGGTCAGGTTTGCATAGTTGTATTTTTTAAGCTACGTTTTCTACCCTGTTGAGATTTTGTACCTGGAATATCAAAGATCTCTTCTCTTCTATTCTTTCTTCCCTGTCTCCTTCTATTCTTTTATTCGTCTCCCCCTCCGCCATATCGTTCCTGTCATATTGCATCTTTTGTCGTTAGCTTGGTTTCATCCCCCAACAATGGATATGAGAATTACATTTTAGAGGGAACATTTCATGTTGCTAAAGCGCCAGCTGGTGTAATCTTTTCCTTTTTTTTTTTTTTGCAGAGGTGAAAACATTGGGCTGCATTTGCTGTACTTCGTGTATGTAAATCAGGACAGTGATGCACACCTTCTGAGACATACTGGGTAATGTGTGTAGGCTGCTTAGGGAAACTGATACAATGTAAGCTGTGCATGTGTGTAGGCCTACGTTTCTGCTCTTCAGTGACAGCCTCATAATCTGAGTTTGCTCTACAGTCATGGTGGGATGATACTTCAAAGTAAGTACCTGCTAACAGACATTAGTCCATGTAAACAGGGCGTACTGTGCCTAAGCTCGGTGTGTAGCCGTGTGTGTGCGTTGTACAGGTGTGTCTGCTTGCATGCACCTTGTTTGTGTGTGAATATGTAGGTGCAATGGCATCTAACTGCAATTAGAAACTGTTTCGTAGGGTAGTTGTATGTCTCTGTGAGCGGTTGGAAAATTCTGTCATGCTGTGCAGGACAATTCAACATGCATGCACAAGTGTGTGTCTGTGTGTGCGTGCATGTTTGCATGTTATATTACTTTTGCGGTGGCAGGTGAGGGAGTCAGATGTAATGAGGCTGTGTCCCTTATGGTTTAAACATGAGCATAAAAAGATGGAAAAAGAATCAGTTTAGTTTCTTGAGGAAGAGAAATTAAGAGGAACTGAAGTCTTCAACTGTGCAAGAGTTTCCCATATTTTACTGCAAGGAAAAGGTAGTAAAAAATATGTTTTTTTAATATTTTACGTGCATTCATTTTACTAACTACTACCCCGAGTCAGTGTGAGTGCATAATGCATAACAAACATAGACGACTGCATTTTAAGCTGTGTAATTCAACTACGGTGTTTGTATTTTTTGGGGCTTTTTTCATGACGTAAGACATTCATGATGATAATAATCACATCACATGTGATGCAGCTCATTTTGTCTACAACCCACCAGAGCAGCTGAGTTCATTGTTGACCCTAAATTGCCCATAGGTGTCTGCGTGAGTATAGATGGTTGACTTAAAGGTTTGGCATTGACTTGAGGACCACAAAGGACATGGATTACACAGGTCACAGGTGATAACCATGCATGAAGACTTTGGTAATAATATGTCGCTACATGAGTAAAATGAATCGATAACATTGGAGTGATGACTATTACAGATTGAATTTGCTATGCCGAGTATATTGTTAAGGAAAGACTACCACTGCTAAATAAATTACACCTACTACTGGCAAAAATGTATTTCAATTAAGCTGGTGTGATGTCCTTACTCTGCAATAAAGTGAAATAAAGAAAGTCAGTGTAGATGGTTGGACATAGAAAGCTGTGAAAGCATTTACCTTTGCCATCTAATGTGTCCTTACCAGACAATTCAGCACTTCGAAATTCATCCATATACTGCATATATATACACATAATATGGTAACATTCAACATTCAGGTCAACTCATCGGTAAAGCAAAGCACAGTTATTTTCACAAAATAACATAACACAGAAAGTGTCCTGAAGAAAAAGTGGACCAGAGACCAATCAAATAATCGCATCCCTTTGTCGTTTATTTTCATTTTTTGTAAGAGCAAATTAGATTTAAGTCTCTACATGAGCCACTGACTTAGATTATCTGTTAAGACAGATAACCTCATTGTTCGACACCTTTACCATAGACCTCCCTATGCCGGGGACAAGATATATATCAAGTGTGCTTATCAAACATGGTCATCACACCTTTGGTTGCACTGGTGGTCACTCAACCTGCCCAAACCAGCCAGTTCATCTCTCACCACATCAGAACACCTTATGATTTGTTCATGGATAGAAAAGAATCCATCTTGTACACGTCATTCCCACACCGACACCTTATTTTGTGATTTGCCTTTGTGTGTGACTTCCATCCAATGTACTTTTTCACTTTTCTCCTTTTCCTCCGTCCCTCCTCTGTTCCGATTTTCTGTCACTTCTCGCTTTGCTCCATGTCCCGGCTCGTCCCTTATCATTGCATGTTCAACACAGGCCGAGGGACTCCTCTCTCCTTCTCTGCTCTCCCTCTCTCCCTTTTCCTCGACTCTTCACTGCCAAGACAATAGGCAGGCAGGATAACCCCTTACTCTAGAATTAATTATCTGCCCCTTTAATTCTGGGCCACGCTGATTAGCTCTGTATGTAAAATGGAGTCCATATTAACATAATATTTGGCTATCTCCTCTAAGCTGAGGTCCCTTGACCTTTTCAGCCACCTACGTCTCTTTCTCTTTCTCTCTCTATCTCTCTCACTGTCATCTTTTACTCCCAGGAGGTACCTGACAGTCCCAGCCTATGAATGTAATTTGAAGAGGTAAATTAGATTTAGCTTCTCTCTCTCTCACACACACACACATTTCCCATCCCTCTCTTCCTCTGTATGTATATGAAACTAATGACAGTTCATTTCAAGGCCTGGGTATAATTACGTGTGCTTTTTTCTTCTCTATCATTGACTGCTCTGATAGCAAGGCAGATATGCTGTGTTAATATAAACGTTTAGCCGGCTTATTATGAGACCTGAGAGTCGTAAAGGACAGTCAACCTGCCTGCTGATTGTCTCCTATACAGGACGTCCAAGTTCTCTGTCTGCTTCAATTCTTCCCTTTATCGCTGTCCCCTGTTTGTCTGTTCCTCTATTTACTGCTATCTTGTGTCTCTTTCTATCTTTGTCTGCGCCTGTTGTAATGTCTCCGTGACAGAATTAGAGACACTGGCTAATGGGTATGACCGCTTGGCACACGTTCGGTGGCTGCTCTGTAATGTCATTTGTGGAAATGAACATTGGTGTGGTGTGTGAGATCAGGAAAACAGGCCTATGCGTCACAGAAAATCCAATAGATTCTATTTAACTACTAATATGTGTTTATTATTTTGACTAATAATATGTATCTTTATCAGAGTTTAATTTTATTTAATTGATGGTGGAGAGTAACTAGATGCATTTGCTTTAAACTCTGCTTGAGTACAGCTCTGCTCTCTGCTACTTCACAGACCCAACGTGCATCACTCTTTCTCATAAATTACATTTTTACACGCAGTTTGAGAAAATACTGTTGGCCAATTAATAATCCATTTAGGGTGAAACAATTCCTATTCCTCTTTCTTTTTCAAGACTCCGTGGTCCAGACTAAAGGTGTTCTTGTAGTTTTATTTGAGTCTATAGGCATAAATTGTAAGTCACCTTATTATGCAGGAGTTTTTGACCCACTCACTCATACAGAATTAGCAGGATGTTACAACATCCATAATATCGGTTAAGGGAATAGTCCTTTAATGGCTCGGTAGTGTGTGGGTACAGAGCATCCAGAGCATCTTACTCCTCGGGTGGATTTGTGGTGTTTTGTTTCAGATCTTTGCAGGTAAACAGTCAGAAGGACGTTGGCTTCTAATCATCTAGAGCAAGTTTAATTAATTGTAATCCATAGGGCACACAGTAAATGGAGAGTCTGGATTTCTACGTGTGTGCGTTTATTTGTGTGTGTCTGCTTCGATTTGGACTCCTCTACAGCCCTTTCACGGTCAGGGTGTCTAAAACTGCTGGAAAGGTCAGCACATAATCACTCTCTTTAGCCTGCCTCACATTTTAATTGACTAGCTGCACCACCCCCACCCTGCCACACACACATGTTCAGCGTACACACTCACACTCCCCCATCATTACAGCAGGTATAGACCCGAGTATGAATTGATGATCTCCCATCTAAAGCCTAAACACTCTCTAGGACCTTAGGGAGGCTCACTGATGCGTTTCCTTTCTACTGCTCACACTCGCACACTGAACCCGTTGATGAGTAGAAAATGAGCATTCGCTCTCGTTTATTATTGTAGTTGATCACAAAGTCCTGTGAAAAATTGAATTGGGCATAAAAATCGTACTGAGTGACAGGCATCAAGATTGGAAAGTTTGGTGGAAGCGAAGGATTATTAGCAGCACGAAGAGGGAAATTTAGATGAAACTCTGATTATAATTTCACTTTTATTGGCCAGAAATCACATGTACAGTGCACAAAGACACTGTATAAGGTCTGTGACGGAACAGACAGACAGATGTGTCAGTCATGTCTTGAATGCCTATGTTTGTCTTACATGTGTTATAAAGAAAGTACATTAATAGTGCATCAGAAATATGGTTTGGAATATAATGTGTTCCAAGCCATTGTTTATGATGAACATGAAATGTTTTGAATATGCTACTTTATTGTTTTCCAGTGTACTTGGTTCAGAGGAAGAAAAGTTTTGCGCTCACAGGATAACAGCTCTGCTTGTGTGTGCGGTTTGCTGTTCAGTGGTTAGGGACCGTCATCATCATTATACTCTTCTGGTGGGCGCAACAGGAGAAACGATTATGCCAAAAAATATGAGACAAAAGGCAGAAGAAGAGAGCTGACAGGTGGTAGTGTGGGGGGAGGTGGGGTTCAAGTTTGAACTTTTGAGTCACACTAAACTTTCTGTTTGAACATGTTAAATCAAAAGATGATTATAATCAGCTAATGAATCATTTCATTGGTCAATATTCTAATATCAGTCACAGTCAGGCTAAGAAAAAATATTTTCTGTTACAGCAAAAGCAAAAGAAAGTTCATTTGAAAATCATGTAGTGTTTCTTAAAACCATAGAGAGTACACCTTTTAGTCGTGATCCTTGTCAAATTGTTGTTTTTCAGATTCCTAGTTGTTAAGACAGATTGAGGGACAGACAGACACAGACATAATTAAGGGGACCCAGATATACAGAAAGACTCTGGGTGGCAGCTATTCAAACATCTACATAATGCCCACTGCCGCACTGATTTCCTGAAGGAGCAAGACAGCACTTCTACACACACACACACACACACACACAGAAACACACAAAACAAAATGGCAATAGCACAGGCCTGCTTTTGTCTCAGGCTTTTGGAAGTGAAGAAAAGGGGAGTGTGAAAGTGAGTGAGCAAGAGAAAAGAAACCCAGGATGAGGTGTGTTATTCAGCCTCGCCACAGGGGGTTAGGACAACTAGGAGACCAGGAGTGTATGCCCATTGTCCACACATGCCACACACAAGCGCACATGCTGGACAGAAAGCAAGCTCAGGCTCAGCAAAACCCAATATGTTGCAACATTTGCCCAAGAAAAGTGAAAATGAGTGTAAATTGAGGTTATTTTCTCCAGCTCTCCCTCACTACCTCTCACTTGTTATCCAGTCACTCTTGGCTATGATGGGGTTTTATTTCACCCCCCCGCCCTTTCTCTGTCTGAGGTTCAGCACAGACACGATACGCAGGTGCCACCAGAAATGTAAGTAAGGTACAGAGAGTTGAAATCACAGTTTCTTTTCAGACACACATTTCACAAGCAAAGCAGGTCTTTTAATCATCCACATCTGCATTCATGTGAATGTGATGGTCATGTTTGTGACTACCTATCCCTATCCACGGTTTCTACCAGACGTACACAATGCAGGGGTTGGGTTTGTGCGGTTGGTTGGAACCGGTTACAAACATCCTAGAGTAGTAGCAGCATCGGATTGGTTTCAACTACCCTATGTGTCGCACACAGAACGATCGTTTGAGACGCAAGCTGGTTTCCGCATGTGCACCCGGGGTTGTGGTGGTAATGGTGCGGGGGGCAGTTTGATGATGAGGTTAAAAATATCAAAGTGAGAGAGGAGGAACTGAATAATAGCCTAATCACATGTCACATCTGGAAACGGAAGCAAAGTACTATGTCTACTGGACTCACCAGCAGATTACTACTCCAAACAGCTTGTGCATTATGTCCTTACACAAACTTGTGACGAGGTTAAAAGGACTGAAGAAGTAGCATGCATAGTTGTTTATGATACATTAATATCACAGGCCGTATACATAGGCCGGAGTATATCAAAAATGTATTAGATGTAGTGATTTTTGTGTCGTTGATAGGCATCTATCCAGACAGTCTTTAAAACGTGCTTCAAACCCCGTCAAAGATTCAGCCGAACCCAAGTGTGCAGAATATTGGGAATGTGTGTTTTCTGTTTTTTCTCCCCCAAAGACGAGCTGATCAAGGCATTGCACATGAAAGCTTCAATCTTTTATTGGTTTCACCTTATTTAAACCGCATCTCTCCTGGGGACGAGATTCCGATTATGAGAGAGACACAGGTCAAACGAGGATCTGCAAATTGACACGTTGATGGTGAGAAATCAGACTGGCCTCATTATTAAAACGCCATTCCTAATATTTTGCACACTGTGTTTATTAGTGAAGCTGAGGTTGTAATTTTAACTGTCCTCGTGCATCTATCATATTACACGACACGAGCTCTGTTGTTCCTTCGCAAGCACAAAGCAGTGGCGACATGTAACATGTAACGCTTTGAAAAAAAAGTTTATAAGGGTTGGTGATGACAAAGAGAACTACAGTGGAAAGTGTTTGTTCTTCGTGGAGCACCTTCAGTCTCACACATCAAGACTTCATACCAGAAGCTCTCCATATGTCTCCAAACATTTTGATCATTCTGCTTCATCAGTTTCAAAGACAGTATTGCAAAAAAAAAGGGTGGTGGTGGTGGGGGTGTAAGCAATTGTGACACTTGGGAGAGAAAAGATAAGAGTCCCAATGAAAGTGTTCATTATTGTTAAGCACCAAACACGGCCGTTTGTGTTCTTATCCTGTTGTTGGCGGCTTATTCCAGCTGGTCCTCCGCTTTATGCAGGAGAAAACATTTGGGAAACATTTTCTTCTGTCAGGTGAGTTTTGTGCGTTTTCACTATCTAAGCAAAAACATCTTCAGCAAACCTCACAGCAAACAACAAACAGGCACAAACTTATTTCTATCAGTGAGGTGTGACATTAAAAGAACTGTGACATTATGACCATGACTAAAACCGATGCATATGATGGCCAAATGCTCCATAATGTGCTCAACTCTAATGTGTTCATTACAGGTTGACGTGTGAGAGATGGAAATGAGGAGAGAAAATCATGTTCAGGGGGAGCCCAAGCTTAGATGCCCAAGGGGAGAAAAATGGCGATGTTAATCTTTTTTTTAATTGTGTGTGTGTGTGTGTGTGTGTGAGTGTGTGTGCGTGCTTGTGACTGCATCTGTTCCTATGCTGTGCACGGCACATATGTTGTGTGCTGTATGTTTATAAGCGTGGTGTGATGATAGATTCACAAGCTGCTCCCACTGGACCGCACCGCCTTCGACCTTTGACCCTGAAATCTCTGGTCAGGTTTAATGATCCAGTCCTCTCACAGCCTGGAATATGTTACCGTTGAAACATAGCCTTTTCCCCCAACTCGTAATGCAGGAGAGTTCTCCATCCATGTCTAATTCAGTCTTAAGCCAAGTCAGTGACCTCTGAAGGGATGTTTGCAGTCTAATCAGTACATTCACAGATGTACTGTTTGTCTCCCTTAAGTTGGTGTTTGGATATTTCTTCAGGTTAAATACTATAGTTCATATACAATGACCTTTGCCAAAATATCCCATGCCAAACATTAGCACTACATGATTTATACACCTCCAGGACACATAAATTGAAATTCCTCTGGGTCTAAAAAGAGCATAAGAACATTTTAATCTATGAAAAACTCATATCTTGTATAAAAAGTCGTTTTGGAGGAATATACAAAAACTTTAAGTAAAATGCAGTTCTTAAATTGGACATTAATGTGGACTGCATGGCAAACTACTCTGCTTCTTCATCTTACACATAACTGTTTCCAAGATTGAACTTGTATTTTGTCAGAACTCAAATTCCCTTGTACGTGGCTACGTGATAATACATTAATAATAAAGTAGAAGCAGTACAAATCTTCACAAGCTTAATGTTAGTCAGATAAAGTTAACAGTGTATGGTTTCTGCGTGTCCAGCGGAAGGAGGAAGGAATGGTCCCTTTTAATCAACGTGAGTAATATTGTGAGCTGAGAAGCAGCCACATTATCATGTCAAGTTACAAATTAAAATGCCTGGCCGTTAAGAGACTAGGGATATAAATTGGCCATCATGGCCATCTAAGTGTTCTAATGACATCTTTCGCTTGCCAGACAATTAATTCTATCAATCTGCATAACCTTTCCCAAAGCCCAGAAAACAATGACTCAAAATGAATGCAATGCGACTGAAAGGTATACTTAGGCAATCATTACATTATTTAACACATGTGTTTAATTGGATTTGGATGCCTGGGTGCTGGTTCTGGAGCACCGGGGCCAGCGCGCTGACTCTAGCTCTGGCTAATTCAATAGGCTAAATGGAATCACTGGAAACACTCTGCAATCATCACTGCATTAGGACCCTCATTCCTATCATGTAAACATTGCTCTGAGCTCCTGCCATTTATTGTGTAGTCTCTCTGTCTCTGTTTCCCCTTTATTTCCACCACTTCTCAAGACATTCTTTCATCCTCTGTTTAATGAAAATTGAGGATGAGTTCCATTTTGGACTCAAGTGAATTCACAAAAAGCAATTTACCAAAAAGCTAGCACTTCTAGACGCATGAACTGCTTAGCTCCTCACTTTTCATAAATTAGGAGTGGAAGGCTTCCATCAGACATGGTCTCAAAGGGATTGGGAAGGTGCTAAGCATGTCTGCCTTTAACGGAGGTGAAAAACAGACTAATTCATTAAGCATTGATCACCCCAAATGACAGCAAAGTGCTTCAACATTTAGCGGGCAAATAACTGACAAATTGGCACACAATTTTTGTACATTTCCAACTCTTTAATGGGTAAAGTATGGAGCAAAAAGGCAATAAAAATGTTAGCAGACAACCCGATGAACCCACACCCAGCCCATTATGCTCACCACTCCTTATGGCTAAACGCCCTTAATGTCTTAAACTGTGGGCAACGGCTGCCCTAATGATGCATTTTGGTGAGTGTTTCTTACTTTTTGATCAAAATTACATGTTTTATTTGATTCTTTTAAATGCAGTTTGTAATAGGAGCCCCATTATGCAGTGGGCGAATGGACCCATTACGAAGGGTTAGGCTTAAAGTACCTGAGTATGTATTTGAGTAAATGTGCTTAATCTTGGATGGCCTAATATAATTTTTATCAACACTCCACCCTGTTCCGGCCTGTGAGATGAATACTGATATGACCTCATTATTGTATTATCATTGGTTGGGCTGCATGGCTAGCACACACACACACACACACATGCACACTCACTTCCACCCACAGTCTTAAAAGACTCCTCTAATCTATAAAATATGGCAGTGCATGTACTGCATATGCAGACATATAAAATAGTCACAGACATATAACAAGCGATTCTGTATTTTTTAACAGATTCAGACTATGAAACAGCTTCTACTCGAGGACAATTAAAAGGGGTTAGGCCACGTCTGTCAACACAGGAATGCTGGCAGTCAGCACCGCGTGTGTGTGTGCGTGAGACGAACAGTGAGCTGACCTGAGCCCCACCAGATTTTATTAATCAAAGCAAGAAACATGTGCAACCTCTCAAGCCTGGCCTGAAGACTTTGCTCACTGTCTTCCTGTGATGTCTGCTTCTCTGTCTCAACGATCTTTCTCAGTTTGTGTTTCTGTGTACGTTGCTGGAAATGCCTCTGTCTTTCTCTTTCTCTTTCTCAAGGTCTGCTGAAAAAGTTTTATCTCTGAGAACATCAGATAGCAGCACATGGATTTCGAAACAATGCCTTCTCAAGCAGAGAACCTGAAAGGTGGTAATGATTTACAGAATTATACCTGTGGAGACCCAAGAACTCATGTGTCTTCATGATTCACCCATTTCATCTTCTCATTACATGGCCACAGATCGATTGATGCCTGATGCTACTTCCCTTTAAACCTGGGTGTCAGTGGGATTTTGACCTATGTTGTGCTCATTTGCAGCACTTTGTGGTTGGTTGTGATTAGGTGTTTGTGGATTCCTGTGGCTATTTTACTGTTTGCATCTTATCAGGCTTTCTTTGCGGTGTTTTACTGTCAGCTGTGGTTGTTTGTGTTATGCAGCCTGTGCATAGTTAAGGCCACGTTTTCCATAAACTCAAGTTTCCTGTAACAATGAACTCTTTTAACAACTCCCTCATCCCCCGACGTTGCCTTGTGCCTGTTTGTAGTTATGTATTTACCTTAAAGAGAGATGATCAACATTGTTTTTCTGAAAACAACTTTCCTATAGATTTTCTACAAATTCATTCCAGCTAAATGCAGGTGCAGACTAGAATCTCACTGCAGTGCCCTGATTCCATGTCTTAAAATTAATGTAGTTATGATTTATTAATTTTAGAGTACAGTGCCACACATAAAACCTTTGAGCTTAAGTTTTAGCCCTTCTGCTCAGGCGCAATCCACAACTACCAATTTAATTCACAAAGAAACCTCTATTGTTAGCCTGAATACAGTAGATGATATAAGAGGAAAAATAGCCTTATAAGTAACTTTCTTTGAAACAGTGAGAAATCTAATGGTAGTTATTGTAACTATTGCTCTTACGGAATATCGCTGACATGGTTTAAGGAGTATGCTGTCAAAAGGATATGCAGAACCAGATGTAGCTGTGAAGGAAGTACATTTCACTTGGGGTCTCAACATTCTTATACTAAATGACGCAAATAAGCCGGAGAAGAATGATTAATGTGATTGCATGAGTGATTGCAGGATTGATTGATAGTCGACCCCTTTTAATAAAAAGTGTGTGACAAATAATGTATTTTTTTGTCACAGGAAAAGGAGAAAAAGTGCAGCAGAGTTGGGAGGAAAGTACCCAGACAAGTTGGTGCAATATTGACTGTGCCATCTATGATGTGTGTGACTTCAAAGCTACAATTACTTTGAGCAGTTTTAAGACTGATACCTGCTCATGTTAAGAGGCAGCCTCTCACCTCCGGAGAGCTGTCTGCCAGACAAGAAATAATTCATTTTTCAAGAAACTGAAGCAAGGGCAAATTCTTCCACGCAGCTCTCTTCACATCCATCTTCAAAGAGAAACAAGTTCCTATATGAAACAATGGAATATTTGGCTCCTTATTCATCTCATGAGGCATTTTTGCCAGTGCAGGGATCTTTAATTCCTCTATTGTTACTTGAAGCCCTGCTGGGAAGGTCAAAAAGGCTTTTTTGGACTCCACTGGACACTCTTAAACATAGACCAATCAGAAGACACAATACCAAGTTGAACGTTCATTCCCAAACTGTGGGGATTTTGTTATCGGGATGATCTCCATCTTTAGAGAGACAATAAAAAGTCCCCAAGATATCCTGGCTGTCTCCACGAGAGGCCATTTTGTTCGCTGCAGCTGTTTCTTCGTGTCTCTTAGATGACAGCTTTGCTGCAGTCATTAACATGCATGCCACTGTAACAAGTATTATAGTTTAATTCCTACAATGAAAAGCTTCCAGAGGCATAGAAAACGGAGCCATATGGAGGGGGGTGCAAAGACAGACAAGCTCCAGGAGGCTCATTGCTTGTGTGTTGCACGGACTTAATGGCAAATGGATGTCATTGGAATTTCGGGAGAAGCAGCAAGATGTTATCGCGCAGATAAATGAATTAATATTTAACACTTCAGCCGGATTTTTTTTTTCTTCCACAAGTAGGCTAGAGTTGCAAGGGGAGTCAAGTAAATTAGGAAAAAAAGAATGGAGACAGAATTGGAGAGAAATAAGAGCCTGGGATATGAACTCTGCTAATGTTATTCAGAGGCAGTGAGTCATGTAAAAGAAAAGGATTTTTTCTTGTACCAGTCAAGGACATTATCTGCTCCTGCTAGCAGTTATTAGCATTAGCATTTATATATTCAATGCAATTTTGAGGTCTGGTGATACTCTGAGGGGTCAGGAGAGAAAGGCGAAATGAGGGAGGAAGGATAAAAAAGGTCTTTTCTCCGTGTGCAATTGGCGCTAACCAGGACAGAATACCCAATGAGGTAAGACACAGGGATATCTCATGCTGGAATTCAATCTGTGATCAGAGCACAGATTCTCTTCATCAACAGGAGGAGGCCACAGCTTGAAACAAAGCAGAAATAATAGCAACAATTTCAGCATAATCAAGGAAGGCACGGATTGGTCTGTGAGGTTCCTGAACCAGCACCTTAATCTTAGACATCATACAGTAGATATTGGTCGATATTAAGCAAACGCTTCTGCACTTATTTGGTGATATGCATGAATATTACACGTTAGCAAATTAAATCCGTCTGACAGATCCACGCTCAGGAGATGTGTGATAACATTTGTGGGTCAGAGCAAATGGTTTGAATAATTGAAGATGGGGTGTTAAATTGTGTTTTCCGCGGAGAAAAGTGGGGGAGGTGATCCATTTCAGAGACGCACGCACACACACACACACACACACACACAAAAAGTGGTTGGATAGTCATTTAATGTCCCCCCATACCCCCAACACCAGTGGGTCAAAGATCATGAGCTCGAGCACTCAGACAGCCTAACGCTGTTAAATGCATCATCTGTTCAATTTAAAGGCAATAAAACGCAATCAAACGGTTCCGTACTCACTGATAATGATGCTGACGGTTTTAAGATTCTCTGTCTCTTCTTTTCCCCCCCAACAGTTTGACTGCTCCTAATATTTATTTCAAGTGTGCAGCTTTGATTCAGAAGTCTTTATCGGTTGGCAAATGTAACGGGCTAAAATGGTCAGGGAGAGATGAATACGTTAGTGAACACACTTAGTCGGCAAATAAAGTATTATACCTTCGGAGATAGCAAACAAATGTGTGGGTTTATTCAGTATTGTTCTATTTACCTTCTACCAGCATTTTTGTTTCATCTTTCGAATAACGCTTCAGATACAGAATTGCAACCATACAATTCCATTATTTGATTTAATTCGCCCGAGGTAAATTGTTATGCGCTGGAACATGCCATTTCAAATGTCTAAGTGCTGCTATACACTGTAGTGTCTTCGACTTGAAAGACAATAGGCACTCCTACTTCAGTGATAGCTCTCCATCTCATGCACCTAGATCATTTTGAAGGCAGATGGGATGTAATGCCCATCATTTCCACTAGCGATGTGCATTAAGGAAGCTCTGAGAACAATGTGGGCTTTTTTTTCTGTAGAGACAACAGACAAAAAAAGCTTTGTGACTAAAACTGCCTTAGTTCTTCATTTTAATACAGAGCAGCGAGACAGAGCGAATGAGAATGAGTAACAGCCACCCATGAATCTTTTATTGACATCCATATTTCAATAGAGCTTTATGTATAGCTTTACCACCTATGTGAAATATCATCTTTATCTAAATTCTTCTCTTTGTGTGTCCACAAAAGTCGTCTAATCTCAGATATAATGAGTCCCTTTATTCTCGTCATCTTTGTGTTTGTTCCACGAGTAATTTGGAAGGCCCTAAGTGTCACAATTTGCCCCCCCCCATCCTCACACATACACACCCACGGCCCACTTTGTCCTAGACAGTCATTGTGCAGTTGTATTAAGTGGTAGGGGGCAGAAGAGGAGGGGATGGGGCACATTCTCTTCTGAGGCTGACTTTGAGATTGTTATTATCATTTTCAAAGCATCAAAGCTTTCTCTCTCGCGTTCTCTCACTCTCTCTCCATCCAAGCTTAAAGAGATGAAAGTTTGCCTTTGTTCCATCCCCTGCTATATTACCTCTATGCATTAGGCCTCCTCTTTATCCGTGAAATTACCTTTTAGCTTTCTCATTCAGCACAGCCAGTCTGCATGCGACAAGATGGCTCGCACTTTTTCACCACATCATATCCCCACTGCACACCTCTCTCTCTCTCTCTCCTCTAAAAAGATTGTTGCATTTGCAGTTTGATTTTGAGTACACCTCTCTCTCATTCTCCCTTTCACCGTCTCCCTCTCTCTCTCTCTCTCTCTCTCTCTCTCTCCCGCTCGCTCTCCGCTCCATATAAGGTCCGTCTGTCCCTTCATTATATGGTTAGTGTTGTTCTTTGATCGCTCCATCTCCAAAGCAAACACAGGCTTCTGTGTTGTTCCCCCCATCACGCAGATGGTTCAGAGATGATGGCTGAGATGCTTCTGTTCTCGCTGCTGTTCAGAGAGAGAGACACTGTTCCGGCCTCTTACAGCGCTCTTTGAAGCTGACAGGAAGCACTCTAGGAGAGAAAAGTAGCTTGATCGTCATGCAAAAATACTTTCCTCCCCTGTTTTTTCTTCTCTTTGATTGATGATGATCTGTCCATCTATCTATCTATCTGTATGAATCGCCAGGTGAAATGGCTTTATAGAGCAACTGTATTTTACAAGCCCCCGTAAAATATTCGGAATTTTTTAACCGACAGCATTACAAGAGATGAATGGGAAGGGTCAATGCCTCTGCAACCAGTTCCCAGTCACTAAATTTAGTAAATGTTCTCCTGTCTATATAATGCTCATATGAAAGTAGTCGGTTAGTCCTTTCCACGCTCATAAACGTATCTTCAGAGAGATGCTTACTGGGCGTTTGTTTGGCTGCGAGACAGAATTAATATACAAATGAGCAAAAGTGTATATGTATAAGGATGGTGGAGACACACAGGCCGAGATACACACACATACGCAGCTGGAATGACTTTTCGCAGACTAATGTAATTAATAGCTTTTTATCCATGTAGAATTTAAAATGAAGATGTAAATTGTTCGTTTAATATAGCCATAGGACATGGAGGCGTCTGCTGTCAAAGTCAATTACAGACTCAGCATAGTCCCTGACTTTATGAAAACCTAATCAAGATGTGATGTGTGTGCGTTCGTGTGAGCGTGTGTGTCTGGACACACGATGAGCGTGAACTTGTATGCATGTATTTGTCAGTGTGTGTGTGTGTGTGTGTGCATATATGTGTGTGTGTGTATGTGTGTGAGTAGCTTCCGGCTTAGCGTAAGCAGAATGTTTTACACTGGGCAGTTACGCTGATATAAAATTATCTACGAACCAAATCTTATCAACGCAGAAAGAAGCTAAGTTACAGAAATATTTAAAAACAATTTGACTTCCACTGCCACTGCTTCCTTCAGGCTGCTTTAATATGGAGCGTTTAAAATAGAACTAAATGCTGTTGTATGTATGTATACACTACCAGTCAAAAGTTTGGGCACATATATGCTCTACTAATGTATACATGTATAATTTTGTAAATATTCATTTAAAAGACAGACTCTATGTACAAGTCATTTTTAATTTGAACAAAGTCTCCATTTCAGATTACACTTTACAGTTACACAAGTCTTACAGCCCCATGATGAGTGAGGAATGCTGAAACAAATAGTGGAACAATTTTATTTTCCACATGTCCTGTACTCACACCTTTTCAAAAGTCAATCAGTATTTGATATTAACTTCTTTAATATTTCCTCTAAAGTTGCATATTCAATAAGAAACGTGGTACAAAAGACTACTC
>JAUMHF010000012.1:19649338-19679367 GCA_032359275.1 Microctenopoma steveboyesi | reverse complement strand
AGTATTTGATATTAACTTCTTTAATATTTCCTCTAAAGTTGCATATTCAATAAGAAACGTGGTACAAAAGACTACTCATTAGGCAAATGCAAAGTGAAAGGACGGTCTACATTATATAGACAACAGAATACATCAGGAGAAGATCCTGTTCAGTTTCTCACTTGCTGCTTATCAACTGGTGCTCATTTTTACCGACTTCTCTTTTTACCAATACAACACTCTTTAGTACTGAAAAAGTCAAGAGATAAATCTTGTCAAACTTTCTAATGCAACTTGTCATGCTACTGGAAACTGACACAAATTCTTTTGACAGAACTCAAATAGCCAAATGAGCTCAGTGGAGTAAGCCATGAAGGCAGAGGTTTGCTTGTGTGGAAAGTCATTT
Organism: Microctenopoma steveboyesi; assembly: GCA_032359275.1. Classification (NCBI taxonomy): domain Eukaryota; kingdom Metazoa; phylum Chordata; class Actinopteri; order Anabantiformes; family Anabantidae; genus Microctenopoma; species Microctenopoma steveboyesi. The sequence continues at coordinate 19,678,982 of JAUMHF010000012.1, read as the reverse complement.
ATAAACGCCAAGGGTAGCCATTCATGCTCAATGATTTAGGACTTTCAAAACACATTTCTAGCTCATTTGAATAATAATGGTCATAAAAAACATTGCCTGAGGCGCAGCAAGCATACATCAAGCATCAACAAATGCCTTCTGAAGTTGTCGAAAGGCCCGCAAACATGAAAACAATTACAACACACAACTTAATTTGTGAAGGGTATGTTTCTCTTGTTACACCAAGCTTATTTTAATGAGTTTGAAGGCAGCAGTGTCCTGTAGTTTACGCTTCTGATTGATTGACTGTTGCTGCCATACAGTGCTTAGACAGATCTCTGGTAAACGTTACTGTGTATGTAGGCGTACTCACTTATGCCTGTTTACAAATGCACACACACAATAAAGAAACACACATTTTGGGTTCCCCAATTCCTTATGCCCGACTTAATCGCACCAGGTAGCTGATGATAAGACATTCAAACACCCACATGCATGGACTCACACAAAGATGGATCAAACAAAGCTATCCACTTCAAACAGATGACCTCATGATTCCCTTACATCAAAACTAGCATGCAATTAGGGCTGAGTAGTGTTCATCAGCCGAGCATCCTGAGGCTTTTCATTGTCCAGCACACTTAGCAGCAAAGATCAGTGCAGAGAATCAAAAGATGAATGCAATTACATATTGCCAGTGTGTTGTGTAGAAAAAAAAACCTTTAATTTCTAAATCAAAAGAAAATATGATTTTAACATACATTCTTGCTGTGTAGTGGGCTTGACCTCAAATCCATAGAACGGAGAGAAGCAATATCAGTGTAAACTGTAACAAAGAACTAAATAAACCTAATATACATGAATATACGATTCGCTGTATGTATTTAGAAGGTGGTAAAGTAACCAATTGTAACACATTGAATGTGATACACAAACTAAAAATATACTATGTATAGGAAAACATACAGTAGTATTGTATAAAGTGTGCTTTTATTCTATAAAAATACTGCAGGCACTCTACACAAAATAGCTTTGTAAAGTACCACTAGTCTTTAATTTAGTGCTGCTTGTTTTTATATTTTGTGGTAAATCCTTCAAATCAGGTCCTACAGGTGGCAAAGGTAAAACACTACTTTAGAAACAAATGTAACTTCCTTTCCTTTCCTTTTACCTTAAAGTATTTTGTCGGGGAGTGTTGCACAATGTCCTATAAAATAACTTGCCAACTGGGAAAAATATATATTTCCTTATTATCTTATAAAGTGGGTTTGCAAAATTAAAATATAGTTTTTTAAATAGGCAATATATTTTCTTTTATCATTTTTGTATTTAATAAAATAATCAAGTTTTGGCATTGCCACCATTTCTGAACTGAATGATGAATGGACAGCATCTCTAGCCATGTTAAATATGCTTAAAGCTCTTAAGGGTGATGCAATATCTTATTTTTCACCATGCTACATGCATACAATTTCATTTGAGCTATGTGACCTAAGAACTAACAAGAAAAGATTAAGTAATGTAAGTAAAGTAAGACAGACACTGATCTAGTTTCCCCAAGTAAACAAAGTTGTTTGCAAGAAAAGTAGGTGCTGCACACTTTCATAAGGTTTGAGCCTGATTCACAACATGTTACCATTATTTTTAAACTATTCCATAGCTTTTCAGACACTGTGGCCTCTCTGGTTGGCTTTTATTGTCAATCACATATCACGTAATGCACTTACAGACAGTGCATGCATCGTGACATGAAACAACATGCAGAGACACGCGTGCACTGACTATTCACAGAGGACAATACCCACCGCAGCCTAGGTGGAACTGACACAAACAAACACGCACAGCTCACTGACTAAAAAGGCTCCCAGCAAACAATGTAAAGTTAAAAGATATTAATATTTAAATAGATCATTTGCAAGATTGGTATAATTAGCAGCTCATATTCATGGATTCACTTCTGGGATATCACATTGAGACATGTCTACTTATTCAAATAAGATGCAACATGTCACAGGGTGCATATATGCAAATGGGCATATGCTGCTAATTACATATTGCCTGTCACAAAGAGAGAGAGGCTTTCAGCAAAAATGTTCAAAGTTTTCTATGAACTGTTCAACCAGGCTGCTCAGGCTGCTTAGGTCTAATTAAAACATGCATGTCCCCAAGGCCTTATCAAAGCACAGTAGAAATATGTACATCTCAAACAGAGGAGATTTAGCTAAATAAAGGACCTCCCTGGTGCTTTTGTCCTGTTCATATTTCGGGCTCTGCACTAACAAACTTTATTTCTGATTGATACTGATGGTCCACCGCAGGGATTTGAGAATATTTTGACCTGAGGCGGGGGACTTTTATTTTGACATCTCCTCCCCTGGCACAGTCCCAGATTTGACACTCTACTTGACACCAGCTGTATTGAAGGCTGTTGTGATGGAGATTGTTATTTTAATGAGGTAGAAATGAGAGGTAAACCTTCTAGTACATATTTGCTAATTAACCAAATGATTTGGCCTATAGGGTTGGCTCCTGACAAATTATACACTGTGTCCCACACAGGACTGATAACAGTATTTATTTTAGGACATAAAAGAGAAGATTTCTTCTGTGAATATCATTTGAACTGTGTTTGATATAATGCAAGTAAAAATGGACAATAATTTATTACTTAATTACTTTAAAGTGATAAGAACCAATATAGTTATTAAAACATGTCCATTTATATCTTCTCCTCAGCATGCTCATTAAAAACATAATTGTCAACTTTAATTTCAGTTCCTTTAATGATTCAGTTGAATCATTAAATCTAGTTTGCACTATTTTTTTGTTTACGATTTACTTATTTACTTTTTTAATCATAGTGCTTTTAATTGGAGCAAACACCAAGAGAATTTATTTTTTATAACAACATTGAATATGAGCTGAAATCACTCTTTGAATGATGGTAAAGTTTTTCAGCAGCACCTAAACCAGTCGCGACCTTCAAAAAGGGACATTTTTAAAGGACTGTTGCATTAGATTGCTTTAGTTTTTGCATGGTGTACCTAATAAACTGTCAGATGAGTGTATACATTCATGTTAACATGTATTTGCATTTGCAAGTGCAAACACAGAGGCTATATCATCCATTCGGGAGCACTCAGAGTGCAGAGCTGTCCAGAAATCTGTCTGTGTGAGGAAAATGTATGCAGCTCAAATCAAAGTGATGTTGCACCAAGTAATCTTTCTCTGTTAAGGATGTCACTTTTTGCAATCTTTTAGCAATTGCAGCTTAATATCCTTTGCTACTCCACTGCTGGATTGGTGAGTTCTGTGGCTGCACATACACACATACTCACTGTCCCATCACACACACATCCACGCTGTGTAGGTATCCTGCTGAAGGAGTCAGTCATGTGTATCTTTCAGATAGGAGTTGAGAAAGCCCTTGATTAGGACAGGAAGTCATGTGTGTAAAATTCACACATTTCTTACTACCCCTGTCTCTCTCTATACATAGCAGAGGTTTTGTCTGTGTGTGTGTGTGTGTGGTTTTATCTGTGTGTAGCACACACATCTATAGAGATCAGAATTAACTGACATTAAGGTAAATAGCAGTATAAACTTAATTACACGCTTACAGTGAATTCATACAGTGAAGCTCACTCCTAATGTTGGTAAAATAATTAGATCCACAGCTGTTTTGGAAATGAAACGCCTTGCCTCTGCTCTGAAAGGCCAATTATTTACACTTGGTTTGTTCCTGATGATAAAATTCAAACTGGAGAGACTCAACAGAGATGAGTAGCTTTTGCTAAATCTACTGATCATTCTCAGGTGCATTTAGCTCTTTTGTTTTTACTTTATTTATTCATGCTCTGATTCACATTGACAGTTACACCCATCAGCATCGTACCATTGACAAGCATCCCCAGTATTTTAATAATGCTTGATAACGGCTGAACACTGTAAGGACTAGCATGTGAGCGTATTGATGTTAGCACTTAACCCAGGGTCCATGTATTTTGATGCATAATTTCCAGACATATAGTCTGATCAGTTCATCCATGAAGTGTAATGAACATCTTCCCAGGCTTACCTACGGCATTGTGTTGTCAAGAGTAGGATAGGTGTGAGGTCACAATAACCTTTGACCTCCAAAATCGAACCAGTTCATTGTTGAGTTCAAATGAAAGATTTTGCTAAATAGAATGTTTTTTTTATTATTTCTTTAAAGCATTTTGTTGATTTTGTGTTTATGAGAATTTGCTAGACATGCAGACAAACACATAGACCACCTGAAAACATCTTTCCACCCGTTATGGCTGTTGCCAGCATGAAGGCATAAAAACAGCTGCGCTGAAAGCCTTTTCAAAGAGTATGCCACCATACTGTACTTAGCTTTGACTGTATGTTGCTCGGTGTGTGAATAAGGGCAGTTTTCATTACTGGTTAATATAATGTCTTTTAGTGCAAAACATAGTCCACCTTCATGCTACAATTTTCAATACATTTACTGATAAAGGTCCATACGTGCCTATAATTTAAGATAACACACAAGGACATTTACTGTGCTTCACTGCAGGGTCTCTAATATACATCATTGGATTGGAGGGGCTTTACTTTATGCTGCAAACCCATGAAAACATTAGAGGGGTAAAAAGGTAAGTATTTCCATGCAGATGGAGTAGTCGGAAATCACGGCTCTAGTTTTCAGTCCTCTCCCCTCTTCTCCTTCCTCCCCTCCTCTTCTCCTGCTGTTCTCTCTCACTCTTTCCTTCTCAATGGTGTCCCTCGCCTCTGGCAAATGGGGATCATTTGTTTGTGTGAACTTCCCATAACCTGCAGCACGTGAGACACTTATCACTCAGAGTGTTGGTGGTGCTTTGTCCTGAGTTCTCTTCTCTTCTCTTCTCTTCTCTTCTCTTCTCTTCTCTTCTCTTCTCTTCTCTTCTCTTAAGTATTGTCCTAACTGAGTCTTTTTCTATTCTTTCACTTACCCTCATACTCCTTTCTCCCCCATTTTCTCCTCCTTACTATGCCCCTTTCACTCTCTCTTCAATCTCATTCCCCGTGTAATCCCGGGGTACACAGGGCTGTTTTCATTACTACACTACTCATCTTAACATTCACCCTGCCATCTTCTCTGTCTTCTGTCTTTTTTATATTCCTTTATTCTAACAAGTCTGCATCTCAGAAGCCATCAGTGGTCCACCTCTTTTCATTTCCCTAATGTACCCCACCAAATACGCACATACATACACCCCTGTGTGGCACTAACCCCTAATTTCATTGCCCTAACTGGTCCTCATCATCATGATGTAGAGGGCAACCCAGTTCCCTGCGACCATTTAAATCATTGTGTGTGTGCGTGTGTGGCCAACAATAAAATATACTTTTTTTTTATCTCTGTGTGTATATTCTCTACAGGACAAATGAGCGGGAGCAAGACAAAGCAGATAACCTAAACAGGGAATGACAGGATAAAGGAGGAGAAGAGAAAGTGAGACAAATATAAAGATGAAAACAGAAAGAGGGGTGAGACAGAGAGAGGCCAACAGGGAGAGGAAAAGAATGATTCTGGGGAGGGAACGCTGTCATTGAGGGCCGAGGTGAGCCCCAGCCCCCTTTAATCCCACATTTATGTGAACTCAGCTTTGGAAATGAAGCTGTCACTGTATTTTCCTTCCCTTCACCCATGCTGTGGTATAATCAGAAACCGCACATGCATGCAACACACACACACACACAGTCACAGGACAGAGAGACACAGAAAATCACTCAGGAGAGGTTTTCAATTCATTCCAGGGTTGGAGGCAGAGATTCGTACAGCCTCACCTTGTCTAAAGAAGGAATCATCGGATATGTTGAAGACAGAGGGAATTATGGGTAAATGCACTGGTGAGGAATGATACTCTGCTATATCTGGTGCTTATCTGGACTCACCGACACATGTCACTCATTTCATGTATAACCTGTGTAAACCTGCACCTGAAAACTGCCTGTTTTTGCTCTTTGTAAAGTAATGTAAAGCCGGAAAAACTGCTGTGACGTACTCTCATTCCCATCATCTATGTTGTTCAGCTAATTCTAAGGTAACATCCCATAACAGGTTTGTTAAAGTGTAGATGAATATAGCTGATATCCAATAAATTACTGTATGATTGAAGACTTTTTAGTTACATTTAATTTTGACATTCATTTTATTATTTTGGCTTAGAATGACAGAGGAAGGGCAAAGTACGCTGATAACTGCTATTTAAAGGCAGTTGGTTAGTCAAAGATGACAGACTTGTACTGCCATCTAGTGGTTGAAAGGGAAAGAGGATGGATGGATGGATCAGTTATTCGGTGGACTTGGATAAGGGAAATAAATAACTGTTGTTTTCTTCAACTTTTATACAGTTTCTATAGTAATTCAATAAATATGTGCAACAAGAAGTTACCTAATTAATACCTCCAACACACAGACAGACACGTCAGCACACTCACTAGACTTGCTGCAGTAAGTGTGAATGTAACAGTTTTCACTTAACACCATTTATTTTTCATTTATCCGGTGAGCTGTGCACAGTTAAATACGAGAGCCTTTTGATGGCTTAAGAATGTGTTGGTTTTTGCGTAACATTTTCAATTCTAAACATTAGGAAGGAAGATAATAAACATTATCACCGGTGAGTCTCAGCTAGGTGAAAACTTTCAACTCTGCAGGCAAGTAAAACAAAAATGCAACTAAAGAATAAAAGAGAAAAAATCATTCCTGTCCATCCTTTGCTCTTCCACCCTCCTCTAACTCTTCATTCCTCTGTTTCTCCCCCTCGTCTTCCTCCTTAGGTGAAGTGAGTGTCATACTGGTGTGTAATAGCGTGCTGTCAGTGTGGGCCGCAGCGAGGTGTGGGGAAGAGAGCGGTGCGTCTCAGATGAGATATGTGACTGGCATGCTAACACACAGTTTTATCTGAGAAAAAAAGAGAGAGACGGGGCCCCCACATCTCCTCACTACAGGCCTTTGATTAAAGCTCCCTGGGTACACACATTTCCAAAAACACACATATAGAAGTGTACACACATGGACCTGCACAGATTTTAAATAAATTGCAGGTAGGCGCGCACATCTCTATCCATTGTGGGTGGTGTTGTTTTGACCTAAGCCTGGTAGCTTGTCCATTATGGAGTTGATAGGAGGATTTGGCCATGTTGATTCTAGACAGCATCATCTCCTCTGCCATAAATAACCTGAGTGTTTTCTCTGAGTCACACAACAATATACAGAGAATAGGAGCCCTCAGCTTTATCCACTGGTCTCATTTACTGCACAGAAATGTTCGCACAAACACACGCGAAAAACAAACACAAAGGCGGTGACCGCGTATGTATGGACACAGACAATCCTGCCGATTTGTAAAGTAAAGTTGGGTCAAATACAGCTCAGTTTCAGCTTAAATTACTATAATACTTCATGTTCTGGTTTGTTTTAAAGTGTGTTTTCGCTGATAGTTAGTCTGAGAATAGATGGAATAGATGGAGCAGCATCATCTGGCAGTGCAGTCTCCATAGCTTTCCAATCTTTAAAAACAAATTTCACATGTACTGTATAACCCTGACTAGTGGAACTGTAGGGGAAGCATGATGACTTCCACGAAGAAGGTAATGGACAAACCACACTCAGTATTATTGCCTTGGGGAAGACATGTTGAAATATCTATCTATCTATTTATCATGTTGTTTCCTGTGATGATCAAATATGAAAAGCATGTCTTTTTTTTTCTTCTAGCAAAATATTTACTAAAATAATGTGTTGTGGTTGTAGCAACAGATGAATTGAAAGGGACTAATTTATCAGCCTGTTTACTTTTTCCTGTTTTATAAAAATGAGAAAATGAATGCATTGTACCCTGCGTGTACTGAAGCATATACAGAATGCACAATAAGTAGTCAATTTACACTTCCTGTATTTTCTTTCCTGACAGCAAGAGGGTGCTTCTGTGCCATAGCACAATAATACTGGAAGGACTGCACGCACTTCAGTTAATCCATATGGACCAGTTTAAATGGTGCACACAGAAGTTCTTCAAAATTGCGATGAAATTAGTTTTAGAAATGATGTAATGTACATATAATCAACACAAAGATAATAAAACACAAGAATGGAATAAGGCAAAGTAAAACTGGTGAATAATTTATTTGACTATGTACAGTAATTAGTGTTTGAGTAAACAGCATTTTTGTTTTTAACATAAGGTCTTAGAAACTTTTTATAAAATTATATTAGGTAATTATAATTATTATAATTATTACCCCCATTTATTTTATTTTTAAGCTGATTTACCTTTGTAATTCACAAATCATTTTACATAAAATGTAATGAGTTTGATGACCGCCTAATTTCTGCCTCAGGTTACAGGTGTTGTTTTAAAATATTGCATATTATCACAACCAATATACACATGTGCTAAAATGTACTTAAAGAACCATAAAGGTTGTGGTTAAGTTAGTCAGACCTCCAGCTAAGAAACATCTGGTTCCTGGAATGTCATACATTTTTTAAATACTTGTGTTTTTAATCATGTCCACTTACTACTTACTTGCTTACTTATTACTTAACTCAAAACCATAAATTCATGTTAGACAACCAATAAAAAAACACAGCACATTTTGAATAAGCCTTCCATTTGATGTGAAAGTGAGATACAGCATTGAAGTTTGAAGGTGCTTCACCACCAGTAATCAAGAGGAAGGACTGGTTACCAGAAGTACTGAACAGAGATTGTTTTCCTAATTTCTATAGCAGGGCCGGAATGATGAATGTAGGGCAAGAACACTAATCATATTTCATTTTTTTGACAGATTGCAAATGAGTCAGGGCTCTGTCTGTGGCGGGGTGGGGTGAGGTGAGGGGCTGGCTGGAGGACAAAGAGGCTGAGGGAAGTCTTTATACAGCTCTGGGGCATGACTTCGCGGGGATGATGGGATAGGAGTGTCTGAAGAAACTGTAGGAAGAAAAGCATGGACAGACACAGTTTTTTCTAATTAAAATTGTTTATATAATGTTTTTGTACATATATATATATATATGTATATATATTACCTATCTGTGGAGTATGAACCACTGGCATGGTGCTGATGACTAGTGTGTGTCCAGTCACAGGGTCCGTAGCCAGCTGTGTGTGTGCTGGGTGGTGCGCGTCCGATGTTAGGCCTGAATGCATGACATACACACACACACACACACACACACACACTCATCACCAACCTTAACAGATAGCGCTAACAACAAGCTGCTTTTAGAGAGAAATGTTTTTTCTCCGTCGCATCTGTTATTTAATCAGGTGACATTTAAGGGCTCACACACTTAATGAAACGCTCCAAAACACAGATTCTTTCTTGCAGTATGTGACATTTTACCTAACAAGCCCTTATCAGACCAAAAGGATCTGTTTTTTTTCAGAACTGCAGGAATAAGCCTCTGCGTTGCTTTTGATTAATTGAGTGAATCTAACAAGTGTGTGCAGATTTTATTTCAACCAGAGTCTCCAGAAGTGTATTGGCATGTGTGCATGTTTTAGGTAGCAGTGTAATGTAAGATCTCCGCGACTTCACTTCAAAATAAATCTATGTGAGCAAATCTGTATCATAGATATACAGACACTATAAACATATATATAAATATATAGCTAAATATAAAATTACCTCAAACAAACACTTGATATTTTATTTTTATACGTCCACATGATATTAGAAAGAAACAAAATGCAGCTCTTTCTATATGCTGCGCCCTCTGAGTCAGGTTGTTATATTCCAGAGATTTTCTCAAAAAGTGAAAGAGCTAACTTATAACCCTTTTAGAATATCTATATGACATATTCTAGCTTTAACTTCTGTCGTCTTTATACACATTTAGATATGTTTGCTCGAGGCATGTCGTGTCCAATTTACTGTATTTGGATTACTCCATCCTTCACACGTATATCTAGCAACACTTTGCACTTTGCATGTGTGCATTTTGTGTATTTGCATTGCTTCATACTGGCAGGAGGAGTTACATTTAAGCATATGGTGAAAGGGCGCCCTATTTTTCTTCCTACTGGTTTATAAACAGACGCGGGCCCAGTCTCACCTCCCAGCAGCATCTCATGCAGCAGGTTGTCTATCTTGGCCAGGCCACAGAGCTTAATGAAGTGGAGCTGTTCTATCATTTGCCAGGTGATACTCTGCAAGGTGGGCAGGAGGAGCAACAACTCTCCAAAGCGACCTCGGGAGTCATACTGACGGTCATTGATGTAGTCTTCCAGACTCATTTGAATCTGCAAACGCAAACACAATGTCAAGTGTCCATCAGTGTCAGCAAAATACCCTCGTCCTTGTAAGCCAATTGATATTATTGTCAATGTGTACAGATAAAAAGAAGTATATATAGGTATATTAAATATATCAGAAATGATAATAATGCTGGGATGTTCCTCCTTAACAGCCTTTATTAGATTTATAAGAGAACATACCTAAAAAGAATAGTATCGCCAGTGCTCTACCTACCTGCAGACGCATGGCCTTGATCTTTGCAGGGTCGCGCAAAGACTTTGCATCTGCAGATTGGGAGACAAAGAAAGTTGGGGTTGGATTAAGGGATGAAGGGGTGAGGGAAAGGGTTGAAGGACATGTGGGTGAAGGGAAAAGACACAAAAGTCAGAAATGGAATTGAGGATATGAATGAAACCGATAGAATGATTATGGTCAAACTGGGGCATGAAAGCAAAATGAGAGGATTTAGTGAAGGGGAGAGGAAGGCTGGCGGGGATTGTGATCATAACCAAGGTTAAATACAGCATGGATGGCTTCTGATACTTTTTTTCTCTGGACCAACGTTTGGAGGTGCAAAGCTTAATTGTATATATATATATTTAAATGGATTTTTCAATATTAATGCATTATTTAGTTTAAAACCAATAGGTTGTGCATGTAACACCACATTTACAAACAGTAGTTCCATGAAGCAAAAGCTGAAAATTGAAAAGTCATTCCTCACCTCCAGTAAGAATAAACTGGATTTGTTATGAACTGTAAAGTGTACCTAGCATCTCCTAAATCCTACAATACCAAACATTACTTTTCTATTACCTGGATCAAAGAAGACAATAGCCTTGAGCGCTGCATACTCGTTGTCATCTATTTGAATATCCTGAAAGGGCTGAACCAGCTCATCCAGTACCCGGTTAGCTACCCTACATATCTCTGCAACAGGACTGTTTCTGTGGATCGCACAGTCATTACCTGCAGGCAAAACAGAGCGTTGGTCAGTGGCTGTGTTGAAGGGAGTTGAAAGGGAGTGAAAGGTATTTGGGTGTGTGTGCTTGGAAAGGGTGGGGGAATAGTTTTAGCCTTGAGAGAAAGATAAGTTGACTCTTTTAAGCCCATGTAAGTGTATCAGTGAAGGCGAAGGTAATGAGGTGTGTGGAAGCTTCTAAGAAGTAAAGCAATACAAAATGTGGGTAACGCTATACTTGTGTTTGAGCATATAAGGCTGAGAGATCTGTCTATAGTGGGATGTAGGTACATGCCCCAGTAACGAGCAATACAGCTGAGAAGAAACACCACTGAACAAAGAAACAGAAATCTTTAGGTAATCATTCTCAGCCTGACAACATTTTACTGGTATTGAACTAATTGTGTCACATTTAAATAAGATGTGAGTTTGTACCTAAAAGTAAAAAGTCTTTGAATGGCATTGACCTCTTGGCAGCTCCGAGCAAAAGGTGTTCACCTGCATGAGCCCTGAGCAAGCTCACCTAGAGACAGAGACAGGAATAAGCAGTTAAAGAAGACAGAGTCCCTCTTCTTACATATTTCACACGGGACACCTCACTTGCACTGCAGCATTTTACATTTAGTGGACTTTGTGAGTTTAAGTGCTTAAGTCAGAAAACAAATCAATCAAGAGGTCGAGACAGACAAAAGAAAAACAATAATAAGATCACAGATCATACGTAAAATTCGTGTTACCTGGTCATCCAGCGGCAGTTCTCCAAAGGCGGGAATATATTTGGCCCATTCCACCAACACCAATAACTGTTGTCTCATCGAGTCGCACACGTCCTCAACGGTGGCTGACTTCTGCTCTGATGTGTTGGATATTCCAACTGGAGCAATGATCTGAAGGGAGAAAAATTAATTTCCATATGTGCCTGCGATTCAGTACATTAGCATACGACACAACCACAAGAGCACAGGACATTCAACCTGTTGAGATAGTGATTCAGCTTGGGCCAAAACGCTAATGGTTGACAGGTCTTGGGGGTCGGGAAGACTTCTCCGGGAGCTTATCCGATCTCTCTCATTCTGTACAGCTAAAACAAAAAAGAAATCAGATAACTGAAGTTACTGTGTGTGTGGAGCTGTAAGGTCCTGGTTTATTAATTTAGAAGTCATGTGTTAAGGGTTGAGCAAAGAAAAGAGATCCTGAATGCTGAATGTGATGAGAGCTGACACTAGGGCGGTTAATATTTAGGGAAATAGCCACACAGGCTGGCATCAGCAAGAGGAGTAAAACGTTAACCAGTTGCAATCCAGGACATGTTTGAATAACACATGATTAGGTGTCATAAAAACTCAGTGTCAAGGTTATGCTCCCCATAAATACAGAAACACAAACAAAGTAATCACCTGTTTTATGGCTGCGTCAATTGAAACCATCTTGATCAGCTTTCAGACTCTCTATTGAAAACCTTTCGTTCAAGTTTTTGGTGACAAACACAGAGTCCGGGGGAAAGTCATACCTTCCTTCTTCATGCCAGCTCTGAAGCATTTGTTGAGTCTGCAGAAACGACACTGATTTCTCTTGTCTTTATCCACGACGCACTGTCTGCTGAACCTGCATGATGAATATTGCAATGTGAACCTGAACATTCATCATGTGAAGATATATAGTATATTACAAGCAGCCTGACAGAGCAAAACAATGATGCGGACTACGACATAGTGTGTACTGTTCTGTTACACGTCCTTAAAATAATGTATCAGTGCGGATGTATTTAGATGTGTGTGTGTGTTGTTGTCTGTACCTGCAGGTGTAGACGTGGCTCTTTCGGATAGAGCGCCTGAAGAAGCCTTTACAGCCGTCACAGCTGGAGGCCCCGTAATGTTTCCCTGTGGCTTTGTCTCCACAGATGGCACAGTTACTGTTAAAAGCGTCCGAACCAGGCAGGCTGGGCTCTGTCGGCATGCTGTCTGCAACACGCACAGACACTCACGCTGGTAAATGCACAGGAAGGTACGAATGCTAACAGCAATAGAAATAGTTTAGTATGGTCCCATGTACAAAAGCACGTTACTGATACTGATTTTGTACATTAATATTATTATTGTTGTGTTTCTTTTACACCCTACTATGATGTTATTATTGTTGTTTCTGACAGGACTTGTGTAAGGATGCTGTGCATACTCCATGTTACATTGTTACATCTACAAACATGAATTCCTCTGCAGTGCACAGCCCATTTGCATATAATGTTTTGTAAAACACAACAGACAAATGAATTGGTTTTACGCAGACAACTGCATGTATGCATTGCTGGTCAACATTAAAATGTCACAAATTTCCTAATCACTCAGTTTAGACGTATGGATGCACAATATGCAAAAACCAACCCATTGCTCATTTCCCTTTCTGGAAATAGCAACTCATTTGCTTTCATCAAGTCTCACTTTACTTGATCAGTAAATGTCTAGTCTTACAAACCAACAGACTTCCTTTTCCAGTTGTGAGGTAGGTGGGCTACACATCTCACTCGCCCCAGAACAGATGAGTCACACACACACACACAAACACACACACACACAAATGTCAAGACTCTTCTCTAAAGGTTCTACAGATGCTTATTTCATGGTGGGAATCTTGGTAATGGAACAAGTTGCAATGTACAGTTTCCAACAAAGAGGAAATCAACACTCTTAGACTTACCTCCTCCTCCATAAAGCACCTCTGCATTCTCAAAACCCAATGTGGTGTATGAGGGATCCAGGCCCTCACAGTAGTTTGCTACCTCCATATCTAACAGAGATTTAGTCTGAGGAGAAGGATACTTCATTCCTGCATCAAGCTGCTGTTCCTCACACCTTTCTCTTCTCCTCTCCTTTCTCAACCCTTCTTTTCCAGTGTCAAGTCACTCTTTTTCTCCTCCTTATCTGTTAGACTCTCCTTCATCTAATTCTTACAGAAATAACATGGGAGAAGTTTGCCATAAAAAGATCTTTAATCCCGTCTGATTGGGTTAAAAACAAGTAGAGGGGAGGAGTTGTGCCCAACACTTCTCATCTTATCATTTATTACTTATCTGTTACTCTACTACTCATTCAAACGTATTTCTGGGATGGACAGATTGTGGTGAAGGAGTCAATTCCCTTCTCCCTCTTTTTTCTACCTCTTTTTGTCTTCATCAGATTTTGGGGGACAGGTTGCAGTTTGAGTGCAGGCAGGTCGTCATCTACCTGCCTGCTGTGAGTTGTGTTCTCGCAAACATGTACATTTAGGAATGTGAGTATGTGCGTGCACAACTAAGTATGTGTCTCTGTGTCCTTCCTGGCTCAAACTTCCTTAATCTAATCAATAGTGCAATAATAGCATCACTGCCTCAGCAGATATAATCTATACAGACACAAAGTGAAGTGGAAAATACTGATAACTTGTACTATCTCTTTGACAGACACAGTCTTCGGGTTTACATCAAACTCATTGTTCATAAAACTGTATTGTACACGTTTCTAAATTACATAACGAGTAAATGAAATGATCCTCACTGGCCATGGAGTAGCAGATGTTTTTCATATTTATTTTTTGTAGTTTCACTTCCATCAAAGAAAGACAGATGTTTATACTGCTCCGTTCAGTCAGTACAAGCAGTGAGTGTAAGAAGAACATAAGAATTTAAAGACTGTCTGCCCGGGCAGCGATAAACAAAGTATACTCAAAGTAATTACAGTATAAAGGAGTGCATAGTAGGATATGACGTCTTCTTCCTGTGTTGCAAACACATTATAATTTGAAGCCATAAACCAGTTCAAATCCTATTATGTTGTTTAGAGGTCTGTAGCATTAGCACATCAAGTAGGCCACTAAGAAAAGCGCCTACAGGACATAAACAGACATGGGAAAATCCTATTACAGCTGCATGGACAACATATCAGAAGGTTCATTATGAGAAATGATTAGGGGCAAATAGTTTCCAATCACACTGTAACAGTGTGTCTCATGACGTTTAATAGACATATCAGTAAATACAAGAAGCTTGGATGAAAGCACCAAAAGACAGAGACATAAGAGACATGGGGGCGGCATGGGTAGAGCAGACGTCTTCAAACCCTGGGGTGAGCGAGTTTGATTCCCAGTCCCACCTCGTTACATGTCGAGGTGTCCTTGAACAACACACCGATACCCCGTAGTAGCGCAGACATAGGTCTAGCAGCTGTCCACACATCAATTTCCTCAACGGGATCAATAAAGTATTCATTATTGTTATAAAAATGCAATATTTTAACCAGGCCTCCTGACTTAACACGTTTTTGGAGGGTGTGTGGCTTTAAGTATAAAGTTAGAAAATATTTAATGTGGTTGTTCCGTACGTTCCACATGGAAGTTGCTGCTCTAAAGCTTAGAGAAAGATTTGTTCTCAGAAAAGTAAAAATATGAAATGTAATGATGAATAAATCCTTCCCTCCCACTTGTTGTTCTTTTTTTTACAATATTCAACCACCTAATGCAAAACATAATAAAGTCTCTTACTGTTCACACATTCACAGTAGCACCTAAAATAATAAAAAAGGTGTAACTAAAATCCAAGCAGGACATAACTGAGAGAGCTTGTGTTCGCCTAGCAACCAAAAGCTATTTCCAGCCATAAAGAGTGTTGCTTTGTGTGAACTGACCATAACACTGTCAACTCTATTTAGATTGGAGGTTTTAATAGTCACGTACAATGATCAGTCTGCTACTTCCTCATATCTGGCCAATAGTAAAAAAGTAAAATATTATTCACGTTTAAAACAAAACCTGAAAGATTGATCATCAAACGCATAGTGGCGTGTAAATCACTGTCTTAAACTACAGCTATGATCCACGATGTATGAAATTCAGCATAAATATGTTTAAGTTGTGAACAACATTTAACAGTTTCTACAAAGTTTAGGTTTTGTTATGCCAAGAAAAGAGTGTCAGCCTGTTTCCTAGAACATTAGGAAAGCAGCACACTAATGTCACCACCTAGTGAAACAACTGAAGGCTTGTCTGATGAATAACAGTATGCGCACAGACACTGAACAGCGTAAGACACGACAGCGCGAACATGTGACACAAATCTTCACCACTGCAACACAGGTAGAGTTAACCTGCACCTGAGTGGCATTAGAGTCTACTCAATATCCAACTACCCTGGTATGATCGAAACTATCATGTTCAAGTAGGCATTAAACATTTAGCATTAACATCTCTTTTTCAAACAATCATTCCCCAATCGGTGGCAGCTTTGTTTTTAGTTCCCTGATGGTGCTTTCTCAAGTCTGACTGACTGGTAGGAGTAGCAGGTTTGTAAACGGTGTGGAGTCCTTGGTTGTTAGTCCTTGGTGGTCACCTGTGGCATGTTGTTCTCTCTGACTTTAGGTATGTCACTGTGACCACCTGATCTATAGTACTCTTAATTGAGTGGCGGAAGGGATGAGTGGTGGGGTATGTTATTAAAAGCCCTCTGATGTTATCAGTTGCCTATTGACAGCACACCATAACAATTGCAGAAATATATATATATATATTTTTAAAATCAGAAATAAATCATATGACTTTTAAGAGTTAATGTTTAGCAGCTGTAATGATTTCCTTCCCAGAAATCTGTCACCATTTAATAATGCCCTTGCTTCAGTTTATGTCCTGTTGCAGCATATGAAACAGTTGATCACATGATCTTTACAACACTGCATGTGTAACAGTCTCTTATCTGTCAGACAGAGAGCTGAGAATGCTATCTCTAAATAAACTTAAAAAAAGATGAAAGAAGAAAGAAGAAAAGCACTTGGACCACATTACTACGCCACATTTTAAAGTCACAACACTTGCTCCAGGAATTTTAGAAGCCATTGGAGTGCATATCATTGGATTACCAAGAAAACACATGAGGTAGCAGTATGATATGGCTAAACGTCTGTGAGACTCTCAAGTTCCTCCACAAACCTTACGCCACCGTCTAGAACTCTTACATCTAGTGTGGACATTTTGTATTGCAGCGATAATACATTACATCGGAACAGTTTGACTCACGTGTTTTTCTGCTTCTTTCTGAGATGTGCATTTATCCAGGTGCACCGCTGTACTCCACGAGCGAACAGCCTCTCAGTATACCATTATAGCCTAAGTGAAACTGAATGGTAAAGGTGTTCCACAACATTGAAAGGGAACGCTGAAGAGCTGAGTGGCCTATAATTCATGGAGCGACACATTGGATGGCGCCACCATAGCCCTGTCATTAGATCGATTTACAAAACAAACTCAAACTAGGGTGGAGATGTTAAACAGTAACCCAGCGCCATAAAAACCAGAAGGAAAAGGATCACCAAGGGTGTGTGTGTGTGTATGTGTGTCAGCCGGGTGTCTAGCACCACCTCTAAGAACAGAAGTTAAGAGATCCAAAAGGTCTGAGGTAATGTTTTACAAAATAATGTTGAAGAAGTAAGGATTTTTAGACATTTATTTTTATTCCCAGCAATGAAACAGCATACATACAGCTATGTAGCCTAGACAGGGCTGAGGTATTTAGCAAATGCAGTAAAATGTATTACATATATAATTTTCACTCAAGGGTATCTCACATGAAGAAATAAAAAATGATCCGCTGAACCTTCAGGTAAATTCCATGTTTCATTCAAAGAAAAGTAGATTCTATTCATGTTATGTCTGTTAAAACATGGATAGACAAACACACGTTGTACAGGTGTCCCCTGATTAAGACACAAACCGCAAAACATTCACATCCATGGTTCAATTCTGGCTGTAGAGCTTTGCTGCATGTCTTCAGCTCTCCCAATGTTTCCTGCTTCCCGTTACACATTCAACAAACCAGCATAGTAAAAACAAACTAAAATATCAAGTTATCAAACTAAATAATATAAAAAGAATATGTTTTAAAATAAGTTTGAAAAGTATTAATACAAAGTGACCTGTGAGAACAACTTACAGTTATGTACCTACAGCTCTACCTTTTGTTTATGCAGTGTATAAAGTATATCCAATTTATGCAATTGTCAGCCACACCAACACTTGTAAAGCAGTAAAAGGAGATACAAGACATAATAAGTTGTTTCAACCTCCCTTACCAACCCTGTGTCCTAAGAATTATGTCCGTATAGGACAAAACTGCAATCCCAATTACAATTATTAGAAAGGGCTGCCCTTACACATATCCCACAAATAGTTTTCAAGTATTTAGAGAGAAACACCAGTAGCAGCTTCTCCTCCCCAAGAATGTAAGCATGTCCAAACAGTTAAAAGTAGTCAGGCTCAGAAGCAGTTCATTGAGACCCTGCAGGTCTTGTATATGTTCTATGTAATACAGTCGAAACATGTGGTAGGGAATAAAGCAGACCACCATGATGAGGGCAAAGCACATGCTCTTCAGCTGAGCCCCAAAGTCCTGTTGAAAGGTACATTCCTCTTGATGCTTCCTGTATAAAACCCTCAGGACATTGGCTTGGAGGGCTGTCAGCACCATTGCCACCACTATAATGACTATGCTTATGATATAATTGATCACCTTGGTACTATCATTGGGGCTGTTCTTTATGGCATCGCCAAAGTTGAAGCAAGTGGCTGTCCTATTCGTGTCCATGTTTCCGTAGATAGATCCTGTGACACAAAGGACGGCAACAAACACCGCTATCCACAGTACAGTGTTGGCAACGAGTACATGAATTCTGCGGAAGGAGCTGGTTTGCTCCCTTTTGAAGTAGAACGTCCACAAGCGCATGATGAGGATGATGACATAGAAGGTGAAGGACATGTACATGTGGATGTGGATCATGGCGCTCATCAGCTTACACCACCAGACAGTCAAGCCCCAGTATTTATCTGCATAATAGTAAATCCTGAAGGGTAAAGTAAAGAGGAAGATGAAGTGGGTGAAGATGAGGTTGAGTACAGCAATGGAGATGATAGAGCTGGACTTTATGATGCGCATCATCAGGCTCAGACTGATTGTACCGGTGAGCAGAACCACAGAGTAGACGATTATGAGGACTTTCCTGTATTCAACATTGTTACTTGAGGTTGCGGTGGTTGTGACGCTTGTGGAGTTCGTAGAGAACATGGAGTTTGGCATTGTGGACAGCATGCTCTTGGTTACTGCAGATGTCATCTTAAATGGAGACAAAAAGATGAGGGTGAGGGAAGGCAGAGGAAAACAGAGGAATCTGAAGACACATTAGAAAAAGTATAAATCAGGGTTCTTTATACTATGATTAAGCCAAATGAGAAATGACAGAGAAAACCTTAAAAACTGGGTATTTTTTTATTTATATTTTTATATATAATAAAAAATATAATAAATATTAGTCCTGCACAATAACCACGCAGAATTTAGATCAGGAGATATGGTTTGGTATTCAAATTTTTCATATCATACTTTTGAACTGAAAAAGGAAATAGGACTAACAATAACAAGTGCATATAGTAATTATTATTAGTATTTTAACAACTATAAAGTTTAGAAAGTTAAATTTTTAACAGAAGACAAAGGCTACAATGTGAACTAAATTTGAAAAGAACTCAAAATCCTGAACTTCGAAATCGACTCACCGTTTCTCCAAAGTAGTGATGAGTCTGCTGAGTGGTGTTGTGGAAGAGCATCTATGTCCAGATCATGTATGAGCAAGGGAAGAAGAACTGTGTGCGATCAACTGAATGTGTACCAACTGTCTGTTGAAGTTAAGGTTGTGAAATGTATGTGTTGTCAAGACATTTAGTTTTGCATATTGTGTGTGTGTGTGTGTGAATGTGTTGGTTTGCACATGCTGTCGGAGACAAGTGGTTCTTGCATACACGTCAGCTTAACCGCAGAGTTGGGTGCTTCCTCCTTCTGGTCACCTCTCTAAATACATTTTTTATGTAGTATCTGCATACACAAACCATTTTAAAGTCATGAGGTACTGAATGCTTTAGAGAATTGCAGATAAGATTAAATGGGTAGTTAGGTGTCTCAATCTAGGTGTTTTACCGTTATGAGCTTCCTGCATATTTAGTCTATGACATTTCTAAACACGTAATGACACAGTAAACTCCATTACAAGAAAAGCAATGCAGCTGGTCTGTTGGTTCCTCTTAGCTTGGAATCCAACGACGTCTTTAGCTTTTCACTGTCATAACCAGGGTCATTGCATCGCATCTCATCTCATGCAAGTCGATTTGCCTTATCTAGTGTAAGTTTGCATCAGTACAAATAACAGCACACATTATTTGGTAAGAGTTTAACACACAGTTCTCAGCACTTACTATAAAGACCCGTGTCATCAAGTCAAAGTATCTGCTTATTCAAGTGATGTGAGAGAGGATGTGGCAATGTAGCTGTTTCTGTTGACAGACAATTTAAACCCCTGTGAATTCAGTATCTCAATAAACGCATCGGCGAATCGGCATGAGATGACAAAAAAAAACAAAAGTTGTATCAAGTCATAAATATGTGAATATGTGTGTGTTTGTCAATTATTATTTTATAAAATGTTGACATTTTTGGTAGATTTTCTGATGTTTTTAATGTTTTCTGATGATCAATGAATAGGTTTCTCTGTTTTCTATTACTGTGGCACAACGTTGCTCCTAGCAACAGAAAACTATATTTAAGTGGAGGGGAGGGGGTCTGAAATATAAAAAATTATATTTTGGCAATAAAATGTGCCAAAGTGAATCAGTAAATGATGTTTAATAACTTACCATAACGTACCATTAAAATGTGTGCGTTGGACGGCTAAACCACCCACTGCAATCCCAGCTAGCACCAAAGTAAAAAGTTTTTATTGTCATATACATACAAAACACATGTTACCGTATAAAAGATAAAGGAAAATGCCATGTAATCACTGTGACCACAAGGCAAAGTAATTCATTAGCACAGTAGCACAGCGCAGTAGTGCGCAGTAGTCTACATTGTCTGATGTGCTGATCTGTAATATAAAGCCCCCCCCCCCTCACCTCGGTGGATCATAAATCAGCACCCTTGGCAAAGGCATAATTGAAAGTCAAATATTCAAGTAGGAAGTCTTAGTCATTCATCAATGATTAATCTAAAAAATCATGTAGTTTAAAGCTAGTGTTTCACGGTTTTAGATCAATCTATAAATATCCTATTGAACCCTTTATCTAAGCAGTCCAAGTAATGTGGAGTAATTATTTATTACTTAAAATCACATCTTTATTAACTTTTATTAACCTCCTTTTCACTCATAGTCATAGTGAAACTTCCAGTAGTTTTTCAGGCATTGCATTTAAATGTATATGAGGGGATTTCCAAAATCCAAAACACTTGTTAAGTAGTGTCAGTTTTGCAAACCTCAGTATATTATAAAAAGAAATCCTAAACAATATCTCATATTTTTAATAAACCAATTATTTCAATAATGGGAATTACAACCAAATAATATCTTTAAATACATACTAAACATTGTATTTAACACGTGTGGGAATTTATGCACCAGTCAACCACAACAGTAACACCACCAGGTGTTTATGACGCCACTCAAATGTTTGTCTAGGGGAAGTGCATTTTTGGTCTCTTCCACAGATAAAGTCTTTGTGAGGTGAGAATGTGTGTGGCCACACTTAGCAACATCAGGAAGATGGTCATTGACATTACAATCACGTAGTGGCTAATGCTGCAAAACACAAATACACACATGTAACTCAGTGTTTGTAATGAATGTAAGCAAAATGAAATCTGTATATGTCCAGTTATTAATTAAAGATTTATAGACCATCCGATTCCCAAGTTAACTAACCTTGTGCCAATGTCTAACCAGCTGCCATAATCCTGCACCAGGAAGAAAAAGTGCTGAGGAGAGAGAGAAAGAGAGAGAGTTTGAGGTAGGGCAAAATGAAAGAACATCACAACA
Organism: Microctenopoma steveboyesi; assembly: GCA_032359275.1. Taxonomy (NCBI): domain Eukaryota; kingdom Metazoa; phylum Chordata; class Actinopteri; order Anabantiformes; family Anabantidae; genus Microctenopoma; species Microctenopoma steveboyesi. The sequence goes on along the minus strand of JAUMHF010000012.1, from coordinate 19,656,893 downwards.
CATCTCTAAAACTGATATGAAATACCTTACCAGAGCCATCAAATCAGAGATGACTAGGACAATAAGGAATAAACTGAAAAAAAAAACAACAAAAGAAAGAAATGAAAGAAGGGAAGCTTTATGCAAGTCACACTAAAACACCCACAACAAATACTGATATATATATTCATGTGGACAGCCTGGGCTGTAGCTTTGTGGCCTCTCTGCACAACCCAGTGACAAATTTCAGTCTTAAAAACTGTGCAGTGTCTGCTATCTGTCTTCTATTGGTTAGGGTCAGAGATTGTACATCTGCCTCACAAACACAATAGAAGGAAGATTAGATCAACAATGAGGATCTTCTTATAAAAGCTGCAGTGAGAGATTACCTTCTCGATGAGAGCTGTGTTGCAACTTGGATGGTCTCAAATGTACACATTACTATTATGAATGGGATGATAACCTGGAAAGGACAATTATTGGGAATTTTGAATGTCATTCACAGAGACATTTTATTTGTTGAGATGTGTGGTTGAGATATACAGAAACGCTACGTTAAAAAAGCTCACAGCTGCCATGATAAGACAACAAAGGCGAGGCAGGGTGAAGTCTAGTCAGAAAAGATGACTGTGCACGTCAGAAAGGCTACTTCCTTTCCTTTGAATCATGTTGAAAAAGGATCATGGAAAGAACGTTTAAAGCACATGCACAACAAATACAGTACGGGTAAGTGTACCTTCCACATCATCAGCCCTCCCATGATAAAGGGGTTGAATACAGTCAGGAAACAGTAAACGGAGGCTGGGTCAAAACTGGACAAAAGGGAGAATGAAGTACAGTCTTCTGCACATTGTTCAGAGTATGTTGCTCAATGTAAACATACAGAGAAAAAGCACCAAATCATGCACTCAAGATAAAACGTCGCTTCACTTTTTTCCTTCCCCTGTTCAAATAATGCACATAACTTAAAAAGCCCAGAAGTGAAACTCACACTAGTTGTTATCTGCACCCGGGCGAACCATGTGAAGCCACAACCCCCTCCCTTTGTCCTACATACACAACTTCCTGTCATGTTCTATTTGGACACATGCACACACACACTTACACTTCAAGACATACATACCTGTTAATGGAAGCTATATTCCCTGTGCCAAAGAAAGCTGTTATTATAAAAAACACCTGAAGAAAATGTCTGGTCAAGGAAAATACCAAAATATCACGCTACAATTATCTTTTTTTATGATTTGATTTGATATACAGGAGTTTGGCCCGAACAACAATAGGAGAGTCCACCGAGGCAGAAGCATTGCTGCTAAAAACTCTGTTTCACTTAATATCAACGTTGCAAATTTTTTAACATGGATACAAAGAAAAAAGATCTTCTGATGTCATCCAGCTTCAGCTGTCGCATCTTGGTGATGTCGATGTTTGCAGAGAAATCAATAGTAGACAGCTGAAGAACACACACACAAGGAAACGTTTATACATACGTGCTAGTACAAATCTGCAAAATGTGGTCGTTGAACATCAAGCAGCTTGGATTATTAGTTGTTTTCCATTTAGCTAGTGTAATAAATTAACTAAACTGTGCTTAGAGAGTTGAGCGTTTGTACATAAGTCAATTAAATGTCATTTAAAGTACATCAGTAGACAAATGTGCATCTATTATTGTATGTGCTGCATTGCCAAATCTTCCAAGTTATGAAACATATTCTTGTCGGTCCTACCTCTTGCCTCCCCGAGACACTGTGAGCGAGCACGGCTTCCTGTTCAATGTTGATCCACACAAACATCAACCAAGATAAAACGGGGGGGAAGAAGGCCTCCGACCTAAGTGTGACAGAGAGTTCAATTATTATTAAACACACGCAAGTGCTGATAAAGCTGCAAGATATGTCCTGTATGTGTAGCGCTGCGTCTCACCCAGTACTGAGCAGCAGGTATGTGGCTGTGAGAGAGAGGAATATGCTGAGAAGGCGATAGAAGAGACGTGTAGAGCTCAACAATGGAATGAGCATAGAAGATGCTGAGAAAAGTGAATAGACCAAAGAAATGTGCTGGGCATTAGAGCTAGAAGGGCACCATGAATGTCATTATATTCTTCATGCTCCCTCACTCCCCACCGCCTACCTAAGGTGGTCCAGCTGATGATCTGATTAAGAAGCGGCAGACCCTGTTTCTGCTGCAGACTGGAGTGTGTGAGGGACGGCACGTACGCACACACTGCCACATGGAGCATCTGTTGAGTTTGACAGGTAATAATGTATTTTTAGAATATGCCATGACATAAAAACAGTCGCTGGCACACACTTGGACTGTGGTTACCTGGGCAACAAACTGCTGTCTGCCACTGAGCAGTGACGATCTCTGCCGTGATGACCAGAGGTAACAGGCTGACGTGAAGAGAGTGAGTAGACCTGCGCAGGTACTGAACAAACAAACTAAATGTTACTTTATTATAACTAAATTATAATAACTTGAATATGACCCCTCCGTTTGATGATGATGACATTAACAACCTAAACAAGGAACAGTGCTGAGCAGCCAAAACTATGGAAATGGCTTCTGAGGTTTGCCATGCAAAGTCACAGTGGTAAACGTTCAGATAAATATAGACAAATACAGGAAACACTCACACCAGATGTATGTTCGACTCTCTGCCCACAACTGGCATCAGTGGGAAAGCAGCCAAACACAGACAGCCCAGAAACCAGCACAGCGATCGGATCTACACAGGGACAGACACAGTGACGGTCATGTAGTGAAAGTATGAAGTATGAAGGAATTAGTCTGGTGGTAGAATACATGAACAAATACAAGGCAGGGCATCATGGGCAATCATCTTTATTTATTTATAGCGTGGTGGTGGATCACTCGTTTTGTAGCTGGCTTCCAGATAAGAAAAAACTTCTGAAACACCTGAAACCTAGTGAAAAGAGGTAAATAACTTCGAAACTGGGCTCTATGTAGCACAAAAAACATGATACTAATAAAATCCTACTCAAAAAGAATGACAAAGATTTAGGATTAGTGGAATAGATATAATTATTAATCTAACAATAATAATGGTTGTGTGTATTAACAAATGTAGCCCAAACTGTAAAAGCCAATACAGAAGTAATAATCTATAATAATATATATATATTTCTTTATTATTCAATTTTCTTTTGCATGTCATTACGTCACACTTATTTTAGACAAAACCTTGAAATATCATCTGTCAGTGAGGTAGGAAAAAACACTCTTTTAATAGGGACAATTAGCTACTGGACTTCTGTTCCTTCGTAGGAAAACCCAGCTTTTTTTCCTTCTTCCTCCTTCCTGGAAATATATCATTTAGGTTTTCATCATTATCTAATTTTACGCTATGGAATAAAAAATATTCAAAGGGAATATCTTTTCCTGGTGTGAATTGACTTCCTGGGGGCCTAAGCTGTGGATTTATTTACCTTAGTCTTGTCAAAAAGTCCTGACAGGAAGGGCCAGAGGGAGAGAGCGGCCAGGCCAACAGTCAGAATGGCGCGGTGGAAAAAACTGACCACCTGGGGGCAGCAAAGTTGTGCTGTCATCCACATGACGGAGCAATTTCAGAGTGCACATGATCAGCACTTATGCAATATAAACAACTTTACATTAATTTACAAGACATAGCACCTACCAACAGCTCGATTCCAAATGCCACCAAAACAAAATAGCCCAAACACTTCCACAGTGGCAGAGCGGGAGCTGAGCGAATCAAATCTGTTAGGGTTCCAGATCTAAAACGGATTATTAATTAGATTAATGTACTTAAATGACAAAAAAAAAAGAAACAGCAAAGACTGTCCTTTAATCCACCGTGAATGGATACAATACCACATCAGAGGATCTAATTAACACCTCACTACATCTGTACCAGACAAGCACGAACAATAGCTTATGAGGCAAAATAATGCCACTCTTAGAACAACATACAACTCTTTGATTTATCTGTAATGCAGATGAGCTGTCGTGTTCTGATGTTTTTATCATGTAGTAACATGTGCGTCAGTTACTTACTCTTTGAGGACAGAGAACCACACGGGGACAGGTAACAGGCAGTAAATGTAGTACGTGACAGGACTCTTTTGGATGAGCAGGAACAGAGTGATGACCACTGCCACACACACGCACAGCCTCACCAGGGTGTGGTTAGCACTCTGCAGAGGAGCATGCGCACACACACACACACACACAGATACATCCTCATACAGTAAATGCAATAACAAGACATTCAAGGAATTCTAGGAGGTAAAAAAATGTAAAAAGAATATGCCCTAACCTTTTTGAGGAGATGAGAATTTCTATTGAGGCTGGTGTGAGTCTTTAGAATAACTAAGACAACATATGATGTCCAACCTACAAATCCCAGCACCACACTGCAACCCAGGAAGAACCTGTCATAGGTGTGGTAGTACACTAGGCCCTCCAGGGATTGGGATATTAGAGACAGGCATAGAGAGATCTGACAGGAGATAGAGAAGAAATAAATGAGATAGAAAAAGTAAAGAGATTATTATGTACATATGAAAATGTAAAGTAATAACAATGTAATGTCGTACACACCTCACGGACAAGAAAGTCCTATAACTATATTTATCACATCTTTTATAAGTGTCTAGTTGCTGATTTTGCCTGATACTCACAGCATCCTCATACTTCTCCAGCTGAATCAGTATTCTCACTTTGTGGGGGAATTCTGCTTGTTTTGACTCAGTGAGCAGTCTGGGATGCGAAAGAAATAAAGCAATGTCAAATTGTGTGACATTGCATTTAAACGTGGCCTTAAATGTGTTGACTATATGAGCTGCACGTCAATTATCTTCATGCTTACACAGCCATATAGTACTGTACAATAAAAACAATGCACTGCATTTTTCGAATCTCTTTTTATTCTACAAGCAGTAGAAGTCAGTAATTCATTTTCGCACTTACTGGAAGGGGGTGAAGAGAAAGGACAAGGTCGTCTCCTTTTTCTGGGTCATTTTGACCTATGAAAGAATTATACAGCTCACTCTCCATAAATTGCAGTCAGCCTGCATTAAATGTGCTTTAGCATAGTTTACAACTTAACAATTAAGATGGTGTATAAAGTTCAGCTGTTACCAACATGTCATACTGATAATACCTGGGATGCATGCCCTCATACCTTGAACTGCTCTAACACTTGAATGGCATTAGTGTACATGCTTTCTGCCTTGAACCGGTCAGTGTTGTTAAGGTAGAATAGAGGTAACACGCCCTGAAGAGACAAAGTAACCATGAAACGACTGGGAAATCATTGACAACTTAACAAGATTCCCGTCTTAAATATGTATTTTTTCCTTTACTTTAACTACAAACTTACAACTGAGTTGACAGGAATGGGCAAACCTATAAGTGAAGCCATAAGCGGTGCAATATCCGCCTGCAGAAAACAACAACAATACCACGATCAAGGACCTTTTTTTAACTTTGAAAGATATTATAAAAACTAAAATGTATATAAAATGTCACAAATAAACCTAATAATTGCCTTAATATGTTAATTTTGACAACCAGCCAATTCCAATTGCACACTGAGTAATTAATGACTGTTGCTGTGGTGACAGGTCATGGTTCTTACTTGACTGACATCAAGCCTTCGGACATGCTCCAGTTTCCAATCTAAAAGAGATAGGCGGAATTAATAAGGGGGGGGCTGTAGGTTTAATAATTATCCATAATCCATGATGTTATATATTTTTAACATAACTTTTTTCATGTATTAAATTAAAATACAAATGTCACTCTGCTATAAATAAAAGCCTTTAGCTGATCCTACAATGAAGAAAGTAAAATCTCAAGAGATAAGTAAAGTACACAAGTTTAACACCTTGTAGGTATACGTCACTGTACGGCTGCGGTTCAGTGACCCTCTGAGCATGATTAACTCCAGCTCCCCACACAACCAAAGGGGTGAGTGTCTCTGAGGGATGGCCTGCACCATGAGAACCTGATAGTGACACGTGTGAAAACATGCAAAAAAAGAGGCACACATCATTGGCTGTAAATGCTCCAGTAAATTTGTATGCAGTTGAATAGATTATTTAAATTTTCCCCCCACATGCACAAACATCAGAATTACCCCAGTTTGTCATGCCGTGATCGGAGGTGAACACGTAGGCCGTTCTGCCATCATAACCAAAGAAGTCTTCCACTATTGCAACTGTCTCAGCTACACCAGAATCCACAAGACCAATATTGTCGAGGTACTCCCTGGAAAAAAAGATTAATACAAGCTAAAGACACTGAACACTTTTATTTTATGTTACATCCTAATGACATGTCTCTTACTGTGACATTGGTCTGTGAGCATGTCCATTTGTGTCGATGCCCAGCAGATGCAGGAAGAAGATGTTTTTATCCTCGAGCAAACTTGCTTTGAGACTTGAGTTAGACTTTGCTGACTGAAAGAATGACTATTAGTGGAGAAAAAAAAATAACATCATTATTTATGCACAACAGCAATGTGTAAATTTGATCAATCATACCATAAAAGTCTGTTACTACGTTACATTAAGCCCTAATTTCCATTGAGGTTTTACAGTACACACAGCCTTCTACTGAAAAGACCACCAGTTGCTTTCCAATATATAAAGTTATGAAACCTGAAAATTGATCATTTGGCACTAAACAGGATAAGTATATAATGTTTAACGTTTTTTATGAATTAGTCAGTCAATTATAGTGATTATTAGAATTATTGTAAGTGCTTCCACTACCATACTTTGACTTGCGTGAACACCCAAGTGTCCAGCTTGGAGGCGTCTGTGGAGGCAAAGTCCTCCTCCTCTGCTGGGTAGGTGTAGGTGTACACATGGTCTCCACTAGCTCCTGTAAAACCCACAGGACAAATATGGCTTTATTACAAGATAGTCAAAGCATTCAATAATTAGAAAAAAGATATATAATCATAAAATGTTGTATGTGTATGTGTGTAATTGTGTACCTTTGGAAAACATAGGAAGAATATCAGGGCTACCCCAGGACCAGGTGTTTCTGCTCTCATTGAACACAGAGTCAAACTCTACTGGATTCTCTTTCCAGCCTGAACACACACACACACGCACACGCACACACACACACACACACACACACACAGAAATGGTTAATGCATTTGCAGTCAAAACCAGCCGTCACCCAGACGGACACATACAGAAGCACATGAGAGCTATATTGGACTCATGAACATGTACAAATGCAAACTTACCTTTAGCAACAGCACTGACATCCTCATAGAAGCCAGCAATCAGAGCAACGTGACCAGGCCGAGACTCAGTGGGCACTCGAGTGTGGGACACACCCCAGGTGCCCTTCTCCTCTATCACATGCCTGATATTGGGAAACACACAGACAAAGACGCACAAATATCTCTGACATACTGTGTAAACTCAAACCCCTGTAAATTAGGGGTTTTATGCAGAACATGTTCACAATATCACACACAACTCACTCCAAATATACATGTCCTTCTCAAAAAATTAGCATATTGTGATAAAGTTCATTATTTTCTGTAATTTACTGATAAACATTAGAC
>JAUMHF010000012.1:19594492-19647017 GCA_032359275.1 Microctenopoma steveboyesi | reverse complement strand
CTAATGTTTATCAGTAAATTACAGAAAATAATGAACTTTATCACAATATGCTAATTTTTTGAGAAGGACCTGTACCTACACTGATTCCACTAATGGAATAATTAGCATTCACTCAAACACACCAGAACCAAGTTCACTATGTTGTATGAATTTCCAACCTCAAGTATGGGGTCCTGGATGATCCATTGGGGAGCGGGGTGAATAGACTGTCTGCTCTGAGGCCATCGGCCACAACTAACACAAGTCTAGAGGCAGGGGGATCCAGCGGCGTGGCCCGTGGCGTCATGCCATGGACCAGAGGAGAGGTGAAGTAGATGTCAAAGATAGAAAAGAAGAAGACCACGTGGACGGCCAATCCAACCAGGAAGAAAATGTTCATATTCATTTTGACTGTCAACACCAAGCTGGATCTGCAGGTTCAGTGCAGGAAATGCAACATATAATGCACTTGTAAAAACAATGCTGAGTAATGTCTTATTATGCTGTGTTTCTTCGCAATGACATGGTATGAAAAGGTAAGATCTATGTGATTATGAATATCAAAGTTAACTTTATATTCAGGAGTAAAAGATTATGGCCATTAAAGGTTGGCTAGTGGGTCAACTGACAAACATTTGCATCTTTAAGACATGTAAATATTCTTACCTCTAGTCATGTAATTTCATCTGAATCGGACCAAGGACATGAATGTATATATGTATCACTGATGAATGAATGGGAGAGCAGAGATATCTCCTACCATTTCACCCATTCACCTGTTTGGCACGCTGTATTAGTTTCCATTTTATCTTAGCAGATGACAAGGTAAATGTGCTGAGAACCCGGCGAATTAAATCCTTTTTGTACAAAACACAACCAGTGTGATCATCAAGTACACGCTTTTAGAAAAACAATTCTACCTCTAAATGAGATTAGTTAGGATTCACTTCCTTGTTGTGACTTCACGATTGACGTGTGCACGTACAGCTGAATTGTGGGTACTGTACTTAAATTATATATTTCCCTGCGAGCCTGTAAGATTTATTGCTATTTTATATAAAATATTATTTCACTCGTATGATGTAAATATTTGCTTTGAAATGCAGTTTGGCTGGAAATTGATATTATACCGCTTAGTTGTTTCTTACGATTCCTTAGCCATCTACGCTATGGGCTGTCAAAAATGACCTGCCCAGCCAGCCTTCAAGTGTCCAGTACCCAATCATTTTTCAGGATCGAGCGAAAGAGGCGGGTTTATGGCCAATTTCCCTCCACTGTGACCAATCATTGTCTGTCATTATTTTCCCTAGTCAAAGCTACCTACCAAACCATAGCTAGCTTAAAATCCATTCAGCAAGAAGCGGGTCTGATTAGCTTAGCTACCCTGGATTGCTAAAAAAACTATAGTGCAAAAATGGCGTCGGTCAACCCGTTTAATCTCAGTGATTCCGAGGAGGAGGCTGAACGGCGCCCAAATGAAACAGTTGACACAGAGAGAAGCCCGAGTGACGGGGCGCCAGGTCCACCGCCAGGCAATCCTTTCTCCCCGCCTGCAGACGCTGAGCGTCCGACGCTCCTGCTGGCTAGCAACCGGACGAGCCCCAGCGGTGGTGAGGGCATCTCGGCCGCAGCCCCCTCTCCTATGGCAGGGGCCGCCGATACACGAGTATCAGTTGATGTCATTGCTGCTCAGCTGTTACGAGACCAATACATTCTCACGGCCCTTGAGTTTCACACCGAGCTGTTGGAGTCAGGCAGAGAGCTTCCGAGGCTCAGGGATTATTTCTCCAACCCTGGCAACTTCGAGCGACAGAGCGGCACTCCACCTGCCAAAGACCAGGTACTCGGACCCGGAGGACCACTGAGTAAGTAGCTGTTTCCAGTGTTTGTCATGCAACTGTCAGAACTGGTTAAATCATACAAAGTTAGCTTTTCAGCTAGTGTTAGCTGTCACTAGCTTAGATCAAATAGGCTAATCAGTATTGAGTTGTGCGTTCGCTGCACCTGCTCTGTCGTTCGAGGGCCCACGGAAAGTAGGTAGGTTTTGTGGGTCAATAAAGCATCAGGGAATCCCAGAAATGTAGTTAAAGTTACGCCACACTATTTAATTTCTGGAAAGGGAATAATGGTGAAGTGGAGATGGGTGTGCTGTATTGCGATAGGCCTGTAATGGTCACATGAACGTATTGACCCATGTTAAAAAATACACGTTCTTCTATTCTTTAGTCCACAGGGAGGTCAGACGTCAGGATCAGCTGTAGAACAGGGAGAAAAGTGAATAAAACATATAACTTACAGAGGTTTTATCTACCTAAATAAAGGTCAGTGGCTCAAATCAAAAACTCTCTACACTTATGATATCTGACACAGCGTGGAGTTCTGCTACTATATCTTGTAGCTGAGTTCTTCATAATGCATAGAGGTAGATCATTATTTTGATCAGTCAATAATAGTGTTGGTAATGTGACATTATAGGCTTCCCATGCAGTTCCAGAATAGCCTGTCTTGCTTTACCCCAGGGTTGGGCTCGCTGGATCTTTTATTAATTAATATACAGAAAGTACAGTGAAGGTGATAGCAGTCATCCAGCCAAAAAAGCTAATTCTACATATTCATAAGCAATACTAAGACACTTCCTAGGAATAATCACCACAAGTAATAAACCAATAAATCTATTAATGGGCTCAGAATTTCTAAGCCGTCTGCACGTAGGTGAGCTGCTATGTGACAGATTTTACATACATACAACATATATTTAAGTTGCGTGCAGGAGGAAAGAAACACAAGGATCATTGACCCATATGCACCCACACCATCTTTAAACACTCTGAGAAACATATGCAGGAAATACTATTGGCTATTATTTAAACTTAATTTAGCCTACATCCCTTGTTCACTGCACCATTTGAACATAAGTGAACAGAATGCTGCTGAGCCATATTTAATTGAAGTGCTTCTGAGAATGTTTGGTAATTGTTTGTCAACTGCTATGAAAATGGATGATCTTTGCATTTTGTAAATATCCTATCACCTATGTAAATATGCTTCTTTGATTGTAGCTTTAAATCAAAATGTGCCATTTTGGTCACTTGAGACTAGGCACTAAGTCCAAGATTCAGATCAGTGTTGTAGTTTATGAATGCCTTAGAATTGCAGCATTACGATTTAATGTTTTACTTTCTTGGCGTAGACTAAACAAGAAGGCAAGATGATGCATTAGCATAAACGTTAAACAGAAAAAACACTGTGGCATTTCCATTAATGCCAAAGAAAGAGGTATGGACAATGACGTGATACTGTATGTCAGGAGACTGCTATATAGTCTTGTGTGTGGCCTCAAGCTATCTGTAGCCTGTCAGATTCACTAAATTCATTGTCTGACAGTGTGGAACCTGGCCCTAGTTAATGGTTTACGGTGCTTTAAGTCTACCCTATAGATTAGTAGTCTACACAGTAGCAGTGTGTGTTTTTTGAAAAAGCCTGTTGGTTGCATTATTATACAACCCCCCCCAAAGGTTTAGTGGACGGGAACAAATACATCTTTTATGTGGTGTCTTCAAATAGTGTGACCAGACTTGACAGCTCCCCTGTTATGAAACTGACAGGAAGGTCGCAGAGAAATGATAACAGCAGGAGGCAGTTGCAATAAGAGCAGATGCCCATAAAAATCTGAAGCCAAACCAAAAGTTAAATCTACCATATGCAGATATAAATTGTTGAAGGAGATGATGAGTTGAGAGAAAATGCAATGATGCACCATGTAACTTTTATTTTCTCCAACAGTCTCCAGCATATCCAAGACCTCATATGATCACTGGAATGATGCTTTTTCTCATAAATGAAGGACTGGATTCCCAGCTTAGATGCATTCATTGTTTAGCACATGATTACATGGACACTGAATCCATTTACGTGCAATTAACTAACCAGGTTACAGTCGACTTTCTCCAGCAAGTGTCATGTAAATGGGAATCCTGGTTTCCACAATCAGGGTAGAAAATTAGATAAACCGAACTTCCTCGGGTGGATGTTGATTAGCGTGCACATGAGCATGACAAAAGACATAGTTTACCTAATTTCTTCATCTCACGAGGCAATCAGCTGACCAACCACAGTAAGGTCATTATAAACTCACAGCCAGTGACTTTTTGGTGTAAGCAGTTCATAAAAAAGATCAAGTGTTCAAATAATGAAGGTTTTGCAAATGGCATCATACTGCAACTGCAGCTGTTGATCATCAAAGCCACATGACATGTGACACACGGCATCCCTCACCACTTTGCTAATTTGCAGCAAGTAAGCGTGAATCAATCTCTGTCGGGTAACTATTATGCGCATATGCCGTGAGTCTAAAAGTTAATTTGAAGTTGCAGGCAATCACCATCTGCTTCTTCAAATCAGTCTAATTGTAGCCTTGGTTATTTTGATTTGGGTAAATTATAGGTTATGTTGTTAGACACTGCTATTTTTGTGCCTGCTTGTACTATATCTGTAAATTTGACATTGATGACCAGGCAGTCCAGGTCAAGCAAGCAGCTCACAGGTCAGGTCCATTGAGCTGGCATTGGGAGACAATTTATTGATAACGTTGGGGTGATGGCCAGGCTCCATGTAGCTCTGGACTGGCTCCAAGTGGCTGTTTTTTTATTGCTCTGCCTTTTGTTATATAGTTTTTTATAAATACAGTTTATTCTGGGCAAGTACAAGTAATCAATGTCTGTTCTGTTACACATAGGATTACTGTGGTTATAAATATATAATACCTTCATAGTTTTGATACTGTCAGACAAATGCACCTATAGCTTTGTGTGCCAAATTTGCATCATTGATATTTTTGTGCCTCATTGTCACTCTTTAACCCTCTCCTTAGCACCTCTCTCTATAATGTCTAACTGCCCTGTTTTTCCATTTGCCTGAGCAGAAAAACTACCCTCAGCCTCAACATCATCCTTTCCTTCTAATTATCCCTAAAAAACTCTTGATTGCATCTCAGTAGTTTTTTTAAACCACTAAATATACGGTAGAAGAGGTTTCCCTCATTCAACTCAAATTGAGTGTGAAATGTCGACACTCAACAGCATAGAAGAATAGAGGGAACAACGTAACCTCCTCAGCAGGACAAAAGGTGACACTCTGAACTGTCAGATGAATTTGCAGTCCAGACAATACATACCATCACAGACCTGAAAGGTCAGGCAAGAAGGAATACTTGTTTTTCCCCAAGCTGGGTACAGCGTGCACAGCTGTCTGCTACTCACTCCAGAACACTATGTGATTACATGCAAACGCTATAATGGACTGAAATGTGCAGCCACTTAACAGCAAACATCCTCACACATAATCAGGAAATAAGGTCTGTGGGAAGTGTTCTTCTTAGTAAACGGGTTAACTTGATGTCACTGTGACACACTGATGCAGAAACTGACATACACTGCACTCAAAAGTGATTATTGTTATGGATTAGTTCTAGAATAAATAGAGCAAACACACCTACGTGTTAAATCCCAGATTTAATGATGCTAACATCTGCTACTGGGTTTAGCAAAATTAACCTTTTGGTGATGCCTGAAATGGTCTCTGTCACAGACACATATGCGCTGTCACCATTATTTATTTATTTTTTTGGTATTTGGTTTTCTGCTTTAGTATCTCTCATTTCTAAAAAAAAAAATGTGTATTTAAAATTTATTATTGAATATAAACCATTAATAACATATTTTAGTTGTGACAAGTAAACAAATACGTTTTTAATTATTTAATTTTTATTATTCGAACAGTCTCTGCTCCAAAGCTTTAATGCACACAAGATCACATTTTGTCTTGACCTACTAGTTTAACTTAATATCACAGAACAAGCAGTCTGGTCTTGCATTCGCATTGTAGTGGAAGGAACCAAGCTCAATGGGTGTTTTCATTAGGTAAAGGTCTCAATAAAGTTAACATTTCATGACTGCTTTGGTTATTTCATGTGCAGTGAGTCAACTTTTCTTGGCTAAAGCGTGGCCTTCCCACATTTAAATGAACATTTCCATCTGTTTGTTGGAGAAGGATAATCTTGTGGTTAGTCACCACCCTTTAACCCAAGACCAGTGTCCTCAAGCCAGCACCTTGGTTAAGAGTGCTTAAGCCAAATACTGATTCCCTCGAGCAGTGGGCTTCTGCGCGTGTAAAGCACCACTTTTAAAACATGTGTCACACAACATTTAAGCACTTATGAGCTGCTTGACAGTGAACACGGCTAACTAGGTGCATATGAACACATCTCTGTCCTTGTGTTTCTGTTCAGATCGAGCAGGCAGCATTAGCACCTTGGACTCCTTGGACTTCGCCCGCTACTCGGACGATGGCAACAGAGAGTCGGACGAGCGGGTTGCAGGTAAGATGAAAGATGAGATACGTGTTGGAGGTGTGGAAACAAAGCAGAGAACACATAAAGGCTCCGTCAAAGATGTCGCGACTGTAAGTTGGGGCAGCTGCTTCAGTAGTCATCACAAAATAATAATGTTTTACAGTCATTAGATGTGCACTAACAAGTTAGTCCTTCAACTGAGCAGATAGAAATAAAGTTCATTTACACTTTTTAAAATTGTTGCGTTTTCTTCTTCCAGCGTGTGTGTGTGTGTTTTCGTGCCGATGCCCAATAACTGTCACACTGTTGAGTCAGTCTGTGGTATTTTTGGCGCAGGACCTGTCGCAGCATTGTTGGAAATCACACTCCCATCCCCTCGCGGCTGTGTCGTGACATAGCATCAGACACTGTTAGTGAAATAAATTAACAGTTGAGCCTGACGCCGGTGGCACCTCTATGGAATACTGGTTTTAGGAGCAGCTGCTCAGTTACTAGCATCTTGATAACTTTCAGATGCTGTGTGAGTGTTGTGTTCAGGGATCAAACATATTTTGACCAAGTCAGCCTCTTGTTTTCATCTTTGTATTCTATACTTGCCAACATTACGACGCCACAGTAAAATGGTTAACGTTATACGTTGCCAGCTTTCTTTAGTCGTAAAAAAACTCGTATCAGTTGATGAAAAGCAGACAAATAACATGTGAATGTACGGTAAAGACCATGCAGCAGAGATGTTGGTTTCATGCTCCCAACTAAAAAAATTACTTATTTTCAAAGTCACGTACTGCTCACTTTCCCAAATTGGCACTTTCCCCCTCCTCCTCTTCAGCTTCACCCACCCCCCACTCTCATCCCTCCCGACTTGCCAAGATGCCTGCCCCCAGCTGTCTGACTCTGGGTTTTTGGGCTCTCTCCTGACGTTGATCAAACCCCAGTGACCAATACTGGACAAGTCACTTCATCCAGACTAGCCTTTTGATTTTTTTCTCCCCCTTATTCAGTTGTTGTTTTTCCATTTTGTTGCGCTTGCATCCTGTGCACTCTTGATCTGCTGGAAAGGTTAGGGATGATGAAGGCATATCTGTATGTTGTGTCAGAAAAGAGTATTACCTGAGTATTACATATATTTCTTATAGTAATAAACAATTGAAAGTGATAAGATCTGAGACACTTATAGAATCCAGCCCTTTATCAAGTAAGACTGACAAAGGTCTTGATCAAAGAAATATCACAATCCTATACATTAAATGAGAGAAAAAAACATCAACAGGGTAAGATCAGATGGCAGATTTTCAGTGCACAGTTATGCAACATAGTTATCCTGCTCCATTGCTTCTTACTTTTTGCGTGTGTTTTTTTTTTATTATTATTTAACTTGTCCAAGATCTTGTGTGTTCTTTTTCTTTATTCAGTCTTAGATTAGCCTTCAAGTTTACAGTGTACTAATGAACCGTGTATTTCAAATGTTTTCTGCTTCTGATTGTTTAAGATTTCAGAAACAGCTTTCTTGTGTTATTTCATTTACAAGTCTAAAACTGTAGCACATCGTCAAATGCATACATTACTGACTCCTGGAGTGTTATACTTTAGATTGTGTTTTTTATAGTATTGCGATCCAGACTTTTAAGAAGTTAAATATAAACAGTGTGCTTTGAGTGACTTGCAACCAAACAATTAAATTACCTTAATAAGGCAATTGCCTGGAAATCCTTTGTCGGACAGCTCGTAGGTGATCAAGGCAGCATTTCAGTAGCTTGAATAGATTTTACTCACCTCAGCTACAACTGAAGTCATTTTTTGACTCCCATCTCTAAGTCACATCATTGCTCTAAATGGGAGAAAAACAAGGCAAGAAAACCTGGAGATGTGTCTCAATGCATAACACCCACGTGCAGCCAGCTTTACCATGGTCCTCTGCTGCATGCGTTCCTTTGACCCATGATTTGCATGCATTCTTCTTTCGTTGTTTTGACTTACGATCTTTCCTGTGGTTGTTTTGTTTTTCACGCCCATCTTTGTTTTATTTCTTTGTTTCCTGTCTTATGTTGGATGCACTTCCTCTGTGTGTGTGTGTGTGTGTGCGTGTGTATGTGTGTGTGTGCGTGTGTGTTGTCACTTCCTGTCCAGTGCTGGAGTTTGAGCTACGGAAAGCAAAGGAGACCATTCAGGCTCTGCGCGCCAACTTGACTCAGGCAGCAGGTGTGGCGTACTTTTGATTTCTTCTCCATCAGAACCCCTCTTTTGTCACAACATTCGCTCTTCTTTTCCTGAGAGAATTTGTCTAGGTGAATATTGCTTAGCATCCTATCACACTCATACAGTATTTTCTGAATGTTTCTCAGAGAGTGAGGTGCCCTCTCAGGAGAGAAAAAACTTCAAGTCAAGTCCTGAAATTCAGGTGGGGTTTCATTTAAGCAGTAAATGCAAAGATGATGCGAATGCAAAGATTTTTTTCTGTTGTGGGATTAAATAAAATACTATTTGGGTTCTTTTAAACCTGTGTCACTTGTTGTAGGCCTTAAATAAAGTGTTATCATATCTTCTCTTGCTTTTCTACCTCAGGAGCCTTTACGCCCACTGGAGAAAAGAGCATTAAACTTCCTTGTGAATGAATATTTATTAAAAAACGAATACAAACTCTCATCCATCACCTTCTCTGATGAAAATGATGATCAGGTAAAGAATTTCCTAGCTGTGCGCGAGCTTGCACGAGGTCACCACTGTGTAGAATAAAGTGACTAGGATCAGCTCTTTAATGCAGACAATGCCTCAATTCCTGACACGTCATAGTTCTGATCATTTGTTTTTCTGTTGGCTTCCAGGACTTTGAATTGTGGGATGATGTCGGCCTTAATATACCCAAACCCCCTGACCTGTTGCAGCTGTACAGGAATTGTGGCACCTCCCTGCCTTCGCCTCAGAACAGAGTTGATGTGTCAGTAGGGGTGAATTTTGGTGATCTTCCAGGAAACTGCATCACCCAAGATCCCCCAAAGAAGCCTGATCTCTCACAGCAGGTTTGTATGTACATGTACGGGTGGAAATGTGCTTTTGCTTGAGTAAAGACATCTACTCTGTTATCATAAATGGGGAAAAAAATGTATTTTTTTGTTATATAAAAATATATATATACAGTCAAGCCCATAATTATTCATACCCCTGGCAAATTTTGACTTGGTTACTTTTATTCAACCAGAAGGCTATTTTTTGTTAGGAAACGACATAGGCGTCTCCCAAAAGATAATACAATGATGTACAAGAGGAATTATTGAGGGAAAAAAAATTCTCAGCTTTTATTTACATTTCAGCAAAAAGTGTCATGTCCAAAAAAACAGCAGCTCTCTACAGTTGGTTCGTGGACAGTCGTGGCTAAGACAAAGGAGCTCAGTGAGGACCTGCAGCTGTGCATTGTGGCTGCTCACAAGTCAGGGAAGGGCTACAAGGCCATATCTAAATGTTTTCAAGTTCCAAAGTATTATTAAAAAATACAAGATGTTCTACACTGTGGAGAATCTCAGAGGACGTGGTCGGAAGCCAAAAGTGACACCTGTGCTGGCCAGGAGGATAGTGGGAGAGGAGAAAAAGAATCCAAGGATCACCACCAAGGCCATCCTGGTGAATCTGGCCTCTGCTGGTGGCAATGTCTCAAGGCAGACAATCCAACGGACACTGCACACTGCTGGGTTCCACAGGTGCAGACCCAGGAGGACGCCACCTCTCCAGATAAGTCACATAAAAGCTCACTTGGCCTTTGCTCATCTGGACAAAGAAGAAGACGTCTGGTCTTCTGTGTGATGGTCAGATGAAACAATGAAGTTTCCTTCATTTGGCGTAAAAAGGGAGAAGCTATCAACCTAAAAAACACCATCCCCACTGTCAAACATGGTGGTGGGAGCGTAATGCTTTGGGGGTGTTTTCCAAACATTGGACCAGGAAACATAATCACAGTAAACGGCACCATGAAAAAAGAGCAATACATGAGGATTCTCAACAACAACATAACGCAGTCTGCAGAGAAACTTGGCCTTGGGCACAAGTGGACATTTCAGCATGACAGTGGTTAGCAGACAACAACACTAAAGGTTTGGAGCAGCCCAGCCAGAGTCCTGACTTGAATCCAATTGAGAATCTGTAGAGGGAGCCAAAGATCAGGGTGATGGCGAGAAGACTCTCCAACCTGAAAGTTTTAGAGCTCATTGCTAAAGATGAATGGGCAAAAATACATGTGGAGACATGCAAAAAGCTAGTCTGCAATTATAGGAAACAATTTATTTCTGTAATAGCCAACAAAGGCTTTTCTATGGATTATTGAGAAGGGTATGAATAATTTTGGACATGACACTTTTTGTTCAAATATAAATAAAAGCTGAGAATTTTTTTTTCCTCAATAATGCCTTTTTTACATCATCATGTTATCTTTTGGGAGACACCTATGTCATTTACTGTCAAAAAATAACTTGCTGGTTGAATAAAAGTAACTTTAAGTCAAGATTTGCCAGGTATATGATTAATTATGGGCTTGACTGTATATTATAGAAAGATTTGTCTGAAAGACATTTTCACAAAGAGACATGAAACTGTTACATGTCTGTCTTTTTTTTCTCCATCTTTAGCAACAGACAGAAGTTGTGCAAGAGTTGGAGTACCAGATTAGTCTCCTGAACAATGAGAAGGAGAGCCTAGCTGAGCAGATCAAGAAACTGCAGAGGTGTGTCCCTGGGTGCATGTTTGTGTTCATGTATTGTGTGTCAATCTCTAGGCAAGACTGCCGAAAATGGTGCCAACTGTGCCACATATTTGATTAATCATATGACTGCCGTTAGCGTGCTCTGACACAAGGTGTCCTGTGTTTGGACAGTGGCTATGTGCCAGAACAACATGAACATTCACCACTGCTCCTGGGGAAAAATTAACATTTCTGTCCACGTTATTATCATTACTGTAAACAAAGTGAAATCAGGGTGGAAATATACCCTCAAGCACTACTGATGCATGAGGTTACAGGGGAAACTGCTCTGATACACAAGTTTTCTATTTTCCCTCAATGTGAAATCATTAATTTCTACCAGGTGTGGTTTATTGACTCACTACTTCACTAAATGTTTTTAATGGGCTCTTTCATTTCCTCTTTCTCACAGTGAAATTCACACTCTAAGGAGGACAGTCTCTTCCCCACCTCCCACTATTCAGGACCTGGGCGCCCAGAATACATCAAACTCCTCCTCCTCTTCCACCAACAACACCACTTCCTCTACTGACCCGCTGTCTGTGGTATGCCCACATGATTCATTTTTGAGGTTGGGGGGAAAAACTGAGGAAAGCATTGGAATGATTCCAGTAAGTGAGTGTTTGATAGAAGATAACTATATTTACTTTTACCCCTAGCTTCCTAAAGATGGCCAGTATCTGGACATTAAGGGGGTTTCAGAGCCTGAAAGTGACCTGGACCCTCCCTCTGCCCACAATGCGTCACAGTCCCACCAACAGCCCCACATCAAACTTAAGAGTCGGCCTCCTGTTCAGTTTGATCAGCCGAACAGGTCAGTGGAAATTCATGCATACAGTAAGCCTAGAAAATAGAGAGAAGAGAGAGGATATGTAAATATCACAACAATACAGTGTGTGCTGCCAAACAAATACTCTGCCTGCTTAACCTATAATAATGTATTTAGACAGTCGTGAGTTGTAAATTCAACTTTTTTTTATTTCTAGCAAATTTAACTTTAATGTTTCTGAATCAAGAAATGGTAAAATCTAAATATTGCCATTTAAGCCACGTTGGTCTCCTCTGCGTAGTTACTAAACTGTACCACTAGATGGAGATGGTTAACACAGTAATGGTGAACAAAGCAGGATTTGATAGACCAGTGACTGCCCACTTAAGCAAAAATATAGGTTTTGGCTTCTTCTCCTCACAGCACATAGCAATTTCTGTGCGAACCAAAGTTTGAGGTTTGGTCAAGTGTAAACACTATCCCACCCATGGTGTAGTGTGTCATTTATTCATCTAGTGAATGGAAAATTGTTTACCCTATATACAATTTGAAGTTTCAAGATAATTAAAAAAATCGACAATTATATTAACAATTTATATAAATAATAAAAGCAATTAGTAAACAGCTCCCACAGAACAGGCACCAGTCCTGCTGAAATGCCATGTGGCCAAACTCCACATATAGCTCTTACATGGGAGAGTGGCAGCACTAAGCTCTGTGGCAGGGAGGCCCAGTCCCGTCCTCAATCATTGAGTGGTCTGGGAGATCCTTGGAGTTTTTGTGGACTACAGATCAAGTGGTACAGCCTGTAGTGACTGTTTTTTGTCCCTTGTTATTTGTGGTGTCTCAGGAAGTTGTCGCCAGCCTTCCAGCAAGCCCTGCTGTCTTTCTGCAGAATGTGCTCTGACAGTCGCCTGGGAGCGGAGGTCGGGATACTCACTTTCCCATATTAACATACAAACAGTTTATGTATGACATCATACAAGTGTAATGTCTCTCTCTTTTCCAGGTGTCCCGTATAGCAGACAGCGAAGACAGTGTAATGTTAATGCTGGGCCGCTGTCTCCCTCACATTGTCCCTAATGTCCTTCTTGCTAAACGAGAGGTAACTCCACTTCTCCAACTCCTCTTGCTCCTCCGCCTCTCCTCCCTGTATCCTCTTCATTATTGTTATCATCACACCACGCATCTTTTCTTAGTATAAACACACACACACACACACACACTGCAGCAAGGTGAAATCTTTTGGGGAAAAAAGCAGAGTTGTCTTTAGCTTACAAGTTCCCACTACCTTTATTGATGAAGGTGCATTTTGTAGGATAATTCTTCTTTGGTTTAATTGCCATACCTCAGTGAATAAATGCCAAAACATGACAAAAATATTCCTAATAAACCATAAACAAAGGCGTGAATGTGCATTTCTAGTCAGACTTTTTCTTAGCTTTGCTTAAGAACATGGACATGTGGAAAGTCATTTTTCTTGTTGGTGATTCATCCATTTCACCATCTGCTATTGTGTGAAAGATTTTGTTATGTTTACTTATAAAGAACTCCACCCTCTTCATGGTTTGTGCCACAAGGCATTCCCAAAATTCATCAAACATGCAGTGTGGTCCTACATGGTGTATAGAGACTGCCAGTCCTCTAATCGCTGTTATTGCACTTTGTTTACGATCATATTAATGTCCTAAACCTGCAATGCACTTGGGTAAATGCATTTTTCCTTCTTGTTGCCCATTGCAGATTTGACTGTGTCGTCTCCCAGCACACTGTACGAATTAAGTGTTCAAAACATTTGCTTATCTGCTTATGAAAGTGAACCCATTTCAAACCCGCTGCCTTGTGTCTATCTGTTGTTAGGGAATCGAACCTTCCTTTTGCACTCGCCATTGGTTTTTACCAGTGCCATCATCATTCCTCTTTCTGTTCCTGTCCCCCACTCACATTTAGCTGTGCTATTTGCATTCACTGCTTTTATTTTTATTCTTGTCTTTTCCTCTCACTCATTCTCTCACTCTCATGCATGCCTCTCTTCTAGAGAATGGTTGCACATCTTTGCCAGGTGAGTCTTTCACGCACTCATATGCATGGTTCTCACACGACTTGTCCAAAAATATAAAACTAATATCTAGCTTTTGTTGGCTACAGCTTCTGCCCCTTAGGCTCTGACTTGCCTGAGGTATTTTTTTCGTTCCTAGTTAGCAATATCTTTGTAAACTACTAATCGTCACCGTTATGGTATCTGCAAGAAATGATCAACATTAAACATTGAATATAACGTGTATCATACAGAAGATTTCTGAAACGTGTGTGTTTCGTCTTTGCTTGTTGGTTCGTCGCGTGTATAATTTGCTGCAGCTCAAGTCGCTTTAAGTGTCTGAATGGCATTCAATAAACCCTTTTGAAATGAATCTTTAAGTTGCACAGCTATAACAAAAAAACTAAACACGTGTTGTTTTTAACTCACTGTTATTTGCTTTGTAACAGTTTCAGGTGAGTGTGAACCAGCTTTCACTCTGGAACAATTTGGGCTTTTGTTTTCATGAGCAGAACGTTATTGTCTTCAGGTTAGTGAAGGGGAAGTAGTTTGTAAAGCAGATGTGGCAAATAGATAAGGGCATTAACAAGCTACTACTCCTTGCAAGCTATACTGGAGACACCTGCACAGGTGTTCTGTCTACTCATAACATCTTACATGCCGTTTGTGTCTGTGTGTATACAAATTATAATCACCAAGGATTTTGCACATTCAGTGTTGAAACTTAAACGCAAGCGATGAAATGTAGTGTTGCAAAGGAGCCAGGTCAGGTTGAAGTAGTTCCGCCGCTGCTTTGCATATGACCATGGGTATAGTTTTAATTAACTATTGACAGTTATGAAGAACTTAATCTCTTTGCGGAATCAAATGTACAGAAGGAAAGCATAGCAAAAAACAAACTGAGCGGGAAAAAAAACCTGAGTCTTCTGGACTGGTGTGTACTTTGTACCATGTCCGTTAGATTCACCGACCGTGACGCCACATGAGCAGTGAAATACACACACAGGTGCTCATGCTTCCCATCATGAAGCCTTGACTTTGGAGATACACCTTGATTGAATGTGATACCCACTTAAGAACAAAGGGTGTTTGACTTGAAACGGTGGAATGATACATCAAAACTCCACCTGCCACCTGGCTGCACTATCAGACGTTGTAAATCATTCAATATATTGTTTTTCTTCATTATACTGCACAAGACTGTGTGGTAGCCTAATGAGATAAAAGAACTGCTGGCAAGATAACACCGGTTTTATCAGGGTGTTACAAACAAGAGATCAGGAGTTAAGTTAGAACTCAAATAATATAAAAATTCCACAGTGTGTTTTATTGTTCGAGCAGACCTTAAAACACAAGCTTTACTTAGTTGAATAGCAAGCAGGTGTCATATTTGACACGAAAATGCAGCCAACAGTAAGAGATTTGTTTTGCAGCTAGCTTGGGTATAAACCAATGACTTCTTCAAATGACCAGACCTGATAATGGTTGCTGGATTAAAAGGCAGAATATCAACCATTGTCTTTTATTGTATTACAATCGAAGGCCATTTATTATTCAAGTAAGCAAGCTTAGAAATAATGTATCTCGCTATTGGCTCCAAAGCAACATGTAACATAAGTATTAAAAATATACTAAGCATAGCAAAATACTGTTATTTAAATGCATAAAGGCAAGAATAATGGCTTACACATACTTTACATCGACCGTCATGAAAGTCAAATGACATGAAATCTGATGTAATAGCACTGGAGATGGGAATTGGGTGTATGGAGGTGTTGCATAGATAAATAAGGTTGGATATAAACGTGTAAAATACTATTTAAAGTGACAGTGTAGGAATAAATGAGGAATGTAACAAGTGAGTACATGGAGTAATACTTAATGATGCACAGTGGAGATGGCATGTCTAGTGTAGCTCAGCTGTTTAGGAGGCAAACGGCTGAATACAGGTGGAATACGCCAGGCCATCAACTAGGATTCATCCTGTGAGAACCAGGAATGTCTGTACGCAATTCCATGGCAGTCAGTAGTTCCTCACTAAGTGCATGCACTTGTACTGGGATGTCCTGTAGCTCTCCTCATTGAAGTCCTGGCGTTGTGCTGTCTACTCTACCCTTAACATCAGAACTACAGGAGTTTACACAGCATAGAACAGGGGCAGCATGTGTTCTTACATTTTCAGATGTGTGCTCATTAGGAATTCCGTTATTCGGCTTATCGGGCCTGTGTTCCAGTCTCTTGTGAAGAGATATGGTGCTTTCACAGGCCAGGGCAGGCAATTATTGAACGTGGCACATAACATTGGCTGAATCCACCTAATGTGCAGGCTTTTGTTGCTTCTTGAATCTGAAACTTGAGTTGAGCCTATGGGTCTCTACATGTAACCACTTAAAATGACCCTCTGTTACTTAAAAGCCATATATTTTAAAAGAATGATGGCCAACATGGAACTGACTTCAGAGTATTGAACCAGCAGCGGGTGACTCATCAGCCCAGCTATACCCACGTCTTTTTGGGAGGTTCAGCTGTCCATCCAGTGTTATTGGAGTTTCGCTTGTCCTTCCAGCACTTGCCAGGAAAATATGATATCTTTCTTGAAAAAAGAGGTATTTGAGAAAAAGGCATATTTTTAACTCTGTGTAAACTCTCTAATTTGGGTGTGTGTGTGTGTGTGGCGGGATTGTAGGGCTGACCACAGTTTGGCTGTGGAGGCCCTGAATCAAGGGCAGCTGAGTTGTCTCCCCTCTGACTGGAAGACCCATGAACTTTATCTGAACTCTGGGATGCAGCTGTATTTTATACGGGTACTAGTGCGCTGTTTAGACTTCTGCCTATAGGGCTCTAATCATATGTGCTACACCACAGCCAAGTGAGTCAAGGTATAACACCAAGGAAGTTATTGACCACCAGTTTAGACCGACTCCTCTGGGCTTCACTGGATCACATGTTCATTTTTTTTTGTGGATTTCCTATTTTTTCCCTTTTTGGAAGAAATATCTTATCCCTCTACTCCATAAACGTCCGGTCCTGCTTGACTGCTGCAGACAATCCTCTTTCTGTGTGTTTTAATTGTAAGCTCACTCACTTAGCTGATACCACTTTCTGTCTGTCTCTCTCTCTTCGTGTCATCTTCAGGAATTGATTCCACTCATCTTGTGTACTGCCTGCCTTCACCCAGAGCCTAAAGAAAGAGACCAACTCCTTCACATCCTTTTTAACCTGATTAAGAGACCAGATGATGAGCAGAGGTGAGTGTCCTTGCGTGTATACGTGCATAATGTGGATTGTTTGCTTAACTTACGTAGATGTAACATAGCTACATAAACTAGAGGTTTATCCTGCACTGTGTTCTCATGTTTGTGTGTGTGTGTGTGTGTGTGTGTGTGTGTGTGTGTGCGCGCTTTCAAAGGCAAATGATCTTGACGGGGTGTGTTGCCTTTGCGAGGCACGTGGGTCCCACCCGTGTCGAAGCTGAACTACTTCCTCAGTGCTGGGAACAGGTATGGTACATAAAGCGCAGGTGGCCTTTGCTATTGCATATGCTGCCACAGATGTTTTACACCTGCTCCAAAGAGAAAGCCACAGTTCGTTTTTTTTTTTAAACCAACTACCTCCATTCTCATACACTAAATAAAGTTAATGATTAATTTCAGTTATATCAACCGTTGTTATTTTTGATGTTTTTCACATACTTGCACAAAGGTGATTAGCTGTGTGAACCATTCACTGTTGGTCATATCATGTTCTAATTTTGAAATTTGCTTTCATTACAATCTTCGTGTCCCTGGCTTGAATGTGATAGCTCTCATGTTTGGACAGCCACCTGTGTCACCTCATGCAACATATTTATGCTAAACAGAATCTATTGCACTGGCGACGACAGCTGTCAGCAGATTGGAGGCTGAGAATCAGCCTAGAAAGACAAATAGCGGTTTCCACAGGGTCAGCATGTTGATGATACTCAAGTTGTTTCCATTCCATGGTGGCTGCACTCTGTCTGCTTCTGTCCTCTTTCAACTCCCGTTCCTCTGTTTCTTTGACATTCTTTCCTCTTTTGTTCTCGCCTGCTGCAGATTAACCACAAATATCCAGAGAGAAGATTGTTGGTGGCTGAGTCCTGTGGAGCTTTAGGACCATATTTGCCTGTAAGAAAATATTATGCATGCATAATTTAAAAATAATGCTATATTTTCCCTCTAATGAAAGGAATGATCCTGTGTCTCTGCAGAAGGAGATTCGCAGCTCCCTGGTGCTGTCCATGTTGCAGCAGATGCTTGCTGAGGACAAGGCTGAC
Organism: Microctenopoma steveboyesi; assembly: GCA_032359275.1. NCBI lineage: Eukaryota > Metazoa > Chordata > Actinopteri > Anabantiformes > Anabantidae > Microctenopoma > Microctenopoma steveboyesi. The sequence continues at coordinate 19,628,862 of JAUMHF010000012.1, read as the reverse complement.
ATGGTCAGAGAAGCCGTGGTCAAGAGTCTGGGTATTATAATGGCTTACATAGATGATCCTGATAAGTACTCCCAGGTATGTCTGGAGGTTAATATATGTCAGGATGTCATATTGTTTAATGCAACCGATAACTACTGCTCTTCTGTGCACATGTGTGTTTTTCCCTGCAGGGCTTTGAACTCATGCTGCTGTCTCTAGGGGACCCATCAGAGCGGGTGGTCAGTGCAGTTCACCAGGTCTTTATTCCTGCCTTTGCTGCCTGGACTACAGAGCTGGGCACACTGCACACCTCACTCATCCCTTCTTTGTTAGCACGGATAGAGAAACTGCTTATGGCAAGTGCTTTTCTGTTCAGTTGCAAAAAAAATCTTTATTAGCACCAAATAGAATCACAAAGAATGTCCTACTATTTGTATCTCCCAATTTCTATAGCAAGGAGAACACAGTCTGGATGAACACAAGTTACACGTGTTCCTGTCAGCCCTCCAGTCTTTAATCCCTCCTCTGTTTGCCGTGGTGCTGCAGAATGCACCTTTCACCAGCAGAGCCAAACTCCACAGAGACATACCTGCAATAGAGGGTAGAGCAAAAAACACAGACTCACAGAAATCACAAGTAGAAACTCTAAAGTTCCAGCGTGTCACCATTCATTTCTCTTCTGTTTCTGCAGTGACCCGCTTCCCCAGGCCAGCTTCTCCCCTCCAGGACGTGGCTACCATCATAGGCAGTAGGGAGATGCTGAGCGCCCTCCTGCTGCTCTATGACCACCAGCTGGAGCACGAAGGAACGACTGGCTGGGACAGCCTGCTCTGGGTGGTCAATCAACTGTGAGAAATACGCAGACACACGCATACTAATGCAGGCAAAAGTGCAGAGAAGGATGAGAAATGAAAGAAGAGCAAGCACACTTACCGATTTCTGTCTCCATCTGCAGCCTTCCTCAGCTCATAGAGATTGTGGGTCGCATCAACGTCACATCATCAACCTGTGTACATGAGTTTTCCCGCTTCTTCTGGAGGTTTTGTCGCACCTTTGGAAAGATCTTTACTAACACTAAGGTAAAACCCTGTGACCTATGAACATAGCATTTAGCATAGAGGTGTGTCTAAAATGAAAGCAGCTCAATTTTATTGCATTATAATCACACAAATAAAATTTTTTTATGCATGTGAGGCACGTATGTTGCAACATCATTCATGTAGCATCATCACTTACAACCTTTCAGGTGAAACCACAGTTCCAGGAGATTCTCCGGCTGTCTGAAGAAAATGTTGGTAAGAGCACTTGCACATGCATTTCACGCAGATGTGGAAGTATCCGATTTTTACAGCTCCGTCAGGAGAGTGTGGGTGGGTGGAGTTCAGACGCAGACACTGTTGATGTAAACAAGCTATTTGGAGTCAGCTATGGGTGTTCCCCCTCTGTTTTTATTCCGGACATGCTTCTGTAGTTATAAGAGGTGCTTGGTCTCATCTGACTGCCAAGTGATTTAGCTTTGGTATTGTGGCCATTTATGAAATGTGTTTTCTGTTGAAGCCCAGTCTGTGTTTAGGTCATTGTGACCTTCCATTACAGTTGTCCTTTTCGCTAGATTTTCGTTAGAAAACCACATCTGTATAATGTATGGTGCAGACGAAATATTACGCACACAGTGACCAGTAGACTGAACCACACCTCAACATGTCCTGTCATGTTCAGCTGTGTATTGAGGGAATATTCATTTCTCTTGAGCAAAACACAACAATTGTGTTCAGTAGCACAGATCTACTGTGTTCTGGGGAGAAATTCACATTTCTACTCTACAACTGACAACATTACGTTTTTTTGCAAAACTATTTCAGAAATGTTAATTGCTGTCATTGAATTTTGGATGTGTGTGTGTGTGTTTTTTGTTTCTCTTTGGTCTCAAGTTGTTGTGTTGTTGCTTTATTTCTGTCAGATGCTTCAGCGGGGAACGGCATTCTCACCAAAGCCACAGTTCCCATCTATGCCACCGGAGTGCTGACATGTTACAACCAGGTAACTTAAGAGCAGCGATCAAACACTTATGGCTGATTTATCATATAATTACTCATTATATATGTCTTAAAATCATGTCGTGTGGTGCTTTTTAGTGACTCACAGGATAAATCACAAGCGATATGAATAACTCATTTTTAATTTCGTCCTCCACATGCTGTAGTTAGTTCACTTGTTAAGTCAGGCGGTGTTCATCTGTATGTAATAGTATGGATATTCTATCCCACATCACACTTTGGCTTATTGTTTTTTATCACAAGGGAAAATCCACTCCAAAACACATCAAGCTACCACATGTTTTTTTGTTTTGATTCATAAAATGATGCGGCACATAGTGTAGTGGTGTTTGTCCTGGTCCCTTCCAGCACAGCATGTTTAGAATAGCGTAACATGACTCATGTTGGTATTGACTGGTCTGTACAAAGTTTCACACACCTGCATATGAAATGCTAAGATGAATCTGTTGTCAGCTTGGTGTGACTTGCACTGTTCTCTTTACTCCGAAGGAAGAGGATCGGAAGTTGTTGGTGGGTTTCTTAGAGGACGTTATGACAACCTTATCGCTGTCCCATGCGCCTCTGGACAGTCTGAAGGCCTCCTTTGTAGAACTGGGGTGAGACATGCACACATACGCAAACACACTCAAGCTGTTACAGTTTGTGACACAGTATGTCCCATTATTCTTTTCGTGCTCTCTTTTAGTGCCAACCCTGTGTACCATGAGCTGTTGCTGACTGTGCTGTGGTATGGAGTGGTCCATACCTCTGCACTGGTCCGGTGCACTGCAGCACGAATGTTTGAGGTACAACACCCCAACCACAAATGTCTATTGTTATATTTTATACAAATAGAAAATGCACTACAATATTCCATTGTCAACACTTTTCCTTCCTTTTTTATATCACTAACATGATGTTATAATAAATATTAAAGTAGAATATAACACAGCTGCACAATTATGAATAGAATGGTAATCTTATTATCTTTTTATAATTATGACAGTTTTCTGTCCTAGAAAATAATTTTACTGGTCACATACATTGTAATACAGCGTATAATTGCTATTATTATCGGACTATTGAATTAAAATGATTGTGTGCAGTTATACACATTAGATTGAATTTTCCTATTTAACCACAGTATTTGTTGTAAGATGTGCCAGCTCTGCTTGCTATTGCTGCTGTTTAACATGACTGAGTGTGAGTCTCTCGTAGCTCATTTGCTGATTCCAACTGAATGGCTGGACCCCTTCATTAGACCTTCTACTGTGCACTGGTTTAAGAACTAAATCCATAAATACAGCGTTCCCAGGATAGTCAGGAGTTCTAGGCATGCTCCATTTTAGTGTTGTTGAAATGATTCAATTTAATAAGTAGATATTCTTATTTTGCAAGGAATTGACCATGTTCTTGTTTTCTTTCTTGCTAATTAATTCCACCGATACTATTTTAATACTATACTAATTTCCATTTTAAAGCCACGTTCCCACAGCAAAAGTCTCAAACCTACCAGAACACGAAGTACCGTTCTTTGAGATCTGTGCACACTTTAAGGTCAAATGTTTGGGTCAGGATTACAGCAGTAAAACTGGGCCTGCATTCATCTAAACTTTGGGGAGGAGGAGCGATAGGCTATATTTGATGTCCCCACCCCACCCACCCCTACCCCGTTTTGCGAAGCGCCCTTCCCCGACACGCCTCACTGTCACCATTCCATAGTGCATAGTTGTCCACCATCGTCAAACGTGGGTTGAAAGCAGGTTCTTTACCACATATCACAGTTGAGATTAGTTTACTAACCATTTATATCAGTCCAATTTGAATGAGCCTTTGAGCTAATGTGTGGAGCCCGCAGCTTTAAGCTCACCGTACTGTAAAAGTATTTGTGCAATTGAACAATGTTAGTTTTTCTCATTTCTGTTGCATACATGTGTGCATGTATGTGTGTTTGTGTGTGTGTGAACGTGTGTGTGTGTACATACATTGGCTTGATACATGCAGTGCTGTTCCGTGCCTTGCAGCTATAGATCTTGTCATTGTATATCACTTTCTTCCTATCTTTTTGTGTTTGTTTTTCTTTCCCTCCCCTTTCTGTTTTGCATTTTTTGTTTTTCTTTCCTCTCTATCTTTTGGCGGCGTTGCTCGCTCTTGTCCCAATGCCCCGCCCACCTCTGTGACATCACGGCTGGCTCTGTCCAATCCGATCAGCTGCTGGTGAAGGGGGTTAATGAGACGCTGGTAGCTCAGAGAGTGGTGCCGGCTCTCATCACACTGTCCTCCGACCCGGAAATGTAAGTGGAACCTCAACAGCAACAACAAACTGCGCCGCGTCTCTCTCCCCCTTCTCTTTTCACCTGAGAGCCATCGCACGGCGCCCAGTCTGTGCCGGTCAGGAGCAAACTCAGCATGAGATAAACTCCTCATCCGTTTTTAGTAACTAACATGATCTGATATTGATTCTATTGACTTGAACTTCGTTCGTCTAATCGTGGGAGTCTCACACATTCAGTCGCTCCTGTTTAGGATCAGTCTGGGCCGTGTGGTAGTTCATCAGTTCATCCCTTTTTTTTGGCACTTACACCCTGCATGTCAGCGCCATCTCTCCGCAACACTAATCCATGTCAGCTCTGGTCGCCTCATCACTCTGCAACACTAACCAGTCGTCAGCCAGATCTGTGCGTGCCCATTGCCCGTATGTGGCGATAGCACAATCCAAGCATGTTCATCTGTAATCCATCACCTCTTCCTCCCCACCCCCCCACCCCCCTTCGCGGAAGCAGGGCCCCTCCTCCTGACCGACCTGTCAGCTAGTGGTTGGTTATTTTCACCCCTTCGGTTTCATTTTTTCCCAGTCTCTCTCTTATCTCTCTTACTTTTCTCTGTCACCCTTTCTCTCTTTACATCTTTCTTTTACTTTGTTCTCCCCACCTCTGTTTTTCCTTCCCTACTCCTGTCTGTCTCCTTCCACCCGGCCTCCTTCTCTCTCTCTCATCCTGCTGTGTGGTGGGTTTGCAGTTGGTTCTCCGAGGCATGAGTGAAGCATTAGTAGATCGCCGGGCGGCTCCGGCCCTTATAACTCTGTGCAGTGGGCCTGAATTGTGAGTCAACTGACACAAGGAGTCCTTTCTATTAACATTGTCATTTTGAGGGCTGCATTCTTACTGTGTATGCATGTGTCTCCTTAGAAAAATCTGTCGCTCAAGAGTTTGAAGTCAAAAGAAAGTCTCTTGACTATTTAGCACCAAACTCGTCGGTACACTGGAATTTGTATTTAGCTGATGTGGCAGCTTCTGCAAAACCACAAAAATTCAGTGCAAGAGAAAAAAGCCTGTGGCTTTAATTCACACTGATCTGGAAGATTTTTAGTTGTTCAAAGCTTCATTTGTTTACAGTTGTAAAAAAATTTGTGTACAGTTTAAGCAGAAAAAGGTTCTTCGCATCTTCTCTTTTTCACACTTCCAGTGTATTGATATTAAACACAATGATAAACTTTTGTGGCAACACTGTTGGAATGCAGTCCAGTTCATATTTTCATTTTTGTGTTGAAATAAAAAACCCAGCATATATTTATTTCCATGTCTTCTATTCTTTACCTTTTATTAGCACCAAGAATTTGAGCACTGTGTATTTCACATAATATAGAGCAAACAATTAAGCTTGGAAACAGAGTGATATACTGTGCGTGCGTGTGTATATGTAACACTAATGTGTTAAAGAAAGAGGTACTGAGAACTACTTCTTTGTAGTTATTAATGCTTAATCGACACTACGCGTACCATTTGTAATAGAAAACACACAAACATGCATCATTTCTGCCAGTATTAAAGCAGGTAATAACAACTGAAAATAGACTTTAGACGAGTTTTTCTTTAGACCATCTCAGTGGTCTTAATGTGAAAAAACCTATTCAGATTTATTCAGGCATGTTTTTTTATATATATATTTGCAGATAGTGTTTGAGTCATTGAAATTTGTATAAATCTAATTAATAAAACTACGATGAATGGTAAAAGTATTGTCTTCTTCTCCTGCTGATTTTAGCTCGGTGAGAATATCCACGATTCCAGCTTTTGGTACCATCATGGAGACTGTCACGCAAAAAGAGGTAGGAAACAGTGAATATGAAATTCTGCGTATGACTAATGTGTACATAGTTCACACATAATTGTAAAACGATTATAACTACTGTCACTCTCTGATTGGTCAGCTGCTAGAGCGTGTAAAAATGCAGCTGGCATCATTCCTGGAAGACCCTCAGTACCAAGATCAGCACTCTTTGCACATGGAGATCATCAGGACGTTTGGCAGAGTCGGACCCAATGCAGAGCCACGTTTTAGAGATGAGTGTATGTGAAAAGATCGAATGTTGTCAGGGTTGAACCATGTTTAGGTTTCATGTGTTCTTCATGTGCCCTAACCTTTTGTCTGTTGCCCCCCCCCCCCCCCCCACTCTAGTTGTGCTGCCACATCTTCACAAACTGGCTCTGGCTAACAACAGCCAGGCAGCGGAGAACAAGAGAATTGACATTGCCACCCAGCTGTTTGAGGCCTACAGCGCCCTCTCCTGCTGTTGTATCCTGTGAACATTACAGTATAGTATTTCCATATACCAATGATTGAAGCAGTTAGACAAAGGTAAAATGTTTGGTATGCTTTTTCTACGGGGTCAGCACACTAACGCTTTCATAACAACTGCATTATATGTATTTGCAAAGGATTTACTAGAAGTCATTGTCATGCTTGGCTTGAGTTCAGCGCTGTCTGTCGTAACAGTGAGTCAGTGGGAAGGCTGTTACAATAACCAGGCGAATGCTAGCTGCTGCGCTCGTCAGATGTGCTTCTGAACGCGCGATCAGCACGGCCTCGGTGCCCGTGTGTGTGTGTGTGTGTGTGTGTGTGTGCGTGTGTGTGTGTGTTGGCAGAGTCCGCCTGTCATTTGGCAGGAGGAGAAAGGGAAAATAAGATCCATCTGCCTGCGTTTTTGGGCTGGAGGTAATTACAGGGTTAGTTAAGCTAAGGAAAGGATGAGAAAGGGAGAAAGCAAGCGAGGAGGAACACATATTTTAATCCTCGGTAACTGTTCCCAGGATAGGGCTCTCATTTGCACTACCTCTGCTCTGTCTCTGTCATTCTCTTATATGATTCTTTCCTGCTACCTTTTTCTTTTCTCACGCGCTTTTTCCTCTCTCTCGTCTCCATCTCTCCTCTGTCAACCCCACCCAACCCACATCCAAAACACACCCACATAGCGGGCTAGCTGGTCTGAGGTCGATTCCTGTGGATCTTTGTCAGGCTGTGATTTCACCGTGCTGCAGTGTCCAGGAGGTATAGCCCTAACCTCGCGTGTTACCTCCCACTACACTTCATCTCTCTGAAATTGTACATTCTCTTCTCCAGAGATATCGATTTGTTCACTCCGTGTCCTTTTAGAGCGCCACTGGCTTTGACAGGTGGCAGAACACATGCAGTTCTGAGGAAAGTTGTAGAGTTGTGCTTACAACTGCAGTCGGTGTCACCCTTAAGAAGTTTCAACAATCAAAGGGAAAAATATCTTTAAAACATGAGTCCACCTGGTGACTCCTGAAAGCACCACCCAAACATTATTTATGGCCTTTTTTGTTTATATGTCTATATGTATACTGTGAGAAGAAAAACAAGAAAATCGAGAAAGAGAAAGTATTACATCTCCATTCTGGGAATTTGGACAGTTTGTCGAGGCTTCTGTTTTTACTGTAAACATCCAGACGGTTTTTTTTTTCTTACCTCAACCATCAGCAGTTTAGCCATGGTAATCTATATATTCAGCTATGTTCAGCTAAAATCATTGTGAATGGCTTTTACTGTATGTTTACGTTGTTTTTATTCCCACGTTGGTCTTAAATGTTATAATGAGCACCCGCATTCAACTTGCAACAAACCCTACACACACACACACACACACACACACACACACACACGCATGTAGTTCTCCTCCTTAACTTCCTCCACAGTCATTTCTGAGGAGGTGATGGTGAACCACTTTCTGCCTGGCCTTAGATGTCTCCGCACCGACATGGAGCAACTCTCTCCGGAGCATGAGGTCAGGAGACACGCATTAAAATGCACATGTGCACAGATGTGGTACATTATGCAATAGTTTCCCGGGCAGTCTTCTCTCTGTCCTTCACTGCCAGGGAATCTCAGACAGTGGGACTGATACCTCTTCCTCGGGCACACTCATTTACAGCACACACCTCTGGTATATTTTCTCACATGATTCATTTCATGTGAGCATTTTCTCAAGTTGACTAACAATCAGCTGACCTTCACACAGTCTGTAAAGTCTACACACCAGCTTCCAAACTGGAACTTTGATTCAAAGAAACATGAATACTTACATTCTCTGTTTTGGCATGTTGGGTCATAGATAGATCCACACAGCTGTTGTGTTTCATGCTGGAATTGACTCCATAAAAGACATTCCTGATCTTGCAGTAGATCGTGGCATTTTTATTATAAATTATGTTTTTATCATCCACAGGTGATTCTGAGTTCTATGATCAAAGAATGTGAAATCAAGGTGGAAAACCGAGCTATGGCCGATGCTCAAGGGTGAGAGCAGTCACATCATTTCATGAAATCACCTTTTTTATTTTATTGAACGAAACTGTGGCTTCTTCACAGTAAGAGAGAAAAAAATAAGAGGAGTTGTTTTTGTCAGAGAGAGAGAGCTGATACATTGTGTTAGAGATGCATGTTCCATTTAGATAGAGTGAAAAGTGAGTATAAAGATTTAGGAAATGTGTAAACGACTGTTCTTGTGTATGCACATTAGTGCTGTAGCACTACACACTAGAAGGCAGGTGATAAGATTCATCAGCAGTGGTTAAATCTAAATGATCTGACTTTAGGTTCATTTAGGTGTAAAGATGTTTGTCCTTCTGTTGAGCAATTGACCGAGTGTAACTGCTATGTGCTATCGGTCTGGTTTCAAACCAGCTCAAAAGAGGAACTTGCAGAGTCGTTAGACTGTAAAAATCAGGCGAGGCTGTGTTGGCAAACGGCATTTCCCCTCTTGTTAACAGAGTTCACAGAATTGTCCTTTTGCTTGCGGTTGTCTTTTCACTTGTGGGTATTAAATCAATTCTTCCTTTGCTCCTAAGCTCCATGTCCATCGCCTCCAGTTTGGTGGGTGAGGATGCCAAGACCAAGTTCCTGAGCAAGATGGGACAGCTCACTACTTCTGGAGCCATGTTGGCCAATGTCTTCCAGCGAAAGAAGTGACCCCAACGCAACACGATGACATTAACTGACAAACCCCCCGCTGTTTAGGGGTAGCGTTTCATTTTACTGGGTAAAAACTGTGGTTCAACATAAAGTAGGAGAAAGTCGAGTGTACTGTTAATTAAGTATCAATAAATGAAAGTTTGCTGACTGTTATGTTGATTAAAAATCCGCAGCACTATCTGCTATTTAACGGTTTGCAGTGCAAGGCTGGGTTTTCCTTCTGCTCAGTCCTCCTCTCCCTTAATTCTTAATCCTGACACTTTTTAGTCTTTAAGGACTAAACATGAGTTTTTATGAATCAGTGTTGTTAATATTGCCATTTCAGAGAGGAAGGATTGAACAGCATTGAAATCCACCTGACGTGATGACGAGGGACTTGACATCACCAAATCAAATTTAATTTCCAGCGCAGCCGTTCACGTTTCCGAACTTCACTTCTCTCGTCTCTCGGAAGCAGAGCTCTGAGCGCGGCCCGCTGGATTTCACGTAGAGAACAAGCCATTCTGTGGCAGTCTCATGTGAAATAATACAGATAGGTTGAACCACAAAATGACTCTCGTCTGTTCAAAATGCCTCGTACAGTGTGTCTGTACGGCTCAGAAGCATCGCCTACTTGAAGCTTCGAAAAAAAGTTGTCTTGCCTTTATTTCTTCAAAGCCTGTCCGGTTTTTGTTTTGATAGCTTCTATTTTATAACTTATTTATGTCTTAATGAAGAAAATACATACTTTATTCCAACCTCCAAAGAAATTTGCACTTCACTTTATTATTTTGTTTGTTTTTTTTAATATATATACATACACACGTGTATATATATATATGTATATACACACATGCACATATGTGTGTGTATATATATATATATATACACACACACACATATGTGTGTGTGTGTGTGTGTGTATGTTTTAATTCAGAGTCTTATACATAATGAACATGATCACTACTGCTAAGGGGCTTTTTTGTATATCTGTTTTGGCAATGTGAAGTTGAAGAGAACACTGATCATAACTATTCCCTCTCTCTGTCCATCGTCTCCGTCTCTGTGTTGCAGTGTCTCTGATAACTTTTTTTCTAAACTGGGTATCTGTTCAATCTTTTGTTGATTTGTTTTTGTTTTGTTTGTTTTTTTGGGATATGCTGTAAGAGAAATAACTGTATCATACGCTGAGCTGGACATGATGGTACTCATGTATATTTGAAATTTGTGTCATGGTGTAATAAAAGATGGAGATCCATTGTGTATTTAAAGGCAGTTGTGGAAGTGTCATTGAAGGCCAGCAAGTTTTAGACACTTTGTTGTATGTGATAAACGGGGAGCATCCCGTGTTTTTATTATGGCTCGTGGTTTTGAGGAGTGTAAAACAAAGCAAATTCACCTGCGAACACATTCCTGCCGTCTCTGCCCATCGCGTCCGGCCCTTTGATGTGATAAACTGAACTCACTGCTTGGTACAACAAACCAAAGTCCACCTTGTGGGACATTCCCCTCAAGTTGCCCTAAATAAATAGAAATAAAACATCAAGATTATGCTATCTCTGGATTTACACGCCCAATCTAAGACAGCGTGTAGTCTCACTTATAAACAACAGAGCAGGTAATACACGCCTCATCTCGTGGTGACAAGAAAATGAAGTCACATAACAGAAAGTTCTGTGTTAGGACATCAAAAAAACTTAAGAGAGCGGATAGAGTCGCACTGATTCCGTGGTTGAACTTTACATTATATTTTACCGGACACTCTTTGATAACAGAATTTGCATATTCAGGCTAATATTCAACCATCACCACTGATAAGTCGCCAGGTGGACACAATACATTCATGTCAGTAATCTGCGTGTGTATTTTCCTGTTCATGTGTAGGTGTGCCAGTGACTTTCTGTCTGTAGATGTGTGTGATTTTTTTTTTTTTTTGCTCTTTATCAAAACAGCATTCTACTGCCAAGAGCCCTGCTTGTCTTGCATCACGGGTGCGTGTCGGCATGCAAATGTGAGAACCTGCAGGATTTACATCTGGGTGTGAACCTGTATTTTTTATGTAGGTACACAGTGTGTGTGATTGTGTGTTTGTAAAAAAAAATGATCCTGGCATTTTGTTTGTGTGTAAAAGTGGCGTCAGCCAGCAGCTCTTACTCACATTGGTGACTTGGCTGACTCACTGATCACATCTGTTTCCAAAGCAAGCAGAAGCAGTGCCGATCCAATCCTGAAAACCACCGGAACATTGTGGCTAAGCTTTAATGTTATTATTCCACTCTGTTTGTTGTGTGTGTGTGTTTTCTAGCTTGTGCATTTCTTTGTGTGTTTAACAGAGACTTCGCCTAACCCTTCAAACCTTCTCCAAAATGTTGGTACCCAAACAGGCTGTGGCTGCTTTCTTCTATAGAATGAGTGTGTGTGTTAGATTAATGGAAACCATTCAGTGGCTTACGGCGTGTATTTGTGTGTGTGTGTGTGTGTGAGTTTGTTATGGTGTATTTGAGCTGCCAACCTTGACTTCCAACGAGTCAAGGTTCAATAAGCATATTGAACCTTGACTCGTTGGAAGTGACACTAAGCAACACAGCCCACATACACAAAGAGCTACACAGCTTACGCTCTGAACCAGGTCACTGCCAGTGTGATGCTTGTTAAACCAGCGTGATGTCTGCAGTGAATCTACATTTTCATACATAAAAACAAGCTGCATTTGAAGTGTGACCTAACACGAACTTGTCTGTGCTGACGATTTAATTCGGGCATTAGAGGGTGGCCTCAGCGTGAAAGTGTGCGTTCGGGGTCAAACCGAGGTTTGTGATCACTAAAAGAGTGTAATCTGGCTCCTAATTGCTACTGTGCGAGTCGCAGGGGCCCCGCCGCAAAACATCTTTTCTCATGGAGCTCACTACCTTCATGGGCTTTGCCGAGAATCATTCTTCCTCTTTCCCAAACAACATATAACTTCAAGATTTTTTCAAGGGTCCAGTTCTGCAAATTTTCTCTATGATGAGATGACCCGCAGATTTCAGTAGGACATTATGGAACATTGATATAATATACATACATATATAATTCTTTGTGTATCTGGCTGAATGTGAATAATTTGCTTAGAATAACAAATGTTCCCCATCACCTGCCAATCATCCCTCTGGTTCATCCATTTTGGACCTTCACATGCAATTAGATATTTGCATAACTGTCACCTTGAAGAGAACATATTCTCCATTCTCTCAGACCTCTCCTGTCTTGACTTGCCAAGTTAAGCAGGGTCTAATCTGCCATGCAAATTCAGCGGAAAGTACACCTGTATTTTTTTTTCTCCCTGTCTCCCCGTCTGTCTTTCATAAGGGCAGATTTCCTGGTCTGTATGGTGTGCTTTGTGGACTGTAGACACAGTCATGGCAGTTCCAGGACCCACGCTCCAGGAACTAGGCTGAGGCCAGCCTACTCGCTTTCATGACGAATGGCACATGCGAGGAAGTGACATCTTTGAAAGTGACCGCATGCTTTGCCTCTGGTGTGTGTGTGTGTGGGTGGGGGTACAATTTGACCTCATTTCTAATGACGTCACAGCGCAACTCGCTTGGCCAGCCACAATAGCTCAAATGCAGTTGGCCACTAAAGATGGATTACAGGGACTTAACGGTGACAACACGCGTCCGAGCTGACCGTGACTCCTAACTGCAGCATACGTCTATTTGTCAGGAAGGACAGAGTAGTGTGTGGAGCAAGAGGGGCGAGAACTTCTCTACAGCGTGGGAGGAGTTCCCACCCTCGCTCCGTCACTCCGTTCTTCACAAGCTGTTGCACGCAGCGCTCTCCACAACGCGTGGGAGCAGGGAGATGAGAGGAGAGAGATGAGGAGAGGAGAGGTGGGAAGTGCAGCTGCCTAACCGGGAATGAGGGCGCAGAAATGCCCCGCGAGACGCTGAGGAGGCTCCGCCGCACTGTTGCGCACGAGAAGAAGCGATTTGCTGTGAGCGGATCCACAGAAGAAGCGCGCGTTTGGCGTTGAGGGTCAGGTTGTTGGCTGTGAAAGAAAAGTTTGTCGCAAAGGTACTTTTAGTCAGCCAGCAGAGATGAGATTGAACTTTACGACTAGTTGGATATTCCGAGGCTGGATCACATGTTTCCTCGTCGCCTTTTACGCACAGGTGAGACACACTCCTGCCCGCACGCGACATCAGCTGCTCACACTGTAACGGTTTATTATTTTTCTCTTACTAATTTTGATGCGCTCACTTCTCGGGGGGCTGCTAAGGCTCAGGTAGTGAGAATGCTGTGGGTTTATTAGAATGAGTAGATGGACACAAGTAAACAAGTGTATGCATGCGCGATGATTTTGTATAAACTGAGCGGGGGGAAGGGGAGGGGGTTTCTTCCGCCGGACACTGACTGGAAACAGTTGGGTTTGGGTCGAGTCCGTCTCCCCTGTTTTCACCGCAAATATGCAGCTGGAGTCTGGATGCGCGTAGACCTCCAAGTATTCCACCGCGTCCCAGGGGGCATCCAGGTCTCCGGCCAACTGGCGCGTCGTGACGCGCGTCAGATCGGCCAGATGCGCCGTTTTGATGAGCAGGGGCCAACGTGGGTGTTCACGGGGCCACGGCTTTATTACCTACTAACTACTGTCACCGTCACTACGAGGCGAAAGAGGTTAAATCACTAACCCTCAGCTTCCGTTTGGTCTGATCGTGTCCTTGTCCTGGAGCAGGACCGTGCAGTGAAACCCTCCACGTTCAAACACTTACATAATGTATCGTGTATATTTATCCTCTGCAGAACTTTAATTTGAGTGTGGGAAAAAGTGAATGGCACATGACATGTTGTTGTTTAGTCCAAGCAGCTAACTCCATCCAGGTGGAACAGTTTAGGAGATGTGGCTTTAGCGGCGGGACTGCTGGGCACCAGTGATCTATCACTGCCTGTGTGCCTGTGTTACTGAAAACCAGCGTCGTTATGTCTTGAGCTGGAACATACTGGAACTACTTTCCTGTTTTTCTTCTGCACTTCTTCAACACGTGATGCAAGAAAATAAAAAAAATGCTTAGGGAAGCCAAAGTGTCTCAGCCTTGCTCGGATCCAGAGAGGTACTGGCAAAGAGGAAGGTTTTTTTTCTTCCACAAACTGTCAAGTCACAGTTTTTCAGGCAGTGGGAAATACAGATATGGTGCCTGCAAAGAAGCCAACGTGTGGAAAAAAGGCGTCTCTCCGTGCTCTAAGGTGACACTGCAAACCTTTGGCTTTGGTTTGTTCTCACCATGGTCTTGCCACGACTGACTCACAGTATCCCCAAAGAATTCCCCTTCATTCTCTTGGTTTTCAACCGCTGCATACAACCCATTCCAACTTCATCTCCAACTGTCTGCATGACATTGAGCAACACAAGATCACTTCAAGATGTCAGGAGCTCAGAAGTCAGTGTATTGTGAATAAGCTCGATTTTATTGGGTTAATGTTCCTGCCTGGCCACGTGGCTTCTGTGATTTCTATGCATCTGTCCACCTCACTGTCACTGACCAAACACTTCTCATTTCCTCTTTTTTATTTTATCGTTAACCAAAAGCATTGAACTTTCTTCACTGCGTGCGCTTTTTTTTACATCCTGTATTTTAATTTATGCTTCCATTCATAAAAAAAAATCAGTGTTTTGTTTGTCTTGGCGAGAGCAGAAACACAGCATTGCCTCAGAGTGCACACATCAGAGACATCCAATTGATTGATACAGCATGCAGCTTTGTAATGACAATGGCGCTTTGTGTGGAGAGATGAGAGGAAATTATAATTGTAAAGACTTACTTTGTCTCTAACACAACAGAATTAAGCCCTGTCAAGTTGTCCTAAAGCAATTAGCACAGATTATAGCCGGCTAGAGACGTGTTATGCAGCTTTTTACATGATCTCGTCTTCAGTGGAATCTCTCTGCTGAGTTTCTTTTCTCTTTTGTTCCTATTCACCCAATGAAAGCTGAGCAATCCTGCTAATTTCATTCTAAGGAAGCTTCTTTTCCCTGTTGGTGCAGTATGTGGATTCCTTTTGTAGCAGAGACCCCAAAAATCCTCCACTTCGCTTTATCATACCAGTTTATTTGAACAGACACCAGAAAGTGACGATCAAATGCAAATAGTTGTATTAGTATTTGGATGAGAAGGAGTAACTCAATTCAAAACTGGTAAAAGCAGAGATTAATTTTTATGGCTTACAGGTGGAACCATTATACAGATTGTTGTGCAATATTGTTTTACAGCAACTTATCGTGGATCTCTGAAACCCCTAGAGGCTTAAAAGTCACACTGTGCTCCTCTTGGCTCGGTGCCAGAGGCTGCTGCAGCCGTTATGCAAATTCTTTCATACTCTGGCAGTAAATGGATAGCTGTCTGTGCCACACTCCTTTTTTTTTTTTTTAAGATTAAACATAGATGATAGAAAGGCTAGTTACTGACTGAATCACCGGACTTATCTATCTAATGACATTAACCTCTCAGTACAGGAACCTTTCCCATCGCTGTCACTTCTGTCTCCTGCAGCACATGGACCTCATTAGTGCTGTGCTCCCAGCTCCGAGCACTGTATCATTATCCCTCTCGTTAGATGATAAAACAAAGACTGATTGATGTGCAAAGAGGCTGAGTGGATGTAATTAAACACTTTTCCAGTTTTCACGTTGTACTGTTGTTGCCCCGGGCCAGACAGACACTGAGACATGGAGGTGTGAGAAAAACAAGGGAGAGAAATAACAAGGGCGAGATAAAGAGAGTCAGAGCTCTCTATTTGAACGGATTGTATTGTGTATCGTTATTTTCAGTTTGATGCCAAGAAAAACAAAGATTTAGTGGTTCCGCTAGAATTTTATGGTTGTTGCAAACAAAAGGAAGCTCGGAATTTCAACAAAAGACAAAATGACAGTTTGGTACAACAAAGCGATCCTCAGCTTTTGATTGCAGGGGAAAAAACACGTCCAATACCCACAGTCGTTCACTAATTCAGCCATGTGGCAAGAAGTGCATGAGCATGAATACAGCGTCCAGACAGAAGATTTTCAGTGCACGTCTTCTAAATGTTGCCTGTGGTTGGAACAGGAGGACGGAGTTGTCACATTTCACTGAACTGGACCTCTGCAGTACCGACGGTTTCTTTTTTTCTTTTCTGTGCGAATGACTTGAATAGTCTATAATTTCATGGGAAAAAGAGGCCTTCGTAAGTGCTGAGTGACAGAAAGATGAAGGCTCGTCCGAGTTCAGAGTGCAGTCAGGCCTATAGGTTGTATTTTTCCACATGTATATATAGACATCGTGGCTTTGGCATAGTTTCTGTCATAACAGCCAGATTCTCTAATTCAGCAATGTGGCGAGGAGCTCACCAGCCCCTTATTTATGGTGGTTGGAGGGTGTGCACAGTGTGTATGTGAGTGTGTGCCTGCATGGCTTATCTCTGTAATGTTTTTACTAGAGTTCCCAGTTATTGTTTAAAACATGCACATTTGTTTGTTTCACACATGTTCCTTGCGAGAGCTGTGTTGGTGGCGGCACGGTGCTGTTGTCAGGTATTTCTTAAGACATAGAAAGAATTTTTTGGCTATTTCTTGGAAACGTTAATCACCTCCTTCCTCCTATTACTCACCAGCTACTCATTTTCTTCCATAGCATAAAAAAAAGCATAAATAGACCGACAAAATAACTGAGGCTCCTTTTTTCTATTCTAGCGTTTTCAGCACGTTGACTCCAAGTCTCTGCAGTGTGATGACAAACATTACCTGAGCGGCAACAGATGCTGTGAGAAGTGTAAACCAGGTAATAACACACACACACACAGAATGAAACAAATTTGTTGTGCCAGCATATTGCATATCTGTATTAATCAGTGTAAGCAAGCTAAAATAAAAGTAGACCTCCATTCACAAATATCTTAAAAGAGGAAGGAGGTTTAAATTGAACATTCTTGTCACACACACGCACACACACACACACACACACACCATTTCCAGTGACATTTGATCCACTTCAGGTTCCCGCTAATCTCTGACTATGTCAGCTCACTTCTGCATTTCTCTTTGTAGTGGTTTCTGTGTTTCTGTAAGGCCTGTTGAATCTCTCCGTCTTTCTTCCTCCTCTTCTCCGTCTGCCCATCTCTACCTCTCTCTTTTTATTAGGCCGGCGCGTACATGCTCCCTGCAATGAGTCACATCAGACTAAATGTCAAAACTGTCCTAGTGGTGAATACCAGCCTGAGTGGACTGAAAGCACACAGTGCCTCCATCAGAAGATCTGTGATGAAGGTCAGTACCTACTGCTTGAAATGTACCTGGTTTCCCCACACGCTATCGTACCTTCGCACTAAAGTATTCCCACGGTTGACCTCCAGGTAAAGGTTTCATGAAGAGCGTTGAGAACTCTCAGGCAGAGGAGCCGTGTCGCTGCCGTCCCGACCTCCAGTGCTATCCCATCAACTGTGAGTTCTGTGAGAAGATACCCACCTGCAGTGCCGGATACGGCCTTGAGATGGACCCTGGTGAGAGCGCACAGATACAAAATGGGCCCTGTTCACATTACGTGTTGTTATAGATAAACTATAATCTGCTAAATGTTTTTATCTCCAGAGTCTACTAACGAAAGGAAGATCTGTGTTGCCTGTAAGAAAGGCTTCTTCTCTGACAATGGAGAACAATGCAGGCAATGGACTAAGTAAGTGTATTCACACACACACGCACGCACAGTTTGTAGACTGGAATCTTTTGACGTCGAGGGGAAAATGCAGCCGGGTTTTTGTCTGAACCACTAACCACCCGTTATGACTAATGACTCTCCACTTCCCCTGGAACCCTGGTCCAGATGCCAACTTCCACTACCAGCCGGATATGTGACGATGATGTTGGTGATCCATTCACTGTTTTTATCATTTCTTCTCTTCCAGTTGCAAGGCCGAGGGCAGGACTGAGACACAGCCGGGCAGCGCTCAGGCAGATGCAGTGTGCGGAACACATGTGTCCGGTAAGACGTGCACAATAAACTGTTTGAATGAAAATAGTCATACATTAACACTAAGAAGGTTTTTATTAGCACATATCATGAGTGACAAAAGTGAGCTCTGAACTTTTTTTTTTTCTTGCAGTTGCTCCGCCCTCCTGGGTCATGGTTTCAGTTCTGTCAGTCATCACTGTTCTGTGTCTTCTCATCCTGCTTCTCTTCTGCTTCAAGGATAAACTGAAATTACTGTCTGGTATGTTATTGCATTTTATCAATCTTAAAATTCATGTCTAGCTAGAAGTTTTATTAGCGTTTTATTCAGTATGAAGATACAATATGTTGTTTCTTTGTCTAGTAAATCTGCGCTCCTGTGTCCAGAATCTGAAGAGGACTAGGATCCAGCAGGTGAATATTTTTGTTTATGAATAAAACAAAATGAATACTATGGATACAAATACTTTATTGATCCACTTAGAGAATGCATAAAAAGAAAGTTTCTTTGTTTCTGTTCTTTTAGGACACTCTGGCCCCTCTTTACCAGAGTGGAGGTCCCAAGTGTACACCATGTGAGACTACAAAACTCATCTACCAAGCATCACACAGCTCCACAGATGAGCCCCCGAGTACAGCGCCCACCAATGATTCTGATGTCAACGTCTCGGTGCCTGTCACAGATGAAATGACAGAGAAAAGCAACCCTAACACCAATACAGTGATGGTGGGTTATAGTAAAGGGTCTGGAGAACCAGAGGAGGTGTCCGAGGAAGAGGAGGTTGTGAGTGTGTCTCGTCTTTTGGCAGGATCTTGCGTATGTGTCATCCCTGTTTGCGAGCCGCTGGAAGTAGGGGAGAATGAGGACTGTAGCAAGGCTGTTAGCCCCGGGACTTCAGGCACCTGCTCGTGCGGAGGGCTAGATGGAGAGAAGGAGGGAGATGAGAGGACGAATGTACGGGCAGAGAGCGGTGAAGAAAAGAGTGATCAAAATCATCAAAAGATGGTTCTGTCAAAGAGTGAGACAGGTGCTGCATCCCTTGTCTCCCTTCCGCCTCTCCTCCATATTTCCTCCGCAGTCCTTCCATCCAGTCCAGTACCTGAACTTTGTCTGCCATTTTCTCAGGCTCAGACAACACCAGAGCTGAAACCTCACGTGACTGACCGGTCACTGGTGAAACAGAACGAACTCTATAGACTGGTAAGCTTGGACTCCACAGAGTGTAGTACGACCTCTGTCACGACCTTAGTCAGTCCCTTGATGACTTCCTCATCTGTTGGAGACCTGTACCTGGACAAACCCCCAGAGGCCTCGAGCCATGAGAAAGGGCGGGGACATTTCTGGGAAGGCAATAGTGGAAGCAAAGTCTCTTCTGGGGGGTCAGAACTGGAATGCGCACCCGAGAGCCTCCATAGTCAGCTGGCTGAACCAACTCTTACCTCAGGTAATTAAAAACGCTACACCAGCTAAAGAGCTAATTCTTTAACCGGAACAAGGAACTTTAACTTATTTGTATGGAAGCCCATTTGTGCCATAAAAAATGACCAAAAAACTTATGAGAATTCAAGATAAAAAGTTTTGTTTGTGTGTTTGGTTTTATCATCAGAACAAAGTGCAACTAACAATGTAAATTGTGTGACTTCTTTATAATCTAACACATATAATGTCAAATATAACTTTTTATATGTAGCAGAAATTGGCTTCCATACATGTGTGTAAATTACCAGAAAGTCAAGCTATTTTTAGGGATTGAAAAAGGTATCGTATCATAGCTCATTAAATAAGGCTGTGGGCCCACAGATGTTTTTGCCAGGTGGATTGTGTTCATCTGTTTGCGTAGGCAGTCACCACTGTCGTGCTACAGAGTCATACTCTAACAGGATTTGATACCCTCCTGTACATAGCACAGAGTTCCCTTCTCGCAGAATAGGTAAAACTATCCACCAAGAAAAACAGAATGAACTTCATGCTGGTTCTAATGGAAAGTTTGAGTGTCACATGGCTGAACTGTATTGTTCTCACAGAGGCCTTTACACAGTGCCAAAAGAAAAAGAAAAATATCTGGGAACTGTATTTATGTATTGTGCCTTAAACTCTGAGTGGTTATGGTTAGCTATAAAAGCAGTATTATCAGAACAGTCTGATTGGTTCAGTGGTTAGCTCAAACTGGGGTATCATTAGGTGAACATGCTGAACACAACCTATAATGGGGAATTGGTTTTAGCAGAAGAATGTAAAGTCCGTGTGACTGTTTCCAAGAAATATGTATTTTAAAGCCCGTATTGATAGTTGGACCCTGAATTTCGGGGGGACCACACACGGAGCAGGAATAGGATATGTGTGTGTCTGTGTGTGTGTTCGATGAGCTAGCGAACCACCAGAACCACACTCTAGCATACAGTGTTGTGTGTGTCAGTGTGAACTATGCCGTCTACAAAGCTCCTGTTTACCCAGAGTTCCATAGGATTGCACAAAGTGACCACAGCTTTAACTGAAGCAAGATGTGCACAGTTGAGCAATACTTTTATATCCCTGCCCACCCAACAAAAACACACACGCACACACAAGCTTTTTTGGACTCTCACTGATGACTGGGTACTTTAATTACAAGCTGGCCTTAAACAAATGCTATTTCCCATCATACAGTAATGACAGTTTATTTAGTCGACTTCCCAAACATCTTATATAAAGGTTAGACGAGGGTCAGAGGCTCCACCTGTTCACCTGAAATTCGTCACGTACATGCTGAAGCGGCTGAGAATACAACACTGGTTTGTATCTTTTGGCCACAAGAGGTTCCACTGAGCAGTTTTGGAAGATACCAGGCTTTGCTCAAGGGCACAACAGTGCTGATAACCACAGTTTATCCTGCCAGTTGAGGAATTAAACTGCATTTGAGTAGTTTAAGTTACAACTTTAACGAGATTTAACTGGAGTAGGGCTTTACTAGAGTTCACATTTACCCCTGTATTGCTGCAGTTGTTAAGGGTGCACAAAAACTGGTCAGCATTAAGAAAGGATAAACAAGAGCTCAAGCAGATTCCACAGAGCTTTGTTTTTAAAGTTGTGGTGACATGACATACTTTTAAACTAGACCTCTCAGACTGGTATTCTGGGAAAGACTCTCAGATGGGGAACGCAGACACACTCTCTGTAAGTATGTGATTGTGTTTATCTGTCTTTGCAACTTTATAGGGCTTTGTGTGAGTGTGTGTGTAGGTGTAGGTGTCTGCTAGAGTCTGTTTGCTTACATTTACTGCAATTATGTGTGCATGCACATATGTGTGAATAGATGAGGCATAAGCTGTGAGTCATGGAGGTTTACTGTCAGCTGGAAAGTCAGACAGGCGGCTGGATAAAATAGGAACCGGAGGCTTAATGCGGTAACAAATGGCTTACAAAACAACAACAAAAAAATCATTTCAACTTCTACTTCACCTGACTTATTCACGGGTATAAGAAATTGCACTTTTTATTGGATGGAGTGAGGGCTAGAAAGAGTTACACTTTTAGGAATTTCTTTAGCCAAATCTGTAAAACACTAAACTACTGACAACTGGCATGTTTCTCTGAGGTTTCGAGGTTCACGCACTAGAAGAGCAGTAACACAAAAGTTACATGACATGGTTATATGACATGGTGTTCTATGTAGCTGTGGTCCGTGGTCACCCTGCATCGTCATTACTCCCACTGCCCATTTGTTGTCGAAGACTAGCCAAGGTTTAGTTCTTTCTTCATTTAAACGTCATAAATAGGGGAAGTTCCATCTGCCTGTGTCCAGGCTTTTGTCACATTAGCCCACTTGAAGCCAACAGTATAGGTACAGCATAGACATTTAAGTTCTTCAGAGAAATATGGCTCTAGAACACAAATATTATTCCTGACCAGGTTCAGTTTCTCGACCTCTGACTACTTCTTTTAGTGTTAATGTTTTCTCACTCTTTTTTTCCCTGACCTCTCTGTTTTTCAATGCAGGTCAGGTGTTGGGGAACAACAACACTACCTTCATCTCCAGCGGTCAGGTGATGAACTTCAGCGGCGATGTCGTCGTCGTCTATGTCAGCCAGACGTCTCTTGGCAGTGATGGGACAGGGCAGGACAATGCCTTTGGAAGCCCGGTTCAAGAAGAGGCCAGTGAGACAGCTCAATTTTTCCAGAGCAGCCCGAGGTCACAAAGGGACTCTCTTTCCCACACCACCTTGCAAGACGAGACACTACCAGTCCAAGAAGTGATGGAGGAGCTGCCAGTGGGAAAGTGAAATGTTACCAGTGACTGTGTTGTATTTGTCTGTAGTAGAGTCATCACCTCCCTGACTATCAGACAGATGTTGCAAACATCAGGTTTGATTATTTCCAACCTTGGCTCCCAATTAAATAGAATAATAATTTCAAAAACACCATCCGTCCATTTGTATAAAGCTGTAAATCTGTAAATTTCAATTTAAATCTAGTTTAAATTCACTCCTTTTATATATGTCACTGAATCCCATCGGAGACATCTCACGTGTGCCTTTTTTTCTTCCAGTGGAAAGCTGCAGGTATTTTCAAATGGAAACTCCCTTCATTCTAGAAAATAATGGGAAGTTTTGTTGGGAACTGGTTGTGGAGCTAGAGTTCCCACTGGAAGAACATTGTGTTTTTATAGTTGAATGGAAAATGATGTTGGGTTCCTGATAGAGAGGCGCCCAACCTTTCAGTATGAAATAATCTGTAGAAAGCCTGTAGACTACAAGTTTTTAAACATACTTTGACATTTGGATGATTTCAACAGTTTTCTTACATAAGGAAATATCTATCATGTTGAAACAATTGTGTCCGCTCTCACAAAATCATGCCATGAAAGTAAATATTTTTATGGGAGAAAGTCAATCTGCTATAGCTACAGTAAAATCTGGCATGGTAGAATTAAAGTTTCTGCAAAAAATATAAGTTCACTGAGTGAATTCGTTTAGTTTCTTTTATGTTTGTGGTTCACAGGGTCTAATAAAAGCTAATTTACATTTAAGAGTCAGATCCAGTTCTGGTATGATGCTTGTTTATCCTGTGTGTAGATTCTTTTTCTCTTCTCACTGAGCCACAGGTGCAGTTTGTATCTAAGAAGAAATGCTATGCATTTGTTAAGCTATTTTATTATTGGTTTGTTTTGTTTCATGATGTTTTAAATTTCAAGGTTTAATGAAGAAAAATAAAATATCAGCCTGTTAATAATGTTTTGTTTTAAATAATTTTACACACTAGATTGTTTACGTAATGTTTCTAAAAATTTACATGTGATTAATGTTTGTATATATATATATATAAAGAAAAAAACATGATTTGTTCGAGCATTAGGAATGACTATTCCCGTTGTCTCCCTCTCTTTGGTTTGTGGTGTGGATGTGTTAAGCCGAGCGGAGTGATTCACAGCTGCCAAAACACACACATTGTATGAGTTTAAAGGGAGTGCTCAGTTACAACCCCATCATATGTATGCAACTTTACAATAATTATATACATATCAATCAAGCTTTTTGAAATGAATGATGAAAGAAATTTTGATTGAAATTAAATATGTTTTGCATTTAAACTATTCGGCGATGGCTGTCTCTTTGCATTTTGTGGTGGCTTTCTGTCAACTTTCTTATTTTGGGATCGATAAATTACAGTGGAAGAGGCATTTATCTCCTCAAGATGATCTATAATCTTTGCGAAGCTATGCTAATTACACATGTGGCGAGACCTCTCTGTGTTTGTCGCTGACAGACAGACAAGCAGCCTTTCATCAGGACAGGGGATGGCGAGCAGCTGTGAGGAAAAATTAATCCAGCAGTCAGACCAGCTAGCGTCACAGAGAGACCACATGAGAGGAGCTGGCAGCACTCATTTAGGCATGGTTTGGGTCAGCAGGAGTATGTTTATATATATGTGTGTGTGTGTGCGCGCGCATCTTGTCTCAGCTCATTTGATGGCTGTTTGTGAAAACAGGAAGTTATGACTAGCTTTCACATGGTTTACATGAGACCTGGCTGAAGATTTAATTAATTTTTTTCTAGTTTTCCATGTGTGACACAACAGGCTTTCATTTGACTGAAGCTATGCAGGAATCACATTTTGCTGCAGTCCACCTCCTAGTGGTAACTGCATGCTATGAAGCCAAAACCAAAGCTCCTAAAAGTACAATTGGGCTGTTGACTCATTGAACCCTACCCGTGGAAACGCTTGACCTATTAAGCCTACACTCCCTCTTAAGGGACCCCTATGCCTTGTGTAATAAAATACAGGAAACAGAGGCCCTTAAAGAAGGAGAAATCCTCGGGTGAATAATGGTTCAGCTTTCATACCTCAGCTCTCTGAAGGATCAAATAAACGGTCATTGTCACCCAGTCAGTAATTAAGATAGCAGCCTGCCGTGGCTGCAGCACTAACTTAGACTTTCCTGTGGAAAGCACCAGAAAATCCAGAGTGGAGAAATGCTGAAATTACAGTCGCCTCACCTGTGGATCTAGGTTTTGAATTTCACCTGGGCTACACAGCAGCTAAGATTCATTACTTGTCACTAATAGTGATTCTTCATTTAGCTTATGTAGTTTCTCTGTGCTTCACAGCTCATGGTTTTGCATGAAATATATATAATGAGCTTTTGTGATGAAGTGCTTTGACAAATAGATAAATAGCAGCGACTGAGTAACATCTGGACCTGCAGAAGCAACAGCTGGTTACAGGTTAACACTGAACAAGTTGATTTTACAATTCATACACAGCATTTTGATTTAAAACCACTGAGACAAAACAGTTTGGATTTCTACCTTTTATATATATATAATGATTTATTATTATTATTTTGTGTATTATTTTTCCATTTTACTCAGTTTAGAAAATATATGCCTTATTAAGCTGTAGCTAAATAAAAGAATAGTGTTGCTTGTCGAATGACTGTCATGCGATTGCCTGTTATTAACAGGCTGCTTAATTGATTAGAATGACACAACAGAAGGAGATTTGTATCTAACTGCGACTTCTCAGAGCACTCTGAAGCATTTTAAGGTCAAATAAAGACGTCACCCTTCTCTCTCTCTTTCTCACTTTCAACGCTGAGTCTAAAGACCCACTGAGAACACTGAAACAAGGAGTCTTGACGAGAGTGCACCGTCACCAGCGACAGAAATGCAAGCAGTCAGGTAAGAAACTTCCTCTCAGCATCTTAACAAAGGAGAGCTATGAGAAGTAGTGTCTCATTAAGGTTGGTTTAAGGATTGGTGGATATTTCGCCAAGCCAGTTCAAAGCCTGTGACCTTTCACTTCGCTTTGCATGACGAGTGTGGTTTTGGGTTTTCTGACTGTTTAGGTGGTAAACCTTTCCCACATCATAATTTAGTTAATGTATGGTTCAACAAACACGTTGAATAAATAAACAATCATTTATTTGCTTTACTTTTTGTATAGAGGAAACTGCTAAAAATTTGATTTCACTCTCTTATGATTTATCCTTTCAAACCAATTTCCTCAGGTCACTGTTTGTCCCAAAGTGGTCTTCAGATGTGCGTCTGGACGGGAAGACAGCGATAGTGACAGGGGCCAACACTGGAATTGGCAAAGAAACTGCTAAAGACTTTGCTGGCAGAGGTAAACAAATAGTATGAGTGCAAAATAATGAGCGCCACAATGATTTAGAGTATATGCTCATAGGAAATGTTGCAGTGACATATTATTTTTTGAGTATCTGTGTGTGAACAGAGGTAAAATACATAAAAAAAAAAGAGTGGCTTAAGCTTGTAGATGTAACGTAAGAAATAATGATCGATCCTATAACCTATAAGAGCAGTTTGTTGCCATAAACACCCTCTTATACAAAGATACATTAAACTTTAAAACGTAGATGTGAGCTCAACATCACCTTACTGTGATCATATTTCAACCTGCATGCACATGCAAGCACACCCACCGTTAAGAGCTAATAATCTCCTTAGGTGCACGGGTGATTCTGGCATGCAGAGACACGGCAAAAGGGGAGCAGGCTGCTCGAGAGCTTATGAGGGAGGTGAACGGAGCCAAAGTAGTCGCCAGGCAACTGGATCTGGCTGATACCAAATCGATCCGCCAGTTTGCTGAAAATATCTATAACAGTGGGTGGCGCACACACGCAGGAATGTAAACTCCACAACCATGCAATATGCATTTGATTATAATGCTGGAAACAAACATTGTGCTTTGCAGCTGAGAAGGCTCTTCACTACCTGATCAACAATGCGGGTGTGGCTATTTGCCCTCATGCCGTGACCGTGGAGGGATTTGAGCTGCAGTTTGGAGTCAATCACTTGGGTAGGTAATGAAGAAACAAAGTAAAGTACTGTTAAAGGCCAGTGCCCATGTCTCCCACTACCTTTTATACTGGAAATGAAGTTTGAAGCTCAACAGTAGAACAAGTTTTGATTGGCTGATACTGATCTTTATAATTGATTAGAAATCTTCTGTTAGCCATTCATTGTTTTGCTCCCTCTGTGCTTTATTTTCTTCTCACTCCAAACTTTCCTCTCCTCCTCCTTCAGGTCATTTTTTCCTGACCTTCCTTCTTCTGGACTTGCTGAAGCACTCAGCCCCGTCCAGGATCATCAACTTGTCATCAGCGAGTCACGCCATGGGTAAAATCCGTTTTGATGATCTGAGTGGTGAGAAAGACTACCACCCTGTGAGGGCCTATGCACAGAGCAAGCTGGCCAACGTCCTGTTTACCAGAGAGCTGGCAAAGAGGACAGAGGGTAGGGGGTGTTTCCGTGACAGAGAGAACTAAATGGTGCACCGTGTATCTGTTTTCTCTACATGTCTGTCTGTGTCTGTCTTCACTCTGGTTAAAAAACTGGTTCTTCATCTCTTACCTTGTTCGTTTTAACCTTACTGCTATTCTTAAACAAGCTGGGGATGTGTATGAGTAAAAAATGTCTCTTTGCAAGTAAGTGTGGATTTTGCTTATAAATGCAAACTAAGGTTAGACGTGCTTTGAGCATCTGGAAACCCAGTTCAGTGAAACATGTCATCCCATATCTACTCCTTTCTCTCCAGATCTAGGTGTAATGGTCTACTCTGTGGACCCTGGCTTGGTGAACACTGAGATAATAAGGCACATAAGGCGCCCTCTTGTGGACATAGTTAAGACTTTTGGTTTCTTGATCAAGACCCCAGTACAGGGAGCCTACACCACCGTCTACTGCACAGTCACTCCTGAGGACCAGCTAATCAGTGGGGGGTTCTACAGGTCAGTTTGGGCTGTTGTAGGAGGAACGATACACAGATGAGTTCAATCAAAGTAACAAAGACAAATCAGAGCTGCAGTGCACTACACACCTCAAATATATAATTGCGTGTAAATAAATAAATGAAACAGCTCTTTTTCTAACATTCGTTGTTATGGTAAATCTACACAGAAGTCATCATTTATTGTACATTTCCCTCATTCATTCACCAATCACAGCAGATGAGCCTTAGTTCAAGAAACTAAAATACCAAATGTGCCTTTCGTTTTCTTCCAGGGACTGTGCCATTGCAGAACCCTGCAGGGCAGGCCGAGATGATGGCACTGCCCTAAAGTTGTGGGCTGTGAGCTGCCACCTGCTCGGCATCCACTGGAGATGAAGACATGAACATGACCTGAACACGGACGTGTGCTCTCCTGCTTGCTATGAAGCAATAATACAAACCCTTCACATGACAAATACACTGCATCTGTGTTTTACTGAAAGTTACAAAAGACAAAAGATACCAAACAGGGTCAGAGCTACTCGTTATAACAGAGTTTGATTAAAGTTAGTCAAGGGCCATGAAGAATGTGTGAGTGATGTTTTGAGAGCGTGTTTTGTTGTTTGACAACTCACAAAGTACACAATCTCAATACTCATAAAAATACTACACTAAATACAAGTACCACTTTAAATTCAGAACATTTTCCTGTCCCCCCACTAAGAAAATTATGTATTTTAGACAGCATTGTTTGTTAGAATCACTTTCACAAGTGAATATTATGGCAAAGAAATTATTATAATAGATAATAAAATGAGGAGACGTGGTGTGAAATATGATTCATCCGTGGAATACACTGTTCAAGCTGTTTTTAATGTGTAGCAGGACTACTCTTTACTTTGGAATTCCTCCTGCCTGGGATTAGTCAGTCTGCTCTGGTCCAGTGTTGAAAGTGTGTTTTTTACATTTGCGCCTTGACGTCCTGCGGTCAAACATGCTGCAGCAGCAAACTTCACCTTCCACAATTTCACTCCAGTCTCTCCAGCAAACAGGAGGAACCGGGAGTGCAGCCAGCTCTCAACTCTCTGGGAATTTAGGAATCTGTGAATCAATTACGCGTCAGCGCGCTCCTGATGGGAGCAGCCGCGCTGTGGAGCTGGCGAACACGACGGAGGTGGGGAGAGACCAAAAGCACGACATCCACTGGTGAACTGTTGAGAAGACTGAAGCAGGTAGCCTGTGCTTGTCCCGAGCTGGGAATTTGTTGCTCCTGAGGAAGAATGTACTGCAGGTAGGGGAGAAAAAAAAGCTGCGCGCTGTGTATCTGATTCCATCAATGAGAACGATCGGAGGAATTTATTCTGCACCGTGCCACGAGATCTGGCAGCAAAGCATATTATATTTACAATTCACATCGATCCAGACACTTTTAATTTACCTCATAGTGAAATATAATGAAGATAGTGTTATTAATCACTCTGATTGTTTTTGCAAATTTTCGTGTGAATCTCACATTTAAAGTTAAGCTTTTTCTATTCAGAATAGTTTCTAAATGTTTTTATTGCATTGTGTGTGTTAGCATTAAGTTATAGATCAAATGTCTTATGTTTGAATAAATACTGTCCCAAATATCCCATTTTATAATAACTAATCTATTAGAAATAGATTGACAGCTGTAGTGGTGGTGGACTAGAAACCTGATACGTTATCCCTCAGCTTGTATTTTATTGATGCTTGAATTACTGTGTGTCTTCCTCAGGAGTGTGTGCCCCAACCACTGGTCATCTGAGGAGAGGCTCGATGGGAAAACAGTCATCATCACCGGAGCCAACACTGGTATTGGCAAAGAAACAGCCAGGGACTTGGCAAGAAGAGGTACTGCACAGGCCTGTTTGTTAGTCACCATCTGTCTCTGTCTATTTCTGGCTCGTTGATATTGTTCTGTACCTGCGTTTGTTTTTCTTACAAGTTTTTTTAGAATCTAGGACTGAGACATTCTACTCTTTTGCATGGAATTAAAAGCTCTAAATGCTTGCGTGGCTTAAAGCATGGCTTAAAGCTTTAAAGCGTGATCTAGGACTCAGGTTTAATCCTTGTTTTCCCATTCAGTGGGATTGTAGGAACATTACATCTGGAACTACATCATACACATTTTCAGGCCAAAAGAAACAGGAAATAGATTCAGTTTTCTCTCATCTTGTTTAAAGTTGAATCCATTATGCAACACAAGTGGCTGTGATAGAAGACAGAAGAAGGATCAAGGGGACAGAGGAGTGTTGTTAGAGCCTGCTCCCCTCCTGTGAATTGACAGGCAACCAAGAGAGACGGGGGGGCGAGTGATATGAAAATTAGTTCAGCATACCATGCACACTTGAGAGGCTCAGCGTGGCATGTAATGAAACAGAGCCTGCTTAGAGTATGATATAGGAAGAAAAAAGCGAGGCAAATGAAGTGAGAAATGGAAGAATGAACGGACAAACTGAGCTGTTCAGTAGCAGAGGAGAATAACACAGAATTCTCCGTGAAAGGAAAGTATCATCTTTCTGTAAATTGGATGCTATAAACGTAAGACGACAACATGATTAGCGTTGTTGGGAGCATATCCTTTTGGCCAGACTGACTCTAAACCTTTCTGAAATCTTCAAAAACACTGAAAAGTGAAATGAGGGAGTGCTTCCATAATTACATATTATTACATTTGAATATGCAGAAAAGGGTTTTATTTGCTTTTGCCCTTATTTCCATGCTGACATTATTTATGACCGCGTAACACTTTGTAATCATGAGCTGGATGAGCTTTACCTCGATACAGTAAAACCCTCCATTCTTGCTGTTTGTTTAATATTTTATATAATTGAGTGAACTTGGCTTTCAAAATAATGTGGGAACAATTGAATTTTCTCACATGGGAGCAGCAAGGGAGAAACAAAACCACTGTGATGGAATACAGATGCTACGCTCCAACTGATTAATGCCTCTCCTCTTCCATAATTGCTGGGTACAACAGCTATTTTGTATGTGTGAGTGCCTGTGGGTCTGGTGGGAGTGAAGGAAGCTGCCCGTTAGTTTGTGTAGGGAATGCCTCTGTGTGTGTATCTTTTCCGGGTCTACAAAGGAGCATGCATCATAATTTGCATCAGAGGTGAGCGAGGATGACACAGCTGAGAGGGTCTTGTGTTCGTGAGAGCGGAGCAGTTAGCTAAATGGGACACTGAATGTGAGTTTGGAAAACATTAGAGGATAATCAAAAGTACACTGGGAGATTAAGGAACTTCCTCCTTAATTGATGTAGCTATGGCTGCTGCCTGCAAATGAGCAAAGCTCTTGTCCTTTTTAAGTTAGGAAACCTGTAAGGAATTAAACTTCTTCCTTAATATTTTACTAAACAACATCTTAGGTTTATATGTGTAACTTTTACTCTGTTGTTAATAGGAATATGCTCAGAAAGTTAGCTTTTAAAAGGATTTGAGTGAGGTTAGACTAGTAAGGCCTGCAGCATTCTCATTTCATGTAATTTGATAATGACTAATGACTAACGACACTTTTGCAGGTGCACGCATTGTCATGGCGTGCAGAGACCTAGAGAGGGCAGAGGAGGCACGGGAAGACATTTTGGAAGACACGGGAAATGAAAACGTGGTCGTCAGGAAGCTGGATCTGTCTGACACCAAGTCCATCAGGGCGTTTGCTGAGCTCATGACCAAAGGTGGGTAAGTAACCAGTAATATCTTCCCTTTGCTGCACACATATAGAACAGTATGCTCCTGAGATACAAGTGAAATTCTGCTGTCTTTTTAGAGGAGAAACAAGTGAACGTCCTCATAAACAATGCAGGCGTCATGATGTGTCCCTACTCTAAGACCTTGGATGGGTTTGAAATGCAGTTAGGAGTCAATCATCTGGGTAAGTCACTGTGGAAGTTATAGAATCTACATACATACATTTAAAATGTCATATACATATACGTCATGCACATTTTTCAATAACCTGTCTAGCAGTATAATAACGTTATTAGCTAAATGAATATGAATTTCCCCAGGTCACTTCCTGTTGACTTACCTGCTGCTGGACCTTATTAAAAATTCGGCTCCAGCCCGCATCGTTGTCGTGGCATCTGTGGCCCACACTTGGACTGGACTTCGACTGGATGACATAAACAGTGAGGGGAGCTATGATGCCATGAAGGCCTACGGACAGAGCAAGCTGGCTAATGTCCTGTTTGCACGCGCCCTAACCAAACGACTACAAGGTGAGATCAGCTGGTGATGTTTTTAAATAGTAACTGA
Source organism: Microctenopoma steveboyesi (assembly GCA_032359275.1). Classification (NCBI taxonomy): domain Eukaryota; kingdom Metazoa; phylum Chordata; class Actinopteri; order Anabantiformes; family Anabantidae; genus Microctenopoma; species Microctenopoma steveboyesi. The sequence goes on along the minus strand of JAUMHF010000012.1, from coordinate 19,597,148 downwards.
TGCGTGTTCAAGTACAAAGGAAAACTTAATCACAGGTTTAGTGTTAATATGAATTCATATTTTCTTTAGATACAATATATGCAAAGAAACTATTGTGTTACCATGAGCATACATACCTTTAAAAGGCTCCTATTGAGAGACCTAGGAAATTATTTGTCATGGAATAATTTTGTTTTAGTTAGATTTTTAGGAGGTGCAGAGAGGAAGAAACAGTGCAACTCATGGTCAGAAAGAAAAACAAGAAATCAGCATTTCTTTCAGTTTTAGATTAGAAATGCAAGCAATCAAATTCAATATGACGGTTTCTTGTATAAACATTTGTCCTCATTTTAAGGATATGAACAATTCAATAGTACTACGTTTTTTTTTACTGGGAATGAGTTCGTTTGTGGTCTCAATCTCAATCAGTGACCAGAAACTAAAAGAACATTGGAAGTAAAATGCAAAGACCATGGCTAATGTGGCTAGTTTAACAGTGCATTAGCAGCTGCTCTATCCACAGAAACGTGTTTTGCACAGAAATACATGAAAATGTTATGCAATATTTAAATCACAATAGAATAAGCACCTTACAATAACAGGGTCGTGTTCGTTTCCATGTACATACAGCATTTACAGTTTGTAGGTTACTATGTAGGTGTCTGCACACATGTTGCAGGTACAGGCGTAAGCGTGTTCTCTCTGCACCCGGGGGTGGTACAGTCCGATCTGTGGAGGCATCAGCACCAGTGTATCCAGGTGGCAGTAAAGATTTTCAGAATTTTCACAAAGACAACGGTGGAGGGTGCACAGACTACCATCTACTGTGCTGTGGAGCCAGGCCTGGAAAGCCAGTGTGGAGGATACTTCAGGTACAAACACGGTGCTGCTCATTCTTTATGAATTAGACCTACAATTAACATGTATGCTGTCATTATAAACGCTGCACATCTTGCTGACTTTATGCTGCTCAGTATTTCTGCCTGTTCAATAGCTAAAGGGGGCCGGTGTGTAATGACAGGTCTCTGTCCCTGTGTGTGTGTGTTCAGTGACTGTGCCTCGGCCAGGTGCTCCCGGACTGCTTCTGATGACGACTTGGCCCAGAGACTTTGGGAGATCAGCTGTAGCATGCTTGGCATCACCTGGCAGTGACTAGCAGAAATCGAAATGTGTCCCGCGAAAGACATTGTATGCTCAACATAAATATGTTCAAACAGCATTGTGAAGCAGTTTTAAAGAGGCCTTAACATCACTATTGCTGTATCTTCAGATGGATTTCATCCCTCAGAGTGCAGTACCATCCAAGAATGACTAAATCACCACCAAAAGATTCTTTATTATACAAATGATTAAAACTTAATCTTGTGTTTTAAATGTAGTGCATGAAATTTAATAGAGTTTACTGTCTTATTACTGTAATTTCACTAGTTGAGTTGTCTTTTTTAATTGATTTGTCCACCTCATTTATATAAGTAAGCCTATGCTCCTTGTGTAGTGCAGTGGAGTTCAGTTTACCAAATGACACCATCCAAAGGTTTCGGCACATACTAAAAATTCATATATTGAGACTTTACTGCAAGAAAGTTGAATGAGGTTATATTAGTTTAAGCTAGATGCACCTAATAAACTGCAAACAAACTGTATCTGAATGTATGTTCATTGTTATTTATTGTCATTAAATAGTTTCATTTAATTGCCTTGTGTTTTGCAATCTGCAGTAGAGACGCCTTTCTTGTAAGCCAAGCAGGGAAAAACTTTCTCTCGGATGTGGCTATGTTGACGTAATAAACTGGAACCACAAAATAGTTACATGTGATTGTCATCATATTGTGGTTATAATGTGTCAGCATATTGAGAGTGTGGCCGCTTCAATTGGGGATAAGTTAAAGTGACGAGCACATAATGTAAAAATTCTGTAAGTATGGCGAAAAAATTCTGCAGCAAGATTAATTAAGATTGAAATTTAATGTGACTTACTCCATAGTCTGCAGAATTTGTCTAGAAGGGCGGAGGAGTACAATAGTTTCTAGTTAGAAACTGTATCTTAATCTAAATCACATGAGCGAGTATTTGAGGTCAAAGAAATGCGGCATGAGAAAGAGAGCTGGCTACAGCAGCTTAGGACAAATGCCCCCTCTATTCATCCATCCATCCATTTTCTTAACCACTTGTAGTCATAAGGGTCATTTAGAGATGGTGGAAGGAAACCGGAGTACCCGAAAAGAACATGCAACACGTAAACACGTGGATCAAACCGAAGTCCTGCTAGCTACAGTATGAGACAACAGCGTTAACCACTACACCCCCTCTATTCAAACAGCCTGCTAAGTAGCTTATTACATTTACTCGAGTACTGTATATAACTACAATTTTGTTGTCATGGTACTTTACTGGAGTAATGCCATTTTATTGTACTTTTACACAACCACATTAAGAGCTTTAGTTACTAGTTAAACTGTACTAGTTACTATACTCTTAATACAAAATATAATCAAAAAAAAACAAAGACATATTACTGTGAAATAACCAGCTAAACCCTAAACAACTAAAGTTGTTATAATTGGCTTAGTCTTTAGCAGAATTTTTTCTAATAATAAAACATTTTACTTTACTTTGCTTGGCAGACGCTTTTATCCAAAGCGACTTACAAGGAGCTAGCGCTGGGTGTCTGGCTCAG
>JAUMHF010000012.1:19575785-19594392 GCA_032359275.1 Microctenopoma steveboyesi | reverse complement strand
GATGGATTAGGAGTCAGATGGGATTCGAACCGAGAACCTCCTGCTTCCCCGTCTGACGCCTAACCCACTGAGCTACCAGGCCGCCTGGTTTCTTTGCAATAGTTTTAGTTGTTCCTCTAACACAAGTTATTGCTTTATCGTAATAAATTAGATAAGATTAATTTGAAACTAAATATTTACAAGAAAAGAGTATGAATATTGTTGATAAAACACTTAACATTGTAACATTTTAATATTTCACACCAGCATGTCAGACTACAAGCTTCACAAATAAGAGCACAGTACATAGCTTAGTAAAATACAGGTAGTTGTTTATCTTTGGTAGACACAAAGAAAGATGTCAGAAGAAGCAGGAAAAAAGAAACAAGTGAAATCAAGTAAAGTAAGGAAATGCAGTATTTGAAAAACCCTCCCAGCCTGAAGGGGGCAGTTTAGAGTAATTTAAGCTAAAATAAATACAAGGCAGGAAGTATACGTCAGCTCCTTTCTGCGCATGTCTACGCTCTCAAACATCAAGCCGTCTGAAAGCTACGTGGCTCTCACTCCTCCGACTCTCTTCTCATCAGACACGGTCTCCGCATTAGGTGAGCTAACTTGCTGTTAATTATTCCATTCAATATGACTTTGACTTTTAAACAGTCTCTTACGTTTACTGGTTTGATATCTTTATTTGTTTTTGTTGAATTCCCAGCTAATGTAATGTTATATCAACCAGTTAGCTTTTTTTTACGTTAGCCAAGTTAGCAAGAGAGATTTGCTAGTGTTGGCGTAAGTGTACTCACATTAAACCATAATTATAGAACCAAGCTGACGGGACACACATTTTCTATCTACTACATTTACCTTCAGATTAAAAAAACTTGCCAGTATACCAACTATTATAACACTTTGGGAACTACGTAGGTTAGGTTACGTCAACGATAAACTCCGGCTGCTGAAGTCAACGTCAGCACTGAAAGCATCGGATTCACCCTGTGTCATTTCTTCTGCAGCTTAAACACCATGGATCAGGTAATGCAGTTTGTTGAGCCCAGTCGGCAATTCGTCAAAGACTCCATCCGACTGGTGAAGAGATGCACAAAACCCGACCGAAAGGGTAGGTTTCTATTTTTAATCCGGTCTTTGTTGTGCTGAAGATGCCGTGAAGCCCAGTTTCAGCTAATCACGCGGTGATATGTTGAATGGGACTTTATAATCTTAAATGGTAAGGTTCTTGTTGTGTGTTGACATTATCTCGGACCTCCTTCAGAGTTCCAGAAGATCGCCATGGCCACAGCGATTGGATTTGCCATCATGGGTTTCATTGGTTTCTTCGTCAAGCTCATTCACATCCCCATCAACAACATCATCGTGTAAGTAGCAGTACCACACGCTGTTTCTATAGAGCTATACAATTTATTAGTGTGTGTGTGTGTGTGTTCTCATAATGGTTGAATGTTTTAAAATGTTTGATTGCATTGTTCAGTAGATTGTCATTTTATGCAGTATGTTGGGTTTCTTGGTTAAATAGTCGTGTGTATTGAGACCCTAACACACAACTCTTTACAGAACAGAATAGTGTTCTTATAATAGTTGTCAATTGGGGAAAGGAAACAGAACCACTTGTAGCAGTAATTATTTTATTTATATGAACAGATGGGAAAAACATTCAAACACTATGCATTTAGGCTGTTCTTATAATAATAAATCCAATGTGCAGAAGAAGTTAGATGGACTGATTTATTTAACCGACAATCTTGACTCTAAATCACTCCTCAAGATATCTCCAGTGACTAACACGTTGTTTTCTGTTTTTATCCCAGTGGTGGTTAAATCCCAGTCAAGAAAAGCACAAACCACAATACCATGGACATGGTAATATTGGGACTGATGGAACTGGGGGCTGAATGGATTTTTACATTCTTTTTGCAACATTCGTGTTTTGATGTGTAAATAAAGTAAATGGAAGTCTTGATTTGTTTTGTTTAATCAAGTATGCATATAACAGCTTTTCAAACTTTCACCAACTTCGTGTGTATATGTAACAAATACTGTACTGGTGGTACAAACACAGTACATGTGTCATGGCATATAGTGTGGGCTCTGTTAAAAAAAAAAAACCCAAAAAACAAATGGTTAAGACACACGTTCTTCCTAAAGTCCAAAGACATATAATTAGGTCAATATGTAACTCTGATTTTCTTAGGTGTAAATGGTCATCTGTCTCCATAAGTCAGTGCGTCCTGCCTCTCTCCCAGCTGGGATTGGCTCCAGCACCACTGTTACCCTTAACAGGTAACGCATTTAGGATAATGGATGGATAGTTAATTGCAATTTGAACCCTGCACAGTGGGAAAGCACGAGGTAATGAAGTTTTAAAACAAGGAAAATTTAAATATTTGGTCATCTTTCTTTTCTCACCACATGCAGCACTGATCTAATAATTTAGTGGCAGCCGAGAAGAGCAGTAACCTGTTCTGTGTTATTCCCCACTCTTAATGATGCCCATACTCCAAAGTAGCGGCTTGTCTGTGGTCACAGTTACAGCCTTCCTGGGATTTCCGGAAACAACGGGTTCATAGGTGTTGGATGTGCTCACCAGCTTCCCAAACTTCAAAACCTGGTCCTGATCTGGACAGAGGAGACAGAGGCACAGTTAGACCCATCAGTATTTAAGGACTAATGTGTGACACTGTTCTTCACGTCACATTAATACTACTTATTGTCATCACTATGTGTAAATGTTAACAGCTGACTCAGGAAAGGTAGGTGTGTGATGTTTGCCTTTTAAAACATAATGAAGCAGACTGTGGCCAGCACTACACACAGTCTATCAAGTGGAGGCCACTATTCCCACTTCATAGCTACTAAAGTGCCAGGAAGTCCCTTCAGTGAGAATCTTTCAGATGAATCTCACAGAAAAGGAGACTACTTACCAGTCACATAAGCTTGGATATAAATAAAATGTAAAGGAAAATATCTTTTGAATATTTGTAACTCCTAAATAATTCAGCTCATAAAACAAATATATATTTATTTCATTAATTAAGGGGAAAAAGCTGTCCACATCTGCCTGGCCCTGCGTGAAAAACAATTGCTTTGCTCCTCTTCAGCTGCAGGACCTGGGCAACGTGCCATAAACCATGAATCCTGCACTCTGCCAGAAAATCCTGAAGGCAATTGTCTGGTCATCAGCTTGTGATCTCAAGTGCACTTGGGTTGTGCAGCAGCACAATGAGCCAAAACACACCAGCAAGTCCACCTCTGAATGGCTAAAAAAATGAACTAAGGCTTTTGAGTGGCCTGGTCAAAGTCCAGACTTTGATTGAGGTGCTGAGGCAGGACCATAAACAGTCTGCTTGTTATTAGGTTTAGGGGGCAGTTACTTTTTGACAAAGGGCCAGACAGATTTGGACAGTCTTCTACACTTAACAACCATACTACTACTACTAATAACTCCTCATTTACAAACTGCATTTTATTTATTAAACCATATATGCAGGTAGTGAAATATTTAAAAATAAAAAATACTTCAGCTCTTTTCTCACATCACTGGACATGATAGGTTAAATGCAGGTAACGTTTTCTTTACAAAACTTTCAGTGTCATTTACTTATTATTTCATGAATTTGAAGAGAACAGAATGAATGTTACATGAAGTGAACCGAAACATTCGGGGACTGAACGGACACAAGGCCAACACTGACTCTAAGTGGATAAACCAGGCAGTGCAAGTCTCTGGGGTACAGGGGCACAAAGTCAGTGCTCAAGTAACAATGAAGCCATGTTTAAAAATGCAATATACGTCTTTATAGAGAATTTTTGTGAAGAGATTTTTGTGGATAATAATGATCAATACCCCCCCCCCCCATCTAAAACAAAGTTATCATGCCTCAGCAGCCTTAAATAGCAGAGTCATAGTCATTTTTATTCACATAACATTTGCTCTGAACAAGAGAGCTGACAAAGTGCCCTGAGAGTGGAGCTGTTGCATCGTGTGTATTTTGAAAAGGGTGAATGCACCTCAGAAGATTTATACCTGGGGCTTTATTTTATTCATTTACTATTATTGCTCACTGTTCATCCTATTCAGCTTTTTAGTTCAATTCAATTCAGCTTTATTTATATAGCGCCAATTCACAACATAAGTCATCTCAACCAAGGTTTAAGACCTCACACATTATGTCAATATATACAGAAAAACCCAACAGTCCCACTTGAGCAAGCACTTTTTCAATAGCTAAATATTTCAGTTTAGCAATCTGCAAAAAAAATCTGCTTTAAATGTGTTTATGTTGATTGTAATATTTCATGGGGAAGCCACAACAGGATGTGACTTTTTACTCTAATTCAAACCGTTTTTTCTTTTAAAGACTTTAAATCGTTTGAGTGTCGGCACACAAACTACCACACCTAAGCCTTTTTTTATACTTCTAAAGAGACTCTCTCTATCTCAACACCGGCTGCTATTGACTAGACTTTTACTTGATTGTCTTGATCTAATTATTCGACTTTCCTGCTTGGTGTCAGAAGGCAATGAACAATGACACACGAGTTTAGTAGTCTGGGTGTCACATACCCCGGCTGGAGCTAGAAGGCAAGGTGAGCTTTTGTTTCTACTTGTAGAGCTCATCACACGTGGATCGTGTCTGCCCCTTTAGTGACTCTATTTTATTATATTTTGTGGAAATAATTTAGCTAATTTAACAGTCAGAATAACAGAAAATGATTGTTACATTTGTGTACTTGCTTCATCTGATTATTCTTGGAATGCAGTTAAATTCGTATTGGTTATTGTTATTTATTGGCACATCCAACAGGACACATGCAAACCTGCAGACCACAATAACACAGTAACTGCATCATGTTTGGCCTTTAAAACCAATAATCAGAGGACAGTAATGCATATCATCTTGTATAGGTTACAGTTTATGTGAACTGTGTGATAGTCTTTATATCAAGACTACAAACACTATCTTTTTCTGAGTTGGTTTACAAAAGCAGTACTTTAGCACATGTCTAAATCAATCATTTTTATCATCAAGTCGCTGGACTGTTTATCTTCCAACCTGAGAAAACTGGGTGCCATGGCAACTTTGGTTCATCATTAGAGCAAACTGTCTTACATTAAGCATTGGTAGGTTTAGAAATGTTTGAAAAAATGCAAATGTAAATCACTGCCGGGTCCAGAAAAATGAGATCAGTCAGTCACAGGATAAAGTACTTTTTAGAATTCTGCTTTTCTGTCTATAGCTAACTACACAATAATACGAATGGTATTCTCTTGAAGAATTAAGAGTGCAATTAACCATCTAACCTGATGTAACAAATGCAACGCCAACGTCACTACATATTGCACACTACCATTAACCCAGTTCAACACCTGCACAATTGCAATGTTTCAACAGCCCCAAGAGACAAAATCACAAAGAGCACTAAAATGAATAAAAAATGATAAGTTAATGAATATGCAAAAATAGTTTTGTTACAATCATTTTGTGCAAAGGCGAAAATTAACAGGAAAGAACAAAGAAAGGCGCCTGCATACGCATCAAACAGGGACAAAAACCCCCCACAACCTTCTTCAAAGATGGCAAGATGGTATTGGATCAGCTTGATTCTTAATGGTGAGTTGTAAGTGATGTTAGTATCCTTAAAATTAAGTGAGCACAGAGTCACAGTAACTATACAATGGTCTAACTGAAATAATGCTAAACTGCAGGCGTGGATTTTTCTCTTTGCGGGGGATTGTATTCCTACCAGCATGATGCCAGCAGGGTTATGATGATCATCAAGAAGTCATTTAGGATTTAGGATTCTGATTCCGTTTATTGCTCTTACTGGAAGTCATCATAGGATGGAAAAAGGTTATATTTTCAGTGAATCCAACGTTTACATTTAATGTTCAGGGGAACTGGAACAGGTATTTTTACTAAACCAGTTCCTGAATATGTTTTTTTCCCTTTGCTCTGATGTTGGACCAATTAAAATGTATCCTTATTATTATATGACAACAGTAGTAATAATGTGGGTATTTGCTTATAAATCACACCCATAAAGAAAAATAATTTTCTTCTAAACTGTAAACTATAGATTATTTATCATTACATTTCTATAATACTATAATATATATATATATTTCTTATTAACATTTCAATCTAACTTAGCTATTATATATAAAATAGTGTTACAAGAACTCAATGGAACACCTCAGTAAATCAGAAATGATTCATATCTGTCACTGTAAATAGTTTTTAGTTTCTAATTGAAAACAAATATAACTAGATTCTTACAACTTCACCGGCATGCCACACAAATAAAGGTCCCACCGAAGGCTACATGAACCCTCCAAAGCTTATGATATCATCGCTATAAAATGATCACAGGATTTATTTCTCAATAAATTCTGATTTGATAACAACCACAGAGGAAAATATATACAGTATGTATCCAGAGTTGAAAACTGTAGGATGACATAATCAGAATTACCAGAAGAGGCAGTAAAGCTCTACAATACAAGCATTATCAGTCCCACTCAACAGAAATGGCAGAGTGACACCTACATTTACTAACACACATTATCTCTGTCTCTCATAGACACATCCATTTGCACACACGAACACACGCACGCACACGTGTGTATGCGTGTGCAAACTCTTTACCGAGTAGAAAGGGCTTTCAGATGGCTTCATTAGTAATCCCCTCCTCAAAGCTGATACCAATCAATAACGGCCCCTGTTGCAGAGGGGACCGAAATGAGCGTTGCACCCTCCAGTGATAACAATGGAGATGTTTGCTGCCTGTAATTGCATTTCCAGCGGCACAGCTGAAAGGGCCCGTCAGCTGTAAGTAGACCGTATTTACACAACAAATTACCCAGGAGAGAGGGTGGGCGAGGAGAGGGGAGACTCACAGACACTCAAACTGCAGTGGACAGGTAGAGAAGGGAATTATGGGTGTTAGGGCCCATTTTTGACGGGGAGAGAAGAATGTAATTAATATTTTTGGACAACACGTTAAAGGTGCTGCAGCAAGCACATTTAAACACAGAAGCAGTAGTGTTCAATTATACCTCACACATTTCAGTCTGTCAAAGTCTCTTTCTGAAGCTTGTCTTTAGAAAGCATGATGCTATTTTGGAAAATGAAAACACATTCCCCAGATTCTCAATTCACCTAATTTGCACCTTAATTAGAATGATACAGATGTATAAATGTGATTCACTTGGTCTACTGTGCGTGTAGCACCTGTTAGAGATGATTTTTCTATCCACCTATTTAATAGACTGGAATGAAACTACAGATGCCATTCAGTGCCATTTAAATGTCTTATCATGAATGATACTGTTAATTCATGCAAATTTCACTAATCACTTGTAATGAAGAATTAAACTGCCACTTACACACACACACGCACAGGTAGCAGGTAGAGTCACCGTGATTTAAGAGGGTTCCAGCACAAACAAATCATTTTCTTTTCCACTTAACAGCCGATGTGTTCAGCAAAGGAACACATGTCCCCTTTTAACCTGACTTGTCACTGAGAGGCAAATTGAACTCATTCAGTCAGGGGGTAGATCCTCCACTCCTACAAACCTGTGCGCCATCACATTTCATCACGCCTCACATTCTGAGAGGGAAAATCATTTTCTATAAATCATGTTTGCCCAAAATGAACTGTGCAACTTACTAAAATGAGGTGAATGTGCGTGGTGCACACACACACACACACACACACACAATGCTGCACTCCTCTCATCACACTGAGTAGGACATTATCTTCAACTGCAATAAAACAGACAGCACAGTATGTAAACTTGTTTAGGGTGAAACATTAGAGCCTAATAAGACACATATCTAACAGAGACAACTACTGAATTGTTGTTGATGAAAGTTTTACCAAAATGTACTTCCCATTTTAGCCTTTATTCAACTGAACCAAGCCCTGCTCCAGCAGCAGATTGCTTCATTTTCCTCCACCTGTGTCCTTATATTCAGGGCACTTTATTGGCTAAGATGTGAGTCGAGACGTACACAAGCGGTGTTAGAAGCATCTGCTGTACAACGATAGCTGCCTCCATTAAATGTTTATTATGTCGCCACTGCCGGGTTTGTGTGTGAGGTGACAAACACTGTTCTGGCTTAAGCTGACCTTCAGATAAGAAAACTTGCCTCCGCTGAGAATTTGTTATCAGTCAGTTGAGAGACAAAAGTGCAAACAGGCAGCGGAGCAAATTTTGAATTTTGATGTTAGAGGGCGATTGTGGGGAAAAGTCATTGTTCATGAGTTTTGCTTGATAGAGGAGTCAGAGGGGTTGATGTGTTTGTGGACGCATTCTTGACACGGTTAGGTCTTTAAATACTGCACATGAGAGTACAGTGGTCCGCAGTATGTGATGTGCATTCATGTGTACACGCTGTTCTGCCTCCTCGATAGCCTGCAGCATTAATGGGGACACTAACAGCCGCTCACACCCTGCTGCTCTTCTTACCCTGCATGTGATGTGCACACTGTCAGAAATGTAAAGATCCATAAAAGAGAAACGCATTCTATCGCCACACAATGCATACACTTTTCATTTCCCCTCTCTAAGACCTTGGCGAGTGGGAGTAAAGCTGATAGGGAGGAAATGAGAGAGAGGAGAGAAAGAGAGATGGGAGGAGGAGTGGGAGGATTGAAGGGTAGAGAGAGAGAGAGAGATAGAAGTAGTGTTATGTGGAAAGGTGAAGCAGAGGAAAGGAGAGGGAGAGAGCATGTTTAGAGGAGGATATGAAAGAGAAAGCAAGACGGAGAGATAAAGCGAGAATAGATTAATTTCTGCAGGCTGCATCGCGGAAAGAATGAGCCACCAGGCAAGCGTACAAGCAGAAAAACACAAGCAGTGAAAGAAGCCGACGAAGAAGAAAAGAGATATGAGAGAATGGGAGAAGGTCAGGGTACGTGTTTGCATCTCAAGAAACAAAAGGGAAAAGGAGAGATCTTACAGTAGAGATGTCTGCCGCTGGCAGGGGCTCTGGGTAAGACCTCACTGAACCACGTTTGTCAGACACATCTATCTGTTTGACTACAAGATAAAGTACATCGCTTTGCCCTCCCTTGAAAAGAATCCTTTCCTGTATTTGGAATGCTTCCTGAATACTTAAGTCTCCGTCTGCACACACTGGTAAAGGCTTAAGTTGCAATGCTTCATCTTAGCAGCAGAACCGAACTTTAAAGGCAGCCGTGTCAACATATTCTTAGATTTATTGCTTCAGAAATCATATCAAAATGTTTTCCCCCCGCTGTTTCATCTCTGCAGAATAGGATCCAAACGTCTCGCCTGTTTTTCTAATAAGATGTGTTCTTGGAGAGTTTGAACTTAACATCACAGCACAAAACCTCACTTAAAACTTGAACCCGAGGAAAATCCCTGCTGTTTCAGTCAATAGAGTCTGTATTAGGAAAGTCTTTGCAGAGCATGTTTTCTTCGGCCGGTGGGAACGCTGCCCAGCACTATTTTCATCACAGGTAGGTCAGAGCTCAGAGTGATTCTTCTCTAAAAAAAAACGGAGCGTGTGGTGAAGTCATTTGCATGCCAGTGTGTTTGTGTGTGAAGACTTTTCATAAAGAGTCTCATTAGCAGTGTGGACGGGCTCTCTAATCTAGCCCAAAGTTTACTTTTAATTATGATTTCTCAATTGCTTTGGGTCTCTGAGAGACTTGCACCAAGATCCTTCTGTGTTCATGTGTTTGTTTTTTAATCAAACTCAGCACCTGCCCTTGTTGGATTTGTGTCCTGTGTGTGTGTGTGTGTTGCCTTGAAACGTTGCACATGCCCCTGTGAGAAGGAGAGAATGAGCTAAAAGCCCCATCTGGTGAGGTCATGTGAAGATCCCACACTATGAAGATGACATTTTAAACACCACATTTAAAACAGCATGCATAAGTGCAGCAGTGTGTATTTGGGAAGTCTGGCGAATGAGACTGTGAGAAGAAAAGAAAATGCAAACGGATGCATGAATACACAGACAAGCAGTAAATTCATACAGAGATAATGAATTGAATATGAATATCTGTGCTTTACATTCATAACTTTTAAAAGATTAATGTTATTATCGTGTTTTTTTGTCGTTGTTCTTCTATATTTGTGTTTTGATTTTATTATTTCTGTTGGTGCTGACTCCGGTGGTGGTTCTTTCTTCTGTTCTCTGAACTCAGAGCGGCTGTAACAGGCAAATTTCCCTCTGGAATTAATAAAGTTTTTTGAATCTTGAATCTTTATTATTCATATTATTAACACATGTTCATGATGATCATGATGTATGTTAAAAAATATATGTAAAAGCTATAAAACACACACTTGACACCTGAAAAGTCAGTTTTTCAGGTGTCAAGAAGGAACTTTTGACTTAAAGCAAAAATAAACTAGAAGCTGTGAGAAAGAAACGACAAACTGCATATGAACAATTTTCTGCATGAAGCTCGTGTGATATGATAAATCATACCACCTGGTTTTAATGTGTGCTGCTGAAATGTTTTGGCTGTATCTGCATTTCTACATAGCTGTGGTATAGTGTGCAGCATAAACACACTCGCAAGTGTATATGTACACAATCCATTCTCCAACATTTTCTGCGTGCGGCTACAGTGAGTATTTTTTGTGTTGAACAACACCGACTAAAATAACATGAGATGAATCAACCAAGCACACACATATTGTAAACAGTTGTGCATTTATGCAATTAGAGATGTATTATCCGTCATTTTGAGACTTGTGTGTGTTGTAACTAAAGAATGAGAGATAAACATCTTAAATCTCATGCAAGATAAAGCTTTGTATTACAATAACTATTATTATGGTGCATTCATTTAGTGCCCAGTTCTATTGTGTGTGGCTATTAGTTTTAGTTTGTGCTTTTGTGCACGTACCCGAGTCTGATGCTTGTGTTTGCATGGAGGTACAGTATGAGCTTGATGATGCTGAATAAACTCCAGATTGGCTGGAACCAGTGCTAAGCACAAGCAACGTATTTGCATATCAAGCTGAATGGAAACCTTCCAGAGGAAAGCCTCCTTAGCCTTTTTGTCATCAGTGGGCTGACAACTATTGTTTATTGTCCACACACACACACACACACACACACACACACACACACTGCACGCCCATACATAAAAGGAAACTAACACATTGTGAAACGCAAACAAGACGACAATGAAACAAGTGCACATGCACGCACAGTAATACAAAACTCAAGCATATAAAAGAAAAGATATACTCACAGCCACCTTCCCACCAACCTACACACGCTACGCTGGGAAGAGTTGGTCTGTGGATGACAGCTATTCAAATTTGTTGTTCGTTATGATGCACGCTAAGCTGAAAACCCCATGACAAAGCAGCTTTTACATAACACAATCTCTCTCTCTCACACACACACACACACACACACACACACACACACACACACACACACACACACACACACTGTGCCAGAAGCCATAATTCAGACTGTGGAGCTGCAGGATGAAGGCTTTTTAATATTAAGCTGTCAGATGGGAGAGGGCTGAGTCACAAAGAAATGACTAAGGAGGTTTTTTGAACATCAAACAAACACACATGGAGACACACACACACACACACACACATGCAGATAGTAGTTCTGTCATTCAAATAGTGACCCATTGTCTCCATAATCATGCATAAGGGTTTAGCTTTTTTACTTGTTACAATAAAGTTTTGTGGTGATTTTGAGTGAATTTCATTTGCTGACAAAAACTCTTGACCCCCATTTACTGCTTAAGGAACATACTAAATGCGGTCAATGAGATGCATAATAAGAAACGAGTATAAGTATAAGGCCTGAGGCCTGCACTGACCATAGAAACACTCAAAAAAGTTTTCACAAAGTTCCAAAATGTATTTTAGAATAACTCAAATCATTCTGAACTTTCATACATTACATTCATACAATTAGAAGTCCTGGCCACACTGCCTGTAAAAACAAAAAAACATACACGGTAATGCGCACGCACCAAACAGGACTGTAAATATCATTGGAGGTGGACATTCAGACATAGTATTTTCCAAATTAAAAGCATCAGAAGCATCAGCATGTGGTTTCTGATGTGAAGCCATAGGACCCAGCTCTTACACTGATTGGTTATAAGACTGCCTGGGCTTCAGAAATGTAATTAACGGCCATTTAAACTGAGCACAATGTGGCATTCTTCTAGAAATGAAGGTATAGGGTTTGTTCAAAACCTTTTTCATGGCTGCCAAGGAAAGTTTTATCTTCCAAAAGTAGCTTTTATATCACTAATGTAAAAGCACTGAACAGCTCAACAAAAGCAATATCCATAAAAGCAAAGGAAAAAAGGAGAAAATAAAAAATTAAGACAAGACTGACTGTTCTAACAGGTCTGGCTTTTAAAAGCCTTCTCCCACAACTCCATGCAGTAATAAAGGTACAACAAAGTGTATCCTGGATAAAACGTTTTCTTTAATGTGCACCTCCCACCAAAAATGCTGTTAAATCGTACCCAAATATCTATATTTTAAAGCCACAGCATGAGAAGGCCTACTAATCCACAAGGGCCGCCCTTACATCTCCATAATCCACCTGTAGCCGCTGCCTATCCCGAGAATCCAACCTCAGCGTGACACCTCCGTTTCTCATCATGCTAAGGTAAAGGTAGATTTTTAGCTCAGTGCACCTCTGGATCACCATCAACGACCTTGACTTCATGGGTTGTTCCTCATGGTGAGTAAACAGGGATGAAAAATTCAGAAAATAATGTAGGTGATTAACATCCCAAGCGCACTACATTATGACTTTAATATGCAATATCACTGCGTGTGTGAGGATCGCCAAAGCTGAATGAAACCCCAGCGCTGCAAGAGTTATATCCAAACACTGCTAAACAATATAATCGCTGTAAATAATTCCATAATGCCAGAGAGCCACAGAGCATAGCCCAACCTCACACACACACACACACACACACACACACACACAAGCACAATGTGATCTGAAGGTTGCCATGCAAGAGATGAGCATGTCAGTAGTGTCTAGTGGGTGACTCCTCTTCTGATGTCTGCTACTCAAAGACATCCCTGTACGTCAGATTAATGTTACAGTGCTTATTTGCTGTGGGCGGTCCAGTGCCATTCATTTTCTGGAGGGTAGAGTGAGGGCAATGGAATGCACAACAGCAAAGAAAATGAGCAGGGAAAAATAGAGGTTAGGGCTACTTAATGCAAATGAATTGGCAGAGGTCTTAAAGTATTACTGCAGGCGGCGCCAATCAACAATCAGAGCCTGGCCAACAAGAGCTTGGTCGGGGTTTATAGGCCCGGGCATGACCAATCAAGAGTGCAAAGAACGCAACCTTATTTTGCATAATTGTTGGCATCAGCAACCTCGTTTGAGCTTTTAAAGTAAAAGATACCAGAGAAATGGTCCCACTCGGCCTTAGCTTATGCTAAAAAGTGCAACTTCCTGCAGGAGTCTGCAATGTATTTCAGAACCAGTCAATGTCACACTTTCACAACCGAAATGTGGAATAAGAACATGAAGCTAAAAACAAACGATGAGAAGGGGCCCACAGATAGCAGCTCTATTGTTCGGTCCGAGAGAGGAACAGATGAGCTGCCTGACATTTAAAATAAGGACAGTTTTAATAAACACAACCAGGGTTTTCTGATGAAGATGTACTGCACAAAATGAAAGAAGAGGGAAGTAGAAGAGAAGGAAAGTTTGCTATGACTGTGTGCCCTAAACTAATGCTGTTCAGTCGGAAATAGTTCCAGACTTTACAAGAACATCAGTAAAAAGAAATTCCATTCACCACCTCCACTTTGACATTGCTGTGGAAGAATCTCAAACCGCAGCGGATTCAGTGTCGCCGCTAACCGAAGCCGTGAAACATGTCCAGGCAGATGTCACAGGGTGTAACAGTGAATCCAGGGCAGGAAGAGCAGCATCGAGGTGAAGCCATCCCTGACAACAAGTAACCATGTCATTTATCTCAATTGTTCCATTTGGTGGATGCCTGGTCAGGGCAAGACGGGCATGTAGCAAACCGTCAACATAACGGCGCAGGGGACGGGTGGTATCTTTATAGATGCGTTTTTTCCGTCACTCAGAATCTGATGCAGATCTTCATGGTAAAGAGGGTTAGAAGTCAGGGCCATTATCTAACCTAGTGTCGCAGTATCCTTCTGGAAATCTGCACTCAGTAAACTACATTAAATGAAGTCAGCACCTTAGAGGAGGGATGGCAGCCTGTTCTCTTTCCAAGGGTGTTTGGATAGCGACGCCCTCAGCAGCATTATATGATGCATAAGATTAATTGACTGTGTGAGACATAGTGTGATCTTTAACGTTCCACTCAGCCTAACTCTAACACAGTTGTCTTGAGCTTCTTAGGGGCATGTTAGTCCAAAACATGATAAATAGCTTTCACAGTATCCAATAATGGGAGAGAATAGATGGTTGGACATGGCGAGAGCAAAGTAGAAGTTAAAGGGGAGGAGCACAACGCACACAACGTCCATCCACCACATCATTATACACAGTATCCAGTATTATATTACCACATATGCCCTCTTCCACGGTTTCCTTACTACATTGCAGTCACTTGATTATTTAGTAGTACACTCCCCTCTTTAGGTATCATTACTGCACTGCAGTGCTTTCATTAGACAGCCATCTCAACAAAGAGCCTCTTGAGCCACAGCCATTCACAGGCTTTCTCCACTGCCTCGCCCGTGATGCTAAAGATCATTATGATTCTCCTTCGCTCTCGCTCTCTCTCCTCTCGAACCTATTTACAGCTTATTAGTACAATTATAGCTCCCAGACAGCTACAGTACAAGACAGAAACCATGTTTTGTCATTTCTTTTGTTGTAAATCTGAATTTACATGGACATAATTATTACTATTTTACAATCATTCTACACTAGGGTAGCTCATAATACTACACTGAAGTCATGCTTTTACAGGTTTTCTCTATAAGTCAAGTCCATTCCAGCCATACTACCACCACTGGTAGCTCAATGGGATAAGCATCAGATTGGCATGCAGAAGGTGGCAGGATCAACTTTCAGCCCTTCCCCTGTCCAAGATTTGTCTTTGATTGAGACACCCAGCGCAAGCTCCTCGGGCGCCTGTGAGTCTCTGGAAGCCATAAACTGGTTAGAGTTTGCCCAAATAAAGGAATCTGAGGGCATGGGGGAACGTTTCATCAGGCAAAAATCATTGGGCAGAACTCCAAGCAAATAAACTTATTTTAATTATAGCACAAAACGGTATCCCCTCGTAGGAGGCAAGCTCTGCTGTATCTGATCTAATTTCACAACAATATAAATTATTGATAAACTAACATAAATGAGTGAATCCATCATTTAATTAATGTGGGCCAAGGGTGTTCCAGCTTATCTCGCACACTGCCCTGGAGTACAACGAGCAAAAAAGTTTGCTCAATAACTGACTACTCACCCCAAATTTGAGCTGAGTTACTGCAGAATTTTATTCTCTATATTAAGAGTTAAAACAAGCTCTGGATGCAAGCAAAAAGCCTCCTTTGGGCTTTTTGCTTGGGTTTTTTTAGGCAAGCAAGGCTGTAATGGCTGACAGCCTAAAACTTTTTTTTATAGAAAGATTGTATATTTTTCATCACAGAAATGCTTTGAACTCAAGTGTTGGGGATCATTTCAATGGACGTCTTAAAGAGTATTAGTGTCACCTGAGAATGGCACAATGCGGATTTGGGTTTGGCCAAGCAAGATGCATTGAAACCTTGCACAGACACTTTAAAAAGTTTTAAAAATGCACAAGTCTGTAAAAGTGGATATTATAACATGAACTGTTGCTACATGTGAGAAATGAACTGATCCTCTTAATTTTTGTTCCATATTCAGGTCCTTCCTTCAGACCCCAGAGGGAAATCATTACTTGCAGCCTTCTAAATATGCATGTGATTAATTATGCGTCTTGTTATCACTGGCTAATCTGCATAGGACTCTCATGTATAAAGTCCCTCTAATTACCATTCAGAAGGCCATGTCACAGGTGTGCTGAGTAAATATACAACACAGTGTCGCTGATAAAAAAAAAACAATTAAATCAACCGGACACAAAGCACAGACACAGCCGCATACCCAAACACACATAAAGGCATGGTCAAACAAGCAGTGGCACACAAGGGTGCTCACTCAAGTGTAGACTCCCAGAAACAGACACATGTACACACCAACACTGTGTGTTGGTGGACCCCCACCCTAAAACAGACACATGATGCAACCCCACTGACAGAAGGGCCGCGCTGCCCTACATACTGACGTACAGGGAAAAGTGTGGTCTGTGCCAACTCATTAACAACACAGCTGGCCATACAGCTTACAGAGCAGGCTAAGACCACAGGGGTCCTCAGACGGGTGTCTGATTGGATTTTCACAATTGTTCAAGAACATAAAAAAAAACGACTGTGACATGCACAGTATGTGTCTTCAATACATGGAACTTGTTAAACGTGCAGCTTCATTTCACTAACACAAATAGAGTTTTGTTATATATGTTGAACATTTGATGGAAGTCGTTTCCACTGTAAACACAAATGCAAGTTTACTATATTGGCAGCAGTTGATGATGTGTTTGGAAGCTAACAAATGAGGATACTCAGAATATAGTTTTAGTAACTTAACTTGTTTTGGATTTCAGCAGACTTAAAGCTCAGAAGTGTGAAATTAGTATTACTAATATATACAAAAGCAGAGTAATAACTTGTTTGAATACTTGTGATTTTAATGTTAGAAATAAAAAATTGGGGGACTCACTAAGGTTCCATCTGAGTCCAGTGGTGGTTGTTTGGCACGCTCCACCTACTGGAATGAGACTGCACCAGTCCCCCTCCAGGCCTGTGTTCACCTCCAGTCTGTGGCTGCCCTGCTGACACACAGCATGGGTGGAAACATTAACAAGTCTTTGCCTGCACGGATGTGTGTGAATGCCTGAGTCAAAACAGGTGGAATAATGAGACAGAAAAAATAACTGTGCAAGACAAAAAGTTTTTCAGGCCCAGATGAGAAACTTAGCTTCTCCGCCCAGGGACCGAGGCTTATTAAAATAAATTACTGCTCTTGTCAACGCTGCAACTCATTTTTAGCGCTCCCACTACCTTGTCATTTTGAATTATAGTCTATTTTACTGTATGTCACAGGAAGTCAAACCATTTTTGTAATGACACACCATGACTGTACAAACAGCCAGCGTTTCACCTGAATGCTGGTTGTACTGTTGTCAAGTCAAGGGGCAGCGCAAACCATAGCATATTTTGTTAGCATAAAAATACCGGTGTGGATTCATGATGGGGAGGATGTCTGACCGAGTTAGTTCTGTGTGTGGGACGGGTGGAGGGATGTTTCTTTAAGGTACAGCAAAGTCTTTTTCTGAAGTATTGTGCAAAGAAAAACAGCCTGAACACAAATTGAAAATGTCACAGTGTGCTTTTGAAATACAGGAGCCGAGAAACAACAGTGTGGGTACAAGGTAATGTCAGACTCTTGAGGCTGAATAATAACTTGCTTTGTGTACGCTTATTATAATAAAACCTGATGCTACAATGTAAAAAAAGGTCAAAGGAGACTTTCTCTCATTCTCTATGTATACATGTGTATTTGGTGAGGGAAGTACTGTAACAGCACAAAAACAAAATGCATAAAATGTGGTAATTATCTATCATCAGTGCTTGAATATCCCCAGGCTTCCACTGCCACGTACACGCAAATTGTCTGTCATACACTCAACGACAAGTACAAATACAAAAAGTGTTGACAGTTACATTCGTGATCTAAAAAGGATCATATAGACGTAGACAAGGAGGCGGAGAGCTGCACACTCAATTAGGAGTTTGAAATCTTGAAAGTGTGTCAGGTTTAAAGCAGAGTTTCCATTGCGAGGCCTCCTGGAGCTGTGGAGCCAGAGGGAAAGAATGATGGGAAAATTCTAAGCGCTGGAGCTTTTTGATGTTTGGAAAACATCCCTGCAGTTGTTTTCTATACATACATGCAGACACGTTGTGTAAATGTGTCAGAGTGGGGGAGCGTGTGTTCGCGTGCACCTGCAGCACCTGTGCACACAGCATCTCCGTGACCTCCAACATTTGTGTAAATGTGTTTACTTTGCTTTGCTTGGCAGAGCGACTTACAGGGAGCCAGTGCTGGGTGTCTGGCTCAGGGACACACCTGGTAGGGGATGGACTAGGAGTCAGATGAGGAATCAATCCTGCGACTTTTTGCATGCCAGTCTGATGCTTAACCCATTGACCTTCCAGACCGCCTGGTAGCTCTATTTTCATCCAGTTGAACAATGATATTATAAGATTCTTTATTCAGCAATGTGAAGTTCATCTGTTTTTTCCTCACCAAACAACAGAAACATGTAGTTTATGTTAAGTCTATACTAAAAATATATATAATATGTTGCAGAATGACTGGAAACTAAAGGAGTTGATCCCCCTGAATCCAAATTGAGACTTTTTGACGCCGATTCCCCTGTCTGTACATGTTTTATATATATCTGTGAAGGTTCTCAGTCATCCAGGTCATGGTTATCTCAAAAAAAGGTTTATCCAATAGCAACTGGACTT
>JAUMHF010000012.1:19491944-19575685 GCA_032359275.1 Microctenopoma steveboyesi | reverse complement strand
TATGTGAAAACCAGGGGGGAGGACAATCCACAGATGACCTCCAATCACCAATCTGAGGGTTCCACAGGGTTTATAAAATACTGAATGAGAAGGACGAATACTAATATGAATCAAAGTACATACGTGTATATGCAGGAAACAACCTAAGTAATGCTAATGCTAAATGCTAAAGCAGGGGTAATATTTACCATGTTCATTTATTACACACCATCCTGGGCTATCTCCTAATGTCTTTATGTAATCTATATTTGATTGCCACGTCGTCGTTAACTTGTTCCAGCACTGCAAAGGTTTGGATGAGTAAACATGACGCACTTCTAGTATCACACTTCATCATTTAAATCAGCTCTTACTCTGACAAGTTCCACTTCTCAAAAGGCCATCAGGTAAACAAACTTGTAGATCTGACCTAGAGTGCGTGTGTGCTACGGTGATTTATAGCACAGATTGGGCTGACTCCGCACTGTGCGCCGTCCCATAAGAGACATCAGGCTTTCTCGAGCATCTTAAGGGACACAGGCACCAGTTTGAGTAAATGTGGCACTGCTTGGCTCTCCGACCAAAACTCTGAGGGGTAGAGAGCAAGAGGAAAACAAACAAAACAGATGAACTCTGTAAGTTTTTTTTAAGAAGCACATTAAGTAAATTTAGCATCACTTTGGGATCTAGACTGATTAAAACATCTTGTTGTGAAAGGAGTCAGAATAAACAAGCCTGCAGCTCTGGCACTGTCCCTAACCATAATTTAATAAAAGACATGAGGATTGCACAATGCTCTGAGGAAGCTATAGACAACACAAGAGTTTCCTAAAGATAGCATAATAACTCTTTGACACTTCACGTGGGAAACAAAAGCTCAACCAGGCACATCCCTGGTTATACGAAGATGCGAGGCTACATAAGCTAGAAAAGTAGTTCTAGTCTTAATTAGCTGGCTGTGTGTGTCTATGTACAGAGCACGAACCAAGCTCCAAAACTCAGGGTGTAACACAGCCCTGACGGTACGGAACACGGGTGGTGGCGATATTTGGCAAAAGTTGTAAACACTTCCATTACAGATGTAACTTGAACAAATAGCACTGGGACCTTCGAAGGTTGCCATCACCTTCATGTACAGGCGTCTGCGTTCATCAGTCGCTGGCGAATTGGAGCTGCGTTGACAAACGAGCTTAATTTACCCTCACTGAAGTAAGATTAATTGGAGTTGTCGAGGTATGAAGCAGTTAATGACAGCGCGCCTTTGGAATAATGACAAGAAATAGGGAGCGAGTGCATGAGAGCGAGGATTACTTAAGGTATTACAAGGTGTCATCAGGAAGTGTGACTGTTGGCTGTTTGTCTTGAAGATCTCGCAAATAACCAACACAGGGGGGGGGGGAGAGAAAAGGAAATCGTGCAGTGCATGTCCCAAATGGTGGCTGCTTGGCCACTTGTAAACTCAATCAACTGAGGAGCACGAGAAAGTGGTTGGCATTGAGGAAAAAACAATTTGGGGAACATCAAAAGAGACTCTCTCGCCCTCTCTCTCTCATGCACAATAGCAAATTGGGACGCCACAAGAGCTGAGATGTGTGTGTGGGCGCCCGCGTGTGTGTGTACGCGTGTTCTTGAAGTGATTACTTAACAAAGAAACAAAGTGTTCAACACTCCAATCAAGGTGGTAGCAGAGCAAGGAAAGAACATTTCGGAGAGAGAAAAGAAAATGAAGACGAGGACACGGAAGGGGAATGATTAGCAGACACAGGAGATGTTCAGGCAGGAGAGCAGGTGAAAATACGCTGGAGATACGTTTGTGTGTGTGGTTTGATCTGATGCCGCCACGAGAAATGTGGAGACTGACATTTAAAAACACTCAAGGATAGAGTCAACCGCTGTTCAGAGGTAGAAGTGTCATAGTAATGTTTTCAACTTTTATTACACTATACTTGGCAAGAAACAATACCCATCTGACTTTTTAGCCCACTGGAGACCGAATTAATTAAAAAGCAGTGCGAGGATGTGTCTACGCATGCGTGTGACAGCTATGTGTGTTTCTAATACACTCACGGGTCGGAGCAGATATGCAAGGCTGCTCCCCTGTATGATCAACAGGGGCAGTCGAGTCATGGACAGAGCGTGGTGGAGTGTCTCGACGGACGCCATGATCTGGTCAAATCTGCCTGCCAGACCGCCCAGGACCACTATGGCATCCACCTGGAAAGACAAACGCATGTTAGCAAGACACACACACACACAAATGACATGGTGGTCTCCTTCTCTGGCAAGATGCTGCTGAAGTGACAGGTGAAGAAAACTTTTTAGAAAGCTCGCGATAAAGTGACAGATGTTTGCTGAAAGAACCTTTTTGTTTTAAATGGATTCAAGTCCTGCCATTATTCTGATGGAAGCAGTCATTTTGTGAAAAATATAAGGAAATATTATAGTTAAACTGGGGACAGTCTCCCAAATTAAGAGGTGAACATGTTACCAGCATATCAAGTGAGCTGCAGTAAGTGGTTTACTAAAACTAATACCATTTCCTGCAAGGTTCTTCTTAACTTTGAGTCAGCAGTTCACTTAAGTACAACATTTACAGCGCTCAGCAGCTACATCCTTATACAATGTCTCCAAGCAGTCAGGCACCAGTGCTGACAGCCTTAAACCCAACAGGGTTTAGAGGGCAGAGGTGCTGTCACAGCCTGATGGACTGACAGTCACACCAGCGCCAGAAACAAACCAAATACCATCAGTCACATTCCCCTCACATATTCTTTTGCTTCAAACACGCACCACAAATAAACAAACAAGGATGTAAGAGGGAACATAATATTCCATTACCTTTGCTAATGTTGACTTTTATTGCAGACAATCATTTCTAACTTGTCACTCTTCATCCATCACAGCAGCCAATCAGACAGGTGACATTCATTTACCACACACTACAGATGTAATGTTTGTCTTTTTCTGTGAATGGAGTAAATTAACCCACATCTGTGCAGGACAGCACAGAAAAAACTCCTATAAAAAGCATTTCCATTTCCCTTCCCACCATACAGCAACCTGCCATTACCTCAGGACGTCAGACATTTCCCAACAGGTCAAAGAGATGAGATAGGTCATGTGCTGGAGCTATTTACCAAACTGAATGTATCACAACCAAGTTCCTGCCTCGGGAGATGGAGTTTAAAACCAAACTGGGCGCTGAAGCTGAGGTTATTACAACATCTGGCTGACGCCCCCACATGCAGAAGCATCGCCTAAACTTTTTAACTTTCAGACAGTCTCCCCTCCATTAACGAGAGAGAGAGAGAGAGAGAGAGAGAGAGAGAGAGAGAGAGAGAGCATGTGTAGTCAAAGCCTGACTCACACACTGTAGTGGTTTAGTAAGAAGAATCAAGTCATTGCTGGTGTCCCTTCAATCCACAGAAAGTAGGACCTCTTACAGTACAATAAGGTTTGTTCTGGCCCCTTCCTCCGTCCATCAAACCAAATTTATGTCCAACTTTATGTCCTTCCGACCTTCGTTGTTGCTTTTCAACAATAAACTCTTGGTCCAGAAGCAAAACTGCCACAAAGCTCAACCGACAGTGAACATTATCAGTGCATTGGGTTAGTCAGGCCAAACTTCACAGCATGTAACAACAGCCGGAAGACAGAGAATGAAATGATGACAAGAGAAAAATAAAAACAATCTATATATTTCCACCGCTGACGACACGCTTGCTTGCTCAGCCTTCCACTTTCCATCAACACTACTGTTGTGTCTACTACATCAATCAAACTCTATATGATAAATCTTATTTGTTCCTATTTCATGTTTGTTTACTAAAAAAACAAACCAAACAAGAGGCAAGGAGAATGCCATGACTCAACCTACCGAGCCATGCCCTCTCCTGATTGGCTGAGGGAAACAGACTGAACAACTGGGGCATTGAAAGCCAGTCATGCCCATTTGCTGAGGATGATGAACAGATAGCCAAAGAAAAAAGAGAGAAGAGAAGGAAAATGAAACCATGGGTGCTGATTATGCCTGCAACAGTGGAGCAAGGAGAGAAGCTAACTAGAACAGAGCCGCGAGACGACAAACACTCCGGGACACGCTGGGATACACACAACCACGCATATAGCCTTTCACAAGCATACGCACAACACAGACACACTTTCCAGTAAACACACACACACACACACTCATCCACCCACTGTAATCCTCTGATACCATTCTTCGGGACTGCGCCCGACACAATACAAGATAAATTCTCTAAATTGAGCGCTAAGCTATGTGGAAGAAAACATGCAGGGGCTAATATGATGAATCTTAAATAGCCCAAACACACAACTGAGCACAACGATCTGTAATCTGTAAATCACCCTGGTATTATTTCATCCATGTGTTTATTTATTTAAACACACTAAAGGGGTGAAAATTAGTGAGAGAAAATGACACGGCGTGATGTGAAATCCTTCGAAAAGTTCTGCTTTTATATGGCCTACACATGAAAAAGTAAAGACCGTGTCAGCAGCTAAAGACTGATTGCCAGGTTCCTATCTCTTGCAGGCAGACAGACAAACAGCAGCAGTTCAAAAGGCAGAGTAAATATTAGCCAGCCGGAGAGAGAAAGACCAGCGAAAGGAGAGAAGGAGAAAACAGATATCCTGTAACACACCGCTAACAACATGGCAACATGTGAGCATGTGGGATGAAGTGCGTGTTTG
Source organism: Microctenopoma steveboyesi (assembly GCA_032359275.1). Classification (NCBI taxonomy): domain Eukaryota; kingdom Metazoa; phylum Chordata; class Actinopteri; order Anabantiformes; family Anabantidae; genus Microctenopoma; species Microctenopoma steveboyesi. The sequence continues at coordinate 19,570,993 of JAUMHF010000012.1, read as the reverse complement.
TGTGTCTGCAGGCATCTTTGCCGTGGTCTTTCATCAGCTTGGAGATGTGAAGTGATTGGGGCACTCAGCAGTGATTGGAGCAACACTCAGCATGCCGCTCTAAAACGTCTAATAAAGGAGAAAACAGAATCTGACATCTCCATGACATTACACACACTAATGACGTTAAAAGTCCCCATATTCAAGACCCAGTTTTACTGATATTAGCTACTTTTTTCTCCCTCATGTCATTTACTTTCCATGCAACTCAAAAGACATTTCGAGAGTGGGAATGGAAACATGAGTCAATCTCTGGATGGGATCGTCGTGTGTGTCTGGCTTTGCAGCAGCTGGCTGGGCACGGGGCTTCGCTCGGGCTGGCAGCCTATTTTTGGAGCTCTGGATATCAGGTTGTTGCTTCAAGCTTTCAAAAACATCACAACATGAACTAAACCAATAATTGAATCTAACGTAATTTCATTTTTCATAATGTCATTATCTGGTCTGACAGCTCTGCAGCCGTACTCTGACAGCGGAACCTGGGAACAACACATAATATTTTGATGGATCAACTCTTAACTGTAAGTTGTGGCCACACTAGGACGTCACTGCTCCCAGTCGACAAATAATCAGGCGCACAACTTGTCATGACTGTCATTTTTCAATTCACGTTTTGATAGGGATTATAGAAATGACATGTGACGTGAAGTTTAGCTGTGCTGGCAGGCAGATTTGGTTCATTTTGGTGCAGGCTTACTGTCTCCCCCTGCTTTCAGTCTTTATGATAATATTCTCAATCCCCTCATATAACCCATGGGCAGAAAACAAATAAGCACCTGTCCCAAAATGTCAAACTATTACTTTAACAAAAAGAATATGTCAGACCTCATTTAAAATCATATGAGAATTAAACCATCAGAGAGTGTGTGTGTGTGTGTGTGTGTGTGTGTGGGGAGGTTATACCGGCTGTTTACCTGTAATTGTTGATTCTGAATCTCCTCCAACATGATTGCAAGACACTTGGTAAAGTCTGTCAGGTCCTGATCAGCTGTTTCTATCAGCCTGCACCCCTGCAGACATTCAGTAAAAAGTAAAGAATAAATAAGTGGAAACACACACACACACACACACCGGTAACAGAACACAATCAGATAGATGTGCACATTCACAGATAGCAAAACAAAAACAGAGAGAGATAAAAGTGCACAAAGAACTGAAAAGATAGAGAGATGGAAAGCAGTATAAATCAGCGTTTGAGTGTTGTCTGGCTGTCTGAGGCCCGTGTTGCTGAATAATGTAGAGGTTCCAGTCAGTGGCCCTAAACTACAGCATCCAGGTAAACAACCATGCTCTAGCTTTCTCTGTGTCTCTGTCTTTCTCCACACGCTGTCACTTCCCTCCTAAAACGCACCAACTTCCCTATCACACACACACACACACAAACTTCAGTTCACTGTGTTGTTTGATCCGATCCATCCTCCCTCGCTCCACCCCCCCAATCTCTGCCTCCACTTCTCTCTCTCTACCTCCCTTGCAGATGTTCGTCTGTTCTCCCCGCTTCCATTTATGCAGAATTATTCACCATTTCCGACAAATCTCTGAAGGAGCGCCTGTAACTTTCCCATTGTTTTGCTCCTAAAGCATTACAGTCTGTTCCCTTTCAGGAAAAAAAAGGCACACGCTCATTGTTTTAGGGAGGCTGGATGATATTTGTGAGAAAACACTAATATTACAGCTACTGAAGCGAACCACATCCCTGTGTCGCGCATGTATGTGTGTGATTGTGTGCGTGTAAAAATGGTTGGCAGTGTGTGTGAGCTGGGGTGTGATCACAGCAGAACACAGCACAGACACGGCATTTTCTTTCCTCTGAGGTGTGTGCGCGTGTGTTTGTGTGACATCTTACCCTGTATTTACTATTTATTGAATCAAGTTTCACCTCTCCCTGAGTGCTCTGCTTTGACATTTTTGCTTGTTATAAACAATGGAAAAACCTCTTCTCAGAAGAATTTCCATTTTATTTCTATGACCTTGGACAGTTCAGTTGTGAACAACACAACACAGCGAGAGAGGATGATTGCGATGCCATGAAAAAACACGGGATAGCACTGGCTTATAGATGGAATGTATTTATGTACGACTTAGTAGAAATAATACTTGTATTTTATTCAATTGCATCTTGAGTAAGCATTTTAGAGTCTTTGTACATAAGTATTCGTGGTAGAACATGTAGTGTTTTCCAGTCGACACAAGTCACTACATACTGTTTATTACCAACTTTTCAGTTTAGGAGTGATACATTAATATGACCCAACACTGTATCTCAGCATAGGTTGTATGTTTACAGGCTGTGTTCGTACCAATAATTGATTTTCCTCTTTTGGCTCTTAATTAATTTTTTTAAGGCCTGTGAGGGTACGTTTAATGGATTGAACTAGAAAGGAGCAAAGAATTACTTAATCTCTACATCCAGTAATTGGAGTAATGTGTCGCTGTGGCTAAGAGAGAGGCTGGGGCTTCTGTCAGGCTGTGTTAGCACTACACTGTTTTATTTTTTATGTGGCAATGAAACGAGAATGATGGAAAGGTGGGTTCCAGGCTTTTAACAGCCTGAAAGCTCAACAAAGTTTTTGGTAAAATTGTGACAATCAGTTTTCCTTGTTTACATAAAAACAGCGTTCAGGAACGAAGCACGTGGAGGAAGTCGTGAATTTAAAATGTGCCTCTGACCACCTTCTGAGGTTGTTTCTGCATCTGGCAACACAGTGACAGTTGAAGTGATGGCAGACAGCACACTCCCAACGCCTGAGTCTGCATGCTCCTGTCACTGCAGGTGAAACTCCTAGAGCGCCTCAAACATAAGAGCCGTTTATGCTCAGTCGACTTTGGATAATCACTTATCCACTTAGGAAGTGTGATCTCAGCTCTGTAACCCTGTGACACCACTCGCACTCGGAAAGAAAAATGTTTTCTCAAACTCAAGCTGGGTTGACAGCTGATCTCACGTCGAGCTGCTGAAGGTTCAGTCTTGTGAATGCACTCGCAGCAGTAAAGTGTAATTTTGGTGAGAACATCATCAAGTTCAGATGCGTCACAGATGTCACTGCGACACCGAAATGAATCATCTTTGTGCAAAAGAAGTCAACGACAAACTGTTCCTTGAACTGTATTGTCTTGTAATATTACTCTTAGCGTGTATTGTGTTGCATTGTTGGCACCTGCATGTATCAGCCTGACAGAGTCGTTTCTTCACTCACCTTGTCTGCATAGAAAGCTTTGACCTCGGCGGTAATGGAGTCAAAATCCCCACTGATATAGTCGGGGAGGAACCTGAATGTAAGGACAGAACGAGGGGGTGAGTGACAGAGGGAGAGGGTTAAGATCGCAAGAAAGGTAGCAGGACAGAGATAGAGGAGAAGGAGAGAGAGAGGACATCGGGGCATGTGTCAGCTCTTTGATCTGTGCAGCGAGAGAGAGGAGTGACGCCGCCGGGGGAAGACGAAGAGACATGTAGACTGACAGGGTGATTTCTCTGTGGCACTGAGCCTGGCCCTGTCACACACACGCACACACGGGCTGACTGCTGAGATGGATAGATAGATTGACGGAAAAGCGCGCGCGCTCACACATAATCACACATGGCAGCACTACACAAGAACATCTGATATGCATAAAGGAATAAATTCAAACACACCACAGAACGACGGGAAGCAAATTTACTCCCGAGTCAATCAAAGCCAGAATAACGGTAATTAATAGACTGTTGTCTGTCAGTCTTCCCCTCTATTTCTCAGACACACAGAGAGACAGATCACGATGTACCTGCTGTTGATATTTAAATATATGTGCACAACATGTGCAGTTTACTATACTGCACTGCAAGGACAGGGTCATTGTCTTTCAATCCAATTTCAGCTATTTCTATGCAGGAAACTAATGCAAGGTACCGCTCTCAGAAAACAGGCACGATGATCACAAATTGAGCCAGTACAGGCTACTAGGAGCTAACTACATAAACATAGCATAAATGGTAACTGATGGTTAATTGCCCATATTAGCATCTAATATGGGCAATTAACAGGATGACAAGTGCAAAATAAACTGGGCAGGAGGTTTGGGAATATATGTTCATACAGAGTTGGTATTCTGAATTTAAATTTCATTAAACCACATACAACTGTGGTTTGTACCTGCATTCCCAGGGAGGAGGAAATTAACAAGCTCTGTTGACAATATCAGTAAAAACAGCCCAAAATCTACGGGCCACTACTGAGTAAACCATTTCTGTCAAAGAAAGACAGATAGCTCTCTGTTTATTCCATTTATATGTGTGTGTGTGTGTTTCTGTGTAAGGAGCAGGACCATGCAGGGATGCAGTTGGTGCTATCTAGAGGTATTAACAGGTCTGACATTACGATTTCATGGTTGGTTGGGTAGAGGGTTTGTGTATGTTTGTTTATGTGTGTGTGCTTCCCAGCAAGAGGCGAGAGCAATGTTCCGGTCGGTTGAAGAAAGCGATACAGAAGGATTATTCCCTCCCTCCCTCCTCCCGTGTTCCCATTTACACCAACAAGATACAGCAAAACAAACAGAACAGCAATTATGTGCGTTCTGTTGCCACAAACACACATTCCTGCCACAAGCATGCACAAAGACAATCAAGCACATCCACACCCGAGACAGACGAACGCACGGCGCAATACGCACGAACGATCTACGAACCCATACACAGACAAGCACAGGCACACTTTATTCCCCCCCTTCTTATAATAGAGGATGCCACTATTGCATCTCCATTCAGAAATAACCTTCACGTGACAGACGGGAAGAGATGTGACACCGGGCCCCATCAGAGCTTTGCACACACGCACGCACGCACACACACACACACACACACACAGCGCTTTGTGACCTGTGTGCACGACTCCCATTAGCTCGTAATAACTGACCAGGCGAGATTCTAAATTCTGTATTTGTGTCGGTGTGTCTGTGTGTTGTCTGCCTGACAGTCTTCACTTTCACATTAATATTAACTGACATTTTAATTTGGATAGGAAATAGAGCATTTTACTGCCAGTTTGTCGGAGTACTTGGAGGCAGGGATGGCTGTTCGACCTTTGCATGTGTGTGTGTGTGTGTCTATGAGCCTGCCTGTGTGTCTCTCCTCCACTCTCCATCCTCTCTCACTGCTTTATTTCTACCACCCAGACTTCTCCCTCCCATGTTGCTTTCTACTTTACACCTTTTTTCCCCCCAGTCTCATCTCATATCCTCTCTAATCCTCGCAATGACTTCCTATCACTTCATTAACAGAAGAAAGAAAAATACATTTCCCTATATATTTCATTCATCTCTATTTCTGTCATTGTTTTGTTCTAAATAAGCAGGACAGCTTTTTTCCATATGACCACTTAATTAAAGCCAAATGTTGTTTTGATGATTTCCTCTCGCTCCCTCGTGTCTTTCATCTTTTTTTGCATCACAGCATGACAAACACACCTCTCCTTTTCTTCATCTTTTCATCACTTGACGAGACGTGGCCCTGATTACGCCTCTTATCCTTCTCATCTCCCAATCAGAGGAGAAAAGCCAGTGAAGGGGTGCACGCATGACATCACTGACAGCCCATACATAAAATAAGCTACAGAAAAGCACTTTGACATGTCTGTTTCTCACTTATATAACAGTATATGACAAAATGTAACTCTGAACGGAGAGAATTTTGAATGTTAGAGACCATACTCAACAGAAAAAACAATGCAATCGGCCAGTAGCAAAAATGCAACCTCCCACGGCCCCGTACATAATACTTTTTCTCAGAAGCAAAGTGATACAAAACCGCTAAGGGAAGAAGATTGCAGTTTATTGTAGATTTGTGTCTGACTTGTAATTCAATTTCTGTGAACACTAGAATAAGTGTAATGGAATTTCCATACTGATAATCGGGGTTATTTTGGACCACACTGACAAATAACTCGTGGTTATTGGTGGCTTACATGCGTCTTGCTTGACAATCACATAGTTCTGCAAAGGTACACCTGAGAAGCAACCAATCAGTACGAACAGAGCTCTAATTATCCCACAGCAAGAATGAGAGTAATTAGAAAATCTGCAATTAAAAGAGTATGGGCTGGCATGCGTCCCCATTTGCATTTGTACTGGATCAGTTGATAAAAACAACATGCTAGTTGGAGGCACACACCATTGGGAAGACAAGATCATTATGTGCGTGTATCTAATCCCAAGGTTAATCACCTAAATGCCTGTAGGCACTTAGACTAATAAACAGATATTGTCAAATATTATCACACCTCTTACCTCCAAACTGCATACACCAAGTTTATTAACTCTCAGTACTACTCCAAGGTCTATTAGGTGGACAAAAACAGAGGGAGGGAAAGAGATAATTTTATTTTAATTAAACTTAATTGTCAAAAATCCAATATAATAAACAGCAGAAAAACTAATGACGGTTCAACACGTGGGCTGTATGTCAAAACAAAGCCTTAATGTTAAAAGGGAAGGACTAGCCCCCATGCTCATTAATTCAACTCAGCATGTCAATTTTCAATTCTTAATAACAGACACAGTGAACATTTCTATCAGTCTATTCAAATCCCAGCAAAGTAAGAGCCTAGCAGCTGTAACAAAAAAAAAGTAGAGATGTAGAGACATTACAAATCATAGTACAATCATGAAAACTTAAAACTAAATGATTTGCATAGCCTAGAAAGTAAAGTTACTTCAAACAAAGCAAATGCAATAATAATAAAACACTGTATGCTAGCCTATCACAAAAGATGCAACAAAACAGTCAGGAATGAAACAACATCCAAAGCAATTAGGAGAAACTAGCCGTTAGTTACCAGCCATCAGCTGTTCCGTGAGCCTCCCAAACCCCCTGGCCGGTTTAATTTGCAGTGTAATCCTCTTAACTGCCGGCCTTTGACCCTGTTTTTAGGTCACTCAATTCTCGATACATCAGCAGTTTAGACAAGTTTCCAGGCTGCACGAATTTGATCAAACCAGATCAAAAATCAACAAATAGCAACATACACTATCAGTCTTAGACATCTCTACTATCAGCTAACGTAATTCTGACTGATACGATGACGGCTCTTTTATGCAGCACACTTTAAATACTACGCACATGGCTGGTGAACAAAAAAGGAAGGATGAAGGATATTAATAAAATGGAATGACAAACAACGAAGAGGCTCTCAGAGATAGCTGTTGTTACTCATACAATAAGTAGTTTTCACCTGACAACTTCGTGTGCAGAGGCTGACAGATCTTCAAACCGAACTGCACGCACAATCCGCTGACACAACTACACTCAGAAAATCTCTCCCACAAATGCACCAGCTTAGTCGGCCACATTCACACATTTGCGTTTTGCTGTGCAGTAACTGCACAGATTGACACAAACGGCTGTACATTTTTATGCACACGTCCCGTCATGTTGTATGGCAGACGTATCAATAACGCCTCAACCCTAAACACAGCACGACGTGTGCGACACATTTGATCCACAGCTCATAGGAATCCCAGCACTAACTGGATGTGAATGCTCGCTAGAACTTGGCTCTCATCTGGGAATCTGCCAACTGAATGTGCTAATTTTAAATTAGAGTACTATTTAAGTGTGTAATATGTGCACATATAGGCACTTCAGTGAATAATAATAATAATAATAATAATTGCTGGAACTGGGAAATCTAACCGTCCACCCTTGGGCATATTTATATAAAACAGGTTAATATAGGAAGCTGTAACGAGAAAAACAACATGAAGAGAAATCACTGCTCACCGGACAAACTACAAAAAAATAAAAACTATATATATAGATATATATATCTATATATATATATATATATATATAAAGAGATGGTGACCATTAGTTGGAGAGCAAAAGTGTGTCAAAATGAAATGTCTGAAGAACACTTTCTAAACTAAGTGTACGTCCTTCCTTACAGTAAAGTTGACTCATTGTCATTAAAGGAGGCAAAAAGCCTTAGCCTGACAAACTCCCTCCTCTCTTCATACCTAATGAATACCATTAACACTGTTTTGACAGAAAATTACGTGGCACCTGTGTCTTGGGTGGGAGGACGTCCGCCCACTTTGATCATGCAACGCGGAACACTGCTGAGGCTAACCAGAAACCTTCCTGTGCTCATTATTCTGCTGTCCAAACACACAGTCACAGGCAGACGTGGACAAATACACACAAATGTCCCTTCACTTACTGTACTAAGGCCACTGCTTTTTACCAAAAAAAAAGGTCTCACATCATTTGCATTTCAAAGGACATTCTACATATTTCAATTTAGATTTGGCCTCCAAAACACCACCTCAGACATAGTTTCGCAAGAGTCAACTGAAACGCTTTGATTTTCTCCAGCAATCTGACATAACTTACATCTTCCCCACCGCAGCTGCAGTGAAAGTGGTCAAAGTGATGACAGCGCACACACACAGCGGAGCACTTCTGATAGCTTCCCCATTTTCAAACGTCAATCTTAAAAGCAGACGTGTTCCCCCCGCAGTGAGGCAGCACAATTTGTCAGAATTATGTGCAGGAGTTTTGAAATGGGGGGTGGGGGGGGGGTGCTGATCGTTTCACGAGCCTGTTGCTGTATGAGCTACAATTGAGATTTGGGATCTCTCAGCAGGCGTTTCCTCTGCTAATACAAGCTAAATATGCCAGATCTGATATTTTCAACTCAAGTCCTAAGATTTTGGGGATGCAGTAAGTGTCACAGTGATGCTTTCATTTAGGGGCAAATATACACCCACACACTTACACGGAAAACGGCAAATGCCAACGCCACATTATACCATGAGCTTGTTTTAAATCTTTGCCTGTGAATCTTCCTCACACTGCTCATAAAATGTGACTTTGATTTATTTCTTGCATGTCCCTCTCCGCTCCTCCTCCCATTTGTAGTCCATTAGTTATGGTAATGTTGGGTTAAATACATCTTAACTTGCTGGTGATTGATTTACACATCCCCTCCTTTAAACGTTCCCTGTTTTTTTTGCCCTGTTTTTCCCCTTCTGTGGTCTCAACTCTCCCCGCACAACTCTTCAGGACATAACGCTCTTTGAGTTGGGAGGGCTAAAAGGGAGGTCCGACTGTCAGCTTAACTGTGCAGGCTGCTGACAAAGCTGAGAGTGGAGGGTCAGAAGATGAATTTGCAGTGTCACATAAACAGACAGACGTAAGAGCGATGCCTCTGCGGACATTGGGCTCAAACTCACACTCTGAGACTGAGACACATGACTAGTTTTATGTTGAAGACACAGAAAATGCCTCCGTCTCTTTTACTACATTCGTAAGGACCTTAGCCTGACTTTCACTGTTTGCAAACTGTTGACTCAGACTTCCTTCCAACTCTGGTTGTAGCCTTTCCTGTACAGACTAGCTCACATCTAGGAGCAAAAGAACAGTCTTTACTGCAGTGTGCAATTAAACTATTCTGCCTCCTCCTGTTTATGATATTGTTGCCTGAGACCGTCCACCCAGACTCATTTTTGTCACACAGCACTAAAGTGACAAGTATCATTTTGTTGTTTTGCAATTTCTTAATTACTATTTTACAGCAACTGCTGTGGTCAGGACACAATTATTTTCATCAGCGTTTTCAAGCAAAGCCATTTTTTGTCTTGGAAAATTGCCTTGGTTATGCAATGAAATTTCAACTTTAACTTGACACTTAGTGATGAGTTTGTTGCTTTAAATCTATCATAATGATTGGCAGTGAAAATGTTGAATAATTAGGTAAAGTAAAGCCAAAATATAATTCCTTAAGGTACAGGCGTCATATTAAACTGTTTTATCAAACCTAATAAACAGAATACATGTGATGGATAAAGGATTTCACCTGTAAACTATAGTTCCAACCCCAACTCAAGAACTCAAAGTCTTCTCACTCTGAGAAAGCGTGAATGGTCCAAAACAACATCTGTAAAAATCTCCTCAACACATTAAACTCGTTGTTACAGAATTGCAAGAACATGCTCATAGACAAACAAAGTCGCAAGAAATATCACATTCACGCCCTTGCAAAATGAACACTGGTGGTCACACTCAGGGTGTTAATGCGAATGCCTCAACACTTAAGGGACCCAGTAAAGCCCAGATCCATCTCTATCTTGACAGCCGTCCTCCATTAGCCACAGGAAAAACTATGGTCGCAGAATGCACACATATAGTTTTTTTTGGAAAAACACACACACACACACACACACACACCCCTAATATATAAACAGGATGAATTCTTTTTTCCACCTGGAACACACATGCAAGTCAACACGATGTTGCTGAAAGCACAACTCATTACTGATGCAGCCGCTTTCTGGTCAAAAACAAAAACAATGCAAATAAACGAACGGCATCAATAACAATAGTAATAAAAAATACATATACATAAGCCACTTTGTAGATCTCAGCTTTCTCTCAAATGTGAACACATGGCAGCCTCACCTTTCACTGTCTCCTGCAGTAATGTTGTAGAGGTGATTGGCAGCTCCATCAGCACATGCCCTCAGGAGAGCTGCCGAAAAACCGACAGAGAGAGACACACTTCAGCCTGCATAACTGAAAGCAATTAAATGAACAGTGCACTTTACGTTCTCAGCGTATACAGAGTATTCTTGCTCTCTTAAATAAGACCTAGTCAAACTGGTTTAAATTTTGGGCGCAGGAACTTGTAGTGATTTTTTTCTTTGTTGTTTAGTTGTATAATTCTATGTTCTGTAGTTTAGCATTGTTGCCTCACAGGTAGAAGGACCCGGGTTCTCCCAGCTTCCTCCCACCATCATAAGACATGTTAGGTTCATTGGTGATATTAAAATTATTGTAGGTGTGGCTGTGAGTATGCACGGTTGTTTGTTTCTCCGTATATGTCAGCCCTGCGATAAACTGGCGACCTGTCCGGGGTGAACCCCGCCTCTCACCCAACGACTGCTGGCACAGGCTCCAGCAGCCCCCGCAACCCTTATGAGGACAAGTGATAGAGAAAATGGATAGATGTATACAAACTTCTGTTAAATCTAACCGGCGGCATGCAGGTATAATTTACTCCTCACATCATTCCACCTCCTCCCTGAAAATGTTCAGAAAACCGTCCCACAGATATAAAAACATTACTGGCGATGCGTTTCATAGAAGAAGGAAACAGAATAGAATGGTACAAAGAATCAACATACTTTGTTAAGAAATAAATGAAGAACGGTGGCCCTGATCCTAAGAAATACACATTATATTCTGTGTCCTGTGGGCACATTTGTTTTTCAAAAGCTCATACTTGTAAGAAACCAAACAATGCGCAGTGACTTGAATTTTTTTTTCTTCAAAATTTGATACACAAAAATGAATGCACAAGGGCAGACTGTGTTGCTTCAATTATCACTGTCAAAGTTCTAGGTGATTAAGAATAAATGTATACAAACTAGAGAAGAGGAATGAACGATTCAAACACGTACTCCAATCACGCATTTAAATAAAGCTGGCATTTGTGAGAAAGAACAGGTTTCTGCAACAGAACACAACAAATGATATACTGCAAAGACAAGTAAAAACAAGGATACAAAAAATGATTTCACCCTTTAAAGGATAAGTCACTTGTTAAAAAAAACAACAACAGATATTTTCCATTCTAAAAAAATGTTTTCAAGCTGCACCAAATTAGATGCAAACTATTTGCAAACATATGCACTTTCAAGGCCTCTACTCTACTTAAACTGAACTATTTTTAAAGACTTCTTTTATGTTGTGGAGCACAGGGGGAAACACTTCAAAGAATCTGCAACGGTTTTCTACTCGAACCTAGTTAAAACTAACTAAAGCATGCACCAAAGAGACGGGCAACGCTTGTACATGTCTTCTGTCTCGTCGTCTTTCTTTTGTCCAAATATTGCTATTTCCCAAGCCCTTCCTTGACTGTCTGCATGTCTGCGTTTGTCCTTTGTTTGGTTGCAAAAAAAAAAAATAGGCGTCAGGCACAGCTGCTTATAAACCAACTCACTACATATGGAATTAATGAATTGTCACCTTGCCTTCAATCTGTTCACTGTCTTCAGGACGTCACCAAACTATAATGTACTGCATTGATATTGTCTGGTTTCTAATTATCATTGGGAAAAAAATGTAAAACTACATAGCTGTTATTTCCATATCACACATAACACAGCTCTCAACACATTATTACCAGCATGAACCTACAATGAACCACACAGTAACAGTGCGTGCTGTAAAATCACATTCACGCGCACAAATGAGGTATTAGGTAAATTCAGAGAAATTATATTTTCAACAAAGGGGAGAATCTTTTGCAATGAACTATCCCTGCTTTGAGCACTTTAAAAAAAAACAAGAGACGACTGAAGCATTTATACCGATGTAAATAAGACACTTATACTCAAGGTAGTGTTTTTATTCATAACCCCCACCCCCTGCTGTCAACGTTTCGCTTCAAGAAGTGACTGGAATGTAAATGAATCATTATCTCAGACGAAGTGCAAAGGCTGAAAAACTTGAACACTTGGAAAAACACAGTAACTCCTCCTTAAGCCTGGTGGTGACAGTTTGCAAAGCTATCAGTAATTATCTGCGTATAAGTATCTGCACACACGCGTGCACGCCAACACAGTGCTTTTCTGACTTAAAGCAGTGGAGCGGTGGTTTCTGACTGTCAATCATATTGTCTGCTTGCTTGGTGACGCATTAAAACACACACGTAGTTACAGTAAGTCCGAGAGGTAAATGCTGATTAAATACCGATGTCTGTTAGAACTTATCTTTTTTTTACGGGACGCCTTTTGCCAATGTCCGTTCCAGTAGTGTATGAAAAACCAATATATATCACATAGTCATGATTTATTAAGTACTGTTTTCTACATTCAAAGTCAATCATTATTTTATTGCTTGTCTTTATGCCATGGCTGCCCACTGTGTTAATAGTAATGAATACTTTATTGATCCCCTTGGGGAAATTGTTGTTGAACAGCTGCTAGACTCGTGTCTGAGCTGCTATAAGATATCGGTGTCTTGTTCAAGGACACCTCCACATGTAACCTGGTGGGACTGGGAATCTAACTCGCTCACCCTTGGGTTTGAAGACGACTGCTCTACACACAGAGCTATCATCCTGCCTCAAAGTGCATTATGCTCCACCTAAAAGTGCGCCTACTATACACTAGTGTCAGAAGATATGCTGAGTGTATAGATATTTGTGCACTGAATTAACCTCGGCGACCAGCTAGTAACGGATCATCCCGCTTTTGCACTCAGAGCACCCTAACGTCTTTATGGGGTAGATTCAACAGGGTAATCTAAACAGTACTTATGTGAACACAACATATTGACATAAAAGCATCAAACGTTTTATCGAAAAAGGAAGACAAAGATTTGTTGGCTGACGGAAAACTAACCAACTGTTTCACTAACATCCCAAAGACTGCGTGTAACCAACGTATGTAAGCTTAACATGACTGTAACCACAGCCACTCCTTGGATATTGTCACTGGGCATTCCATCCTTTTTACTATAACTTATATACATACCTACAGTAACAGGCTACTTTTGCTGGAAAAAAAAAGAAGAGAAATTTAGTTTTACTCCACGAAACCACAAATTATTAATATATACGTTTATTCTTCCTGTCCAAGTTCCCAAACCACCACCTACGTCCCTTCTTAATGTTTAATTGTCACTGTGAAGCACTTTGAGTGTGTTAAGGTTAGTGTAACCTTGTTCTACTGCTTAAAAAGCAAAAAGTCAAGCCGGTCCCTCGTTATTTTAAGGTTCCTCATCTTGATGTAAATCCGTTAGACACTAGAAAGCCCATAAGACAGGTCAGACCTACTCTAAAGATTCTTCATTGTAAGAGAAAGTTTCACAAAGGCCCGTGGGCGCGTCCGTCTCATTTGTCTCCATCACAGTAAATGACAAAAGCGAGTAAACTGAACTTGAGAGAGATTATCTCTCCATCTGCACTCCATCCACAGGCTATGAAGACACAATTACTGTCATTCTCCCACTCAAAAGAATGAATTGTCAGATGTTTGAAGTACACCACATCTTCACCTCATGGCTTTCGAGTTTAACAAACACAAAATCAAACAAACATAATCACATCCGAAGACGTCCCGTACTCTTGTGAATTCTGATGGTGATATAATGTGAGTCTAGTGGGGACGGCAGATGCAGTGCGAGGAGATGACCTTGTAAATAAACGAGCCCTAATAATCCCTCCCTGCGGGCTTCACCACCAACTTCCTCCGTCAGTCACTCCGCTGTATGTGAGATGCATATGGTGGGTGGGAGATAATGCACCTCCACATACACGCCTAAGCCTCAGTCTGTGCTTTTTAATCATCCATGTCACTGCTGAGTTTGATGCATGTACAAAATTCACTCACACACACACACACACACACACACACACGCGCTGCTGTGGGGGATATTCTATAGCAGGTCTGTATTGATGAGGTTAGTGCTGAGGATTAATACCTGTCAAGTTGGGGCTTTAGCGCAGTACAGGAGAGGGCAAACGGTCACAGAGAGCGGTGAAAAGATTATTACCCTTGTTATGATGCCTTGATGCCCCCTGATCATCTATCATGCCACCTTTCCCACTCCGTCTGTCACCCTGTCTCCAGATTCACCCTGCTCCCCACACCTTGCCTCACATTTGATTGATTTCCTGCACAAACATTTCATTTTCTTTCTCTCCAACTTCACTCTGTTACTCTTTACTCCTCCGCTCTGCCCTTCTCCTTGTTATTTAGGTGGCACAATTTCCCCGACAATCCTCGACCAATTCTGGCAGCGTCACTGAAATTTGGTCTCTAGACTTCTTCGGGCTTCCATCCAGCAGTTCCCACTATATCAGCTTCTCTATTGAAATTCTCCACACACCTGTTTAGTCCATCTGACACGTGAATTCCATATCGCCTAGTCGGCCTTGATTGCGAGGCTGCTACTCGACTGGCTGATGCATGTATGGGAGCTTCAGCTTCACATCAGCACATGATAAAACCAACCGCTTGCAGTGAAACAAACCTGTTTTTTTTTTTGACACTTAGTGAGTCACCTTCCCTGATTGCTTTATTGAACTGCTTGCGTTGTTTCAGTGTAAGCAAGTGAAGCACCTGTAAGCAAGTAAATGAGTGAACAAGTGAGTGGGTGCCTGACTAGATGAGCAGGTGGGTGACTGATGGACTAGATTATTGAGAGGGTGCGTGAGCAAGATAAGCGGCTTGATCCTGCTTCACAAAAAATCCCGTTCAGCACCTGCACATGAGTTCCCCTTTGATCATTGTTGCGCTCCTCCAGTGTGCATTGCTCCTCTGCTCCCTGCTGCTCTACTTCTCCCACGGGTGATGAGGGGGGCCCAGGGGCATCACATCAGAAGACCCGAGAACGCGCTGCGTATGTGGGTGTCGATGTCTGTCTCTGTAAGGGTGGAGACCTGGCTACGGTGCCTCCAGGTGAGCAACCATCTGGAGAGTGACGCGCGCTCGGATGCGCTCGCGTGCACACTGACATCTGCCTATCTCACAAACAGCATAAAAAATACATAGCATATCAAGTGAGCAACGATCAGCTTGCTACAAGCGTGTTTACCAGCAAACTGCGAGAGATCTGAGGTCTGTCATTGACATACAATAATCATCCTGTCAAGTAGCACTGGCGCTGACGCCAAGAGCAACACTGATCAAGAAAACATATCAACTTCTGACATCCACATCACAGCAACGCTTCCAGAGTCTGACTGAAACTTTTCAAACTCAACTTTTTAAGTATATTAAAGCACAAACCTCAATCTGCTGAAGAAATACATTGGTATATGGACACATCTATCTCACAGGGATGGTTGCCAAATGATGCAGTTGGTTGGTTTGATGACTTGACTCAATGCTTTGTTTTGTTTGATATTAAAGGGCAACTTCCACACCTGCCACGCGAGGCCAGACATTATCATGAACCAGGAAGAAACCAGGACCCACTGGACCAGCGAAGGGTCTAACAATGGGCCTAAGGATTTAATTGTGATAACTGATGGTAGCCTCATGCTACCAGTAGTGACACTGATTATAGGAAAACCAGTAAAAACAGAAGGAGGGAATATATGTCTGGCTTCTACCTGAAAAACCATTCCTATTTTTGAGAACGTCTCAGTGTTGGCCCTTTATTCAATTCAGCTTTATTTATATAGCGCCAATTCACAACATAGGTCATCTCAAGACACTTTACAGTGTAAGGTTTAAGACCTTACACATTATATATATGTAAAAAACCCAACAGTCCCACTAGAGCAAGCACTTTAGTGCAGCTGTTGTATCATTATCACTAAAACCATTGGCACTGATTAACAAACCACAAACTCCCTCTGTTACTTAACTGACCAGACCAATATCCCTAAAGTTAACCCACCCGATACTATAATCTGATTAAAAAGTGTCACTTTCATTTTTATTTGAGCAGTGTATTATTTTATTTCATTTATATAGGTTTTATCTTTCCACTTTGCAAACTACCTAAATAATCTTATCTTGGGGCAGCAGTCAACCTTTGGTGTGAAATCAGATGGGGAAATTGCTTTCTATAATATCATTAAACATTTTCTAGAGGTCTTTTAGAAAAACAAGAGCAGCGTCTGTCTAACCGTGTGACTGCTGTGTGATGGAAAGAGCTCAGGTGCCTCTTGGGTTTTTGCTAAGATGATAAGAATATCAAAGCCATTCATTAATATTCAGTGCAATGTGGTTTTAATCACAAGTTTGCCTTCAAAGTTACTGTTTACCTACTGTGTTCCCTGAGAGCTTGTGAGTTACATTAATTATATAACACGAATTACGGTATATTTGCTGTCATTTCATGGTCAAGGCATTGAATCCACTGAGAACCAGTGATCTGTGCCACTTATTTTGACTGTTCTCAATAAACAGCATCATAACAAATTCAGTAAAGACTGTGTCAAACTATTCTTCAGTTACGCTTTGTTTCTCAAAAAAAAAAAAAAAAAAAAATCAGACTTCTATGATACAGATTGAGATGACAATAACTGGTTTAAAGGTTCAAAGTCAGCTTTGCATATTTAATACATCACAGCCAACTGCTATGCATCCATGCATCTCATAAGTGACACCTCAGGGAGTCTAGAGTTCTACTTCACTTCAAAAACCTCCTTTTCTCTGTTTCTTCTTTTAACAATGAGTCATTTGTGAACTTTTGTTCTTGAGTTTATGGATTGTACAGGCTGCCTGAAATGTTTCCACAGAAAACGACAGGTTGCTCCTAACGTAATGAGCAACACTTGTGTACGGATTAATAGAAACCTGTCCAAGGGCAGGACTGTGAAGTATACTGTATCCCCGCTCCTGGACTACCGAGACAAATTCTCTTTACTGATGAAAGCCAGCAAGTCACGTGCTGTACGTAGGCTGCAGCTCAGAGTCGATGCTGAGGGTAGATCTGTTATGACTGGAGCGCCCACATTCGCAGTGCAGGGTCTAGTGGGTATGTTTATATGGACCCCTGTCAATCCACCACAAAGCAAAGTGGGCACCTTCTAGTGTGGTGGCTGTGCATATTTTGCAGCAAGCAATTATCTACAGTGAATGTACACGCACTTGAATGAATATACAGAAAGTACCATCCTCTGATACAGTGAGACCTTACAACTGCTGCAGGGTTAGTGAATTCAACAGGACTGAAGGCCTATAACAAAAGCACGTTGTAAAGATGGGTATAAGGCTCAGTGTGTGGAACCTACAGAAATGGTATGCAGCCTTTGTAAGATAAACTGTAGTGTCCAGTTGATCATTTCAATTTGCGTTTATATGTAACATGAAATGGCCTTGCATTTAATTTTCTTTGGTTTATGTAAACTGCTGTCTTTTTACATTTTCCTAGAGCGTCAGCTGATTACACGTTGACGGCGTGACATTATTTCAGCCATGAATATAAATGTGAGTCTTTTGTTTTTAATAAAATATTTGTTCAGGTCACGCAGCCACAGAAAGTCAGTGAAGAAATCTCCTAAAAAACAATTATGTCATCTTTAACTTCCTTAAAACACATCTCACAGGAAATGTGGGCAGAGGTCAGGAAAGGGGAATATTCAGTGACACGGCACCAATTATGAGTTTGTACGGTGGAGGCTACACAGGCTAGAGAGCAGAGTCTGGCAAAAACACACCAGGGGAAAACATGCCTGGTGTAAACTGAGGCAGATGGGATGTAAGTGAGCCGTGTCGATCTATGATCTGTGCTGGTGATGTGTGAAATATCTACCTTTACTCCAGAGGATATGTAGGTAGTCTTTATCCAGAGGCTGGTTCAGAATGATCAGACATATTCTCTGCGTGCCTGTGGAAGGAGATAGCAGGACAGGATGAATCATGCTGGTGTGAATCAGAAAAACATGAGAAGGAGACTGGATGGAGAATAACAACCAAACAGTAGCAGAGCAAATGTCATCATTTGAATGTGCGAAACAATACCTCTGAAATATACTAATAGACTGTTGTTTGTGGCATTAAATGAAGAACCTAATTAAAACTGAGCTGTAATAAGGTTATTACCATGATCCACATGGCAACAGGAGTGCAAACCAGAAACACTTTCCACTTAGTCAAGTTAGGCTGGTTTTATTGGTTTATTTCCAGCATCAGAAGTTAGAAAACCAAACAAACCATAGGTGAACAAACACCAAATTATGCAGCGATTTCCCTCAAACAGGGTAGCTTTACTCTCCTCGACCTGGGGTCGCAACAATGTCTTCATTATTCATAAAAGAGGTGCACTTAGGCTTACACACATCTCATTGATGCTCATTTGAATAACTTGACCTTTGTGACACGCCATCTGTACCTACATGGCAACAGAGGAAAGCCCTTTCAAAACGGCACAAATGAAAATAACTTGTCATCCCAGCGTCGCTCTCGTTGCTCGCCGAGCACATCCATGCTTCTATGTCAACAGCTCTTTCCTGGGGTGCATCATTGCTTCAAATCTGTTTCCTCCCCCAGCCTCCCATCCATCTCGCTCGTAGCTTTTCTTTTTGCTCTGCTGCTAATGCAGATCCCCTGACTAATACTTTGGAATTGTCAGTTTTCCATCTGTGGGAAATGAAAATGAAAAAAAAAACACACAGTGCTACTAGAAAAGCCTTAATGGACCGAAGACTACAGCTCAACCTCTCTTTTCCCTGCCTTCACACTTTGCTCATTTATCTTTCCTTTTCATGTCTGCCCTTATGAATGATTTCTCATGCATTTTTTAAAGTTGTTACCTTTGGTAGCAAAGCCAATATGCCGCATGCAAGCTTAAGCAACACTCTGTGATTACAATGCTCACTTCCCCCTCTCTCCTAAACTGTATTTATGTAAATTCAGCCCAACTGGATCCCAGGTTCTGTGCAACACGACAGGGCATATCTAATAAAGCTTGTATCTTTCCCAATACACCTTTCCTGGTACACTGTGCATGCATACAGTAAAGAAGAAAGGAGGAAAATACATTTCAGGTTTCATGAAATTCTCACTGAAAAATGTACTGGGAAAAAAAGACACTTATTTGTGGATTTCAACCCTTAAGTGCATTTTAGCTTTGCTGGGGAAAGGTGGAGAAAAAAAACTGTCCTTTGGGTTTGTGACTTTGTTGTAGCGGCGGGCTTGATGTTGTTAGAAACTTCACATCACTAGAAGGTCATTTCCAATACAAAAGTCGACCCCAGCCCCAGCCCAGAGTAAAAAGAAGAGCGGATAAAGAGGAGGCACAAAGGAGGAGTCAAAGAAAGCAGGACACGTGGAGGGGTAGGTGAGGAAGAAGAGGAGTAGTAGATTTGTCAGTCATGTCTCTTAATTGGCTGGGGGTGTACGGAAAATAAAAGACAAACTCAACCAGCCGTGACTTTTCAGATAACCCTTCGTCGCACAAACATTCACCTATCTGCGCACACGCGAGGAGGTGCGCAGCCTTTTGTGCACTCTGTTCAAAGAAATGTCACCTTGGGACTTTTTTTTAAAAGTGCCAGACAGTATAAATACCACATACACATGCACAAACTTGCAGAATTTAAGCACAAGTAAACAGAGTTTCCAGGAATAGGCATCTATAATTAATATGCTAAAAACACAGTGGACACCGGAGATTTTAAAATACAGATATGCAGCGGCTGTTTTCTTTTTCACCTTTGAGAGTCTTAAACTAAAAAAGCTACACAAACATAATCTACACTTATCTGATAGGAGGGATTTTCCTGATATCGGGCAATAGGGTATAAGATTTTAAAAGTGAGTTCATCAGGGAATCTCCCACACGTCCATGATAGCAAGTGACAGAGTTATCAACAGAATTATATCATCAGCAGAACGTGTGTGTGCTCGGATTTGTTCTTTGGGGATTATTTGCACACCCTGTGAGATCTTTAGAATAAATCCTGGATTTGTACAGTGAGCAAACTCTAGATTGTAGCCTCTTACGGTTAGGGAACGCCTTTGAGTAAACATTTGTTTCAGCTGACGCTTCGAAAGTGCTGATGGCTTTTAATTAGAAGCGAGAGTCTCTTGAGTGGTTTTGGACCCTGTTCAACGAGGGTCGGTCAATCTCGCAGTAAACTGCTTCTTTCACACCTCGTTTAAACCAATCAGCTTCCCTGTCGAGGATCCTGACTTCGTTGTCCTCAAACGAGTGGCCTTTGTATTTGAGGTGCAGATAAACTGCTGAGTCCTGATGTGGTTGCTCCTCTGTGTTGAGTCATGCATTGGTGGAGCTGCTGTTTGGTTTCTCCTATGTACAGATCTGTAAATTCCTCGCTGCATTGAACTGCATATACTACATTACTGTTTTTGTCTGGGTGTTTTGTCTTTGGGGTGGACCAGTTGCTGTCTTAGGGTGTTTCCTAGTTTGAAGTGGACAGGGATGTTATATTTGTTGAAGATCCTCCTGAGCTTTTCTGATACCCCTGCAACAAAGGGAATGACAGCGCTGTTACGTTTGTTCTCCTCCCTGTCAGTTGTTCCAGTGTTTGATCTTCTTCTAGATTTTAAAAAGGCCCAGTTTGGATATCCACATGTTGTAGTTGACTCCTTGATGTGTTTGCGTCCCTCAGCCTTTCCCTCTGCTCTAGTGGGAATCTTTTCTGCCCGATGGTGTAGGGTTCTGATCACTCCCAGTTTGTGTTCCAGAGGGTGGTGAGAGTCAAACAGCAAGTATTGATCTGTATGTGTAGGTTTGTTGGGGCTCCTGTCCTCCTCAATTTGTACTGCACAGTCCCAGACGGCCAGGCTGTTGCCTGTGACATCCTCTCGGGTGAACTTGATGTTAATGTCCACGGCGTTGATGTGTTCGGTGAACATACGTGAAAGCCAGAGGGGAGGACAACCCACAGGTGACCACCAATCATCAACCTGAGGACCCCACAGGGTTTATAAACCTGCTCCTCACACCAGTCAGTCAGACTTGATGATGGAAGGGTGATACGTCGTCAAGAAACCAAATAAGTCCAGCTGCTTTGGATAAAACCTTTTTGGAGATAATGACCTGGATGACTGAGAACCCTCACAGATACTCTTGGTGTTGGTCTTTGCGTGGTATTGATTTCCACACTATAAAAACATAGTAAATCAACAGCGATTGTGTTCCTGTTATATATAGTAGATCTTCATTATTAATCTTTAATGTGTAAAAAAAGAACAAAGATAAAACATTGAACTAAAAGGTGTTTACAAACAATTATCATAGACTTCAGTCAACAAGATTACAGCTTACAATGATTTTAAACCTTCAGCATCAACCTACAGAGACACAACGGTGTGGAAACATAAAGAAAGCAAGACACAAAAAAGTCGTGCAGTGACTCAACGTACGCAGAGAGAGAAGCTTCTTTCACTTCTCCCCACACTCTGTGTTACATTTCCATCTCTCCTGACGGCACCTGAGATGATCTGCCAGGTAGAATGGGGTAAAACTCTGGCACTCTCCAGGTGTGCAAAACTTTCAGAGCCATCATTTGAACCATTAACCAGCCTTATGAAGCCCTATTTCAACACAAGTGAGAATCAAAGTAAATCACAGTATAAAGTCATCTTCACACGGGGGCAGACGCTAATAAGAAGTAAACAAATAAAAATTAACGTTATAAGTATGGCAGAGTCGATGTGGGCTGGTTAATTTTGTCAGATATTTGAATGAAATCCTCATTAAAATAAGTTATCATTCAATTATTATATCCTCAACACTTTCACTAACTTATTTGTATTTATGGGAAGTTCATGCTCGCATTAAATCAGTTCAACACATCTGAAAGCAGCTTTGGCATTGCACCTTGCAATCCTTGGCACATGTTCTTGTTGGTGGTGTATTTTTTTGAATTCCACTATGTGGAATGACCAAACTTATTGAAGAAGAGGTCGGGACAGGGTTTTACAACTTTAAATAGAGTCCAACTTGATACAAGATTCTTGGGCTGTGCAAACAGTGGCAGGTTGAAAGAAACAACTCTTCTTTGTGGCGCACCGTAATTACACAGTGAACTGCACGCGGCGTGGTCATGAATCCGCCTCGACTGTGAATGCTGTCAGCCAAAGATTTGGAAACACACGAGACAGACAACATTTCGGAGGCAGCTGAGCTTCCGGGGAGCAGAGTTTGTTTTCATAAAGGGAACTGCATGTGCCTGCTGTATTCTCTATAGGCCAAACTGTTGTTCGATCCTCTTGACCTTTAGAGCTCTGGGTAAACTCGCCCTTAGGCTTGTGTCAGCTTTCCTTCCTCCACACTCGTGCACACACCACCAAGGAGCTCACATAAACCTTGACCTGAGAGCAGCGGCTAAAGGCAGCTATCAGCAGCTGCCTCCTAGAGTCTGCAGGGCAGCCGGTGCTGATTATCTGGAGAATATCTAAGAACATCAGCAGATCCAAAAATATCAAATCGACACGCAGAAAATAAATCGTACAGAAAAAAGGTCTGAAATCCTTTGAAAAAAGACAGAATATGTACTAAGAGCTGATTTTTTTGTCAAATGTCAAATAAAATTTCAGTGTTTTTTCGGCACTACGTCGAAACATGTTGTTGAATTTGTATGATCACAAGGAATTTATTCATGACTTACATTATTTATTTGTTGAAATATTTTCGTCAGACCATATCTTCAAAACATGTTTTTCCTCAAACAGCTACAACAAGCTGTATTTCAGCGAAGATTCCTACGATTATGATCATGTAAGCAGCAAATGAAAAAAACAAAATAAAGTGGATGCATGCGTTTTGCGTTTTAGTGAGTTTGAGAGGCAACAGAAGTTAAGTGAGTGTGCCGGTCACATGCATGCAGATCATCTTTTTGGGGCAGATATATATGTTTGTGAATGGTGGATGTGTATGAATACAATGTGTGTGTGTTTAAGAGGAAGCACCTGAGGGCAGTAGGCAGTCTAAAGGCGTGAAAGCCTCATCCATGGCCACAATCTGCAAGAGGCGTCTGTAATCAGCTGATGGATCTGGAACAGAGAACAGTAGGACACACACTGTTCCAGCTCTTCTTGTTTTTCTGTTCCTTTATTTTGTAGCTGGATCATGTGCTATCTGATATCATCTGGAGCTATTTGTTAACACTAAAACTTAGTTGTTCCTATAAATGTTGTTTTCAGTTCTTTTAGCTCTATCACAACCTCTGAAACTTATCACCAGATATCAGATAACAGCCTAAAACATTACATACAACGTGGCGCTTACCTTTCAGATTTGCAATCCGGCTCGCCGAGCAGAGCAATCTGGCATAAAGAAAACAAGTACACAGTGAATGGTCAAAACGACATACATAAACCTCAGTTTAACTATTAACGACAACTCATAACTGTCCTTAATAATTACCAGTGACAGCCCTTCTTAGTGCTGCCCACATGCACATTTAAGCCACGTCTTTTTTTTCCTCCAAGTTAGAAACTGGACATGTTAATTATTAGTTTTACTCCTACACTGCACTCAGCCATAAAACCAGGATTATATAACCTATAGATTGCTCAGAGCACTTCTCTGATATGGTATGTATCTCCTCACAACCCTGCTAAATTAATAACTATATGTTTTAAGAGAAAGTAAACCCTTTGAGCCGGTTTTGCTCCGTGCCATCGATGGGGGTCTTACTTTGACAGGTGTCACCTACCTAAGCATTTCTAATCAGCAGAATCAAATCTCTATAATCTTGTGACCAATGACATTTGAGGCTTCATTTGTCACCATGACCCGCTGGAAGTGAGATGATGGCGGGTTCATTCATAATAAGGAGAGGGGAAACGCCCTGCGCGCGCGCCCTCCCTGCTTCATGAAGACAACTTTAATGATGGAGAACAGTTTGCATCTGTTCGTCTCTGTTGTGCCACTGTGTTGGAACTGGAACCAGTAAGTCGTGTGAAGGTTTGCTATAATTGAAGCCAACCAATCGTGTTAATTTATGGTGAAACACTAACTAGTTACATTACGGATACCATAGCTTCACTCAGCCCCTCAGAGCTGCTGCAGCCGGCGCGTGTCTGTTACAGCTCCCGCCTTTGAAAGCAGCAGCGACCTATAACAACAACATAATCTAACAGTTATCCTGTAAACACAGTGTGTGATACGCACCGGTGTCGGCGCACGGCTGACAGTGCTGTATTCGCCAAATTTCAATTAAAAAGAACCGAAACATGCCTTAAGTGAAGCGACTTCCGCCATTGACGTTCAAAACAATCAACGAGAGCTCACAGAGACGCTCCCCGCGTGCACGAGTGCAGGCCATTCTGTTAGGCCGCCATCTAGGGGATAACGGTGGTAAAGGCGCTTTCTCTTTGGAAGCATTTCCCGTGGGGGCTTCTAAAAGCCAATCTAACACGTTTTTAAAGGAGACTCTAGGGTTTTCTACCACATGGAAAAATAGTTTAATTTCCTTCTGGAAATGATCCGTACATGAGACGCACTACAGTGACCACTTCTCACTGTAGCCATCATTATCTGCCCCACAGATACTGAATAGAGGTTCTCTTTCATATTAAACCAGCAAGCACTCGCTGAAAATTAATCTTGTGAAACATGGTTTTGCTGACCCAGTGTGCTTATATTTGGGGAGTATATGAACCTTAACATTTTTTTCAAATGTCAAGAGCCCTTAAACAGATCTGCATTAACACCACTGACCCATAAATTCGGGGATTTTTATTGAAGGAGACTACTTTATGTTTAATTCTAATTTCGTTGCTTCATTGATCCCCATCCACACTGAGCTATTCTATGTTTCATATAGTGTTTTGTTCAAACACTACAACAAGGTGGATAAAGCAGGATTTCCCTACTATCTCTGCCACCCTGCTGAAGTCAGTTCATACATGAATTCATATTTGGAAAATTATAATTAATATTATTATTAATCCCACCTAAATTAGGGCTAGAGATACATATATACATATACTAGACACACACACACACACATATATATATATATATATATATATGCTCAATGCTGATTTCTACACAATGCCGCCACAGTGCTGCCTAAATTGCCTTTTTTAGGCAATTCAAAGCATTAAACTAATATATATATCGAAATGTGCTTTTCAATATATAGCCTTGGATATAGAAGATTATAAAAGTAACTGTAACTGCTGCTAATTTTTTTCTTACGCGATAATAAAATAATTTAATATTTTCTGTAAAGTATTTTTAATATTTGTTGAATATTGTAACAATATTGTAACATAAATTATTATTAAAAAAGTCAATTATAAACGCATAAAAAGACTAAAACAACAAAAAATGTTAATAATAATAAAACCAGCTGATTATTATACATGACTGAGATCCACCATTAATAATTTATAACGCTTACTGTGCTTTTACATGAAAGCACATGTATACAAACACACAGACACAAGCATGTATCATGAAAATCACGTGCTACACAAACATACACAAACAAAACACAGTTAAACAAGCATCAAGTCCACACACAGGCAGACTGATGATCTTGAGCGGTAGAAGGCCTGTATGATAAGAAACAAAATCTCTCTCAAGGCAAAACCACTCTGGAGGCTCATTAAAACAAACACCCTCTCATCAATTAGCACATGTCCCGTCTAACAGACAGACTTCGCACAAGGAGAAAATCACACACGCACTCGACACACAGTTTTGCACAAACATGTACAGGGCTACACAGCCACATGTTATGTTGAGGTGCATGGGAAGTCATTTATTCTGTAGGCATGCATTATAAATACATCTATGAATAAATTCCAGGCTGAGTGCATTTTTCATTGGCAGGGATTTTTTTTTACAAGACCTCATGACCAGAATGCTTAATCAGATCTGACTCTCTCTCTCTAGCAGTGCATCTTTCCAACAAGCTCACCCTTACATGGCCATCAGTTTTTCTAGTTTTCCAGTTTTCATACCAAATTCCCATCTTCATACCAATCCCAAGCTTCACTTCCCTGTTGTTGCAGTGTCATTTTGTAGGAGAGTCCTTGCTGTCCACCCGCTTGTCTGTCACCAGGTCCTTCTCAATATTTAAAATATTTTTACTTTCTTGTGTAAGATAGATAGATAGATAGATAGATAGATAGATACGATACCATAGTTCTCTATCAGAAGCATCAGTATCTGAAAGCCTGGCAGTGAGTAAACAGGTTGGGAAAAACACCACAACCAGGAAGTGACTCTCTCCAAGCACTCATTTACTGTGCAACATAGTAATAGAAGAGACTATGAATATCTCATGCCAGTTGTTTTTAATTATCTCTTTGCAGCACACTGAGGTTGAGCACTATACGTTTTGGCTATCTTTCTTACTTACCATCATTATCTAGCAGATCACAACTACAAGAGCCGTTGCCCATTTCTCACCTGGGGTAACATTAGACAACAAAACTAGTGTTAGTTGCTAAAGTAGATATGAACATGCACACTTGCATTTTCTTAAATTACCAACATTGTAGTGGGGAACTATTGTGGGGCTTTTTTTTTCAAGGTCAAATTATAGTAAAGAGTGAATGTTTGCTTTTTGTTGGATTTATTATCCTCGTTAGTCGCCACATATTGTAGCAGATAAAACACAAAGACACTAAGTGATATGAATATTCAGGTTCTCCCTCTGTCCTGCTTAAGTACTTTCTCTACCTTCAATTATTACCTAACTATTTTCTGTCATTTCTATTTCACTTGTTCTTTTTTCCCCACTAATGCACTCTCTTTTTTGTGTTTCCTGTATTCCCTTTTATCTGTCTTAAGCTCACATCCCAACTGCCCTGTTCCCTCTCTGGGCTCCCTTTTGTCTCACTGCGTCTGCTCTTTTCCATTGTGTTCTCCGGTTTCGTATTCATGAAACACTTTATTGCACTTGTAATGATTTCTTTTATGTTTGGTAAAGGTGGAAAGCAGCTCAAGGAAGCAACATGAAATTTCTAAGGAGATCATATAGCGCTGCACTGTTTGGGGTCAACTGCTCATGCTGGTTACTGCAGAGCAAGTTGAAGGGGGTGTGTGCAGCTGAAATAGGGGCTAAGTAGGCCATCTTTCTTTTTTGTCTGCCAGTGATGATGACCTGTTTTAGTTAGTAATCAACAGGACACAAGAGCAATGGAAGACCCTCCACTTTTCACTTGATTTTCAAATAGATAACGGTGATAATAGCCTCCCGCCATGGTCAACTGGTTCAAAAACTACAGAGTGCAATGTGTCGTTTGGAGGCGATAACTCTCTCACACTTAACAAATGGCTATCAGTGGAAAGAGACAGGCCTTAAATTACTCTAGGGATACCTGTGCTCTGAGGAATGGATCACTAAGAACAGGAAGGGTACACAGCACGTAAGATGGCAAGTAGAAGGTGACTGCAATTCTAACTCAAAATACATAGACGAGGAGGTGACTATTGCTAACTTGGCAGCTTCTTCCTTGTGGCATTCACTTGCTGTTTTTTTATTCCCCCAGAGGCTGCTTGTCATATTTCCACAGGAAACTGGTGGATCTATTTGGTCACAATGCCGTTGCCTGAAGGATGGTTTTCTACACCTTACTGCCCAGAAGCAGGGATAAAGGCCGACCTTGAGTGTGCGATGGCACCATTCCAGTAACTTGTGGTAAATCAACTCTTCATTTCTGTTGAGGAGGACTGGAGATAGCAGCTTAGTGCTGGGCAGTTATTTTTTCTAATGTTATGCCAAAAAGGAGCGCTATGGGTTATTAATCACTCATACCTCTGACTATACACATCTATCCTAATGGCCTCATCCACTGAGGTATACATTATTGGGTGGTGTCATATAGGTTATAAGTGTATGGCCTGGGATGTAGCAGAAGTCTGTCATCCAAAAAATTAATATTTCCACTAGTATGCACTCCATCCCTTAGGCAGATTTCTGTGAAATATCACAAGGTTGAAGCACAACCTCTTTCACCTAAGGGCAGAGACAGATAAGCTGGACTGGACTGACCTCCCAGAATCTGCTGTAGGGGTTCATGGGGAAGCTGCAGTGGGCCCCCTGCCAGGCGCTGTGAGGGATAATGCAGATGGTGCCTGGTGATGCCACGGGGGAGGAGATTTCTGAGCTCCCTGTGGTGTAGATACCAGCAGAATCTGGGGTTTGGCAGAGAGAATGGAGGCAAACTTTCAGTATAAAGGCTATTTTAGACAGACACAGGCAGAGACTGCTTGTATACAGCATGTGTTATTCTCAGGAACAGAATAATATGCACAGCGAAACATACACAGCAAACTGATAGTTGAAACATTATGACACATCAGTTCAAGATTAACATACAGTGGGGTGCATAAGTTTGGGCAACCTTGTTAATCTTCATGATTTTCCTGTATAAATCGTTTGTTACGATAAAAAATTTCAACTAAATATATCATATAGGAGTGACAACACAGTGATATTTGAGAAGTGAAATGGAGTTTATAGGATTTACAGAAAGTGTGCAATAATTATTTAAACCAATTTAGGCAGGTGCATAAGTTTGGGAACCACAAAAAAAATGAACTCAATATTTAGTAGATCCTCCTTTTGCAGAAATGACAGCCTCTAAACGCTTCCTATAGCTTCCAATGAGAGTCTGGATTCTGGTTGAAGGTCTGACAGATGAAGGTCCTCTTGTAATGGAAGACAGAAAGTCATTTTTAAGCCTCCTAAAAGGATGTTTAAATGTGAATTCTGCTTAGAGGATCACTCCCAGGGAAGCCATACAACACAGTTTTGTAAAAACGACTCACCTGGGAGATTATATTAAAACCAGTGTCTATGCAGATACTGCCTTTTAGTTAAGGACAGTGTCCACACTGACTCTATCAGATGAATCAGCCGATTTTATGGAAACTGGAATTGCCGCGTAGGATGCCGAGTCGAGTTCCCCAGTGCTTCCTCTGTAGAGTACACGTATACATGAGTTTAAGCAACTAAAACCATCAAGTAGCGTGTACTCTTGACTTAGTAAATACTACTCAGCAAATACAGTAAAATATCTACACATAAATCAAAACTGTTTCCAATCTTCTAAAATAATCTGAATTACCGTTCAACATAATAAATGAAGGTAACAACAGTTGTTGAAAGTTTGATCTATCTTTCTTTTATAACCATAAACAACATTAAAGCGTGTCTTTGATGGCATCCACAAACAGCTGTAATACTGTAAGATCAAGACAGTATGCATTTAAACTCAACAAGTGAATTTTTAGACTTTAGACTTTTAGACTGCAGTTTCGGTGGGAGTTTGTTCTCTTCCAAGTCAAACATAACTCTTTGAAACAAGCTAAATGTGCTTCCCATGGCTTTAGGGTAATCCAAATTCATAGCATGAGCCAGTCCAAAAAAGAATCAAAGTGCCTCAGGTAGGCTCTGCAGATCATTCAGAACATCACCTCCCTCAACAATAAGGTCAGTAGTCACAGGGTGTAGGTGGAGCTGATCTGGATTGAGTTGCAGTGTCACAATCCTGTGATGAAACTAAAATTCTACATTACAACGGAAAAATGAAAAAATTGTCAATTTGAGCCCATTTAGGAGCATAATCAATATCTATTCAATATCTATTTTGGATCTGTACATCCAGTAGTTGGCTTTCAGCTATAGTATACTCATTAAAAGGGCAGAGAAAATCACTACAGACCCCTCACAACCTGGACACAACCTCTTCCAGCTTCTCCCCTCTGGCAAACGCTACAGAGCTACGTTTGCTAGAACAACCAGACATAAGAACATTTTCTTTCTCCAGGCAATATCTGTTATGAACAACTGATTGTTGCTGCTATATGGACACAAACCGCACTCAACTCAGCACACACACACACACACACACACACACACACACACTTGTATTTCTGTCTTGTCACAATTTGTCTGTAATTTGTCTTAAATGTATTGTTTTTCATGAACTTGTTTTCCGTCTGTACTGTCCTAGAGAAGCTAGAAATGACTGGAAGCAAAATCATTGTATGTGCAACATACTTGGCAAATAAAGCTGATTCTGATTCTGACTTGAATGATTTGTGCTGAGCTAAGTTGCAATGCTAACATCTAGAAGTCACTGGAATATATCAATCTAGAAAACCTTCCTTTATTAGACAGCTACCACCCAGTCTACAACTTTCCATTTCTCTCAAAAATTCTTGAAAGAGCCGTTCTAACTCAACTTGCTTTATTTCTCCACGAGCATGATCTACTTGACCCTTTTCAGTCTGGTTTCAGAAAAGGACGTTCAACTGAAACCTCCCTCCTGGAAATGGTGAATGACCTTCGTGCTGCAAGAGCTGCCATCTGTCCTCATCCTTCTGGACCTGCCGCTTTTGACACGGTCAATCACCAGATTCTTCTCTCTACACTGTCAGACTTAGGAATTACTGGAAACGTGCTGAATTGGTTCTCAAAATACACTTATGTCACACCTCTTCTCACCTCTCTTCACTGGCTTCCAGTAGCAGCTTGTGTCGAGTTGCCTACAGGGCTCTCAATGGAGCTGATCCATCTTACTTTAACATACTACTGGTAAGTTACACTCCTGCACGCTCTCTCAGATCTGTGAACGAAATGAGGCTAAAACGCCCGTCTTCACGAGTAGTGTTAGAAATGTTTAACTGGGTAATTAGGAACAACCCAAACACCCCATTCAACTTTATTACAACTGCTCCTGGAAAAACTGTTGTTGTTAAAAATAAATTAATAACTACAGCTATTAAGCTATACTATATACTATTGCTACAGCTATTTATTGACTTTTAGGTGATTAATGCTGCATAATAGCAGATAGTTTGTTAATGATTACCTACATTTTTGCAAACGATCATTTTCAGTTATTCTAGAATATATTTGCAACATGTTAATAGAATATTTCTTTGTCACTATGTTTACGATTAGTTCATTATTACCTAATGGCTTATGAACCTTATTATAAAGTGTTCTGCTGTAGTTCAACAAAAGTCTTGATGCACCCTTCCCAACTCACTCTTCTACACATCCTCCATCTGTTTCACTTCTGCTGGAGATCTCTCTTTCTTCCTACCCACTTCATTCTTCCCTTGAAGCACAATTGATCTTTCACTCCCTTGCCTGGCCAGTCTCTTAGGTTTTGCGTTGTGTAAACACGCAGGCCATCGAAAACTCAATGACAATGAATCAATCTGTTTAATGAATGAAGTGTCCTCTGACTTTCCGCTGCCATTCCTCTGAAGGACTATATGCTGAAACCGTCACTCTGTAATGTCGTGTTACTTTTCTCTTTCTACTCTTATTGTCAGCCTCTGTTATTAATCCTGACACTCTAACACGACCTTAGACAAATTACATTTGTTTCCTAGGTATCTTTGCAGTCTTTTTCTTTCTCCATGAAAGGGATCTAACAGAATTTTCAAGTTGCTCTGACAGCCCACCTCCTCCCATGTTTGTGTTTGGTAGCTAATGGCAAATGAGTGAATCTGACATGACGTCTTTCTGTTAGGTGTTTTTGTATTTTCTTGCTCATCTTGTTTTTGCATTTCTTCACATTGCACAAAGGACAACGCACATTTAGCATCACTATAAATGAGGGCACATCTGTTGTACCTTGGCCAGATGTTAAATAAGTAATTAAAAAGACGATAAAAAAAATAGAAAACATGTAAACACATACAAGTTTGAAGTAGCTGAAATCTTGGAGGAGTAAACATGTAAAGTAGGATATGCAAACACAGAAAATTCATGCAAAATTTAGCAGACAACAACTGTAGGATGTTAAAAGATGAGCGACAAGTCAAAAGAAAGGACAGCAGAAGAAAGGTAAACATGCAGCTATAGTTATGACTGCATGCATGATAACAGTAGGACTCAAAATATTGTGCAGTTAATGGCAGGATGTTTCAGACCTGGGAAGCTCTTAATGTAAAGGCTGTCTGGGCAAAATATGTGTTTCCTTTGTGGGACAACATGTTTTAGAAGGTGCTAATCCAGTTAATAATTTTAAAATGTAATAAGAAAATAATCCCACATCTAGGAAGAATAGCAATGTTTACTATGTAGAACCATGAGAGCCTGTTAATATACAGACTCAGTGGAAAGAAACCAAGTGTTTAGACAGTTTATGTAAAAAAATCATAACATGGAAATAAATATTGAATAAGCAACAGATATTTTTTTAATGTTGAAGTACTGGAAAAATGGAAAGAAAAGAAGTGAACAAGAAACTTTTACGACACAGTTTGGAAAGCTGGTTGGAAACCAATTCGATTTGTTTACGTCAATAAAAAATTGACACTACATGGCAATGTATGATTGGTCTCTCTTATTGTGTCGTAGTCATTTTAAGTGTGGGATTTTAAGTGTGACCTTGTATTTAACCTCGAAAAAGTTCCAACATGTTATTAAATATTTAAACATTTACCTAACATTATGTTCTTCAGCTATTATATATTATATAAAAAATAGAACAGCTATAGTAGAAAAAACTATAGTAGAAGCTCCTATAAATGCAGGTTAAGTCTTTGAGCAAGAAAAAGAACGACTATCAACTTTGTGGAAGGTCCCTGCAGAGCCTTCAAAAAAAAAGGTAATGGAAGACCGCAGAAAACAGATGCGGCACAAATACACATACACTAAATGGAACATCCTGAGAATAGATGTTGTTACTTCCAGCGGGAGATACTGAACAGAAGGTTAATAGACAACATTTAAAGTGATCTAACTCATTGCTAGGTCAGAAGATACTGTGTCAGAATGCCTTTTTTATAATTCATCTTCGGCACGTAGCCAGCAGGAATAATGGTGCTCATATGCATACTAAAGCTGACTGAAATGACTTGATATTTCTATAGTGATTATGACACTTAGTTCCTCCAAAGCCTGAGTGATGGGTAATTATCCAGACGTGTCTTACATTAGCCCCCGCGTTATCAATAATTCCAATCTACAAATCAAATAAAGTCCTGACAACTCTCCTGACACCATGCTGTTGTCCTCCAGGGAGGGCTATTTGTGATTCCCATGTTTGTTTGTTTTTTCCTACTTCTCTGCTTCTCTACTCTCTTTCATGGGCGAATACAAAAGACGTTTACTCCTCTTTTTATGTCACACTGAATGGCGGTGTAATGACAGGAGACGGTTTCTATGGGGTTGTTTGTGTGCGTGTGTGTGCACTCTCTGTAGGATGTTCTTACCACGGTAAGTGTTAGAGAGGAACGCCACTGTGTTACACTTTGTTTACATTTCATACCCCACAACAGTGAGGCAGGATGGTGAATCTAAGAGACACAGCGAGAGGAGTACAAAGAAGAAAATATACTTTTTGATCTGTGTGTGAAATGTGTTTTTCTGAGATTCATACATGATGAGAAAGGAAAGAGACTCAACACGTGATATGTACATGATCCATCAACTATTCCTCTCCAGTGCACAGAAAGATCAGTCTACTGCTTTCCCACATTGTTGTCTGCAACCTGATTTTGTGTGCCGTAACAGAACCATTCTGTTTTCCCTAAATCCAAATCCTCAGTCGCTACTCTGCTTTAGGAAGCCTTAAGGAAACGTAATTGAAAGATTTTAAAATGGGTCCAGGTCTGGATTATCTTTTAGAACATGGGATGGGCAGATGTCAGTGAGTCTGTTAGCCAAAACTCAGAAAATCCTTCTTATTGAAGGCTTTTATTACCTGACATAAGGTTTTGAATGCATGTTGCCCCTTTCAGCTATGCGCTGCTGCGCACACACACACACACTTTCTGTCCAGTTAGCTAAGTCTAAATAGAAAACAGCCTTTTACTATAGGAAACTGAGTGGAGCAGATGAGGGTCAAGTGCCTTGCCCAAGGCCACTCTATAAAAGACACCTTTTCAGGTGGGATAAAGAAACGCTTTCCCTTTTCCTTGTCAACATTTTCAGAGCATGTCCAGGGATTCGAGCTGGTAATCTTCTGGTCCCAAGTTCGAGTCTCTAATCTTCTGGTTAGTGCTGCCCAAATTTATGCGGAAAAAGTATCAGGTAAAAGAGCGAGGACCTGTGAAATCCTCTCGACTCAGCACCGGGGAAAGCTTGTGACAGAAGAGCAAGGTAATAATTTCTCTTCACAAAATCTGTCCTGAGGCCAAGCCTTAAATCGTCTATCAGTATGTGCTTGCACAGACTTAGCTTTAAACTCAGCAAAGTATGAGTTGGAGGCATTTTAGCTTCGTTTAGAAGGTGCCTGTGATTATGTGGATTTGAATCTCAGATTCTGTTTGCAGCTCTGCGTCATCCATTAGGAATTAGGCATCATCACAGCAATGTTTAGACATGTTTAAAATGAGCTGACTCAAAAAACAAAAGGAAACAACATAACTCACAAACACACACTTATCAATCAATCAATAATTTAAAAAATTCTCTCACCTTTTAGCAATTCAGAATGAAAGAAATCTCAGTACTTTAAACTAACGCGCTGATTAGTCAGTGATATCATTCGAAATTACAGAAACATTTTTGCAACAGACATCAATTATTACTACAGATAAAGAAATCAACATCGTTAAAAAAACAGAAATATGCAGCTTTCAAAAATCTAGTTTCAGTTGTTTTCTTTTTCTGATGCGCTGTTCTTCAGCAGAAAAAGAGGTAAGGAAGGTAAGAAATAAGATCAGTACACTTCTAGCAGCTTGTCAAAACATAGACTAAAGATAATAAGTGATTGCTCTTTTGTATCAGCCCCTGGTGGTTTCCACTTGCTCATGCCAGGGTGAAAAGTCTCGTATCGGCAGTGTTATTGTCACATTAACAATCTTTCATTAAAGTGGATTGTTTCACAGCTCTATGCATATTTTATATTTGCCCCTTTACATCAGCAATTCATTCTAGGCTTTTATGACATTTTAAAATGTAGCTTATTTTCGGAGGGAAAATAATATGTAAAAAAATATTTCTTTTGTCAGATACAGAATAGAATAGATTAGTAATTGTTGGGGCTAGATCGAACACACAGGCAATCTTCCCGTAAAATCTGTGTGTATATGCGCGTGTGTATGTCATGCTCTGCTCTGCAGCCTCTTTTTTGACCCTCAGCACAACCACACACAGTCTGTGTCCTCCATCTTTCTTTTTCTTCTCTTGGTTTCTGCGTCACAAATACAAAAACAGATATTTAGATATACTACTACCTTGCGTCTTACTGTAAGTTCTACATGTAGGCCATAAGTCTCTCTTGTATTTAGTTTGTGTGTGTCTTTTACTTTGTAGAATAAATGTCATTTGGTTTAATTAAAACTCCTTTTGGGCAGGGTCAGTACTGTGTCATTAACTACTCCAGTAAACTTGGAGAAGTTACCAGTGCAATTGGACAAACAGTGCGACATGGTGTCTTGGCTCATTATTTTAGTCTGTTAGCCATCCAAAAAATTATAGTGTTTATTTTTAATTAATTGAAATGTAT
This sequence comes from Microctenopoma steveboyesi, assembly GCA_032359275.1. NCBI lineage: Eukaryota > Metazoa > Chordata > Actinopteri > Anabantiformes > Anabantidae > Microctenopoma > Microctenopoma steveboyesi. The sequence goes on along the minus strand of JAUMHF010000012.1, from coordinate 19,535,104 downwards.
TTGAAGAATGAATTAAATTAGCTTCTCTTTTAAAAAGTTGAGTTGATATGAAGTTAGATGTTTAACTTTAGCTTACCACTAAGTCTAGACATGGGGAAACAGCAGTTGGCACTGTCCAAGTGTATCTCCACCAGAACCCGTACAGCTTACAATAACTAATTGCCTAGATTATGTTATTTTTCTCACTCTGCTCTAAGAGACTCGAGATATAATTGCAGACTAGTTTATGTCTTTCTCTAAGCTTTTCCCTCTACTTCTCATCCTCGTCCTCATCAACAAGACCCGTGTTTATGCTTTCGCAAAACTGTGTGAGAATCGATAAAAATGGAAACAATCAGTCGTAACAAATAGTCTTAAGTACATGGGCACCCCCCTTACCTTAAAGGACTTTCCTTGTGTTCTTGTGCAAAGCCTTAAATACTTTGAGTTTGGTTCTAGTCAAATCAGGCCACAAATCTTGGCTCCAGCTGATACAACATGGGACTGATGTTAACCTACTGTTCTATTATGTTCTTGTACGTGATTTCCTCAACCACTTTACATATAAGGTTTTCTTCTGGTGTCTGAACTAGATAGAAAAACTTTTTAATTTCCAATGCCAATTCATTCTGTGTTGTTCCTGTAAAGGCCTGTTGAAAACATAGCATTCATAAGTGACTCTGATATCTTTTTTTTAAAGATGTATTGTATCAAAATGTGCCTAAGGTATTTCTTCCTTCCTGTTTATGTAACAGAGTACTGAAAACCTGGGTATTTGCCTCTTGTTGTTCTTGCAGTTCTATGTTTGTCTGTAGAACATCAATAGTCAAAAAATCCCTCTCCAATACTACAGTAGGTGCTTTTGTCTCTGATATATGATATTAATCAAGAAAACGATGATGCAAAAAAACATTTGACTGAGTGGCTTCGTGTTTTCTCTAATTCAGGACACAGCACCTGCTCACTGACTGGCTTCTAGGTGGTAAGCTGCATGGCTTGTCTGAATTGTCTGACTAGCCTGCATGTTTTGCTGACTACTGAGCTGATGCACCAGCAGCTAAAGAATTACAATGTGCTGTACCAAGAGAAAAATCAATAGCTATTGAGTACGTTTAAATAAAAAAAGCTAAAAAAACAGCTTTTAGGATAGTTTCACAAGTATGGATTGTTGTATTTTTCTCTCAATACATGTTGTACCTCTAACATTAATTAAACAAAATGCATGATAGGGGTAATGAAAAATGTTTACTGAAAAGAGGCACCATGGGAAATTTGTGCTGCAGTATTAAAAGCACTTGGCAGGTATACGACAAAAAGCCGTGAGCTCAAGTGTTGAAACAATGACTGCCACTGTGACAGCAAAGGGATCCTAACAGCACTGCTAAAGTACAGTATTTAAAAACAAAATAAAGTTATGTACTATTCACATTTATCATGTACTTTCAGAGATACATTCAACTGAATAACACACAGGGGACACAGCAAGTATGTGGAAGAAGGTGCTCTGACTACATGCAAAATGCAATGTGTGGCAGAAACCTAATGCTGCACATCAGCCTGAACACACTGTCCCCACCGTGAAACATGGTCCTGACAGCATCATGCTGTGGGGAGTTTGCTCTTCAGCAAACTGCTCAGAATTCGTATTGGCTCATAAGTAGAGATGCATTCATGTGTAAGGATCACTAATGTTGCAGCTTCTAGTATATTGGTGACTCAGAATTGCCTGTAGATGTGAGTGTGAATGTTCATCTGTCTCCCCCCGTGCCAGCTCCGTGCCAGAGACGCTGTATAGATAATGGATGGATACACGGTACAGTACTACTTACCACCACTGTTTACTAAAAGAAACTCTTGGTTCTACAGATCAAACAGTCTGTGTAATAAATATAGTAGAATTCACTGATTGGATGAACAGTTTTGGCCACTTGCCGTACTGGCTGAGTGATCGACTGGTGGCTTTGCTAGCTGACTAAGCACTGTGACAAACAGAGAAAACAAATAGCGTCCTTAAAAGGAGTATATTGATCAAGTGTTTAAAAATGTGTTTTTCCCCAGACCTTGATGCCGAAAGCTACAAACTTTACACAGCCTCTCCCTCCTCCCCCACAGCAGCATTCGCAGAACCCCATGTTGTAAAAAAGACTATTTCTAATCATATTTTCGGAGTAAAGGAGAAGAATGATATGGGATGCTTGGCAGAATGACATGCCGCATCATTACAGTCTTGCTCTCATGTGGTCAATAAAGATTATTGAAGACTTCTGGAGGGGAACATTTGGCCTTATCATCCAGAATTCCTTGGTTAGCCTGTCTGTAAGTCGGCCTTCCAGCTTCCACAGTTATTGATTCTTTCCACTTTACTGTAGAAGCGCGGTAGCGGGCTAATACAAATAAATCCAAGTACGGGAAAGTATCTGTTTGTTTAGAGTTCATAGAAACTAAGAAGAGAAAAAAATACACAGAAATGATAAAGAAAAGTACAGTTTTCATTTCAATAGAGCAATATTTCTGCATGTGAGGTTGTAAATTTTGCCTTCCTGCAATTGTAAATTTTTTTTTCCCTGCTGGTGACTCCCCACTGATGTACATGCAAAATGATTATTTCGATGCCGCCTTGTAATTTACCTCTCTGCATCTCTTCAAGGTTCTCAACTTGATATGCATCATCACCATTGCACAAGAGCGAAAGCAGCAGAAGATCATTAGAATATGGGGAAGATAAAAGATGCTGTAAAAACATAGAGTGATTGCTCTCTCCTGACTAGACAGAAAAAATAAAAAATAAAGCATAAAAAAATAGAGGAAAAATATGCATTATGCAAGTATTATTTGCATAGTTTGGAGCATGACGCATCACCACTGTCAGGGAGCGCTATGCTTATATCATGCTACAATCCGGTATATGCTGAAAGGAAAAAAACACATCAAAATATATCATATTGACAACAGTTATTGATGCCCTTCCTCCCACAACTTCACAAGTTTCTTTCACAGCAAAAGATTCCACTCGCATATCAGAAAATTGGCCCCATAATACATTTGTGGCATATTGAGAGCTCTCAGGAGATAACTGGTGCCAGATTTACATTTATCAGATGTAAAAGAGAGAGGTGGAAGTAAAGATGGTACGTAGGCAAGCAGGGAAGAAAAACGCAGACGACAGGAATTGATATGGTGATATTCAGCATGCCGTGGTATGTGATCCCAGGGATAACGGCAGTGGGTGTTGTAGAAAGGCTCGGGAAACAAATTATGTCACAGAAAACCTCTAATGCCAATCTTAATGAAATTCTTCATCTTGGAGAATGCCATATATACAAACCACTGCTCCTCACTGCAAAAAAAAAAAAGAATCGGAAGGATTTTTGTCTCTGCGGAGGAAATATTACTGAAGGAAAAGCCCAGAGAGGATATGTTGCAAGGAATTGTTAAAAATAATAATAATTTGCTGTGAACATGAAGATATGACCCAACGTGTCACAACGTAATTGTCAGCATTTGATTGTAAGTTTTATTGGTTGTGGTAGTGGTGAACTCTCTCTTTTCGCTTAAGAGACACATTCTGATAGATGCCTCAGCACACCGCAAGACAATTTACAACAGCGAGTTTCAGTCCTGCAATGCTGATCCCTGGCAAGGATGAGTTAGTTCTCTACACTCTAGTCCATTTATCTGACTGAAGCCACAGAAGTTGTGGTTTATCAGTCTGGGCTTTTTTTCCTCCAGAGCCTGAATATTTTCTTCTCAGAGTCAACGGAGAAAAAAAATGGTTTTCTTTTTATGTTTTGCGGAAGATGCTGAAGTCCACGGGGCCGTCAGCTGCCGTGCCCTGTTTGTGCCAAGGTACAACAACTTCATCATACTTTCCCCATCGTTCTTCTTCATTAGAGAGCTGTACTTTCTAGAGGCTGAATGCAGGCTGTCTGTTTCTCAGCTCCTTGTGTGGCAACATCTCACATTAATGAGCCAGTGTTGAACATTCCTGTCACTTTGCTAACCTTGTGTTCTCTGGAAGTGTGCTCACATTTAAACATCTAGTTGTGTTGCTGTGCTTGAAAACTCCATCTAGCCAATCAACGTATATGTTGCTATGTTAAATGGCATTTAAATCTTACGTTGTTCATCCTACAACTCCCACAAGTCGTAATCTCAGGTGTGTGACGCATCTGAAAATCTTATTCAGTGAATCTCCCTTTGATTTATCTTCACTGATTAAGGTGAATTTAAGTTGTGAAATTTTATTTGGAAATCCTTTTAGATCCACAAAACTCTAAATCATTTTCAATTTAGTTGCTAGAAATCATCCCATTTTATTTCCACTCATCTTTGAATGAATCGAGGTTTTGTGATATTAGATTTTTTGCTTTTATCTTTCATGTCAGTGTGTAAACTTTAAGATTTTGTTGTGCGACCATGTCTAGGAACACAAGCTTCCAGTTTCAACCAAAACTATGTGTAGTGAATTATTTTCCTGAGGGCCCATTCTACATCTAGCTATATCTTTCCAAGCAGCTCCACTATGAAAAAGAGGATGTGTAAGAGCCAGAGGCACATTATAAACTAATGTTTGTTACAACATAATCCATATGGAGACTTGGGGACTTCTAAGCTTAATGCGTTCACTTCAGACATCACACAAGCTTGTTTAATCAAAACTCCTTTTGAACATGCAGGTAAAACTGTTGTCACGCACACTGAGAAGACAACTTAGCAAGCAAAAGTATGCTCAAGTTAGGAGGTCATGTACACAAATCCACGGGAATACACACATTTAACTAGAAACACACAACAATAAAATCCCTTTCATTGTTGCTAACACACACACACGCACATTAGCAAAGCCAAGAGCACTATATTTGCTGATTCGTTAAAATGTTAGCCTAATAACCGCGTTTTGCAAGAGTAAAGTCTCTTCAAATTCCTCGTAATGGTAAAAACAATTCATCTTTGAACTCAAGCTGATAACGGGTTTACCTTGTTTGCTTGGGGGCATTCAAAGACACTACAGCAACATGCTATCCATCACACACTGCTTCACATCACAGAATAACAAATGAATGTTTAACCATTTTATACCTATAACAGTGATGCATAGAATTGAATTCTCATGCCTTCTACGTATTTAGAATATGTCCTGCACGGTTCACGATTCATATGCATAGATTTTTTTTTCTGTATTTCCTCAAGGATTAAACTCTGTGGAATTTTGGCTTCGAAGCACAACGATAGACTAATTTAAAGGAGGGGATCCGCAGGCATTTTGCAAACCGTTAAATCACAAACAGAATGGATGGCTGAAGCTGAAGCTCACAGACAACCACATAGACACACACACACACACACACACACACACACACAAAAAGAGCCTAGGAATGGGCGGGTTAAACAGAATGAAATCAGACAAGGGCTGGGTACTTTTAAAATCCCATCTGGGACTCAGTCAAGCAGTCAAGACACCAAATTAGCATTTATGGCAAAGAGCAATTACTGCGAGAAAAGCTAACTGCACTCAGCGTTCTGCAAACGTACCTGCCTTTAAACTGGGCACACCGTCGCTTTCTCTCGAACACAAAGACCCCGCGCGCACACACATGCGCTCACACGGGCTCATAATGCCCTCTGACTCCTTGTTTCACACAATCAGATTGACACAATTTATAATTTATCTCCACTTTCTTTATACGCACACACGGACGCACCCATGATCTTGCTGACATCAATTTCATGAGATGTGGCGCCAGACGCAAAGTGAACGAGAACGAGATATGGAGGGAGAGAATGAGGTGGGAGGGGAGGAATTAGAGTGAGTAAGTGGCAAACGGGTAGATGTGGGCAAGGAATTCATTCTCCGCATTATGTGCTAAGCCAAGGCTCCTCATCCACAGGCTTCTTCTTTCTGGTCCCTTCTGCATTTTGGAACAATATAGGGTCACCCCCCCATAGACACTAAGCCCCTGAATCTTTCACCATGTCCCTTACTGCTTTTGTCTGTCCACAGCTGAGACAGCATGTAGTCCTCCACAATGAAAATGACAGGGTATTAAAAAGTATTAGGAAGGAGTTCGAGAGGGAATCGGAAGTGGTAAAGAAATGAAAGTTTACGCACAGCACAGCTATCTTTGAGGATTTCCACTGGGAAAGAGATTAGTGCAAGTACGGGTGGCATCATGAAGGCGGGCAAAATAACACTGACTAATATAGTGCAAAAAGATTTCTAATAATCTAAAATAAGCTAAATGGTGAAACTGAACATTTTGACAGTGTGTGAAATTGAAATTGAAGCCACACACACACTGTACATTCTCTCGTACATTTATTACCACAAGGTTATTTTGCAGCCACCCTGTTGATTAGAGTTATTCTAAGGGCTTCTAAAGCAAGACCAGATAACATGACCCAAGCTGCAATTAGCACCTGTTCAGTCAGCAATTCCTGCTCCTAGTGTCAACCACTGATTTTCTCCATTAGCAGTCACCTGTGTTTGTTGTGTTTACAACAGCAAAATCTGATGTGTCCGGTCATTTACATGCTACTCACACACAGAACTTTTGCATATATATGAGCCCATTTCCTCTCCCGGGCCTGCAATGAGCGCTCTTAGGCAGAGTTATGACTCGCCTCAATGAATGGCAATTGACAAATGTAACATCCTGAGTTGGCGTGCTGAGAGTGTCCCGCTAAAGAGATTTGATGATTTAGGTAGTTTAGAGTAGGATGGATCATCTTTGCTGTCACTAAATTGATACAGTTTTTCATTTATATAAAGTCGTTTTTGTGTTTCAAAAATCACCAACTTGAATCATCAAAACAAACAATATTAAAAAAAACTAATTTATGTTTATTATTGAAAAATAAGTTAAAATATTTATGCTGTTTCTTTTTCAGGACTGGGGGGAAGAAATGACAGCAGACATCAGCTTTATTCTAGATATAACGAACATAAACCTCATAAAGGCAGAAACTGCTCCTTTAGCTAACCACAGAGCCTGTGCTGTTGCATCCTTATTGATTTATCTGAACTAGATGCCACCAGACGCTTTAGCGTCAATTCGTAATTAATTTAACACAGGAAATACCTTGATAACTCCGTATACTAAAAGGGTGAAGGGGACTCCTGACACACTTTCCTCAATTTGATATTTCAGTCCCTTCAAACGTTTCAGACAGAAATCATCAGCGCTGCACAGCAAGCAGAAACAAATCATTGAAAAACAATTACAAACAAACATTGCTGCAACCTAAACCCAGACATAAATTCACTCTTTGAGGACAAGGACTCCACCACCTTCAGATGTACTGCACTAGTAGAGAGGCGTTCATAGCCAATGGTCTATGCATAAAGGCAGGCTTTTACGGCTGCTTTTAGCCTTTGATATCATAATGACTCAGTTGTCCAGTAAGTCAGTCCACAGATCGTAATTGCCTGCATTTTTGCTCTTAACAGTCTTTAAAGAGAAGAGTTTCTATTTGTCAGTCATTTTTTCTTCTGCCCTTTTGCTTTTGGGCTCAATCTTTCAGGTTCCTCACTGAGCATGCATGTGAATTACTCATGTCTGTCACACGTGGCTCGGTGTCATGTGTGACGTCTGTTTTTTTTGTTTTTTTTGTAGACGTCTGTTACTTTACGTAAGGAAAAAGTTTTAAATGCTCTCTTCTCTTCTCATACTGCCTTGGTAAGACCTCGACAACCTCAATAAAGAACCCTCCCCAGACCCTTCTCCTTCACTACCGAAGATCCCATTGTGCTCGTCGGTGGCAACCTTTTAAACCTCTCTTTGCCATGATGCTATCCAGAAGATTTACAACATCTGTCAAGTCCAGCCTTTTCTCACCAGGGATCCAGCTCAAGTCCTTGTCTGAGCCCCAGTCATTTCCTGAATAGACACCCTGTTGGCTCAGCTCCTTGTGCAATTGTGTTTGTGCCATACAAGTCACCCATTTTCACTGCAGTACACCTTCCTAAATTCCTCCAAGTCATCTTGCTGATGACAACAATATAAAGGCTTGCATAGTAACTGTACCCCTTACCTGCAGGCAGTGGAGACCTTATATTCCAGCTTTGCACTTTGTAGTTAATAGTTTCTCTTCCCTGTGGCAACCTGGCTCACTGTGCTCTCTCTGGACTTTTCTCCCTCCTGGGTTTTTAGAGGTGAACTGATCCTCCTGTCAGCTGCAAGACAGCAGAATCACTCCTTATCATTTATTGTATAATGAAATCTTTAGGCTACACCTCACCCCAGACATTTTACAGTCCTCCAATAACTTTAATAACGACACTACACACACAGCCTAAACTCAACTGCAACAAAACCTCAGCAATGTATTTTTTCTTCTAGCACAGAATTACCGGGTTTCCACCATTACACTGTTTTTAGCGGTTCTACGCTAGCAGTCAGAACCCCCACTGCTTAGTTTTGCTGAGTTGCTGTCAGTGACGGGAGCCTGTCACGTGATACAAATGTAATTATTTGTTCAGATGATCTAATTTTAAAAAAGTCAGTGACACCTCTGCGTAGCATACAGTTTGCATGAACGGTCACTTAACAGTGACTGAAGACAGTCATGACAGCAGTTCCCCTTGAAAAGATCACATTTATATGATCAATGGACAGATGGGAAATATTGATCTGCTTTAGTTACAGTTGGTTTACTCCACAGTAAAGGATGTAGGGCAGCTCATTTCCCAAACACTAAGCAGGATTAGGTTGAGAACCCCTCTGTTAGTGTCGAGTCATAGGATTTTGCTCGCATGTGTGTGTGGATGCTGAAGTAACAGGAGAATCAGACTCCGAGTTCACAGTTAAATTAGAGAAGGCGTTCCCATCCATTCCAGTCCCTTCCCATCACTGGAGATGACAGGGAAAATGCTGACATCGCTCTTCTCAAATTGAATTTGAGATATAATATATTCCTATTTTAATATGAGTGGTAAATCATGTGAGAATAGCCCACAATCACTCACTTTTGTGCTCCCTGTATCTCTGCATCGGTGGGTGAGCGGATGAATAGATGAACGGAGAGGTTAAATGTAAGTTGATACAAACCTTGCTTTCTCTGTCACACACAGGCAAACATGGGTCCACAGAGAAATGTCTCAAGGCCCATCTCTAGCATACACTACAGCTTCTTTGCTCCCACTCTAGCTTTGTTTGTCTGAGGGACCTTATGTCCAAAATTACCTTGTCTCCAATAAAAACTGTTCTTCAACACATCACAAGGTCAACAAACAAACCGGCAGCCAGAAACGTGCCTTTTTGCCTCGAGTTTAACGAGAAGACTGATACATCATCATGTCTGTTCAGTAAATACAACCTTTTGCTCAGCAGCAAGTGGAACGGTTCCAGGAAGTTGCAGGTTGTTACCAAAAATGAGTTTGGCACATTACATTACTAAGATTTTTTTTAAGAGAGGCAGGCTGGCTTTCTTTCACAGTTGTTGGGTTCACCGCTGAGCCGTAGATGTTCTGCATCGAAGTAATGGAAAAGGTTTAAATAATCTGGGAGACGAGACATCAGTCAGTTACTGGATTTGGTTTAATTTGTTGATAGGGGCACAAATAAGGTCAAACTCCCGCCGATAGTGCCAAATGGTTAGCTAATGAAAAGGACCCAACCGGATCTGATGGCCATTGATCAACAATTCACACAACTGGTTGAGTTCTAGCAACACAAGTACAGGGCTGACGATACCCTTCTGCTTTGCCATCAGTAAAACATAGTCAACTCAAGAGTTTTGACTTCCTTTCTCGCTCAGAATTAGGCCATTTATCACAATTCCCACAGGCCACATGTAGCTGACAGAAAACTGAGCAGAAACAATGTGAAAGAGAAAAAAAGCACATGACACAAATAAGGCTTTTCCATTGCATGCTCAAAAAGAAAATCAGTAAACCTTGGGTGTGCAGTAACAACATAACATTTAAGTAATTCGATTGCGCATGGAAATATTTCCCGCTTCTCAGGCTAAAAACTGATTGAAAATTACGCCTTTCAGTAATGTGTCTGATTTCAAGTCATACCTAATGGCAGTTGTTTTGTTTTTTACTCTACTGGTAGTAATCCATAATAGACAAATGCTGCACACAGAACACCCCCCCACCCCCCAAGCTAATGCCCCTCACACACGTTGGCGCCACATTTCTCCTCAATGCTGTGATAATTGCTGCAGGCAGACCATGTAGTAGTTTAGCAGAGAGAGGCAGCGATGTGGCCTGAAGTCTTACCTGGCATTCATTCCTCTCAATAGAGCTTATGGAGACATTAGGCAGGAGTTAATAACTACAACAGAGACAGAGAGAGATGGGGAGAGAATCCGACCCAACAAGCTGAATGTGCGTGTGCAAGTGAGCGTGTACAAATGGCCCTGTGTGTGTGTGTGTGTGTGTGTGTGCTAGTGCACTAAAGACAAACAACAAAGGACCTTACGCTTGCATCAGTGTGTTTAGATCAGTAATTTTAATACATGACTGAAGTCTTAAACAAGCTTGTTTTGTTTGTGCCGTGATGCAGTGCGGAACAGTGATGCTGTCAGAGATGAGATATGTTTTGAGTAATGTGTGTGTGTGTGTGTGTGTGTGTGTGTGTGAATTCTCATATTTCAGCTTGATTAATCCACACACAAAGCAAAAGACAAAACATTTGCCATCTTACAGACTAACATTAGGATCAGTGTCCCTGTTACATCGATATGTGTATTTCATTGCATTGACATGTACCCATCAGTGATTCGCATTATTAAATCTATATGGGTGAAATTAAAACAGCTATAAAATCAAGTTTCTACTTTTTATCTCATCTCTTTTACCCTTTTTTTCATATTTAAATCTGACATATTTTAAATCTAATCAGTTCTAATTTTATTTAAAAATAGTTTAAATATTCATTATACATAGTCTAAATAGGTTTGTGTGGCTCTACCAGTACAAAATGTGTGAGATGTAAAAAGCGTTTATCATGATGAGTCTTTCATCAGTGGGCCAGAAGAGGCCTTTAATATCACTGACAATTATTCGCTGCTTGTACCATCTTTTTTACCCCACCCTTCCCTGATTCACTCAGCTCTGTTTTCCAAAGACTGTTTTCATCAAAGAAGCTTGGTAATATCCCAGCTTCTTCTCGCCCATCACGTCAGGACTTTAAAAGCAGTCATTAGCTTGACCCTGCTTGCTGCAGGGGCGTAAGGGTGAAGGGTTGTTATCCATATCTGACACTGTTGACTCAGATGAACAAGTCAACATGGCATGTTAGACTGAACGCTGTCATCAAAATGTCCCCTTCACAACGACAATGCAATTCTGATTATTTATTTAGCTCCAAATCACAGCAAAACTTAAGTTAAGTTAGTTAAGGAAATATTACACATGAAACACACCAGTTCTGCCTGAGCAAGCACTAGGCGACCTGGGGTTGTTCTTATTTGCTCAATAATATGTTTTCCTGACACGTGTATTTTTTTACACAATTAGTTTTTCCAGTAAAGACAAGATTAATCTAAATTATTCTTTTCAGGTTTTGCAATGTCTGCTTTAGGCTAAGGATTTCTTTGTGAATTCGACCATGGAGTTAGCCTCCTCTGAAACAGTACTGACTATTTTACCATTTCACTGCATGTTGTACTTGTATTATCCTGCATGTGACAAATACAAGAACCTTGAATCTATTTAGTTATATAGGGATATCACTTTTAGGAGATAAAGCTGTACATACTAAGGGGCTGCTTATCGAGCCACCAACCCAACCACTGGTTGTTGATCGCTTCATCTCCTGAGCCACAAATGTAAAGGTGACACAGTCCCAAAGGCAGAAACTTTTACTAAATAAAATTTAAATGGAAAAAAAGCGTTTCTGGATGAACATGCCTTGAATCAATTATGCATGGCATTTAGAAAGAATAAAACATTGCTGTAATGTTGTGTGGTGAGGATGGTTATCTGTTCTGATCAAATATATATGAAGAAATGGTGGAAGGCAGCCTGCGGCCCAGTTGGTGCCACAAGGCCGAGGACACGCCTTACATTGCTGCTAAAGTGGCATTGGTAAGGCTAATAGAGTGCCTAGAGTATCAATACAAGGGGAAAATGCATCTTCTAAACACTTCACAAGTGACGTGAATTGAAACCAGGTGTTGAGTTTCAAAATGGGAAGAAGGAATAGAGAACAAAATTGATTATTTCTAGAAGCATGGGCGCAGTTGGCACAATGACAACATAGGTAAAGTGGTTTAAATGTTCACCAGCTAAGATGATCACTGGATGATAGGAAAGCTCATAACACAGCAGAGCAGCAGTGTGATGATAGGATAACGCTGTTGTCTTCCTACTTGAATTTCTACTTAAAACATTACTAGTAGCAACAACTCAGATCAGTCAGATATAGATTAGTTGCATAAGGGCTACATTGTATTGTCACTTTGATTAATATGTAGATATCGAACATTAGAAACTAGTAGAAATAATGCATCAGTTCCCAGCGATCCTCAGTACGAATTCATTTTTAGTTGATCAGCTACTCAGTTAATCAGCTAACTACTTTAGCAGTGACATCAAACAAGGAGTGAGTTTTATTTTTTAATTATCAGCAGAAGCAGGGAAAATCGAAAAAACTTTAATGTGCATAAAATACTGGCTCAAGCAAACACGCTTTACTTTTTTTGAATAGAAAATAAAACTATTTAATCTATCTGTAACTGTTTCAACTTCATTATATAACATTAAAACACTTAGATGACAGTTTAAAATGTAGATTTAGGTTTAAATTAATAAAGAAAATCACACCATGACCTCCTCCATAGTATTAGGAAAGCCTGCCTTCTACTTATCACTACATCGCTGGCTGAGAACTAATGTTCAGCTCAAGTGGCAGGGCAGAGCCACATAAATCCTGACTCCCTGCACTCTCACTACACAGTTCTTGAGAACAGCAGTAGCTACTAGCACGGAGCCTTTTATGTGTCTTTTTAACTACACAGTATCTGTCTAGTTCAGTTTTGATCTCCAGCGAGACAAAGGGGTGGCAGAGAAATGCTAGACAGTCATTTCTTACAGGGCTGAGAAAATCAAGTACGGTGTTAAACCTGATCCTGTCAATGCAGTTGACGGCTAAAGGGGACTCTGTAAGAGGCTTTATTTCTGCCGTGGCGCCTGTTGTCTGGGGGATTTTTCTTTAAAATCCAAAGGAAAGTCACGGAATGTCTTTAGCTGTTCACCGTCTTTTTCTGTCTGGCAAAAAAAAAAAAAACATTCTTTGATGTTCGATTTGGTTTTATGGTGTTGGGATTATGACAACACTGTACACACCTGCTGCGTAAAGCATGTGAACAACCTAAACACACACGTGCAGATAAATCAGCCGCACGCAATATGTGTAATTTAGTTTGTGTGCAAACATGTCCTTCTTCTGTCATTGCAAATCATTAAAAATCAGCTCTACTCTGTTTACCATGTGCTCTGTGAAACGTTTGGTGAAGGCTTGGTGGTCACTGGTGTGTGTACATCTCGAGTCTCACTGAGGAAACCGTTACAGGTCAGATGACAGATTGTCCAGACAATTGCTTTTAACAAGCTGCTGGGAAAGTAGGGCAAAAATACTAATGTGCTGCCTCACCAATCCATTACACCTCAATACCTATTTTCTTTCGCTATCTATAATTTATGAGTAGATGCTTCGTTCCCACACATATTAGATACAGTACACTTTCTGGTTTGTGCATGCTATATATACGCCAGATTAATGCACTCTGTTAATTTTATACTACACATAGTATGACCAGTCAAAGAATATAATTGTGTTTCTAAGTTTGAAGGCATGTGTGTATTAAAGGAAAGGAAACAAGACAAGGATGAGATCATGTGAGTGAAGGGGACCTGTAACAGATGGACTGTGAGTAAGGCGACGGGAATATTTTTTCTTATTTGTTCTACCTGGCAAAACAGGAAAATGAGATATTGACTGCCGAATAATGTTTTCCATTCCAATGAAAGCAGAGGTATACCAGCAAACACACACACACACGCACACACACGCACACACACTCAATCAAACTCAGTAAATACATGGAAATGCAAGGGCATTTTCACTTTGGACTTCACAGTTGTCTTAATTACTACTTATTATGAAAAAGGTATTTTCAACAATTACATGCATCCTTTAGTTTAGAGTCTTAGAGTCTCAATACTTTTTGTCCTTAATGTTAATTTTCATAAAATAAATGCAGTGCTAAATACTCTAAGTGCATTAGACTGCCCAAATCACGTCACAGTGGATTTCTGTTCTCTGCTTATGAAAATAAGGAATTCTTTTCTTTTTAATCATTTAGTCATTCATATATTTCTGAGCTTTTCATTGTCCGGTCGGCAATTAAGTTGAAAAGGCTGCTGGTGAACACAATCACGTAATAATAGCTGAACAGTGGCTTCAGCAGTGACAGCAATTCAACTTTTTTTAGCTTTTTCTTTTTTATTAGCATGCCTATAAAAGCTGAAACTCATAGTGGAGCTCATTTGGAGCATTATTAAAAGGCATGAATTGACCTGTAATTATCCATTCAAATGTTTGCCAAACACTTCAGAACATTCAGTGTGGAGGCACTTTTCAAGAAGTTATTCATAATGCCAAAAACACCAAAAATCAATCTGCCATTGTTTGAGGATTTACAATGAAAGCAGCAACCTGGTGGCCACGTGCAGAATTAGTATTTTAACATTATTTACAGATGAAACAATTGAAATGCAAGGATTCCCTTGTCCAAGTCTCTGGAGTGAATTCTTAACTCGACTAACTCAGTTTTATGTAAATAAGTGATTATATAGTGTAGTAGTATAACTGTTTCTAAAAATGTTTTTTTCACTGTTGTTTTTTTATTTACAGTTTTTTCACAATTCAAAAAGTCTCATTTAAGACTAACAAACGGAATTTTCTCCAGCCCAATTCTGCCCAAGCTAAATCTGAGAGAGAAATTCCTGGGATATGATGATACATTTGAATTATTAACTATGTATAATATCAATATTTACTAAACTCCAGGATCTGTTGCTGTATTGCATGTGTATACTGCATTTCTCTCACTCCTTTTCTGCCTCTAGCATGCTATGTTTCAGCTGAAGCAAAGTTTCAAAGCATTATATTCATATTGTTTGTATCTCTCCTGCAACTGTCTGAAGTTCATTTAATCACATTAATTGTGTCTCCGTGTGTATTAGTATGTATGCTATGTGTGGGTGCATGTGTGTGTACAGACATGACAGACCCTAATTATTAATGCATAGGTTAAAAACTTTTCCTCTTCCTGTAATGTCGCTCTGTGGAGGAAAAGAAGGAACTTTGACATTATTAATATGTGGATTCCTGTTAAGCACAGTGGCCTCCACATCTCTGAACATTGCTGAGAAGATAACCAACTTCAAGGACAAGAGAAACTACCAAGACAGGACAGCGAAGGGCCCTGTTTTTAACTTCAAATATACCTTCATCTTTCCTCCAGACATCCCCACAATCAATGAGACATTGTCAACTATTATGCAGCTTTAAGATTTGCAAAAAGCATTTGTAATTTAGTACAGGACTTAACCAAAGAACAACCCTACAACCCTATACATCATTTTGTAATAGCAAATATGTTGTGTAGGAAATCTAATTGAGTCACACATTTTCTATTAACATATTTGACAAGTTGACAAATACATTCATCATGAAAGTATCGGCAAAATATTCAGTGACAATATATTTGTTTTCTGCCGGTATATCCAATCTTACATTACAATAGCTATTTGCAGTAAGGTGAGAAATATTTAACTCCCAGGCAGCTGCAAAATTTCTTTCTAGGTAAATTGCAGCCTGTGGTGAGAAAACCACGTCTCTTGTAAAGGCACCTAACATAAATGCAACATCAGTTCATTATTTTCTTTAGCTGACACTAACTTGAAGCGGTATGACGTGTGCTAGCATGGAGAAGTAGGAGCATGGTGGGAAACCATGTGCTGGGAGCAAACAAGGGATCAAATCCCTTTTACTAGTCAACACATGAGGACGTGATTGGATTGCATGTGGTCTACATATGTTGGGCTCGCTGGAGCAACATTAAGGCAGTAAAGAGTGGGAGCTGCTATGGCATAGGGTCAAGACTGTACGATGAGTGTAGTGGATTTGTTCAGCAGTGAATCTTAGAAGATATTCATGGTGAGCAGAGACATTCAGCAGCCCTCTTGCTACAAAAGAAAGCTGCTGCTTGGTGAATGGCGTTGACCAGACCAACTCGTTGAGTCTCTATAGGCCAAATTAGACTCTCACAGCTCAGAACTTTACAACCTAGACACAAGAAGGAATAGTTCGAACGATTCACCTGTCAAGCGTGTTATGATCCACTGCCTGATTTCCTGGTTTTGCACCGAATTACTTTATTACTCATCTTGGTTTCTCTGTTCAGCCTTGACGGTATAGTCAAGCACACTGGTTTCTTTCACCCTATTTACCTCCAGATTGATTGATTGATCATATTTCTTCCCCCTTATCAGTCATGGCAATGCTACTCACTTTTTGTTCAATAAACGTACCTGCAGTTTTTCCTGATGTTTTTGGTGCAGTAAGAACCATTACCATAACAATCATTACTACCTCTTCAAGAACTAGGAAAAGGTTCCTATCTCCAGGGCACTTCACCGTGTGCAACACAGCAGTCCTATGCTGAGCTGCTTCACTCAGTTCAGAACATTGTGTTGTAGGTGTGAATAAAGTCATTATTTTTCTTTATTATTACATTTTGTGGCAAGGACTGTTAAACTAAATTGTTCATTATAGGATAAATACATTTTTCTAGCATCTAGAAAACTGGGAAAGAAAGGTTGAAAAGCTACACCTAGAAAAACATACAGTCAAAAAAGGAATAGAATATATAGGGAGATAACAAGGGAATGGGAAACAGCTGAGCATGGGATACTCTGGTATGTGGATAGCTGGGGTTACTGTTGTGCCAGTGGGAGAGCCCCTGTCTGAAATGACAAGAAAGTTAGTGAATCATGGAAAACAAACAAAGAATGAATGAATAACTCAACGAACTTCAATACTTGACATGAAATGAAACATTTTCATTTCACTTGAAACAACATTTGAATTGACATTTCAGTTATTGAAAATAAATCAAATTATTGCCACATTTTCTCTGTTCAAACTTTCAGTCTCATTGTTGTTTTGCTTTACTTCAAATACAGTAGCTGCCACATGAGCACTTCTGATGAGGAACAGTAATTTCTTTTAACCTGATTTCTGCCGATCTATAATGAGAGACAATATCATTCTATAACCCCATATGCACTAATCCCAGCCTAGCAGAAGTCAAAGCTCATTAGATTATGTGTGAGTATGCAAGTGCATATGTGCATGTCCATTTGACTGAAACAAAAGTGTATGTCTCACATTGCTTTGAACTGCTATGTATGGAGAATTTGAAATGCATTTTCTATCCACATGAACGTCAAATCTGGAGTTATGACTATGCAACTTAAGAAAAAGCCACACATTGTCTACACAGGAGGAATAACACAGCACATACTGGCACATTCAAGCACAGCCTTGAATATATGTAGGTCACACCCATTTCACAGAGAAGACCTTGAGAAAAACCTGCCCCAGAATTCAAAACAAACTTATGACCTGAGGCAAGCAGACAAGATAATGTTGTACTGGTTTCTGTCAACTGCCAAAAAAGAAAAAGATAAATTAGCCCAATACTGGTGTGCAACACTTGATAGCTCCACTTCAGGTGTCAAAAACACATAAAGAAACACTTATGCAAACAGGTAGTGACATTGGTTGAGTTATCAAAAGGGCAAAGATCCAAAAATCAACAAAGAAAGAGTTGGGTGTCATTGGCATAGCACCAACAAGCTGTGTGAGCAATCAATGCCCAGTGATGTGGTATAGATAGGGCTGAAAAGAGAGCCCCGGGGCACTCTGGTGAAGACACCTTGAATGGTCACCCAGATAGGGAGTATCTGAGCGAGTCGAGAGAGATGTCTAGCGCGGCCAAGGAATTATTACTGATCTTATATGTGTCCATGTACTGTTGAGCCAGTGGGGACATTAGGTATGTGCAGGTTTATTTTCACTCTATAATTATGAAGTGAAACTAGCAGACACCTGTGGAAGTCTATTGTTAGCTTTAGAAGTCTTTGTTAATGTACAATATGTTCCATATTCATTTCTTCTTGGTGGGATTTTAATTTGACCTTTAACATCCACTTTGTCTACTGTCCCACTCACTCTCTCGGTGTGTTTATTTTAACTGTGAAGATACATTTATGATGAAACCATGAAACAACACCGGATATGGTTACAAACCAGAAACTGAATATGAGCAAGATTTGTATCTGTTCACAGCACTTCACAGAGATGTCAGTGTCATGTTCTCCTCCAGCCCTCATGTGTCCTCTGTTCCTCCCTCACCTTAACCACTCCCCTCTCTCTCCACTTTCACTCCCTCATTATTTCCAGGTGTGCCTCATTGTCAATCTTTGCACTTTCTCCTTTCCTTTGTCACTTCATGCTCAACTCATCATGCTACCGGTCACTATGTGCCTCTCCTTTCGTGTAAGTTGGTTTTGGGTTCAGTTTCTTATTTCTCCCTTCTGTCTTTCTGCTTCTCTTTGTCCCTCTGTGTCTGTTTAATCCCCCTGTCTGTTATTTTCAGTATTGCCATTTTGTCTTTTACGAAGAGTGATTTTCTGTTCCATATTGCTTTCTATGTTATTAATAATAATAATACAATAAAGTTCCTTTGTTTGAACCCTCTCTTGTCCCTGGTTTGCATTTGAGTCCTCCATTTCGTGCACGTAAATGACAAGAGAACGGTTTTCACAACTTATTCCATTAGGTTTTCTGCTAGGTTGTTGCTGCTGGACGGTGAAAAGTAGGTCTTTAAAGAGGTAGTAGCTCAAACTATCTTTCTTAGTCTCAAGGCCAGAGGAGCTCTCGGATAAAGCAACAATATTATAACACATTTTTGCACTTTTAACTTGAAAATCATATGAGATGGTATAATGTGAGCCGTAGAATAAAATGGAAACCCAACATAAAATTGTACAGTAACTGTACAATTTTATTCTGTCTACATTTACAACAGACTCAGTCCTCACTTCACACTTTTCTTCATATTTTAAATGTGACAGCCCCCTAACACTGGGGGAGAAAATTAGAGTGCTCTGCTGTATGTGCTGATATACTCTGTTTGTGTTTGGAGCAGATGTGCATGTGTCTTGAGAGGGGTTCCCAGTGGCTGTGAGGTCTAAATGAAGAACAGATGTCTCCTGTTGGAGAGACAATGAGAAAAATACAGGCTGTCAAACACGATTAATAAGAACAAGAAACCACACACACACAACCACAAGTGAATATATGCTGGGGGTGTTTTTGTTCATCACTTTAAGGACAGTGTAAATTAAAACATTTTATAACATTGCCACGCTTACTTGAATAGATAGAAAAGCTATATAAAGCCACCTGAATCACTCCATTAAACCTTATGTGTAAAAGCCTAAGGTTCATTTGGAGGAGCACCGCAGGTAGTAGAAGCAGGTTCAATCAGTTTAATGCTAGTAGCAGCTAAATGTAGAGTCTACATCAGCGTTTACAAGAATTTGATATCGTCAGCTGTCTAAAGTGACCAACAATGATATTCAGATATTTGTTCTAAAAACGAAAGGTATAAAAAAATATACATATATATAAATGAACAATTTTACAATGTTCTTTGTCAGGCCGAGCATGTCACATGGAGTAACTTAGGCCCAGATGCTGGTCTTTACTCAGCCAAGTGCACCTTTTGTTTCTAGTGGCATTCGTTGTTTACTTCAGTTTAGCGTTGAACCAGCAGCACAGGTGGCAGCACTTCTGGCTGTTTCACTCAGATCATTAGCCCATTGGATCATTAGATTTAGCCACTGGCATTGAACACTGGTAAGCTGATCTGCTGGGGGAAACTGAAGCAACGTGATGAAAACAAAAAAACAGATGAAAATCGATTGCTCGCAGGTTAACAGAAGACAATAAATGAGTCGAAGTACAAGGGAATCAGGCCAGTGGGTAACTACTAAACCAAAAAGAAGAGTTTGTTTGTTTGGTTAAAATAGAGTAATGTACCTCCCTGTTACTTACCTACTCACATAAAAGAACACCTTAGATATTTCATTATGCTATGGACTTTATGAGGACGATTCCAGCTGCATTAAACCTACACGGCTTCTGAAAAGAACAAAAAGGACTGTGTTTTTTCATAAACCTTCACTATTTCAAAGCACAGAATGTGTTTAATTGTGCAGTGAAGTAAAAAGTGTTGCCGGCACAGAAGGTTACAGAGTGAAAATTTATAATGTTATTGTATAAATTTACAATAACGTTACAGTAAGTTTCCCCATGGACTGTATGTTGTTGCTGAAGCTAAGCGAGCGTTTGACAGTGTGCTTAACAGAGGGACTGTGAAAGATGCATGAATAGAAAGCAACAATTTAAACTATTATAATCACAAGGTCAGTTCTTACACTAACAATGGCTCCTCTTGTAACAAACCCGCAGAGACTCCTCTTCTAATTCTGCTGTAACTCTCAACGAGCCATTTCTGTGTCTTTCATTTGATTTTTTGAATGTTACAGCTGCTATGCTAATGTTTTGCTTTAGTCACTACTCTCATCAGCATGGTTTCTGGCTGCAGCAGTCAGCTGTTGTCGTTAGAGAGGTCATAAAAGCCCACTGCATGCTACTTTCCCTTCACCAATATTCTGGCCAAGGTATGCACGGCACCTAGATCTACATATTGCTATAAAAAAAATATAGCTGAATTTTGAACTTACATTTATTTCTGTTTATGTAAAAAAGCTTTGGCAAAATGTTTGCATATCAACTTACATGGTTTTCAAATTTATCACAGAGTTTCTTACAGTTACAATGACTGAATTGCTGCTATGGAGCTTTTTAATTGGTTCAGTAGTCCTATATTTGGGCAGAGAATGACCTATGTGTAGGTATTTCTATTGTTTATTCATAGGTAAGGAGATTATATTTTATTAATTTAGCAAATACTAAAATAAAGTCAAATTTTCAGAATAATGGCAAATGCTTCTTTATGCCTCTGTCACACATCGCCTCCGACATCAACCGTGACAAATACTTTTCTGCTGAGCCTGGGACGATTTTTACCTAACACAACACATTTCACCCTGAATACTGTCGAGAAACAAGATCCACCAACAGTATGTAATCTCTCCCTCTGTGTCTGTCTCTCATTCTATCCTTCCCCATTTTCTCTCTCATATTTTGATGCTTTCATTTTCACATCTCTGTGCTTATTTGTTCTCTTCCACTCCCACTTCCCCTTATTTCCATATTCTCTCTGCATTTCTGCTTCATCAGACAAACACGGCTCAGATACAGAGGAATAAGCTGTTAAAGAATATTTCTCTTTACTGACATTTCTCTGCGAGATCTTGGCCTTTCCCACTCGTGTTCAATAGACTGCTTTTAAGACGTAGCTATGGATCAAGTTGTTTAAGCGGAAAACAATACTACTGTCTACCTGTCTCTGTGTGAATACGTGTGCATACGTTTCTATGTCTTGGCACACCTGCCTCTGGGTAGTGCTGTGTGCGTGCTTCAGGTTTCCCGCAATGTGTGCTCCCCTCTGATAGGGTTTTCAGTCATCTGTAACGGCTGAAATTGTATTTGCTAATGGAGCCGTTTTGGGACAAGCGGGCTCAGACAGAAACAGAGCTATCTGACCCAAGATAACACCTTTGTTTGTTGGCATTTCTTCCTGTTCCTGCACCTAATACATCAGGACTTTGGACTGTGCTATTTATTCTCTGTTAAAATCACATAGCATGGAATTTTAGTTCAGTTGCACTACATCCTGGTGTGGTTTTAAGATGGATTTGATCAATCATAACCTGAAATCCCCAGAGGAAGGCACTTAATGGTCCCATTGCTCCTGCAGTGGTGTTCAGTCCTTAAAAATAAAAGGCTGAATCTTTATAGCAGGTGATGCTGCAGAGTAATAAGATGCAATAATGGGTTTAGAAGCATAAATAAAGATTAGGAAAGCATAGTTAACAATAGTTTAACAATAATGATTATGCATCTGCTGTTTATCAGTTCTGTTCAGTTGCCTTAAAAATATTACCACCTGCCTTCAGATTGCTAACAAATTTACATCTGTAAACACATGGAGTTGTAAGTTAGTATCAGCACAACACCAGTCAGCATTGTGCAACATGAAGTTACTCTCTACCCTGTATTCCAATGGGTAAATTGGAAAGTCTATTTGCAAATAAGAAGGCAACAGACCAAAAAAACAGCACAGCGATTAAAATCATCAAATTTAAACCAAAAGGTTTAAAAAAAGGTTTGCTGACAAATTTATTGCTGGTCACTAAGGGGCTTATTTAGCTATTACCAAATCAAGAAATGCTTGGGATTTGAAAGATGCTGAACAACCACCTTTGGGTTAGCTTCTTAAATATGGTTTCACAAATTTGTGTTTAGAATTAACTTTTTCAAATACATAATTTTCCACTACTGATATTTACATGAAAGACAAAGCCATTTATCTACAGTGCAAGAAAACATTGGGAGACACATCTGTAAGCAGATGTGGCTTCCCGGTCTTGCAGGCATAGTATAGTTTTAATTGCAGTAGTTGAGCCAATCCTCTAATTTGATCTGTTCATGGTAAAGGCCTTTAGCATTAATATCAATAAAAATAGTAGAACATGACTATTAAATTATCCTGGTCTTACCGGCCTTCTGATTATTAGGGTGTTATTGCCAATCATATATACAGTACATAGTGGAATTGGTCCTCCCTTCACCTCCAAGGTAATTGAAAAGGTCTTTATCTTCTGCCCTGGTCACTTTCCAATTAGCCCATCCTTCCACACTGAAATGAGACATTAAGTTTCTCATTTGGAATTGCCTGGAATAAGACATTATCATCATTGTTGGAAATATTACATCATCTCAGTTGTAATAATAAAGTGGTGTATGGGCAAGGTGGTGGTGAAGGTGCAAAGGGAGAGGTTGAAAATTATATTGAATTGGAAGTGTGAGGAAAGGTAGGTGTAGGGTGAGTTTGAGTTCATGGTTGAAATAATGAGGTTGCTAGGTGAATTAAAGAATTTGGGTTGGATGTGTGGCTACATAAATATGAAAGATAGTTATCTACCAAATAGAAATGTTGTCTACCAAACTATGGATGTTTAAAAATGTAAGATGACTTGGTTAATTCTCTGAGGAAAATATTACTGTAATATTAGGAAGACTGACGCACTCATTACATTTTTTTATACATTCGACTAATGTAGGTATTAATAAATTTAATTGTGAAAGTTATGATTTCTCACACAATGCAAGTTTTTGTTTAAGGTAATGGAACAGGAATCATTTTTACACAACCTAAAAATGTTGGGATTTATCAAGGTAATTTGCAGTATGTGTTCTACCTAATTTGTAACTTTATTTTGTAATTGTATAACTTAATATGCATCTGTAAAGTGGAAGATCTTAATATGAAAAAATAGCAGACATGAGAAGTACAGGCTTTTAATGTGTTGTGCATATTTCCTTGTTTTATGCTCATTCTCAAACAGAGTAAACCATGAATGAAAAACATAATTATTGTGTGCTTAAACATTGCTCGCATTCTTTTTATTTACCATCGAAACTTTAGTTAGAAAGACTAGAAATCAATCAATTATTCATCCAATTCAATGTAATACTCAAACAACAACTGTAAGTAGTGGTGTACATTATGTATTATGCATCTAGTGGTGTGCAATATAGAGAATTGGCAAAATAAAAAGGTGCATGCGTGTTTGGATGTGGGTGGGTGTACAGGAAGAAATGGGAGCAGGAAGGGGATTTTAGACTTGAAGACTGCAGCAGCACAAGGGCAAAAGGGCAGCTGTCCATATTGGGAGGTATCCAGCAGCCAGCCAATCATTATGGATTAGGAGGCATCACATCCTTCACCCTCCAATGAGGAGTAAAATCCTGGAACAAATATATACTGTAAAATATAAAATACGCACACACACATACGGGCACACACATCCACACACAGATTTGCTCTCTCAGACACACATTACTTGAGAGTAAGGGCAAACTGGTAAGAAAGCCTTGGATTTGCTATTATAAATCCAGCTTATGGACGAATGGCCACCACAAACAGAGAAAATGCCTTCACAGCAAAATCACAAATGCTGAGAGCTAGAAAGAGCAGCCGAGTGAGTTTTGGACTTTGCGGGTGAGAGTGATAAAGACTGGAGCATTGACAAAAGAGAGGAGGTGGTTCAAGGAAGAAAATGAATTAAGCATGAGAAAGACCGGAATTTCCCCTGCTTACCTTCTTTTTAGTGAGCTAGTCTGGAAGCGTGCCATTGCCTCTCCTTATATTCAGTTCCTTATGCTTTACCTTACCCTTATTTTGACAGAGGAAAACCGAGCAGATATTTAGATAATACATAAATTGCTTTAATCATTGCTGCTGTCTACATAGGCCAAAGAACAGCTTGCAATATGTAATGGTTAACTAGAAGTGTACTTCCCAAGTTCAAGTCTACCGTCTCTCATTTTTTGTGCATAAACACAGAGATTGTGTATCGTGATTAGGGACATACAGAGCACTAGAGCTTTGAATATGACGCTTAAAATTTACCACGCTAAGAGTAGAATGAGTCTTAAAGCCAGAATAATCTTAAGTGAAACACTAGTATGAGACTTGAAAATGACGCTGTTTACCTCCTTGTTTCTCTGCTTTACTATGTTGTGCTCTGATATGCTCTGCTGAGATGTGTGAGTAGTTGCTGTTATGAAATTACAATAATTTACAATGCTAGAAAACCTATCAATAAGAAATAC
Source organism: Microctenopoma steveboyesi (assembly GCA_032359275.1). Classification (NCBI taxonomy): domain Eukaryota; kingdom Metazoa; phylum Chordata; class Actinopteri; order Anabantiformes; family Anabantidae; genus Microctenopoma; species Microctenopoma steveboyesi. The sequence continues at coordinate 19,510,229 of JAUMHF010000012.1, read as the reverse complement.
AGAAAACCTCTGACTAGATAGAAGGATAACCCTTGCTCTAAAACATTTGGAGGGGAATATGGCTGGGATGGATGAATGGAATCTAAAGTGCAGGACTGAAAAACGGTAACGTTAGAAGCAAAGTCTTGATTGAGGTTAGGTTTAGGTAAAATTTTACAATCTTTCCTTGAAAGTGCTGTGAGTGACCAAACCCAACAATAAAAACTTAATATTAGAGTTAATGTACTCCAAGCCCGGATATTTTTGCAGAAAAGAAAACTTGATGTTTTTGGGTTGAATAAAATTAGCTGCCTGTGTATGTTGATATGTTATTTGCTAATTTTACTTTGCTTGGCCGACGCTTTTTATTCAAAGCAACGTACAAGGAGCTAGTGCCAAATGTCCAAAGTGTCCAAATACCATACATGGTATTTGGGCTGGGCTAGGAGTCTGGGCTGGGATTTGATCCTGCCACCTTCTGCATGATGCTAATCCTATCGAGCTACCAGGCCATCTATTGTGACTATATGATGTAGTTGTGTGTAGTTTAACTGTGCAGAAACGTGTCAGGATACTGGGTTTCTGGGTCTTTCTAGCATGACATATGGTATATTAAAGGCACAGCTATTTTATAAGCTAAATGACGTTCAAACGTGCTTACAATAACATACAATATTAACATGCTAATTTGAATTTCTTCATGGTACAAAATCACATAATTATTGAAAAGCCATGTGTTTCACACTGAGAACTGAGACTAGCACCATTGACAGAACATTGTCACTAGTGTGGGTAAAATTATAGGTATACGGGGTCACATTGTCCTCAGAAGTAAACTTTTGCTCTCTTTCGCCTATCCTATAGTTGACCTGAGAGACATTCTCATTTAAATCAGCTAACTAATTTCATTTTGATTATCCATCTCTCAGTGCCTTGTCCACACCTGCTTGGACACGCACCACCACTCCACCCTCTCATTAAGTGGAGAACGTTTTATCATTAGCAAGACACCCAATAACAACAGTGACCTGGCAACACATTCCCAAAACATTTCATCAGTCAGTGGAGCATGTGCAGAAGATAGTCAACGGATCTGTTATTAATTACACAGGCAATGGGATTGGCTGGGTTTAGGATTGGTGTGGCACTTGAGATGATAAAGGATACGGATAATGTGATGAGTCATTAGCGTTTACCAGCACTCAACTGAGATGAAACATGCTTTATAATTATCTCTTCGCAGGAGATGGTGAAGTGAATAAAGCAAGGTGATATAAAAATGCTAAGTTATGTATGTGGAAAGTATTTAGAGGAGACGGGTGGGAGGGAGGAAGCAGGGAGGTAACAAGTAAGAGGAGATCAAACCAAGAGCAGTGAGGAGAGAGAGGGGATGGGCACAACAAAAGACAGAAAGTTAATGAGCTCAACAGCTTTTTATTATTCAACGTCCTTTGCCGACTTCAATGTTTTTTACTGGTCTGTGGCTCAAACGGTTGTCCTTTTTATCACACACTGAAAATGCAATTAGTGTTTTCAATTTTCTAAGCCCTTCGTCTCCACTCAGTCATAAAGCGAGAGGAGGTAATGTCCAGAAATGCTGCTTCATAATTTAATGACGGCTTTCACATTAGAAAAGGACTGTGTGTAAACTTAATAAAAACTCTAAGAGATCAAGATCTACTACTTCAAGTTGAGTTGAATTAGAATAATTATGCAGCAGGCTGAATGCACGCACTAAATAAGACATGTCACATGTCTACAAACTCACCCGTATTTTACTAATATTAAGGATTTCGGTTTGACTTTCATGCTTACACACAAACTGTGCTCCACTAAGTAACAAGCATCAATTTATTCAGCGTCTGAGAACAATGGCCAACATCGACGTGTGACGTCCTAAAACTCTACACATTATCTTGTTTTGTTATATCTGTATGATGTATTTGTTCTGCTGATTCAATCATGACTTGTGCTAAGTGCAATCAGTTTGTCATTGTCAGTTCTGCGGGACAACATTTACCTAAATGTGACTGGCAGCGGGAAAGATGGAAATGATTCATGAGACAGGTGAAATTATACCCTGGTCACATACATACTTTTATTGAGTCAGTGAGGCAGTCTAGCAGTACAACAGCCTCAAGGCCACAACCCTGCTGATGCATGTTTATGTCTTCAGTTGTCTGCCTTTTTTTCCCCGAGAGCCCACGGTGGCCAAAACCTGTAAAGGAGAATTCTGTATAAAACTCACTTACCAGTTGTCTCTCACTCTGCAGCATACCATCTGCGTGGCCTTGTTCCTATCTTAAGGGTGGGCATGCACGACATTTTTGTCTGTTTTTGTTTTTTTACCATCACTGAAAACACTCACCACTGTGCACATCCCTGTCTGACCATGCAAACCAACACTTAGAAAATGGAACTTTAAAAGCCACTGCTTTTAGTCTCCCTTCTCAGTACTTCAACCTGCAAGCAAATCGTAAAGAGTGGTAGTACTTTGCACATCCCCCATCACCTGTGTGCATCATGACAGTACCTATGAATCTTTTTTAGCTGGCTCAGTATTGAGTACTGATCTCTTGACATCACAACAATACCATATTACATAAATATATAATACACAATTAATTGATTTACTTTAATTGAAAGAAGGTTTTAAAGAAACAGTGTACTTCTGTGGGAACTTTAATAGAAATATATATTTTTTATCTTGCAGGGACATGAAACATTGCAGCATTTGAGCAAGAATATCACATTTAAATGTTTCATTTTATAACTTCATAGGTCAGAAAATGGTTTGCACCAAACTTAACTCATCAAAATAACACAGTTTCTTATAGGTTTCAAAACATAGTCACTGTATAAGCTTTGCTAATTATGTAAACAAAAACCCATCACAGGCATCAGCACTATTCTAAAAACGTCTCTGTCACATTACGCTTTAATTATCTGTGCTGTTGAGTATACAGCGTACAGTATAATCATATTAAAGGATGCAGCCCACACACTAACATAATCAGTCCTGTAATGAAACAAGACATTAACTTGAAAGGACAAAAATGCCATTCATTTTTACTGCACGAAGCCCAGTGTAATTCCACTGTTTTCCCTTCTTTAAAGAACCTCACTGACTTTGATACATCATGCACAAACGTAGAATGGCTTAAAAAAGTGGGTGAACTATCTGCAATTTAACACATACAAACACACACGTTTGTTTCTAAACCCAAATATTTGTCATACCTTACTGCCAGGCCCAGAACAGCATATTGGTAATAGTATTGTCTTGTTTCTTATTGTTGTGTGGCACTTTGTGTGAAAATATTTCTCTGACGTGCACTTGAGAAATGTCACGAATGCTACAGTGAAATATGAAGAGCACTTGAAGTGTCAGTGCTACTATAAAACTTCATCCCCTCGTCAGCTGCAAATGTGTGCGGAGACGGCCTATGAATGTGAAGTACACTAATTTGAGTTGAGAGAAGGAACCCTATTGAGAGTGTGGATGAAGGGTGGAGAGGATGACCAGGAATGAATAGCAGACTTGTGAACTGAAGAGATAGATATCTGATCTGTATTGGTTGTATCACTCATCCATTACTGCTTGCTCTCCCCCCTCGCTTTTCCCCTTTTTCTCTCTTCCCTGACCCTCACTGATTTCTTTAAGCTCATTTAGTTGATTAGGGCCATGAAATATTTTAGAAACCAATTATGCTCTGACATTGTTAAAAGACCACGATCCTTTGTAAGTGCAGACTGTGTCTGTGTCTAGTCTTCAGACAAAGAAAACTTGCCTGACCCAAGCGGCCACTGAAATTGGATTTGAATTTATTCAGAAAAAGGCAACATCAGCTACTTTAAGATTCATTTGTCTAATTTCTTACTTCACTTGTGGAGCCATATTTCCCTCCATTGCTCGAAAAACTCTTACATGGCAGTAACAGACCTCAACACTCTTCTCAACTGGATTTTCTATTAGGCATACGAAGGGCCAGACAATGTGTGGGCACTGATAGGATCTCTTTTTAATTTGACTGTAAATATGGTAGAAGTTTTATAGGAAATTCTCCAAACACTGCTGGCACTGAAAGGGAAATCCCCCCCTAGATATGAACGTGTTTATTAGTCTCGTAACAAAATGTTATGAATTGCCATTAAGATTTCAATTATGTATTTTACATGCAGCAAATCCTTTTTCTTGAGGTGCGTGTTGCCTTTTGCCAAGTATAAAATCCATCTATATTTCTTTTTCTTTAATGTTTAATAAAAAGTGGTTGGGAGGTTGTTCTTTAACTACAAGGACACATTTGAATTCTATTTTCTAAATCTACAGAAAAACAATGTTGCATTTCATGTCATAAGTTCTGACACATACGTACATGCAGTGAAATATTCATGTGAAAACATCTTCACATCACGGGTGGCTGTAAAATTACTCTTTTTCGTTCATACGATGAACTCTCTGGTTCATTATCACCCCCATATTTCTGCATAAAAGAAGACAACCAATGTACCAAGACAGGGATGACAAAGGGACTTTGCTCATGCTAATCAACACACTGAATAAGTTACAGTGATTTGTTCTACATGCACAGTGATTTGCATTGCAGTGCTAAGATATGTATGAAGGCAGGGAAGCAAGAAAAGTTTCACAGGAGTGCAGATGTTCACTCCAACATCTAGGTCTATTTTGAGAATATGCAAATAACCCGACTGACACCAAAAGTTTTAAATTCACAAGTCAGATCCACTGCGCTCCAACTTTTGAGAGTGAAATGCTGAAACATCGACGAATGCAGTGCTATTTGTTAAAATAAGAAAATACTTAAATTACATACAACAGCCATAACATCGTAGTTTCTCACACTGCCTTCCTCTCAATCAGCCCTCTGTTGTTTAATCACAGCTTTGTTGCAAATAGACCACCAGAACAGCAATAAAAACAACAATACAGCCAGTTCCTGGTGGCATAAATTTAATGGAAAAGCAACACAAGCTTAAGTACAGGCAACGGATGGACCTTTAAAACATTAAATTTATTACAGATCTTGCAACAAATGACAGAGAAGAGTAACGTACACTTCACTACTATTGTCATTTTTTTAAATAAGCTGCTCTTCTCTTGTGCTGTGCAAAAACAATTGTCAGATTTACAGGTAGCACATCTTTTGGCTTGCACTAACAGAAACTGTGTTTAAAAACACTGTTCCTGCGCAATCCGTACCGAAACCCGAAAGGATGGGAATACGGATTCGGAATTCGGGTTAGCGCTTTCAAATAACTTAGCCATCTATCTTGGTGTTGGATAGCCCAAGAGCTAACATACAGTATTTCTTTTGTTATCTGCGTTAACATGTGACAGTGATAATTACTTTCTCACAGTTTTAAGTAATCTCTGCTGCAAAGCAGGTGAACCTGTGAAACATGGCATTACCACAAATGTGACATGCAAATCATCTCAGCCAGACACTACAGCTGTTAACACTATTCAATTATCTTCAATGTCACAGGAGTTTGGAGCTTAAAGTTGTGATTTTACTTCAAATATATGTCACTATATGTCTCACTAGTCACAAATTATTTTGGAGGGATAATTAAAAATGTATGTCTGTCCCCGATGCTCCTAGCGCTGAACTATCTTGGTGAGATGTAGAGAGTAATAACTGGTCTGGTTTATCTGTGCTGAATTCAATAAAATACCTTTGCTACAGATTAATGTCTTGCTCTGCCTAAAGAACTGTTTCTATTAATAACAGTCAAAATATTTGATAGAGTTGAATAGACAGATGAGAAAACTGTCGAGGCTGTGCAGCTTTAGATGAGGACAGATGTCACGCTGTGTGTCAGTAGGTGTTGGTATATAGTGCTGTAAGCCCATCTCCCACCCTCTTGATCCTCTTTCTCCTTCCCTTTGCCCTCTTTTACTTTTCTTCTGGTACTTCTCCTTTCTCTCTAATTTGAATGTAATCAAAAAAATGCTTCTTCCTTCACTTTCTTTTTGTTTTAATTACCTGTGTACTCGATCACAATATCTTAAAATAACCTTAACCAAGAACAGGTTCTTCTCAATATACCTATTAAAAATAATAACTACTAACTATGTCTGCAGGTCAAGCAATAAGACATCATATTACTGCTCTAAAGTCTGCAAGCAATGAATCACCGGCAACTCCATGCACGGTGAATTCATCAAGGCAACTCTGCATCCTGCTGGGTTCATCTAATAAGGTAAGAACGTGGTTAGCAAGCAGAGAACCGTTCAGGAAAAGCATAAATGTACTTTTTCTTTAGCAAATACATGTGAATCATTTAGTGATTTTTACCCATTATACGTATAATACAACTCCATCACATTGCACCACTGCGTCGATGTGCATTCTGGGTACAGTGGTAATTTAAGCAATTAGAAGTCAAGAGAAATAAAAATATGAAGTGTTTTGTAGTTTTTCCTGTCTGTATGTTTGTGGAAGTGATACAAGTCAAAGTTAGAAATGGTAGGAGATGTAATGAGTGTTTGTGGGGGTGTTTTCAACTGACATAACATACAGTGTGATACCTGGCAGTGGAAAACTTGTACATTGTACAATGCAACTATTGGATTGGGTAGTGGTATTACATTAGGTATTAGATGTTGCAACCATAATATAACTTTTAAAACCCCAAGCCACTATTTTAAATATAACCCCACATTTGCTCTCGCTGGAGTCTTTCAGATATTGCTAGACTTCTTAAAACTTTTATGTGTGAGCCTTCTCTGACCTAAAGAAAGGCTTTTTCCTCTAGCATTTCTATGTTTGCATCATTTGAGTTGACTGCACCATTCCTTTTGATTTGAACACAGTCGTGTATTATTTTGCCACAAAATGTTCCAGTGAGAGACACGTGGACAAAACATTTGCTCATTGCTCTTCAGAAGGATGCGACTTGATGTCATACATAGGAAACTTCTCTTACTTTATTTTCAGTAGGTCGGTTTACCCTCCTTACTTGAAATGGTTAAACCTGCTTGTCAAACAAAATGAGTAGTTTAATCCTATTTTGTGATTGAGATTTTTTTTAACTCACAGGAGTAACAAGAGTTTGTTTCTTTTACTCTCTCCCCAGCAGTGAGTCACTCTACAGACCACTCTGAAAATCCTTCCTATGGGTAGCAATTTTATCATTTGTCAACCTTCATATTGTCTAATGAATTCCCTCCTCATTTTTGACCGCTTACACTTCTCTACACTACTCTAATCCTTTTCTCTCATATGTAGTAAATCCAGCCTGCTGTTTTATCTTTGCCAGTACTTTGTTGTGCTGAGTCAGACCCAACAGTGCACATTATCATCACAGTAATTCCCTCTCTTAACACAGACATTCCTACGAAAGTCAGGTTCTAGTATTTCTGGGAAAAGAAATCAGTTTAAGAGAATATTTTAGCACAACAGGCATTTCCTCGTGTTGTTTGTGAGAGATCTTTTTTTAATGATCCGTCAACTTATGTGACATCACCTCAGAGCCTTATTTTCTATGCTACGACGAGTAGATAACAGCAGTGAGGCAGCCAGGGTATCGGCTGTCTGTAGAAAAATCACTCTTTCCTCACAAGTGTTTTACTTAACATAACAGCCTTTCTCCGGAGATTCATCACCGCTGTCATCAAATCTTTTTGTTCAGAATCTACGCGCCATCAATCATCACTGCTTTCTGCGTGAGATGAATGATGTTGTTGTTGGCTGTAAATTACCATGCGTGACATACTGACAAACCCATTTGCAGTCCTTGTGGAGAAAGCACTGTCATACAGCAAAATGCACGGTGACGGCGAATGGTGTAATTAACAGTCAGGCGATGGAAACAAGGAAAATTATAGATGCAGACAAAAAGATAGGAACAGGGAGAGACATGAGAGAAAGAGCTGCTGATTTGTTCTTGGCATGTTTATAAAGTCACATTTGACATTGTAACTCTACGGAAAGCAATGTTGATCTATCAGGTTTTTTATCCACTTCATCCACACTTGTGTGTCGCAAAGTGAATACACTGTACACTCAATATGAGCATCCCGCAACTACTCTACAGTTTGAGCTTGCATCGTTTGCATTTCCAACGAATGAAGTTACCGTATAGAATCATGTTAGTAGATAATTTGTAATTGATCTCCAACAAAGATGTCACTTGTTCTGTTTGTACAGTAGTGACTGATACAGTAACAAACTGTTCTGGCTCAGGATCTATAATGACAGCAAGTGGACTGTCATAGTCGATCCCTCATTTGGAGAAATAAATGAGACATTACCACTGATGGAGCTGTCTGTTATGAAGTTTCCATTTTCATTCGCCATTTCCTTTATTGAGAAAAATGCTCCCAGTAGGGACGATAATCGCACATTATGCTCTGGACAGATGACACAGACTGAGACATGATGGTGACAAATGCAGGCAGTCAGATACAGAAGGCAATTTGTCATTATAAAACATGTTCTTTCACTGGTTTCAAAAGGAACTTTCTAGATATAATTTCTGATTGTAATGGCAAGAAGATAAGCAGAACAAATGAACCACCTTTATTACAGTGTCAAGTAATAAAACAAACCAAATCAAGCAATCAAAAGGAAAACAAGTGGGGGGTGGGGGGTGTTTAAGTGCTTGGGAGCTCAGCTGTATGTCTATATCGGTTACTCCTAGTCTCACCATTTAAATAATGTTGCACTTTCAGTGTTCTTCCCAAATGGCTAATCCATGCTTATGAAATCTGGAAGCAATAAAGCAGAGATGCGCCAAGTTAATACAGATGTATCCTAGAAGGCCTAAAAAGTCTAGTCACTAGCAGGTGTCTCTTCATGCAGAGTAGAATGCGTTGTTTCCCCTGGGATTGTGTTGTGGTGTGTGTGTGTGTGTGTGTGTGGAGCCATCTCCATATAGCTGCCAAGCATTTACACATTACAATACAATGCGCTTAAGTGAAACCACTTTGGAGTCGTTTGGGCGGTAATGGAGTGCTGACATAAGACGTCTGTGCATACAATTGTAATATTTAATTTCCTGAAAATTCCTCCAAAACGGCAGTTTGATCTACATATATGCAATGTTTGCGCAGGGCCTGGCAGGATTAGTACTGATACTGCGACTGCATGTTATAAATGTGGAGAAGTTAACATGAGAAGTCGAGAAGAACGTGAGCGGAGGTCGTGTGTGTTAAAGGTTTTAGTGTGAGGACCTTAGAAGAGCACACCGAGAGTAAGGACACCACCACCTAGAGAAGGAGGGGGGCACTGTCTGGCTGCAAGAAACGGAAAGATATTTGGAGAGAGGGAGAGCGACACAGAGACCGAGATAAGTTCAGTACCGCGGATAGCGCTCCGGAGCGCTGGAGAGGAGAAACCAGCTCAGTGGCTCTGAGCTGATCAGTCATGCCTCCATGAACTACTGGGAAACACACTGTGCAGCCAGTCGTCCTGCTCCCGGACAGGCGGAGACGCGGATTTGTTTTTTTTTTGTTTTTTTTAGTCTGGATTAGCTGAGTAAAGACGCGAGAGATCGCTGCGGAGTAGAGGCCAGCTGGTTTGTCTGCGCGATCCTTACATCATCTCTTTATTAGGGAGAGGGAGTCACAGACATACTGTACACAGAGATACGGAGAGAGAGCACAGAGAGCGAGAGGAGAGAGAGAGAGAGAGAGAGAGAGAGGGAGAGGGAGAGACCGTGCAGCCAGCCTCCTCTCTGCCAGTTCTCAACTGCGAAGCGAATCTCACGGACCGGCTGGTGACTCCGGCGCTCCGCTGTTTTTCTCTAAGTGTCCCCCCCTCCTGCTCCGCTGCCGCACGGGCCATGGAGACGCACCGTCCCGCCCGGGGATTGACGTTGCTATTGCCGGTCGCTTTGTGGATTTTTTGCCACCTCAACGGTGTTCGTGGAGCTATGCCAACAACCCGTAAGTTGTTCTACGTGTCCGCAAGTGTCGCGGGGGAGAGTGGGTAATGGGCGGGACGCAGAGTGAGTGTCGCTCCGGGGCAGAGTGGAGCGGAACAGAGGCGCACACGGCGCGTTCACCTGCGGGGCTGCAGGTGTCCCCTTTGGCAGTAGCAGCTGGAGGTCTCGGGCTGTACCAGGGAAGAAGGGAAGCAGAGGAGAAGCTTTCACGTGTCACCTTTACGTGTAAACTTTGACTAGTTTATCGATTATAGCACACTAATTTAATGCCCACTGGCACGTGCTCAGTACCTCTATAAAGCCCTGACGGCTGCGCGGTGTTTCCGCGTGCCAGCTGCTGTTGTGCGTTCCATCACGGGACAGAGTGCATGTGGGAGAAAGAATCTGAAATCACTTCTTAGATGTAAGGCTGTTAGTTTTAGCTCTTAGTCTTTAGGTCTGACCCTATTTCAACCTACTTTTAAGATTGAGCGAATTGTCATTGGAAAACTTAGGAGGTAACTTTTTTTGCTCAACTGATGATCCTCCCTTGAAAAAGTTGACTTCTGTTGTTGACTCCAGGCCTTAAGAGTTTCTGCCTTAGAAGATTTAATGTTGCCTGTCTGCTACTAACAAACCACAATTTTAGCCAGAAACCGCAAGAGATTTGTTTGTACTCTCACGCTCTTTGCTTGTGTCGGGGATTTAGGTTTTTTACTGTGTTTTGTATGGGCTTATTTGTTCTTCTTTCTCTCTGTGCACACTTGGTGCTATGCCATTATAATCTTGTCGGCGGTGACTGAGGGTTCCGTTAGACTGATTCCCCGGTGATCGCCGGGGCATTTTAGGTACCGCATGAACGTGTCCAGGGACGCGCCTCATTAATCATCTCATCTGACACATCCGACAGACAACAACGGGGAGACGCTACCTCGAGCCGTTCGTGCGAGCGGGTGTGCGCGCGTGCACCGGCGCGCGCGCGCGGACGTTTCAGTGAGTGTGATGGAAGAAGAAGAGAGGGACAGAAGAGATAGGCATCGCAGGAGCATCCTCACAGGGAATAGGTGTCAGAGTGACAACACTTCATATAGAAAACTTCATGAATCTCCGTCGTATTGCTCCCATTAATTGTCAGGTCTGACTAGATCAGCCTTAGTGTCCCCCTGAGTAAGAAGACAGTATCTTGTTAAAGGACTATTCAGCCAGGAGACTGAAGTTGATTTATTTATATGGTCCTGTAGAAGCTTTTAAAGTAGAAGACAGATTTAAATTAAGTGTGTGTGTGTGAATACACATATACTTATTAGGCTTTATTATGAAAAATAGTTGCAAGATTTGCTATATTGGACGTGTGTGTGTGTGTGTGTGTGTGTGTCAGAGAGAAATAGTCATACAAACAAAATGCCAAGTCAGACCAACCGCGCAGGCTTTATCTGTCCTCAGGGACAAGATGTGAAACACTCAGAGGAACAGACAATGTCATTGTGACCAATGGTCTGAGGCATGAACTAAAAAAAGATGAACGTTCCCATCCTACTGGGACAAACACACTTACACACTAAAAGTCAATGGACTGGTTGACCCACCGACTGTGTGTAGTCTCCCACATTCCCACTGGAAATTCCTGCACCGCTATACGTACCAGCATGAGAAACGGATGAAACGAGAGATTTGTATGCGAGTCCGTGTGCACTTAGAGAGGATGAGGATCGCGTGTGTCAGTTGTGTTGCATTCACATATCACTGCACTCATATCCACTATCAAAAGCTGAAGGTAAAAATACAAACTTGTAGAAAGGTGCCCGCACAACCACAGATGGTGACATGACTGCAGTAAAGTAAACTGCATTTGTCCTTGTTGTACTTCAGGTGTTTGCTCTAATGACTTATTGTATGTAAAGTTGTTGTTGTAGAGTGTGAGCGATGCCAGGTCTCTCACCACCTGTTATGTCTCATAATCATTGGGACGTTGGAGTTTTTACAGTTTTTTCATTTGAAATTCAAAATTAAATGTTTCTCTGATTTAGACAGAAATGTCAGCTCAATGCGTATGACTATTAATGTGTGACACACTGTACTTGAAGCATATTGTATATGCAGAGGTATCTGAAAAATAGTCATATGGTATAGTTCTTGAATATTGAAAGTTAGCTTTAACCAAATTTTTTGTAGCAGCGAATCTTTCTTCAATCAGCCCTGAACTCGTCCGCTCTGTTTTGTGCAATTGCTTTTTATTGCTCGCTGTGTGAACGGAAAGGTTAACATTCTTAAACCATACAAGAAGCAATGTGTGAAAAGGTAAGCATGTGCTTTCAAGTCAGTGTGTTAGTGACAGTATACTTAGTTAACTGGGTGCCCCTGGAGCTGGTCTGATCAAGAACTCGATTAACCTTTTCTCATATCATTAAACATCCTACACGTTTCACATGGACATCGATATGGTTGAATATAATTTATCAGTCCCGATTCTCATTGGCCAGAATGGTTCATTGGTGGTTCAATTTTACAGATAATGAAAATATTTATTTATAACTAAATATTTAGCGCAGGTGTGGCTCTAAGGGTATCTGGAATGGAACATGGAACATGGTATGTTTGTGCTTGTTACTGTTTTAATAAACAACTTTATTGGATCTTTACTTGCTTATGTCAGATGCAGATACAGTTACAAGTCGAGTGTAATGATGTTTAGTTCTAACTAGAAAAGCTCACTCCACCTGGGTTCCTTTCATTCTCCCACCTGCTGTCTGCTGAGTGTGGAGGAGCTGAGCCACACTCATGGTCACAGGGAAGAGACAAAGACATAAAGGGTCTGTTATACTACATGTGCAATCTTGAAAACGGCACATTTCTTGTCATGAAACATCTAATACTCAAATATGTAAAATGGATTATAACTTATAAATCCCAGTCTTTTTCAAAGTAAATTTCTTCTCAGCTATCCATGCATTTTTTATCGATACAAAAAGGTTACTCTGCCCATCTCGAGATGTCTTCTTTAATTCTTTCTCTAAAACTTGTTGATTCAAAACAAACAACAGAACTTTGTGAAGTATTGCATGTCCGTTGTCCAAAGGTGTGTATGTCACAGTGGAAAGGAATCCTCAGATTGTGCTGTGGATGCATCAATTGTTGTGGTGATGTCCTGTAAGTAATAAAAAGTCAGTGCAAATGCTCAGCGTGTAGTTAAGTAGTTGCCTGGGACCTTATTTGGGGGTTATGGTCTGTGAAAGCCCCCCCGATAATGCCGTTGCCAGTAGCTTACCCAACAATTCAGAAACAGCATTATTAGACAGATGAAATGTTTGTTTGTTTTTTCCTAATATCTTCAAATATATTTACACTAGTGGTAAATATGCATATATGAATTGGTGAATTCTTACAATTCTTTTTTGCATTCTACTTCTTCAAACAATAGTAGACATCTGTGCGCAAGCAAGTTTCACCTGCCTTTCAAAGGTAGTAATTTCAGATGCAAGCTCAACCAGCACAAATCACTTTTAGGCCTGAGAAATCCCATCACATGTATATTTGCACATTCTGCTCTTTGGATTTTGCGCCGTTGGATAAAAAAAATGTTTCATTTCACATATTTATGAAATTGAAGGTGGGAATTCCATAATAGGTGCTGTTTTGCTTAATTTACAGAGACAGTCCTAGTACACCCCCTTAGTAGATCAATTTAAATTGTTTACCAAAGTAAATCAGGCCCAGAGAGAAGAGGCTGCAACAAGAGCATCTGTACAACTCTACCTGTATTTTGAAATCTGCTAGTCTCACCTGCTGCTCTTTTCAAGTGCTAATATAATGCATCCCGGTGAGTCATTCGCAATGGTGCGCTTCTGGGCGAGCTCGCTGTAATATTATTCACATTAACGCGCAGTAATTATCAGTCCTATGAGAGTAGCATTCTCCCAGTGTAGGCTGCAGATGTGTCTGCAGGAATCTTTTATTGATTGTCTCGCATGACACCAGACATTGGCACATTCTGATTATTACAAATGTCAAAGATCGACTCGGTTAATCAGCCAGTTGATCAGTTGGTTGACTACTACTTGAGGCTGAACCCAGGCAGATGGGGAAAAATCTGACGTGCCCTCACAGATCTGCTACAGTGCTTTATTGACATTGGGATAAGCAGTACTGCCATGCATTGACTCCCATTCATTTTAATGGAGGCACCTACTATTCTCCACCCCTAAACTGGTCTCTTTATAGATTAGATTTATTTATTAGGTGCCTGCCATGTAAAAAGAATGGGAGGCAGTGCATGGTCGGGTAGATGGGTCTAAGGTTCCGCGGCGCACGGCGGCAGGCACCTTCAAAGTTTCCCCAGGAACTTTTTAGTTGAATTAATACTATTATCTGTCACTGCAGGAAAAAGGCCTCAATTTTACAACCCAAACACATTAACCAACACACAGCTCAACCTGAATCAATTTCTCTCTGTGTGTGTGTGTGTGTGAGCCTGCCTGTGATGACTCCAAAAAAGTGTTGGCAATAATTGGATTAAGGCTGGAGGAAGCAGGATGGTTTGGCTCAGATTAGATCAGGTCATTACATTAGCTATGTTTGGCTTGTGTATTTTTCATGTGTGCACCTGCCTGTGTTTGTCTATGTGTGTGTCCGTGTTGGTTGATATCAAGCACTGAGCCAAGTTAATCAAACATAGGGAATTTGCACTCCTATTTTTATCTCATGTAGCCCCATCTTTTTTTCTACTTTTAGCCTCCACCTGCCCTTCGACCAAAAAAAATCCAATATAAACACTTTATACCCTCGTTTTTCCAATGTCTAATCCCTAACTACCCAGAGACTCCTTTCACTCATTTCTACTCCTTCTTCTTTAGTCTACTGATTCCCTGGTGTTTCTTTCAACACTTTTTCACAGTTTTACCTACCTCTAGCCTCCTGTCAGTATTTCTAATTCTCTGCTCTCCTCAGTGGATTTTATCATTTGACCCTAATCATTTTCTTCCTCTCTTGTCTTGACATTGGATTATAAATATGTATGATAAACAAGTTCCCTCCAATCACTTGTTATGGGATATGGATGCTTGTGCGTGCTCATGAATTCTCTTACACTTGGTGTATATGTGCAGCAACCGGACTGACATGAATCACATTAATAAAGACACACTGCGCTTGTTAATTTTCCTTGAACTATTATCTGCAGCCTTCCCAAAAAGCACTAGGAATCAGTATTATTTTATTTCACAACAGCTTATGGTAACTGGACAAGAAGTTGATTTGACAACTTATTTCAATACCATGCATGGTAGCGCCTATACGAGAATTATAGAATTATAGAATTATAGAATAATTCTGCACCCAAGTCAACTTCTTGGTGATTTTCTTATAATGTCACTGATTGCAAGCAAATATCTAATACTAAGAAATGCCCTGTCAAAAGCTCAATCGCCACCAGTTTTAATTTTTCTAATCGCATTTGGCCTCATACTCTTTCTCCTTTGAAGAACAGAAATGTCTTTCTTCGAAGTGAATGCTGCTATGAGGCTATCTATGTTTCATCATGGGAGCAAGGCCAGAGTGATACAAATTTACAGTGACAAGTCATGCACCATAATTGCCCAAACAACGTCAGTAATGTAACTTGCACATACAGAGGCGCACATCGTGTTGCTCACACAAAACTGTTTTTTTTCTGTCTTGTTTACCCCTTCTTAGATCCACATATAACACATACCCAGGTCACTGAATGTTTCTTACTTTACATGCATTAATTGAAAACTAAACCTAAATATAATACAGACTTATTTACAGTTCTTATGTGCAGTTTGTAGGCATTAAAGGGATTTACTGGTAGACGTGGAACATAGTATTCATAAATTGTATAATTTGTGAGCAATTACCTAAAACTACCAACCAGCATTTTCTTTAGGTTATAATGAGCCATTACACTTACTGGCCACATTAGGTACACATGTAGAATCTAATGCAATCCAATACTGCAGCTCTGCAGCCATGAATTCTACTTTTACAAGGTTATCATTTCTTAGTTTTAATAAAAACTGTCTGAAAGGCCATAATTCTTCTAAATGTTTATTAAATGTTCATTAGTGAGGGGGTGCAGAGTCTTACTGAAGTAAATTTTTACTATTCTGTATTTTTATTTTGGATCCAATTAATATAATGCACACGCTCTCATTCATTTATGGCTTTTTGTTTGTCAGTGCTTTGCTATGTTATTATTATGATTGTAATTTTATGTGTACAAAGCTGGAATGTCCAGAAATCAGTCATTATAATTTTAGGCTTAAAGTAGTTAATACATCCTCTAATTTCATCATAACATGCAGGCCTGATGTACAGAAAAAAGGTTCATGTTTAATCTAGCTAATATTATAAAAATATATTAGTCATATTTATAAGATGAGAAATTTAAAAATAATCGCATAATAAAAAGCAATTAGAACATTTTACAAAATTGTTATTTCAAACATTTTAAATACTACATGGATTAATTCTGTTAAATATAAATAGTCATTTAAAGTAACCTTTTATTGTGACATACATAACAGCTCAGACACTGTAGGGTCGCACTTAAGAAATGGGGGGTGGGGCATGAGGAAGGCATTCTGCAATTTCACCACTAGACGCTGATAGTTTCTGGGGGTTTATTTCACGTTAACCGATTAATCAAGCCAACGTTTCTGAATAACTGACCCCAGGTCGATGCCTGCTATCATGACAGACTGTGAGCATATACATATACATGTGACTGAAAATACTGCTCATTAATGTGTAAATAATTTGGGTGCACCTGAGCGCGTGACTCATCAGAAAGCATTTTATTAGCTTGAAAAGAGTGATATTAGCAGATCTGAAAATACACTTGTAGTGTTAATGCTGCAGCCTCTCCTCACAGTGTCTCTCATTGCTCTGCTCCTCCACACGTTGCATATAGCATGCAGAACAACAGAAGGAGACTTTACTCGCTTACATCTGTACATTACACCTCATTACACTTGACTTATTCCCATACATGCGACAAAATCAAGTAAAAAATCTCCTATTAAATAAGCACAGACTCTCTGAATGACAATCTCTTGGATGTTCTGGGAGTCTCTCATATTTTAATAGTGGCCACTTTGCTCTCTAAAGATTGACATAAACCATTTAATCTTACATTAAACTTTGTACCTTTTCAAAAGCGCAACTCTGTATTTGTAGGTGTACAGGTGTGTGTGTGTGTGTGTGTGTGTGTGTGTTTTCAAAAGTGTAGAGTCTGATGGTCATTCTGGTAAACTGTCTTCTCCTTAGAACTTGTCAGAGTCTCTACACCTCATCATTAATGGACTGGCAGACTAGTCCTTTTCTTCTGTAAGAGAGAAAGACTTGCTGTTACATTATTCTGTGAATGGACAAACCTTTTACCGTGTTTCCACCTAAATGTAGTGGAAATCTTGACTTCCTCTAAGATCTAGTTAATAGACAGGCTTCAAAAGCTAACCCTAGATTAATCTTGGGAGAATGCCAGAATTCAGCTGCACCAGAGAAAGGAGGTGTCAGAAAGGGCCGTTAAAAGCAGTGTACTCTAAGTGAACCTGACTTAAATCATCAGTGTCAAAACAGCAGTACAGAAAGCCGCAGAAAGTAAGCCTGGGCAGTCACCTCTGTCAGCAGCTGGGAGAGGGGTTAGGCACACTGACTTCAGCAATGTTATGCTTTGTGTACATGTTCTTGAAGTACACCTAGTGCTCACAAGGGCAGGGTGTAAATGGGTTGCTTTGTGTCTAACAACCAAGGAGATGTTGCTAGGGCAACGATATAGACATGATCTTTTTACGGGCATCCCACCCTGAAATACTGCCAGTCATGTTCAATGTAGCTGGCTAAGCTTGAGCTAGTGACTAGATCCAAGGCTTTGTTGTGGTGGTTGAAAAAATCAACTTGGGTACCTTTTTAGTTTTTGTGTTCATTTACACTCAAGTGTTGTTGTAATAACAGACAATGACTATTTACTTTTTGAGGTATTATATTCGTATAAAAAACCTTGAGAATTAGTTTACTATTTAAGGTGATTAAAATCCGCCCTACCTTTGGCGACTGGTGTTTTTGTTCCACAGTTTGAAGATAACAACACTTTTGAAAATTTGGTAAAGAAATCTGGAATTGATTTATACATGTATGTTAAAACCCATATTAATGTTTAGTGACTGGACTTTAGCACATAGACAAATTCAAGGGTACTTCTCCGTATACCTCCTCATACATGCACATGTGTAAGTGTACTTCTGTTATGTTGGAAATCTAGGCAACAGCTTATGTGGAAGACTGCTGTGGGAAAGGGCATTGAGCTGCTGTTAAGACAAATGTTGTTATTACTCTCAGCCTTTGCATTCAATTTGTTTTTAAAGCCGTTTGAATACCCCATTTACAGGCTAAGATTAC
>JAUMHF010000012.1:19479744-19491844 GCA_032359275.1 Microctenopoma steveboyesi | reverse complement strand
TTAATGAGGACAACTGTCGGTAAAAATCTCACCAATGCCTCAAATATACGAGACGATGTAGCGAATAGATTTGTGTTTGTGTGTGTACATGTCTTTCTATGGTTCTGTGGACACATTTCAATTTGCTGTCATCACTGTGAAGACATTACTAGAGTTGTGTGTTGTTGTTACATGATTACAGCTGGAGCTGGGCAGATCTTTAAGTTTAAGGATGGGAAGCTAGGGAACACATGATGTCAATAACTGCCTCACATGTATAGAAAAACAACGTGTGTGGACATCATCAGCAATTTGTACATACAGTTTGTACTTTACCATCTGCTCTGGTCTTAACTCATCTTTGAACTGAATGTGTTACTGTGTATAACTATGTGTGTGTAGGAGTGGATATCTGTGTGATTGAAAAATACACTTACTGTGTGACCAGCATGAAGAAAAAAAAAGTTCAGGCTAGATGTGGATGTGGTCCATTAGCTCCGGTTCAAGGTGCTCCACATTGTGGGCTAAGATTTGTCAGACAGCGGTCACTGATTCCTCTTTATACCCTTTTCTCACCTGCCTTCACTTGGCAGATTCTTTCTTTAACTGTGGTATTCTTTGACTTTTTGTCGCTTCATGCATTACATTTTTTGAAGGAGCATATTACACATTACATTTAACTTTTGATTGCTCTTGTAAAATATCTCCTTACATTCATCTCCTGCTTTGTAGGACATATTTTCACATCTCTCATTTTTACAAAAGTAACTGCTCATAACGGTCAAGAAAAATAAGTTCACGTTGATGTTACCAATTACTTGTGGTTTAGCAGCTGCTGCTGAAGTCACTTTTTAAATTGGGAAGTTCTGAAGCTTTAAGCAATTTATTAAACTCATAGTGTTTTCATGTAGTGAGCGGAGTCTAGTTGTTTATACCTCACACTGTGAATTTGCATCCACAGCTGCAGTGCTGAGCAGCTCGACTTGCTCCAGCTGGAAGGAGGCAAAAACCCTAAACAGAGAGTGTTTCTGTGTGCGCCAGTAATGCTAGGACTATAAACCCAGAGAAACGTGCCTTTGCCTTCTAAATCTTAATATTAAGTCTAATTAAAACACTTAAAGTATTTTTTTTACATCATCCAGTCTGAAACAGTCGATGTTGCACATTCTCTTCATGTTGATCTGGTACAACATCTCAGGGATTTTCTCTCTTAGTCTCATTAGTCTTTTCCAATGTACTTGGTCCCTGGTGTTAAAATGCCTCTGACTCTCTTTCTCTGTAAATAAATCCCCCTTACCAGTGTCCCTATTGCTCGGTTGACATCCAGAAAATAATTCCTCTGCAAAGTAGGATTCCACTGTTGGTTATGTTGGGTTAGTTAGTCATTTTCATCTTTGCACATGGTCTCTACAGTTCATGAGCCAATGAAATGTGTGTTAGCCAACCTTTTTAGCAGGAGGTCAAATTGCTAATTAATATATGCTGTGAGTTTTTTACCAATGAGCTACATTTTATTGCTGACAGTGCCACACAGACAATGTTAAAGACAGCAGCCCAGTAGTAGACTGAGTAAGATTGTTAGATAAGAAAAACCATTAACTTTTAGTTAATAAGTGCTCACTGCTAAAATTAGTAGTTTGGAAAATGAACATGCTGTGCATGTTCATTTTCCAAACTTTGCCAAACTGAGCCCACATGGAAATATTTTAAAATATTTATATCATTAATATATAATCCTGTATGCTGGCATCTCTGTCAGTTGTCTAGAGATAAAATGATGATAGCCAACATGGATGGGATTACATCATGGGGTGATCATGGATCAGTTTTAGCTCTTTAATCTGTCTGGGACAAACAGAGATACTGATGCCGTGGTAGAGAGAAACATACATACATAGAAAGGCAGACAGAAAACATGAAATCTGATTTATCTATTCAGTCAGCAGTGCCCTACCATCCTGTATTTCAGCAGCTTGGGTGATAGATAGGATATGTAAGATTCCTAGGAGTGTTTGTGTTTTAGTATGAATGGGTTGGTGTTTGTGTGCTTGTACACCTACAGTATATGTTCTAGTGTTGTCTGGACAGTCACTGAAATTCTGTAGCCAGAACATTAACTACATAAAAGCACTGCTTTTGTAGAGATGAACATTAAAAAGAAATGTTGTATACATAACAATAAAGGTGTGAGTCTGAATGGAGTCTTTTGAACGTTTCCACACAACCACAGAAGATATGTCCATGACATCTAAAAACATTCCTTCTGCAGCAGAAGTCTTCTTTTTACTAAGGAGGCAGAAAACTGTTCTATCGATTGACTGAGAGAGCAAAGGAGAGGCCACTGCTCTGACATTCTTTGAAGGACACAGCACTTTGTGCTGGCCTAAAAGCTCAGTGTGGGGTCTTAATCTTGCCTGTATGTTGAGCATTAAGGTGGGTAGTCAAATCTTTATATTCTCTCGGTGGTCAGTGGAATAGGCAGGCGACTTTGCTGGCAGATGAATGAATCCGATGGACAACTCAGGATTGTGCTACTGTCTTTAGATGTCGGCAAGAGACTAGAGAGTGACATTCTTGCACTTTAAAATGTGATGGCTTTTAACATTTATTTGGCTTTATTTTGATGTACACAATGTGTGTTGGCAGTTAATGATCTACCACTATGTAATGGCTTGCCCTTACAGCAGTGCAAATGCACAAATGAAATACAAAGACTTTCATTCATTCAGTAAGCCTTCTAAAAAGTGTTGGATAAAAATGTCCGGGTCACAACGCTCTCGCTTTTAAATAATATCAAAGAATTACATACTGCATGCACAGACGTAGAAATACAAAGTAGGTTCCTTAAATTTGCAGAGGAAGGGGACATCGGAGAGAGTTGCTGAGGACGAGGGCACTGGAAGTGTTATGTTTACGCAGCAGTGTGTGTGTCAGCCAGCTAATGGACAGACAGACTCTCCCTGAATGGGATCCAAAACCATTATCAACTCGCACACTTCAAAAGGTGGTAATGGGTGATCCTGTGAAACCGTCCACATGTTCTGTCTGCATGTGTGCATGAGTAAGGACTGTGATTTAACTCTTTGTATGCTTGCTGTGGAGCTGATATTAATATCTGACAGCTGAAACAGGTTGCTGCCTTTTCTTGTAGCACCACCACGAGGTTGGTTTTTTTGTACAATATCTCAAGAACTATTGGATATATTTGCCATAAAATTAGATTAATCCAATCTTTTGCAAAACGGGTACTGTTCTTATGAGTATGAAGTGTATGTAGTATGTAGTTTTTGTTTGAGCGTCTCTACAGATATCTGTGAAGGTTCTCAGTCATCCATGGTTATCTCAAAAAGGTTTTATCCAAAGCAACTGGACGACTTTTCACCCTTCCATTCCAGAGGGCTTTCTCAAGTCAGACTTTAGATTTGCAGTCCAGTTGCTTTGGATAAAACCTTTTTGTAAACTAACGGACTCCTACAGCTGCTAGCTTGCCTGACTTCTTTGATGTTTTCACATTGCACTTTTGCACTGTTAGCATTTTTTGGTAAGTGAAAAAGCACATTGTCTATTTTTCTTTTTTTTAATTTTGACCTAGAGGATATACAGTTTGTATGCAATAACAATTAACAGATCTTCCTCATTATATTGTATTTTTACACTTTTGCATTTTTGTTTTTGTGTCTGTGCACCTGCATCTGCAGAAACAATTCAATACAGCCACTAAAAGAGTCTTAAGCAAGACTGATTAAGTGCGCAACCTGACTGTTATTGGCTTAATGCAGTAACTTGGGTTTGTGACTGTCGCATAACTCAAAAAGCACAGAAGGTCACTGCCCACCATGCCTTGTAAATTCCTCAGATGTTATTGCACCCTGGTCTGGTGTAGGAGGAATTCTTGATGCATTTTGGGATAGGGGTAAACAACTAGTAGATTACATTTTTTCTATTAAAAACACAAAGCTGATTCTATCTGCCAATGTCTTTACCCTACCCTTTCCTTTCATTTTTGACTTTTTTGCATTCTGTCCATTTCTTCCGTTGCACTGCATGTTCTTTCACCACCTTTTTCTTCTTATCTGCCGTCCATGGTCTCTGTTTGACATCACACTAATCACACTATCTGATGGCAGGTTCTCATACAGCCATTTGTCTACAAGTGATAGCATCAATGTGTGCTCTAGTTAAATCCAGCATTCTGTCTACTTACACTCAATTAGAGATTTAAACCAGAATTATTATCAAGTACAACACTATAATGGCAGCAAGATGATATGATGACCTGACAAGAATTTGCTCCAGTGGATATGAGGATAGTTTGAAGTACACTTCCCTTTTGTAGCAACAGCTCTCACAGTGCTTTTGAGCTAGGCACTTAACTTCTAAGTCCTCCAGCAGATCCATTCAGTGGCCACCAAATTGACTTAACTGTGCAGTAGGCAAATGTGTTTTCCCCTAGCCTTCCCCCAGAATATCACCACAGTCTTTGTCAAAATGTAAATACACTTCTCAAAAAAATTTAAGGAACACTTTGACAACACATTAGATTCCAATTAGTGAAAAAAGATATATGCATACTGATATGAAATGGGTAATTTGTTAGGAACAAAAGGATGCCGCCTAATTTCATTTAATGAAAATGAAAATTATCAACCTACATTAATGAAAATGTAAATTATCAACCTACAGAGGGCTTCATTCGAAGACAAAATATAACTAAAAAGCCGATGTGGCAAGCTTGTTCAATTCACAGAAATGTCATTGAAGCAGCTCCATATGTTACTCTGTAGTTGTACCCATGTGCTTGTATGCATGCCCGAAACACTAAACATGATGGCCTTTATTCTCCGGGAACTGCCGGCATACCCTTGCCAAAGACATTATCATGCACCAGCAAAAGGAACTAAGTAGGTAGTAGGTATACCAGTACCTAATAGCAGTCAGGGTGCCATTGTCTATCTTGTAAAGGTCTGTGTGTCACTCCATGAGGAGGGTCTACCCTTATGATGTCTGTTTCTAATGGTCTGGTCAGAGATAATTATTCCAGCGGCTAGCCGGAGGTCACTTTGTAGGGCTCTGGCAGTACTTATCCTGTTCCTTCTTGTTCAAAGGAGCAGATACTGGTCCTGCTCATGGGTTAAGGACCTTCAGCTGCCCTGTCCAGCTCCCCTAGATTTACTACTGGTCTCCTGAAATCTCCTCCATGTTCTTGGGACTGTCCTAGGAGACGCCGCAAACCTTCTGTCAATGGCATGTATTTATGTGTTTCATTGTTGCCCCTTAAGTGCACCTGTTGTATCCCAGTATCCCAGCTTTTTAACTGATTTGACGCTACTCTGATCAAAAAGGTGTTCCTTTCATTTTTTTAAACGGCGTATATTGATATATATGTAATTCTGACTTTGTTGGTGCTTTGGCATAAGTCAAAGAAAGAGGTGAGCCAAATAAATGCATGACTGTCTAAATTGTTAATTGGATATAAATGTCACATAAGGTGCAGTATAATTATTCACCATTGTAACAAATTACATTACCTATAAAGCAATAATGTGATTTAATGAAGCTTTGAAAAGGTTGAAGGTAATATTTTTCTCTGGCCTTGATATTCTTCACAGCTGAATAAAATGCCTAGTTCTGTATCTAAATCTACCTTTTTTTCTGTTAAGTTTTGCAAAATGATTTTTAGCAATTTAGGTAGAAGTCATCACAGCTAGAATAACATGCATATTCTAAAAATATATGTTGCACAACAATTTTTATTAAACATTCTGTAGAATTGGAAATTATTAGTTCACAAAATTTCGTCAGGTAATATATTCCATCTGAAAAATGTTGACTAAAAAGTAACACAGTTGATAAATACAGTTATCTTACTAGTTTTCTTTTGACAACTTTAAAGGTTGTTTGTACCAGGAACAAAAATGATGTACATACATGGTTTTGTAGGTTGGGGTACTTGTTAAGAATGGTGGTGCACGGGGAAGCATGATACTGTAACCAACTCATCTGGAAGCATGAAACCTTCCAACAGAAATACTTGCAACAGTATGAACTCCATGAGAGTATTGCTAGTCATGCTACAGTGCACCCAAACTGTTTATATTGAGATATTGATTATTCAGCTGTGTGACAATGACAGTCATGATTAATTAGGATTTTAAAATGGTACATGAGCATATTTTACTATTTACGCTTACACGACTCTTGAATAAAAGTTCATTTGTTTACTAAGGAAACGAATTGTGTACTTCCTCTTACACTGATGTCACTCTGTCAGTGTAATAAACAGTAATTCTCACAGTTGGGGAATTACTGGGCTGCATTAACTGAAGTTAATCAGCAAAACACATGTAAGACACATAGGGTTCTTTCACAGATTACAGGAACAACAAAATGTAAAACTGATTGGTGTGTTTGACAAAAACACGTTTAGAGAATATCTAAAAGGGGATGTCTGGATGTGCATTCTATAAAGGAGCTAAATAAAGCACACTGTAATAGCTAACCGTGAGCTTTATGTACAGCATTGTATATACAAAATGTAATATATGGTGTGAGGTGTAGGTGAAAAATGGTTTTAGAGATACCCAATACATTTTTCATTCTTGTCATCTTGCATCTATAAAAAAAATCAATTCAGCACCCTTCTCCAATGTGTAAACACGCGTTAGTGCTGTGCAGGTTCCTATGTGTGATTATCCAATTCTACATAGCTAAAGTAAGATTTTATGAAAGTAAAGCGTTTTTGAAACTGATTCACAACCCATGCTGGGGTGAAATTGCATTTTTTTGAAAAGGAGGTTTTCATGGTTTCTTCTTCTAACGTCTGAAATCTGTTTACAGTATTTACGTGTTTCAGTTCGTACAAAGATAGTCTCCAATTCCCCCACTAACAACATCAATGGCATTTTCTGCAGTATGTCATTCTTTGAACGTTTTGTAGTGATTGAAACACATTTCATTCATGGTTGTTTTCCTTATAATGACACTTATTTAAACTCTGTGCCCTTAGCAATTTATTTTTAATCTTAGAATTCACCAGATAAATAATTTATAAAATTCCTTAAGGATGACACATGGTACACACAGTGTGATTGCATGGTATTAAGTATCTATGAAAAAAGCACATATTGGATTTTTTCTTTCGCTCTTCGTTAATCACACATCTTATAATTTTAACAAAAGACAGACAAGTAAACTTACTACACTACTGCTGCTCTATAATAGTCCTTACTGAGTTCTATCAAGTGACTTGACAGTAAGCTATGTTCTAATGGGTCTTCGCTGGCTACAATTTGTTTTCCACCAAGGACTGGAAAAGAAGTAATAATATGCCACGTCTGAATCTGCGGCAGACTTGTCAAGCTCTGTGGAGCATTTGTAATTGTCATCTCTGGAGAAGAAGCTGTTATTATGAATGGAAACTGTAAAAATGTCTATTTCACAGCCTGAAAGGCTGTACAGATTAAAAACCATTTGGAGACAACAGTGATCAAAGTAAAATGTGAATATTTTGCGTCTTTGAAAATAACAACTGAAATTCGTTGCTGATCAGAACTCAAACTCCTATTTTCTTGTGATTTTCAAAGGTATCTGTTAAAATTGTTAAATCGTGTCCATAAAAATAAACTCATTATTACCACATTGTTGGCTTATTTCCTTGTTATTACTATTAAACTATTCACCAAGTTACTGTTGTTATTACACACATATGTGTATGATAATGTGACATTAGGGCTTTAATTCAAAACCAATGTCACCATGATTGTTAAATTTACAGCACATAGCTGTGGAAATATCATTTTATCACAGGGCTAAAATGTTACATGCTCCCAAACAATCTGCTTAGAGGCAAATATGAGTCAAAAAAGATTAATGCCAACTAGGTTGCTACACACTCGCACGAATTGTCTTTGTTCAGACTGTTTGAATGACTACCCACTATTTCAAGTGCTGCATAACAGCAGTAGGTCTCTCTTGACAAAAGAGTGCTCCTCTTGACAGCACTGAAAGAATAGCCTGCTAGACAAATCCACTAAAATCCAAGTACCTCTATAGCGTCAAAATGAAACCTTGTCACCTTTCTCTTTTTTCTTTCTTTTTTTTTTTAAATCAAGGTAAAAAAATAAAGTCTTTCACAAAACCCCTCAGGATTCGACTCAGTTTCCTTTAAAAGAAGCAAAGGCAGTCCACACTTTTCAGTATTATTTCTTTATTGAGAAAGTAGTGCTGATGAGAGTGGGTGCATGCGGTTCCCAGGTTAGGGGTCATAACAAGTACACCATCTAATTTCTTTTTCTACTGTTCAAAGTTATGCTTTGTCCAGAGCCAAGTATGCCCAGGGCCTTCTCCCCACCCCTCTGAGAGCTGTAAACAAAATTTTATAAGGCTGTAAATATTGATGCCTTGAGAAGATGGGAGAGAAGAGCAAAGTAGAAGCA
This sequence comes from Microctenopoma steveboyesi, assembly GCA_032359275.1. Lineage (NCBI taxonomy): Eukaryota > Metazoa > Chordata > Actinopteri > Anabantiformes > Anabantidae > Microctenopoma > Microctenopoma steveboyesi. Next base: position 19,483,430 of record JAUMHF010000012.1, on the reverse strand, counting down.
GGAGGGAGGTTGGCAATATGAAGCAATGATCAAGAGTGTTTGAGGTCCCGCAAAGCTTGAGACCTACCTTGAAGATGAGATCGTCTTTGTTGTACAGAAAATGCAGCGTGTGGAGGTTGGCATGAGAAATGCAGTTTTGGTGATGCATTTTTATGGTGAATAAAGTAGAGGAAAGACAGATCTTCCAGACTCTCATTAATAGTGAATGGGTGGCTGCAGGTAGCGACTTTTCCCTGTTGTTGTTTGTTAAATAATGGACCAACTCAGCTAATTTTGATTAATATACCACTTCTCCTTGTTCTTTCCCTCATTTTCCTTCGCCTTTCGGTGACTCTATACTATGCCAGGGAGTCAGAACAGTTGTCTGCAGCTATAGGAACAGTATCTGTAACAACACTGTCAAAAGACATACAGTTAGTTTTTAAGAGTTGATTGCATCGACATTGTAAATGTAATCACCACTTTCTTAGTGTCCTTCAGATTCCTCTTCAGAGTTTAGCTTTTACTTCTTTAAATCCTCTGAAAACTTTTCTTTTATGTAAGCAACATACTCAGTGCTGCTCAATGCAGCCACTTTCTTTACCCTCACCACATACAACTTTTTCTTTTCACTTCAGGTCCCTCTTTTTTTCCTTTGTCAAATGTCAACAGTGAGAAGAAAAAAAGAAAGCACACAAACCAACATGGATGTGTATTTTTCTGTGCAACCTTATATCAATGGTTTTATTGATTTTTTTTGATTTTTTTTAATTTAATGTAATATGTTTGTTAATATAGCCTAGTTTGTTCTAATAATAAAAGGTATGAGCAAAACTCTAAGCAGTGAAGACGGAGAGACGTGAACTTGAGTGACCTGATTCAATTAAGAATTCCTCCAGTCCTGGTTGGATATTAAAGTGTTCGAACATAGTGTGGCATAATAATTCACCCCTGTTTTTATGGCTTCATCTTCTTTCTTCCCTACCTCAGACTCACAAAAATAGGTGTTTTTTTCTGTTTTCTTTCTCTTCGATGTTCTGTCGACTAGTGCATTCTATGTACAGTTACTTTCCCTGTTGCTTTGGTTCTTTTTGCAGTGGCGTTGTTTCGGTGTCGGTTTCATAACATTTAGGCTGGTGTAGTATCTGTCAGCCCATTCAAGGATTTCACAGGCAGGTTTTGGGGGGATACTAAATATGATTTCTGTGATGGCTTACTTTCTTTGCTGTATTTGGTAGTTTTGTTTAATTGTCTCTACAGGATTCACACCACACATCTAAAATGTTGTGTGATATCAGTGTGATTGCTGTTAATATCAGTTTAATATTCAGCTCTAAGGACTTGGTTCTGCAGTTTCACCTCTATGTGCCCACAGTTTGTGTTTTTCCTGTAAAACTGCATGCTGTATTTAATTGGTTGGACGAGCAGAGACAGGGGAATCACAATGCCTCCAGCTGGCACATCAGTAGTTTGTCCTAGAACCAGTCTTGGTACTAAATAAGATGGTCCAACATGTACCTGCTTAATTCACAACATCATGCAGTAATTTCCAAACTCTCACCTGGTTTCAAGGGGGGAAGACCCTATTTGCCACATGTGAATAGGGTGTTTATCATTCACAAAACCTACATCAACCCTAAAGTTCATGTTGCACATTGCACTTGGTTTAGTATATTATCTGTATGTTTGTTAACATCTGTTATTTCAGTTTTTGCACGTGTTTTTATTGTTAATCTGTTTAATTTCATGTTTACATCTAAAGGGAAATCTATTCACTAATTTCAACTACAAACAGATGGTGTTAATGATGTTAAAGCCAGCGTGCAGACTGAGGCTTTCAACGATCACTTTCAAACAAAGTTTGCATTATTCAAATTATACGACGATGTGTGCAACTCTTTTGTAGTCCATCTCTCTTTTTTTCTTCATCTTTTTTCCATAATCCATCTTTGATGTGATCTTGTTTCCTTCATTTCTTGTATCTCATCATGACTGTGTGAATAACTTTAATCAAAATTTTATTCTCTTTTTTTTAGTCACTGTTGTAAGAGTTGTAAGCCCAAAATCTCTTCACAACTTCAAAGGGTGTCTGTGTCTGTGAACCCATAAAGGCCTGTCTAAACCCAGGCTTTATCACTTTCTCTTCATGTCTGTCTACCCATTTTCCCTATGTTCCTTCAGCACGGGTCTTCCTATGTCTGTGCTCATGTGTGTTCTTTAAATATAACTTTTCCCTCTGTCAGTTTAGCAGCATGTTCACCGCATCTGTCAACCTGTTACTTTCATTTCGTTTCTCTTTTTCTTTGCACCTTTGTTTATATATCAACTCATGCATTTATCTGCTTCCCAAATCCTCAGTTCTCCTTTCTCTTCTTTTAGCCCTTTGTTTAAACCTATGTGAACTGTTGCCATGGCACTCAGACTGTCAGGCCAAGGTTGATGGGCAGAAAGATGCTTGTGTGTGTTGGTAAGATGTTTGGGTGAGAGCGAAGCAGGGTGAGCACTGATTGAAGCCTGGAATAACATTAAGGCAAACCTTTCTTTTCAGTCTCTGTCTTCTTCGACCCCGCCTTGGCATCCTGTCACTCATTGGCTCCCGCTTCATCTGTCTCATCACTTAGACCCTGTCTGTTTCTTTTCTCGATTGTCAGACTCTTACTTAGTCTCCTTCTTTTCCAGTGTTTCCTGTATTAATGTGCCAGAATACAGCTTTTTTTATTTCTTTAAACAGATTTTAAAATATTCAGTTGGGCAAAAAACTATTTGGCAGCCACGGATTAAATAAATGAAAGAGGTCTGTAATTTTCATCATAGCTACACTTCAACGGTGACAGAATGTAAAATATAATCCAGGAAATCACATTGTATGATTTTTTTATATAATGGTGCAGAAAATATAAGTATTTGGTCAATTGCAAGAGTTAACCTCAATTCTCTTTACTTAACCCTCGTCTTGTGTTAACTTTCTGTTACTAGCTCTGATGTTAACAGGGCGGTTTTGACCCGTGTCTTAAATCAGCCATAAAATACCCTCAGAACAAATATTCATCATGCAATTTGTTTCTGAGCTCCTGGTTACTATGTTAGGCTTCCTTGTCCATGAAAAGATTGGTTTTAATATTTTCTTTGTGACCCTTTGGGCCTTTTTTTTAACAGAAGACCTCATTTTCAATAAAAAAAAAAATGAAAAATTTACCTCAAGAGAACCTTATAAATAAATATAATGTTGTTATGTTACCTGGCTCTTTCTTAGGGATATTAGAACATATCTCTTGAATAAAATTTTTAAAATATATATTATTAACTTAACAACGTTAATGTTTGTGGTGTTGAGGGTCAATTGTGACCCACAACACATTTACTTCAAATAAAAGGCAAAAAATAAAAAATAAAATAAATAGATCTTTTAGCATGTACTTTGCTGAGATATTTCTTCAGACGGGCAGAACACACCTCAGAATCTTTGAATTCTTGTAGAATCAGGGTCCTGGGGCACCTGATCCCTTTGCTCACTGAGCCCTGTCATGGGAACGTCCTAGATCCTCAAGAATCATTCTCTACTTATATTTTTGGTTGGCTTCTACCCTAGGCGTATTTGGATCAACCATTTAAATGCATCCAAGTATTCATTGTCATTTCACATGTTGATTATGACCTTTTTTTCTTCAGGGTTTGTCATAGCAAAGATGCTTTTTTTAGTGACAGTG
>JAUMHF010000012.1:19456318-19479644 GCA_032359275.1 Microctenopoma steveboyesi | reverse complement strand
ATCAGCTGCCCTGCCAAACTCTAAACTGAACTGCTCTTATACATGCCTTACATGTCCGTAAGGAGACAAACTGACAAGCTCATGGGTTAGGTAGAGGGTCTGGCTGTCAGTGGGCTGTTGGCTGACTGTGTAAGTTGGCTAAATGCATGGTTATGATTGAAGTTTTTGCTCTAATTAGCATTTTAAAACCTTAAAATATCACTGGGTCGAAAACGACCCGAACACCACAAGTGTTACTATTTTCACCAGAGTATTTTAAAATTTAGTACATTTTTTTTGTTTCATTTTGTTTAAATTAAGATTCCTGACAAAGTCAAAAAGCCTTGATAAAATAAACAAATGTATGTGTGGTACTTACATACATCTAAAACTTCAAAATGGGTCGGTTTCGACCCTAACACAAGAGGAGGGTTAATAGTAAAACGTTTGTTGGCAATAACAGAGGTCAAACATTTTCCTGTAGGTCAAATTTGCACATGATGCAGCTGGTATTTTGGCCCATTATCATGCAGATCTTGGGGCTGTTATCATATGGACTTTTAATTCCCTCCAAAGATTCCCTATCGGGTTGAAGTGTGGAGACTGGCTAGGCGTCTCCAGAGCTTGAAATGCTTTTTACATAGCCACGCCTTATTTGCCTGGGCGGCATGTTTGGAATCAAGATCCAGCCATGATTCATCTTCAGTGCTCTGACTGGAAATCCCACAATACATGGCCCCATTCATCCTTTCAGATCAGTCGCCCTGTTCCCTTTGCAGACCCAAAGCATTATGTTACCACCACCATGGTCATATTAGGTATGATGTTCTTTGACCAGTTCCCCCTTGTAGTTCTGGGCTGTTTCCTCACCCTTCTTAAGATCGTTTGTACCCCCTGAGGTGAGATCTTGCATGGAGCTCCAGGTCAAGGGAAAATTACAGATCTCTCTTTATAAGTTGGACAACTTGCACAATTAGTTGCTCCCGAACACTTTTTTGACCCACTGTTTATCTGTCTGTTTTGATCATTTTTTAATAATGTAATATCTGTCTATATGTTTATATCTATCTGCGTCTGAGTAAATGAGCTTGTGACTGGGTGTGTCTACTCGGTTAACTGACTACATGGTTTTTTTTTTGTTGTGTATTTGTGTGTAAGACGTGTGTGGGGGCTCAGAGTATGAACAGTTATTCCTTTTTGCTTGTGACAAATTGAGAGCAAATGCAGAGTTATTGCCTGTAGCTTTGGTGGTTTGTGCCTTCTCTGAACGCTTACCCTGTTATTAGCAGAGCTGTCTCTTGTTAGTCACTAAAATCCTCTTAGAGAACCTCATAACTGAGGTTAATTTTATTTCTTCATTATCATTTTTCATCCTAGTTATTTCTTTTCAGCTCATTGCTACAGATACTGTATGACTGACACTCATGTACAGGCGTCAACTATGAAAACTAAGGGAGCCCGTAGTTTCAGACTCATAAACCCCAGGTGTCTGATATGTTTATGTCGAATATGATCCATGCCTTTGTAATTAATGCAAATTATGCTGGCTCCTTGTGGTGCTATTTACAAATGTACATGAAGTTAGAGGAATGATTCCAACATGGGGACATCGGGACAATATAATATATAAATATATTCACTTACAACTAAACTGCAACTACAACTATATTTTTGTAGGAATCTATTGACGAAATGAGGATAAATTAATATAAATTGCCTTGATAATAAATGTGTAAATAAAATATATTGCCAAATCATGTGATTTTTGGTATCATGATATCCAAACTTCAAGTACATATTAAATATACAAAACCATAATCTTTCTTCAACCTGACATTTTTTGTAGTGTGCAGAATTGCCCACTATCTCTAATCCTGTTGCAATGTTGACACTTTAAATGTTAACTTTTGAAGTTGTGTTTAATCTGCTCTATTTTTCTAGCCTTTCCTCTTATCTTTTGTCTAAATTCTGAGATAAGCCTTCTTGAAATGGTAGACTCTCTTGCTCCAATTTTACACTTCCCCCCCTCTTCATCGTTGTTTCTTGCACTTACAGTACAGCTGATTTCCTTGGAGGATATAAGTCCTCCTTTCTACCCTCTATTTGTGAACCTTCTGCCAGGAACTCGACTAGGTAAATGGATGAGAGGGTGAACATTTATGACCTTAAAGAAAATGCTGCACATTCCTTTTCCTAAAATGTATTTTGTATTCTTGTTTCTCCCTTGTTTATATACTTTCCTGCATACTGTGTGAACATACCTAATGGAAAATGTAGTGCAGAGCCCAGTTCTGAAGTCTCACTGTAGCCACTACCAACTAAATGGACTCCTGCTGTTAACAGGTTTCTAGTTTTGTCAAGAGGTTGGTTTAACAGGGGTCAGACACGGAGCACATCACTCTTACTCCCTTTCCTCTGTATCCATTTTTCTTCCTTGCTTTCCATCATCCTTTCTGTTTTCTTATCACTCTGCTGTCTTTCATTTAAATCTGTATTTGATCTGTTACTTTCTCATTTTCGCTCGTTCCTGTCACGCGTCTCCTATCTGCTGAATTTATGCTAACAATTTGGTAATTTAGCATTGCTGTATCTCTATATATTTTCTAAATGGAGAGAGTGGCTGTATACAAATACATGCTGTCCTGATGCTGTGGGATTTTTTTTTGTGCAATACGATGTGGTCAGATTTAAATCATTGGAGCCATCCTCAGCATGACCTACTGAACGGCAGGATTAAGCCCATCATCTGCATTCAGTTCGGATTTAAGTCCCCGTCCACACACACATGCACATGTGCACACTCATACTGTATACACACAAGGCCAGCTGTCATCCCCTCCCCCACGTATCATTTGTAGCCATAAGACCATAATGGATAGACAGGGTTAAGATGTATTACATTCACCATTCAGTGTTGATTTGATTTTAGAATACCATTGTGTGCCAAAATGGTAACTGTGGTTATAAAAATGCTTATATTGCACAACATTGTACTGTAGTAGAGACTCACAATGCAAATTCCCCTAAATAGGTTTTAATCAAAATAATTAAAAAAAAGATGACACCCCCTGCCTTTAGTGCAGCATTGATTACAACCCCCAAATTCATGCACACACACATTGTCATGTCAACAGAACTGGCTACTGCTGCGATAGCTGATCCAACAGGAGGCTGTCAGGAACATAGGAGTAAGACTCAAGATAACCAGGTGTAGAAAACAAAATTTGAGACATGAAAATAAAAATGAAGTTGTTAGTAGTTTTAGAGGGCCATGTAACATAAACAACTAAATAAACAATATGTCAACACTAAATTAAACATACACAAACAAACACATGGGGCACATAAAGACAAAAGCTACCCTTATTGGACAAACAGGGGACAGTGATGGACATTTAATCAAATACTAAACATGAGTATTAATACAAATAAAAAATTACATATGTTTTAGAAATACTTTCTTTACTTCTAAGTATCAAACAAAAAATTTGTTTAAGTTAAATTGAAAACTGACTGATTCTCCTCCTGAACACACACAGTTGGCCTCTCCCACTTCCTGTTGGCTAAGAAACCCTGTAAACAGGTGCCCTATGTTTTAGCCAGTAGGAGGACTTGCCTGGAATAACTGTGGTGATGTGGCCAACACAAAGGCTATAACAATTACACATATTTTTATGTAGTACACAATATTATTAAGAATGTCACATCCATGGATTATGTCAGCCCTGTATGTATTATTTCCTTTTGCCACACATACTGTAAAAGGTATAAAAATAAATTAAGAATAGTCTTGATGGTATTGTTTTTGTGTTGTATATCATACAGCATGTATGACAAACTATAAAATTATCAATTGCAGCTCTGTTTTTCAGTTTCCTGTGTAGTCACACATAATTAGTGTCTGTGTTTGTGTGTGTGTTTAACTTAACATTTTTGTATTAAGCTAAACACATGTCTAAATGTAGAGTACAGAGTATTTTGTAAGGACAATGACACATGTATGACAGTGGCCTTCCTTTGGACTCTGTTCAGACACTGCTGTGTTTGACAGTGGGGCTAAACTACTCCTGATGTTCCATATCAAAAGGAGGGCTGGTACAGCCGCTGTTTCCTGTCAAAGAGTAGTACTGGTGTGGGAGACATGCCAACAATAGTTTATTTTATTTACTTGGAAAGACACCAATGTTCATGGCAGCAAAGCTGGATACACTACGTAGAATGGTTATAGGAAAAGTGTCAATATTTAGGCACACAGACTGTATATGTGAAATAGGGGTTTGTCCATAATATTATTAGTGTTTTTAATATTTGTTGCACTTTATCTCCATCTCCACAAAAAGGCAGATGTAGGGTGGAGGGATGTCTCCAATAGTGTAGTATACTGTTCTAGCAGCCTGCTGCGGAGTGTTGAGTGGGATTAGTGTTGCATGATTGCTTTCTCTGTACACAAGCACACTCATACACACACCTTAAGTTTGGCCACTTGCTTATTTCCATCCAAATCCTATTTGAAAGTCATGCAGTAATGAGGAAAAACGTCCATTGTGCACAGTTCACTTATCTCATGAAGCAGGAGAGAATTTCAATAGACACCTAGGAAAGGGCCAAGGGAAGATAGGCCCATAACCACACCTAGACTGGTGACAAATGAATTGTTCCTCTATATAGTCTTCATCACGTCAGGTTGGATGATGAGCATTGACTCATTTGGGTTGACTGCCTGCACGGGTTTTAACTGCACCGCTGTGTCCATCTGAAAGAGGTATTACTTATTCTCACGCCATCTTTCTACTAGTCCACCCTTCATGGCCTCCATTTTTCGAGCCACCCACAGCCATACTTTAATCTCCCAGCAGGCCCACTCTCACTGGGACAGGATTAGAGACCTCTCCCCTACACTCAGGGATGCTTTGGGCTATTTCTTTGTGTGCATGGGTATGTGCCTGTATATGGGTGTGTGAGCTTATGCTTTTGTAAGACCAGCAATGTGATGACCGATTTGAATTTTCTACCATCAAAATAAGGGCATTTTGACAAAGTGAGGATGGTCCACACTTTTGTGCACCCCTTCAAAGAGGTGCCCTGAGGATTTAGGGCAAATAATCAATCTGAACAACCTAGAAAGATCATGTTTAAGGGTTGAGTAGGGGTTGGGGTTAGACTTGCAGTTGCCATAGTTAAGGTTAGGGTAGGGGACTGGGGAATGTATGGTGTCAGTACATGGCCTCACTGAAATGGCCTTACAAGCACTTGTCCTTTTGTCTATATCTGAAGGTGTGTATGTGTGCATGTGTATAAACACACAAGCATGAAATGAACAATGAGCAATGGCTACAGTAAGATGGACATGAAAGGGACAGAAAGGCACAGAGGGGCAGAGAGAAAGGGAGAGATAGAGGTGCAAAGGTATAAATCACAATGTACAATGTGTCAGATGAAGGACAAAAACATCTCCTGCAGCCCTTTGGGTTATAGACTGGAGGAGCCCACTGAGAGCCATGCAAGGGTGGAAATATAATGAGACAGGTGAGCAGAGGCAAATGGTACAGTTTAATAGCAGTAAGTAATATTAACTTAGTGAGAGTAAAAGGAAAAGACAAGAGCTGTCAGCTCAGCCCAAAAAAACCAAAACCAATTATCGACCTACAAATTAGAACAATCCATCTTTACTCTTGTGGGGTTTAAAGCTGTGTGAGCATGAGTGAAATTTTGGAAGTGTTTTGTTTGTCTTTGACTAGTGTTGTAGGCTAGACAGTTCATGTGAAACTACTAGCTGTAGTTAGCTCTGCAAGAACACTGTAGTCCCCTATGCTGATAACCTATCTGAACTATCGCCTTCAGACATCCTGATGCAACACAGGTTGTTTGAGCAACAGTTTATCACTTCACAAATGCTCTACACACAGGCTCATACAGACACCTGTTTTTGTGCTTTTGAAGCTGTGAGAGTCTTATTTGTTGCATATCCAGTATTTTAACTAAAGTATCGCATGTTTATTTCCAACATAAACTTAAGGCCAACATTTATTATTTTACAGTGTATATATTGATCAGTAGTGAAATCTCTGGTATGTTGCTGGCATACAGTAGTCATACCTACCATACGTGGACTACTAAAAGTGAGATGCACCATCCAGAAGTTTCGGTTGCAATTGTGATTTGCTGCTGTGCTAAGTTTTATTTTTAACAATTCTTTCTGTTAGGTTATAATATATTTTTCTATATCATGAAATTATGTAAACATGTTAATGTCAGTATGGGTACATGTGATGAACCAAATACTTCTCTGTCACTTACCCTATACTGCATGTGCATGCAGTGTCTCAAAACAGGGACTTTACACATAATTGGCATTGAGAGATCTTATTCCAAATGTGGCTTCAGATTACAGTGGCAAAATTAGACCAAAATGTTTATAGCAAATTCTAAAAAGTACACTTTTTAGATATCTGATATGAATGAACAAATATGCAGTCGTGTCATTGCTTGGAAATGACTTGGATAACCAGCCAGGAGCATGACACGGTCAGTCATGAGAGTAATATCAAAACAGTCTATTTTATTACACTTTAGTGAAAAACTAGTCATAGAACTCGACACACGAGACTTGGATTATGTTGTAATAGTACTATTTTTTCTGTCATTTTACTGTTGCATGTCCCAGATCAACACCGTCTATTATTAGGAGGATTCCACCAGTAAATGTATGCATTATATACACACTTGGCATTACTGTCTTGTTCCCACATTTGAAGTACCTGGATTCAAACAACCGTTATGTAAGTATAAATATTAAGGTACATTCATTACGTCAGAACTCATGTAATGTATGGAGATGCACTAAAATACAGCACTTCATTGTTTTTGCCTTTAATTGACAGGAGCATATCTATCACCAGAGTGCTTCCGGTTGAAAACTGCCCAGCACAACTCTCCTAAAGAGATGAGAAGAAATCAAAGTCCACTTTTCAAGACAGCCCCAAGACTCCTCGCAACATGTGTTTGATTGTGAGGCAGTTGAATGCTATGAAGCTATGTCAGTGACATGAAACAAAATGGATGCATCGTTCCAACTTAGGCAAAAGGTGATTCAAGATCCAGCAAGAGCGTCCACTGTCTTAAACCATTTTCTGCACTTGACCTGGTAAGACAAAAAGTAATTACTGGCAGCTTTATGTTTGCTTATTAACATGTTGTTTGCTAATACTATATTTTGTGTTGAAGATTGATCAAGACTTACAGTAAGTGTCTGGTGAATCCCTTGCAAAATGGCCAACATTCTTCATGTCGAGGATTGCAAAAATCTCACTCAGATTTCATGATGTGGGTGAGTTATTTCTGTCTGCGCAGCACTAATCTGATAATGGTGGTAGGTGTAAATTGAGGACGGCATATTTCACATGCCTTTAAAACATTTACTGAATCCCCTCTGAAATCAACACATTATATCAAAATATTATTGAACAGTAACTTTTTCTTCTTCATTCTTTGCTCTTTGCTATTGCTGCTGATCATTTTACAAATCACACTGGTTTAGATTATCAATTATAGATTGATTACTTTCTTTGTGGACTATATGCAGCATGTCCATTCTTTTTAGTATGGGAAGCAAATTGATTTTCAGAAACTTTAGAACAAAAAATAGAATGAAGCAGGCTTGATCCAAAAATGTCTATGTTATGACTATTTTGGTTTGCTAAGTTGCTTATTTTACTAGTTTCAAGTCTCTGAAATAAGTGAAAATCTGCTTTGTGTGAAAAATGATCGATCTTAAAACTCGTCATATGAAATTATGTTGGCATTTCTGTGGGCCAGTGAGGTGGCTGCCATCAATTTGCCTTAGTGCATCGAATGCTGCTACGTTCTTAAATTGCATTTAAGTAATATATTTCACTTTTGATGTGAAATTAATTTTCAAGGGTTGATATTGTTTTTCTTAAGATGGCAAGTGGAGAAAACATTTTGTCAAGTTATTTATTCCAGACAGGTTTGGCATTTAAACACAGACACAGCTTTGTCTTCATTGACACTAAATGCTACATGTGCACATACAAATAAAAATAATCTCTTGGAGTAAAACTTTGATCATTTTCTTTTTATTTAAAACAGTGCTGGCACTCAATACCTGATTTCCAGTGTTATTTCATGTAATAATTTGGTGTCTTTCTTTCAGGTTGGGAGGAGCATGGAGACTCAATGAAACTGGCTCTGCTCAGCCCTTCATCTGGTGTGTCTGCCAAAGAAAGAACAGAAATCAACATTTCTATATTGTCCTGGAAGTTCTTCCTTATATGACAGATTGGAGTTGCTGGAGTTGGAGTTTTAACACATTTTTTAAGGCACATTTTGCTTTTGCTGTGTCCTGTGTTGAGCCATTGTGTAACTTCTACACATTCATCCAGCTCTATGTCAGTAAATTAGTGAATTTATTTATAGTCGTCCCACAGAAGAGTCGGTCTTTTTTTACACTTGTGAATGCGTGTGATGGGTGTCAAGAATATGTTAAGTGCAATTACACAAGTGGGAAAAAAAAGTGTGACTTTCTGCAGTTTCCATCTGACTATGTGTATTTATACATATGTTTCCTTCCTGGCATTAACGGGTTTATTATGTTTATCAAGGCATTTCTGAAACATGACTAACAAACTCGATGCTTTCGGACTATGAAATGGACACTATGTGCTTCTGCTCCTGGCATCAGATTAAAGCATCTCTAGATATGTGTGAGTGTGTTGGTCAGTGATTACCAGAGTAGTCTTTTCTTCTCTCTTTCTGTCTTTTCTGCCTGCCTATCTACCTCAATTACCCTGTTCTGATCTCTTCTGCTCTGTTCAGCCCTTTACCTGTACCTTACTTACTACACCACTTTCTGTTCCTACCCGTCTCTGTCTCTGTTCTCCATCTCTATGTGAAGCCACATGGCCTGACTCAGCAGTCTTTGCTCCCTCTGAGTGGAACTTGCTTGTGCTCATGCTGATTTGTCTCATGCTGTGGGATCTGTTACAGGAAGTGAATCATGCTGGTCAATAAGAAGTCCTGAGCTATCATATTTCAGGTGGTGTACAGAAAGCCCCGAGTTTGTTATTTTGTTTATGTATGTCCTTTAATGTTTTTTTTTAAATCCCAGTGAATCGAAGCAGATTTTCTGGCATACATTCTTTTGGATGAACATGAACACACACATATCCTGATTTGTACATGCCCCATTGAAAACACAGGTGCCACTGCTGCTGTCCAACTGTGAGTTGTAATTGGTAGCCTCCTGTTCCACTTCACTAGCCAGAATTCTGATCAAGTCATTTTGGAAAGTGACACATATAGTATTAACATGTAAAATGCACAGCAGATTCGTTATAAAGTTATGCTTGTGGTCACCTAATACATAAATAATATAGCTACTCCTCACCCTTCCGGGATAATTTTAAAATAGTAAAACCTGCACATTACAATAATATTTTTACATTCTATAGCCCTTAGTCCTTTGCGATCCTATAGTTAAAAATGATCCCTTTGGGAATAATATATGCAAAATTACTCAGTAGTCTTTATTGTGTGTGTGTGTGTGTGTGTGCATGCCTCATTATCTGCTCACCAACGGAAGGTTTAATTGGTCAATGACTTGTCCCTTTTGACCCGAGTGCCATCCAAGCTGTGCTGTGTCACAGCTCAGAGTTCAGCCAGCAGCTTGGAACCTCAGAGACTAGTGAGCAAAAGGTCAAAAGGTTTTCACCTCAGAAAGACAAATGTAGTGTTTGGAAATTGGCTGAATTTAAAATTTAAACAGGTAGAGGATTAATGTACATGAGAGTGAGAGAAGAAAAAACAGATGCAACTGACTTAGAAACAAAGAAAATGAAGGAACATTCAGATTAAATGTGTGTTTTGACTTTAATAATGTATAATAATGTAATAATACCCCTGAGGAAATTGTTGTTTGGAGAGCTGCAGTAAATAACAGTGGTACTGTGGGTTTTAGGTGTCTTGTCTAAGGACACCTTAACATGAGGGCAGGAGATACCGGGAGCTACATGCTGCCCCATTTGGTGACACCTGTAATGACTGGTGTTCATACATGATATACAGTTTAGAGATTAGAAACTTTTTTTTATGAAATGTGATGTGTACTTGTAAAGGGTAGCTCTGTGTTTTTCAGCTTGTCAGTATAAGCTTGACTGTTTATGATTCAGCATGAGAAAGAGAGAAGCGAGAGATGTTTTAGCATCATTGCAATGTGCAAAATGTTGGGAGCAGTGCCTTGGTGCTGGGTTAGACAGTAACTCTGATCTTCATTTGTAAACAGCGCTGAGATTTGTCTTGAACTGTTATGGTGTCACTGCACAGGAGGTGCTGTGTTGCTGTCACTAAACATCTTGTGGATATGTTTGTTTAGCTTTTGCTTGTGTGTGCTCTAGCAGAACACACCAGGTAAAATGTGTTTATGTGAATGTAATTGAATTGATTTTTCTTTTTTTACTGTCTATTTAAAATGCGGACATAGAAAGGGACTAAAATGTCAGTTATTACACACTTGGTTCTTGAATCATTACCTTCCTCATGTTATTGATATGGCTTGTTCTTTTTCAGTTTTTCCCACTTGCTGAAGCGCAATTTTGACAAAGCTTGTTTTTGCAGATTATTTACAAAAATTACAAAACCCACCTTACCCAAAGAGCAAAATGCCTCACATATCCTGAAAAATGAAGCACTTTCAAAACCATATAAACCAAATTATTGCTGCAAATAGTAAACATTTCTTTCCCATGCCAAAATGTATCTCCAACCAAATAAACACTATGTAAAATTCAAAACACTTGACTTATCATATCTGTGAATGCTGAGACATATGTGCAGAAATAAATTTGACTGAAAAAAATCTCTATATATATATATATATATATACAGTACTTCTACAGAAATCAAAGCTTTTGGAAAACAAAACAAGAAACTTTTGCAAGTACACAAAAATCCAAAGAAACAATTATCCAGCATTTTGTCGTCTCAGTAGGTCTGGATACAGCACCTCCATGCAACATCTTCCCTCGCTCAACACTCAGTAGAGAATTGCGGGGAGTGTTTTCTACATAATTATGCCTCTGTTCTTTAATTCTTTGAGTTTTTCTCAAACAGTACCTGGTAAATCTGTTTTGTGAGCACTTAGTGTTGCTAGAGAATGTGAGCCAGGCTTGATAAGGTGGCCTGTCTGATGTTTTCTTGCTCATTATAAAGTATTAGCCTACTGCAGCATCAAAGCATTTTGGTAGCTTACCTGTTCTCAAGCCTAAATGTCTGGATGATGGAGGCAACAGTAAATTGATTCAAGTTGGGCTGAGCCCTCTGTCCAGCCTCTCTCGTTGTCAATGCCATGACTTACAGTATAACACCTGATGTCAACTAATGGTGCCTGAATTTCATAAAAAGTTCATGACCTCTCCTTCAGTCCCTGCCTCTTATTTCCCTTCCTCCTGCTTCCATCGTTTCTTAGTGGAGTTTTCTAGTTCGCCTTCTGATTGCTTAGTCTAAGAGCAGGGTAAAGAGAAAGCAAACTAGGAAACGCTTAAAGTGAATCTAAAGGCATATACAGACAGCGTTGCAGCGGGCATATGCTTGGACATGGTAGGACAACAGTAATCCAGATTTCTAGCAAGCTTGTCATAGAAAACAACTTGCTCAGACACTTTGAGCAGCTGCTGCTCTTACCTAAAAAAGGAAAACCTGGATCCCATTCCCATTTCTTTGGTGCATGCCACTATCTATGGCACTGTCTTTATTCAGTGTGTTCCTTTTATAGTAACTTGCGCTTTCGCACCCCATCATTACCTCTCTCACATGCCTGCCTGCTTTGAATCCTGAATGCTCATCAGACCCACTGGTCTGGAGCCCTTTGGTTGTGCCTCATCTCAAATTGAATTATTAGAATCTGATTTACCACATTTTGCATTCATAATTGTTTGTGCATGGCAGCAACTACTATTTAATCATCAGCTGTTGTACTCATTTCTATGCTCAGTCGTCAGTCGGAGTTCTTTATTTCTAAATAACTGCAATTCGGTGGCAGCAAAACGCTCAACATGCATGTGCTGCAACAACTGCTCCACTCAGGTTGTGTTACCTGACACACTAGAGACTTTGATAAGATAAGTTATGTCAAGGAATTATAGTGGCTATACAAAAGCATTTAAAGCTTTTATTATATGAAAATCTGTTTCTGTGTATATTTAGTAATACCTATGTTTCTGCATTTAAAATGAAAGAACTTTATACTAGAAGCACAGGGCTGTGTAATATTCTCTTTATTAAATGAATCTGGATATTTTCTGGCATTTTGTGGATTTTATCTGCAACTTTCTGCAGTTAATGCTCCAGAGAAAGGCAGCATGAAACATACAACATAGGCAGTTAGTTTTTGGATTGTAATATTTTTGAGGTGAGGCTGTGTGTGTGTGTGCGTGCGTGTGTGTGTGTGTTGAGTCTAGAAATTTCAAAACTTGCTTGGAACCACATCTATAATTTGGTCGAAATGGCCCCATGCCTTTTTTGAGGCATGTACTGATAGCATTATGTGTTGTAACCCGTTGTCTTAAGGCAGTTTTTTGCAGAATAAATTCTCAAAATGTGGCCAAGTATGTGTTGTGCTGACAACCTTTAGACTTGTTGTGGACTCCTGCTCCTTTTCACACTCGGTTAGTTTGGTGAAATAAATTGGTTCATCAAGTCGGTCTTGCTAAACTATATGATACACTTTGTTTGTTATGACACGATATCAGTATGCACGTTGTGGTAGTCATTCAGAGTACATTATCTTAAGAGTTGTTTCTAATATTATGGCCACCCTATTTACAGAGAGATGCACTTTATAAAGTGGCCAGTGAGTGTATATCATGCAACCCTGGAGGGGCATCTCAGCCAGTGAGGGCAAATG
Source organism: Microctenopoma steveboyesi (assembly GCA_032359275.1). NCBI lineage: Eukaryota > Metazoa > Chordata > Actinopteri > Anabantiformes > Anabantidae > Microctenopoma > Microctenopoma steveboyesi. The sequence goes on along the minus strand of JAUMHF010000012.1, from coordinate 19,466,746 downwards.
GGCTGTTGCTTGGGAAACTATAACTGAGCCAAAGAAGTAGGAGAAGTCCAGGAGAAATAACTGAGAGACCGAAAGATATTGCCAGTGGAAAAAAGGTTCAGAAAATGAGCAGTGTGAATTTGTTCCCCTGACCTTCAGGTTCAGAAACGAACCTTAAACTTAATTTTTGCAGGAAGCCTGTTTGCACGTAGCGTCACTTTGAGGTGTTGACTCTCAGCCTTTGCAGCATTTGGAACCTGACATATAGAGCGCTAAACTATGTAAATGCCAAACAGGTCATCTCATTTCATTGCACTCTGCAGGGACCTTGACACAGGAAGGACAGCATGACTACATGCAGCAGAAATACTGTAGAACAAAGTAGAGAGACAGTGTGTGGGTGCCGTGAGATAGGAACAATAGCCAGACTGAGAGTGAGAGAGAAATACGGCAATGCAAAAAAACGAAGTAGGTAAAATATACAGCGCTGTATATATGAATGAATATTGAATAAAGCCTCCTTTCCTGGAGGTGTTAATGTGGGAATAATTTATATCTTGACTTAGGAGAACAAAGCTTTGCCAAGGAGAACTAGTGCAGTCCACACATATCTGCTCTTGCTCTACATTTTGATTGTCTTTTTCTCTGCTTCTTTGCTCTAGCTATTTCATTCATTCATTCATGTATGTATGCTTTTTCCTTTTCATGCATGTCCTGTTTCTTTTTCTGTAGCCTGCCATACTTGCATCTGAGTGGCAAGCTGTTTGGTTGTGTATATTGATATAGTGATTTTACGCTGTGCGTTTGCAGGCATTCCCATGTGGTGTCTTTCACTCTTTCCTTTTCTTTGCATATCTACATATCTCTAAATGTGAGTGTGTGCGCAGGAATGTTTTCCGAATTAAATAGAGCTAATGAAACTTTGTGTAAATGTTTGGTTTTCAAATGTTCATGTTCCTTCGCTTGAGACTCAGATCAAGCTCATATTTACTTGTATTGTACTTTACAAAGCGCTCTGTGTTTTTGTTTGAAGTCTGTTAATGCGAACATGGTGTGAACGTGGTTCTTGGTGCAGATAAACATATCATTTTTTCATCATGCATCTTAGGTGATGCTAAACTAAAGTGTGCATTACGCTTTGGTCCAAAAAGACACTCCTTTTAGTTTGGACGTTGTTTCTGTTTCCACACTCAGCATCTCTGCAGCTGTCATTTTTAGGCTTCCTGTATTTTTAAACAATTATTGTATCTGCACCTAAGCTGAAACCTGCAGTCACTGAAAATCTGTTGGGGATTCTATCACAGTGACACTATTTTCCTAATTTTTATTCCCTTTTTTTTACTTTGGGTTGAGAACTTTTCTTCCTAACTCCATGTGCGCGGTGACAGCTGTTTAGTTTAATACGAAACGTTTTCTTTCTCTGCCCTCCTCTGTGGGCTGCCCGTGCCCGGGGTTTTTTGTGCTTCCAAACTCTGCAACAAGTAAAAGAAAGAACAGGGATATTTGAGGGTCTCATTTAGTATGACTCATAGCTTTATCTCCAACCACTTACACACAAAAGCTTGTGAGTGAGCATTCACACGCGCACACACAAACTCTTACACACAGACATATTCACACTGGTGTCTCAGGGGGTAATTTTCACTCAAGCAGAAATCAGAAAGGCATTCAAAAGGAGGGCTCTGCTGACTCAGCTTATATGTGTGCACTGTGTATTGGGAAATTGGCATATAATGCATTCCGTGTGTGTGTGTGTGTGAGAGAGAGAGAGAGAGAGAGAGAGAGAGATGGAGACCAAGGGAAGTGGAAGAAACAAGACATAAAAAGAGAGAGAAAGTTGGAAAGCTGGAGGAAAATGGAGAGAAGAGGTTTTTTTTATTCTACATTAAAGCACATTGTGAATGTCACTTCAAGAGTCTCGTATTGTCAGTGAGAGAAAGCTGCATATTTCTGTTGCACTTAGCTGCTTGGCATGGCAGCCGAAACACTGATGCATCAACACGTCCAAAAATAATCTGCTTTCTCTGACACGAGTGGCAACTAAAAAAAAGAAGCTGGATCCCCTCTTTAACCTTTACAAGATTTCCTTTTGTGATATTTCAACATGATTGTTGGCTGCGGCTTTAGTCTGATATTCAGGGCCTAACCATTTTGTCTCTTTTCTCCAGTTTTTCATTAGCTTCCTTTTGTTTTCTATGTGTTTTTTCCAGCAGCTAGGTGTGTGCGTGGGTGTGAGTACTAACTCAATTGTGTCACATGCCTCTGTGTGTGTGTCTGGTTGCACAACTGTCAGGATAAACTGTGGTAAACATAAGCCAGTTTTTTTTTTTGGGTGGACGAGGCTGGGAGAATCACAACCAGACCCGAGTTCTGCTTTCACACATGTATGTATGTATGTATGTAGATTTATTGTCACATGGGTAAAAACTTAAAAATCCAGTTATGGTTGGGGGCTTCTGTGTAGCACTAAACTTTATTTGTAATCTCAACATCCGGAATCACGATCTGACTTGAGTTTCTCCCAAGTTAACCAGAACCTATACTACTCCACCTATGAACTTAACAACACACACTTTACCCACTGGCCACTACAGTGCTGTTGAAAGACCAGCTGCTAATTTGCGTTGGCTTGATGGAAACACATACATTGGGTATGTGATGGTGTGTATTGTATCCACATGTACAATATAAAGTAGGGTTTGAAAAAGTCAGGTAGATAGAAGTCTGAAAAGAACACCCTGAAGCCTTTGTTTACTGAAGTTAATTAGTTTTGAGCTTAGGGTTGGGGATGAGAAAGCAGAAGAAATAGGAGAGGAAACAGAAGAGCAAAGGAGAATGAACACCCTTGGGCCCTAGATACTGTATGACGGAATCACCAGCTGTTCTAAAACAGCATAAGTTTCCTATTTCCGCTGTGTTTCTCTTAACTGTAATGGTCAGAATAGCATGTCACATTGCTTTCATTGGGTAATTATGATTTTTGCCTCCAGTAGGGTTGAGCCTTGTGCCGCTTAGGTCTCCGACACTGATCTGATATTTGTGTGCTTTAACACCTCGGGTTTCTTTTGCAGTGGAAAGAAGAATGATGAGCAGCCTACAGGAGGTAACACTCTGCTCAAATTATAGCGAATGCTTTGCTGGTTGAAGGCTGATGTCGGTCCTGAGCTGTGCCATACAATCAAGGCAGCTAAATACTCAATCTGGAGAATGGGCTGCCGTTACATTCACGTAAGAGTTCAGCTAAATTTGCTGGCGCAGTCGTAGTAGTAGAAGAAGAAGTGCTGCTGGTAGCAGCCACTAATATTACATTCATAGATAAATTCTCAGGCCTGAAAGACTCGCTATTAGACTCAGTATGATTTTAATAACATACCATATCTTAATTTTCTTATTGATTGAAATGAAGATGTGATGCTGTGTCAGCAGCCTTTTCCAAGCAGTGTACAGTATTTATACTTTTAAAATGCTGCTTGTAGTAGTATTGAGGTAGTAGGTGGTGCAGTGAAATTTTAGTGAATGGCTATCATCAGCAGTCCAATTGAAGGTCTGACAGTGGAGTCAGTGGGGAAGAATCAGCACAGCATGAACCTTGTGAGAGAGACAGAGGATGGGGAACAGACCAGACAGAGCTAATGCTTTGTTTAGAGAACACAGTGGCAGATCAGTTTAAAGTACGGGAATGTGAGAGGACTGGGAAAAACAAAGAGACAGAGATTGTGGAATGGAGGTCTGTGATGAAAGACCAAGCCGAAGTCGAGTAGGTGTTGGATGGTTGACAGACCGAAAAACAGATGAGACCTGCATTTAGTAGAGGACAATGGCTACTTTAAAGAGAAGGAGAGAGGTAAAGATGCTCAATGTAGAGGGGTCATCCAAGTCTGCTCTTTGAAGAGAGTGCCTTTGCATCTGGTCCGTCATGATTCACTTCTCTGTGTGTATGTTTGGGGGCAAGATTACATTTATAGTGTTTTTTTTTTCCTGCCAGATATAGTTTTTGTCTTTTCTTTTTTCAAAGCCAACGCAATGTCAGCAATATTTGTTAGTTTATTTTTTACCTCTGTGTCAGTGTAGTAAGTACGTCACCTCCTATATATATATATATTTCCCTTTTTTAATTTAATGTGCCTACTAAGATTGCTTTTCTTTTACATCTATTATTTATAGCACACATATGGTAAGAAAAATTATCCTTGCACAAAACAACAGTATATTTAATAAAACCCCTGAAACTAGTTGTTATTTAATGGTAAAGAAAGTTTGTGCAATCTCACAATACAGATTCAGGAATTATGACACCTCACACTAGATAAAAGAGAACACCCATCAGAGACATTCATTTAGCTTTTGCTGTGATTGGCAGTGGCTGACACACTGTAATACTACACCCGTTCCCTTTTCCAAATATTCATTGATTACAGACCTAATTGGATTTTTGGCAGAATATTAACTTTGCTAAAAGCAAGAATGCACACACACAACACACTGTGTGCCTGGCTTTTTTTGACACCACTATTACAGTGGTACAAAACTCACTGTAGCCAGGGCTGAATTCACAGAGAAGCTCTAATCATCAACTTTTTTTTTCTTTGAACAAATTTTAAAAATGTGCAGCTACATGAAATGCAACATTAAACAAAGCTTAATGTTGCATATGGAAAGGGAAAACAGTTGGTTGCATTTTCCGGTTCACTGTGATTTATTGAACAATTGATGGTGACTTAAAATTACGAAACATCTCTGTTTACTGGTTGTTAATTTCATGTTAGTCACATGGTAATTAGAGTGATAATCAGTAATTAACCATCTCCCACTGAGGTAATTACTAATGCCTGATTGTATGTTTTTGAACCACAGCCCATTTGAATTGGAGTAAAGTAGCGTCTTAATACCAGTTTATTCTATGCAATTATTTATTTAATTTTCCCCCAAAAAATCGGCGTTTATGTTTCGCCCTCTTTTTTCCATTTTTTTTTTTTCAATAATTATACCTCTCATGGACCATAATGGGTTTGGCAGCTTTTATCTGACAGGTCGAAGGTGATTGGCAGCTTTTATCACTAGACTAAAAGGCTATTAGTTTTTTTTAATTTGTGATTTTGCTAAAGTGGTTGTTATTCGGAGAAATAAACTCTTGGACCTTTAACATATTTCCTTTATCCTTCAAGCTACCATAAATAAAGGTTATAAGGGAGATAATTTCCTCATTAGAGTCCGAGGTCCCCGTTAAATGACCACAGGTCAAAAAAGTCCTGGCTGCTGTCCCAACAGCCCTGAAACTGCTAAATGAAATACAGTATTTGAATATACAGTATGTGTATGTGTATATACTTAGCTAGTACATCTCAGAAAGTTCATGTGGACGTAGTGTATATCAGTACCTCTGCATAACACCGCTCGATGTAAAGGTACTTTTTATAAGGTTGGGGAGATTGAGGAAGTCTCTTGAGTGATTAAACAAATCTCCACTATGTCTAGATTGTTGGATTGAACACAAACAAATATATCTCTCTTAAAAGCCCTAGATTTATTTTAATTTAAACAACAATCAGTGTTGTGAGAGCGAATCATTAGTCCGTTTTGCAGGGAAACAGTATTGATTAGTAGTTAGTTGGTTAGTTATTAGTAGTGCATCTTCTGGTATTGGTGCAGTTTGCGCCCTCTGATGCATACGAAGTTCTAGGAGTGATGACACGACAACATTAACAATGTCCGCTCTAATAATTTCATAGTTCATTGCCTTTCATTGTTAAAAGGGCACGATGGTGATCTATTAGATAACCAGAATCCTGCTCAGTGTCTTACTTATCTTTGAGACTGAGCCAAGTCCACGCTCGTGTTATTGACTCTAGTCCGGTCTCTCCTCTCGCTCTGTAGCTCCTTTCTTTTTCCTACTTGGTATTATTGAACTGACCACACTTCCCATTCATACATTTGCCCATTTTCATATTCTCTGTGTTGCTCTGGTTGTAAGCCAGCACTCCAGCCCCATCTGCCCCAGCAAAGATGCTTGATAACTCAGGACTTCCCACTGAGAATCCCTCTCACACTGACATGTGCCAGGACCTACTCCAGCCTTGGTGGGTTATGTCAGTTCTTCTCTCCATTTTGATTTTTTTCATCTTATTAATTGGTAACAAAGCCTCTACTCAGTGAGGTCTCTGTAGCCTTTCCTCTCCTGCTTCCTCTCCTCGATTTGACAAGCCCTCACTCACACCGCTGCTATCGTGAACCATCCAACGGGCAGGCAACATCAATCAATACATTCCTCATCTTCCCTCGATTGATTCATAGTTATGGAACCTTTACATGGCGTGTCTCATCTTGTGATCTGTGAGAGGTAATGCTGTCTTGCTGTGTGTCCAGTGTATCACTGTAGGTATGGCTGTCAGACAATCAGTTCATTTCAAGGTAAGGAAGAGGTTATCTACAGTGCTTGTGCATCTATCCCTGCTTTAATCAGGCTACTCCAGGAAAACAGAATATAAGTCAAATATACACTATTTATTTGTATATTCTGTTGTGCTATAAGTATTTTAGCTTATATTTTCAGATTTGCCTTTCAGGATCTAAAGATGGTTTCAAGTATTAGCTTTTGGAAAAAAAAACATGCTGTGGAGCTTCATATCTCAAGTGAATCAGCATTTACAAATATCAACATGTAGACTTCATTTCATCCTGTATTGTGCTGCTTACAGTCTTGATTCTATGTGGGGCAGCATGAGAAAAGCAAAGAGCACAGAAATCTAGAACAAGATAAGCAGGTATGGAAATGGTATGAAGATGACATTCTGATAGTGTTGTGAAAGAATTAGCAGCTTTGCTTTCCACTTACTCACCCGTTCCCTCATACCACATACATAGTGTTCAGACGAACACACTGGCATACAAAATATGATTTTGATCAATGGGTAATAATAAAAGACCTTTTCTGAAATGTCACAAATTAGATTCAGTTTCAACATAAGGATGGGACAAATATTGAAGTTAAAAATTTTCAGTAAACACTTTAAATGGATTTGAGATGGCCTTTGAGCACCAAAGCAGTTTCCATTATTGCCCTCTGAACAGTGAAGAGGTGAAAGCAGTGATATTCAAAATAAAAGCATTTTCCTTGAACTTATTACGAACGTCCTGTAAAATGCCCGTTTCATAATGGATGACAATAACGCTGCCCCGATGTACATACTTAGTAAAAATTCTGTTACCAATATCAATTCTGATTTAGAAATGGTAAAAACTGAAACTGATGATACCAACCCACTGGTATCTGGTACCGCGTTTAGTGCACAGTATTTCAAGGTCTGTGATTGAAAATTTGAAAAGACTCTTCCATCAGTTATTTTCATGGCTCTAAAATAATTACACTCACCTATTTCAATTAAACTAAGGTTTATGAGCACATGAAGCTAACTTGGCTTAACTTAGCAATGGTCCTGCAGAAGGTTTTTTTTTTTACCTGATGGCAACACTATCAGCAACGGATCAGATGATTTAAAATACTTAATATTAAATGTACATATGCAGCTCTTATATAAAATGGCTGCTGTGGGCAGCCAGTAGCATCTCTAAACTGACACGGCCTGTATCCACTGCAGCCTCCTCACTGACTTGTGTCAGCTAAAGTATTCATGAGCTTGTTTCGCCTTGCGCCTCTTTGGATCATGTGCAGTGTGCACGAACTTGACTGACAGACTGTATAACCTTGTAGTATGAATGTCAGAGTAAAGCTGCCTCTGCCATGTACATGTGTCCTGGAGAGGGAGAGTGGAAGGCCCCACAGGAACTAACCAATTCTATCTTTGCTTACTGCCTCAGGCAGCTCATTGCAACACACAGGGTATAGAGCAAGAACACAGAAGCATGGAAAGTATAATAATGTACATTCAAAGAAAATCTTACTAAGTATAGTCCTTAAATGATCCCTGCTAGCTTATGGGTCTACTGGTTCAAATGAAAAAAAAGAATACAGAAGATTCAGAACTGTTAAACTCATCACGGTTGATGTGTGTGTGTGTTGTTTTGATTGACACGTGTCTGCTTCTTATGTATGAAACAGTCTCACACTTCACAGCTATACAGTCTGTGCCATACGTAGCAGTGGTGGCCAGGTTTGTGTGTGTGTGTGTGTTCCTCACATCTGCTTCACAATAGACTGCTGTGTTCAAAGTGTAGGATGTCACATTCAAACCTCTGACATGACAGCCTTGGCATTGCACAGTTTTCTGTGGGCCATGAAAATAACCTGAAGAACACAGCAGTTAGTTCATATTAGTGTGTGAGGGTGTGTGTTTGTTTGTGTTTAAGTGTGTGTGTGTCTGTGTTTTGTTTGGAGTGGGTATCGAGACAGAGGCTGGTACTGTTTCATTCCACATAATACTGTAAATATGAGTAGATGGTTGTGAGTTCTGTGCTCGAATCAGATTGGCCTGTCTGAAGATAGTGTGTGTGTGTGTGTGTGTGTGTGTGTGTAATTCTGTCTCTTGTCAGTGTTCAGAAGCTGTCGTCCACAGTGGCATAGGACAGCATTACCCTGAGGGTTTGTCCTGCCTGCTCAATTAGTTTGCCAGTTTCACACTAGTACTTTGTCATGCCAAGAACACAAACCACTTCTCCACCCGACTGGCACCAGCTTATTCTTAATGTCTCAATCAGGATATGTTTACTTTTGTGGCATTTGCTTTGTACACTGAACAAAAATATTAAGGCCAAACTTTTCACCATTTTTTATTAGCGCAAACATCTGAACATTTTACTACATACACAAAAGACCCATGACTCTCACATATTGTTCTCAAATCTGTCTACGTGTGTGTTAGTGAGCACTTCTCCTTTGCCGAGATAATCCCTCCCACCTCACAGGTGCAGGGCATGTCGAGGTATTGCACAGGTGTGCCTTAGACTGCCCACAACAAAAGGCCACCCTGAAATGAGGCATTGATTTTGAATGAGATGGTGTGCTGTCACCAGTCTAATTCATCCCATAACGTGTTGAGGTTAAGGTTATACAGGCCAGTCAAGTTCTTCCACAGAAAAGACACTCATCCCTGCCCTTCTTTACATTCATTTGTGCAGTGGGTTCATTGATTTGCAAGGTTATCCCCATACCTTTGGCAATATAGTGTGATTTACTATAAAACTAAGAAAAGGTCATAGTATGTCGACGTATGTCTTAGTGGTCTGTGGAATCCAGGGATATGGAAAAACAACATAGTCAACATAGTCATAAACATATGTTTTCTAGGGGAGTGATGTAATTTGTGTGCAATGAATAATTTAAGAAATCCAGACAGTACAGCAACCTTGTTTTGCCCTGTATTGTAGGCTGTGGTCAGTCTCATGAGACTTAACTAACTCCGTGTTAACTGTGTCTTCACTGCTCTCCACACTCGGTTTCACCTAAATTGCACTGTGCCAAGACGGAAGAAGAGATTGTCCTGAGTTGTTCTCAGGGTCAGACAGTGGAGGAGGGAGGGTACCAACATGCACAATAACTGAGGAGCATGTGAGAGAAACTGGTTATTCTGTGCTGCATAGTTTAATGGCATCGGAGCCTCCGTTTGTGAGCTACTGTGCACCAACATTTAGATAGAAAGCCAAAAAAACAAGTTTTCTCGGTGAGAATATAACCATCCCAATCTCTTAACAAAACGAGGATCAAGCAGAATGTCTCGACTGTCCAATATGTTCTCACAACTGAGAGTCAAATAGCTCCTCGCACAGATAGAGGTACGAGAAAACGCACACACACACACACACACACACACACACACAGGTACACAAAGCAGAACCAACATAACCAGCACTACAATACACAAATAGAATAGATTTTTATATTGAGTTATTTTGCTCTTGTGCTTTACCTCATTTCCACCACAAAAATTCAGATTTCTTCTTGCAGCTGATCGTGCCATTATTAATCTACATTTTACACCACTTCATTTAAATTTGATGGGCTGTCGTGACTGTGACTCATTTGGCCAGAAACACAGCTCTCACATTCTTTTCTTCACTACAGTGGTTTTCTACAGAATTTTTTTTTGTTATTTCTTTCTTCACTCTTCTTTTTGTTTCTTGCACACTTCATTGTTTTCTGTCTGCTCACCAGCAGCACAAGAGTGTTGTTTTTATTTTTTTTTTGTGCCAGCGGTCATGGAAATTGAAGTGTTTTAGTGTGTGTGAGCGTGTGTGTGTGTGTGTCCTGCACATTTTGTGAAGAAAAAATGGACCAAGGTGACAGCATACTCTCAACACTTCGCAGACGCACTGTTTATCTACAACTTCTTAATCTGAAAAGTGATACATACAGTATAATTAGCTGTCTTGGAGGGGGCTGAGAGATGGAGAGAGGGCAGTTGAAATAAAATGAAAGAGGGACAGCGACAGATGATTATGAGCAAAAGGGAGAAAAGAAGTCGTTTTTAACCCAGCAGAATCTCATTCAAGTGTATA
>JAUMHF010000012.1:19434446-19456218 GCA_032359275.1 Microctenopoma steveboyesi | reverse complement strand
GACAGCGACAGATGATTATGAGCAAAAGGGAGAAAAGAAGTCGTTTTTAACCCAGCAGAATCTCATTCAAGTGTATATCAAGTGGAGCTCTCTCAGCTTATTCCCATCTCAACTTCACATACCTCTCATCTCATTTTAGTTTCTCTGCTCTCTTCCTTTACAACTGCACATACTCCTATTCCCCTTCCTGCATTTTTCATTACGTATGTCTATTTAGTCCCATTACCTTTTTACTTCTTTCATCAGTTCCTGCTATTTATCTCATTTGCGTTCCATTTATTGTGACCTATATCCCTACTGTCTCAATGTCCTTAACATTTACCTTAGATACATCTGGCCTAACATTGAAATGTGCACACACAAAACAAAAATCAGCGCTGGAAGTAAAGATTGAATGACTTTAGGAAGAGAGGAGGAGGAGTGTTATATTGTTTCTGTAAAAAACGGTATAACACCTACGTATAATATTTTGCCATATAGTTACTAGTTCACACTAAAACACCGTAGCTATGGTGTTTTGTGCATTAAGAGGCTGTTTCAAAGGCTGCTGTAAAATGAACAGTAACTAAATAAATTGAAAATAATGAACAACAACATTAGAGGTTTTTAGTCTCAAATATATGCAAAACACTCTTTTCTCCTGACAAATTAGAGCAGACAATCCCCCATCATCCCAAGATGAAGAAGTATTAAAAAAACTGCTTTGCATACATTTCTAACAAGAACATGCAAATGTATTTTCAATTTGTGGTTTCCTTTAAAAATAAGAATATCAGACGAAGACAGTTTTTGTGCTTTTTGTGCCCTGTATGTGCTCTCTAATGAGAAATTTCACTTCATCCCCACAGAGTAGTACTTACAATACAGTATATGTTGGATGGATGCTGAGTAAATATGACTTTTCTCTCACAGTGGCAGCCACAGTAGCAAAGTAGTCTTTCCCCAGGGTGCAGGGCAAACACATCTGGCACGAGAAGAAATATTTTCTTTTCCTAGAACAGCAAACATTTCATCTCATATGTTGAAGACTAGCTTTCAAACTCGAGTCTTTTTCAGAGATGATAATTGCATCTTTGATTTTCATGGACTTTTTCTTTTATATTCAAAAACCTAATGCATCTTTTCATACACTTTCCCGACTATTTACTCTGTTCACAAACAAATTAGCTAAAGTCAGATTTAATTGACAGGGTATCATAGCACAAATTATATCTATGGTGTTTGCGCTGTGAATCCTGTTTGCATATGGTCAGGAAGCTGCCTGAAACCTGTGAAGCGATTATTGATGCAAATAGGATAATAGCATTATACTAATAGCAGTTCATTAGATTACCTTGTTATAGTTGTTTAATTGGCTCTCCGGTAACCCCTTACCCTCCTCTCTTTCAAATTAGAGTCTTATTGGATGATATTCAATATTGGTTAATTTAATCCCATTTATTACCAGTGGAATGCACCTCAGAATATCTATCGTATGTAGCAGTAAGTTCACCGAGAGGTCAGGAGGCACACACAACCTCGGAGTAGAGTTCAAAAAAAGTTTGAGGGCTTCTCAGTAAACTGTACATGGAGGTAAGTCAACTGAGTGCTCACGCCTTTGTGATGTACACACTTGTATAAAATGGTGTGTGCTCGGGGGCATTAGTGTTTGTGCTTGTGCATGAGTCAGTGTGTGTGTGTGTGTGTGTGTGTGTGTGTGTCAGTTGCCACCTCTCCTCATTAAAGGTGAACTGAGGCGAGGGCTGGCTGTTGGCTGGTTTGGTAATTGATGTGTGCAGCTCAGTGGGATACAAGGTTTAATTCCTCAGCGTTAATGAACGATAAATCACACATACGCACGCACGCACACTCACAAACACACTGCAAAGAAGACATAAATCAAAGACTAAGGGCCTGCCACTGCCTGCCGTACTGCAATGACAATATCATACCACCTCTCCCTCCGTCTGTTTTTGTTTCCTAGTTGTCCTTTCAACCCTTGTTAATCCCTCTCTACTTTCAACTACAGTGACACTATCACCTCACACATCTCCCCTCTCTTCCCCTTTGTTCAGTTCTACTTTGACTGCAATTACAATATCACAGCAACGCTCGCTCTTCCCCACTCTGTCCGACTCTCTCTCTCTCCCCCTCAATCCCTGTCAAGCTCTCGCTGAACAACAGATGGTCACCTCATCCTTCCCACTGATAACGGGTTATAGAGATAGAGAGAAGGCAGATGGGGGGAGAAAGGATTGAAAGTGGAGCAACAAACTAAATGTTTGACTCAGAAATGGAAGAGAGAGACAGAGAGTGGGATGGAGGAATTCTGGTGTCCAAAGAGGCCGTAAACATTAACACACAACTCAAACGTCGCCACACACGTGCACGTACATAGTGGATAGAGATGTTCATCTCGCCTGATGTTACCAGGTCAGTCAATTATTTTAGGCGTCATTTACATGCGAATCATTAACAAGAGATTTGGGGTGGAGCAAGAGACAGAAGGGGAAGAGGGTTGCTGAGAAAGACGTGTAACAAACGAGAAGGGTAAACGATGAGGGAGAGCTGTTGTGGCAGATTGAAGTGCAGTGTAGCCTGGGATGAGATGGAGGTGACGCAAGGTGAATTACAGCAGCACCGAAGAGGGGAAACCAGGCCAAGCTTCTGTCACTCTCGATTTTGCTAGCTAGCAGGAATTCTGAACACTTCCGTCCCTCCTTCAATGCCCCTATCTCCCTTGAAATTGGTATTCATGGTCTATTGTGGTCACTACATAATTGAGGCAATACCGGTGCTACAGAACGATGAGAGGAGAAGGAGGGAGTGTGAGAGGGAGATGAGTGGTTGCCTATCATTGGACCCGAGCGTAATATTGCAGAGGTGGAAATTTGAAGTCTGTGCCTTTGTGTAATGTTGTTATGACGGAGCTGATTAAGATCGGTGACCGACAATAACATGGCCACTCATTTTAAGAGCTTAGGAAATGTGTAAAGGTCCCGACAGACCATAAGATTTCAGCAGCCCTGTACATTTTATCACACCACACATTAACACCTACTGAACTGTGGGCTGCAACACGTCAATAAAACATCCTATGTGATCTATCTGCACTGCTACACAAACAATGTTGGCATTTGGTCGGTACATAGGTCATACATTGGTTGTAGAAGCAGTCACAGTGTGAGATTACACTGTTGGAATTTGAATTGTGTCCTAGGCCATCTTTGAACCTGTCCGACAGTGCAGTATATGTGTTTTTGAGCCACAACCAAAGACGTTGCCACATTTGGTAACTTTATATCTGGCACAGCCCAAAATAAGATGGAAAGGAGCAGTGCATTTTGCAAAGCAGTCTGTTAAACATAATCCTCATGGGAGACACCATTTACCCCCCTCTGTCAACGTCTTCTGGCCATGCACCTCATTATAAAAGGGGTAATACACAGAATAAAAAGCAAGCACACATCGACCGACGTCTTTTCTTTTTGTTATGTATTCACTTTAAAGTCCACACCAACAACGCATGGTTGAAAATTCTACTAATTAATTAATATAGTACGATTACTTACTGATAATGAAAACAACCATTCTATATTAGCTGCACCACCCTGTAGTGTTGTAATACACAAAGACCTTTCCAATGTTTTGGTCCCCACGAGTCTAGTGGAAATGACAGGAGGGAATTTTGATATTTATGATTGTTTTTCTCAGCATACCTGTTTCTTCTGCCGACTTTTTGCTTCGGGGATAATTTATTTCTGTTTTATGATTAACATTGCTTAATTAATGTGTGCTGCTTGAAGCTAAGTGATGACGATTGGTTAGGAGGACAAGAATTTTCAACTCCAAACACAAGTTCTTCTCCATAGATTCATGTTGCACACAAGATCCTGCAAAAAGAGTCTTAAATATGTGCATGTACATAGTCATATTTATTTGCTGGTTGTTAAAGGCTGTGCGTGCAATGAGCAGCCTTAACCTAGTGGAACAATAATAACTTTCCAAATGTATTGTTTTGCTGAGACACATTTTGGCAGACATCCTGCAGAGAAGAAAAATCGGTCTCCAAACAGCAGAAGTGCTTTTAGAAATTCACCCTTGCAGATTTCCCCTTACGAATGCAGCATTACATTGAATTTGTTTAGGGGATCTGCCAGTGGCTGTAGTGCTTACCCATCTTAAGAGAAGTGCCACTGTCTACAGTGGTTCACATCAGCAGACATTTGATCAGCAGCAATTACCTTATTGCTGATGCCACTTTTTGAGTTATGGCCACCTGATTGTGTTCAATACATAATCTATGGGGACTAATTACATGGGGCTGAGATTGGGTATTGATATGCTCTGTGCCTAATGATCCGTGATAAATTGAGAGTGTGGCTTTGTGTATATGGGAGGTAGGTGAGGAATCTTTCTCATATATGTTGCATTTCAAATCTGAAGGTGCCTGTTTAACTGTTTTTAAGTCGTGCTTCATGATGGACAGTTAAAAGTGAAAAAAAGGCCAGTTTTGATTTTCTGCCTGGACACCTACCTAGGCTCTCCCAGAGACTCTGCTCACTACCTCTCCTGTTAAACCAACATATAGTCTCAGCAGCACACATTCACACAGACACCTGTGTAAATATACAGTATGCAAATGAGCTTCACACTGACATAGGAATGCATACACACATTTATGCAGCATACAGATGTGTGTTTGTATAAACGCAGTGCCGGGGGGTTCTCATTACTACTGTCTACTTCATCTCTTTTAGTGGATACGTTCTGCTTCAGAGCACGAATTAAAAAAAAAACCCCACTGAAAACACTGACAGAGAGACATAAACAGAAAGTAGAAAGTAAGATAAGTACATGCACAAGGGGGAGAACAGACCTAGCTGAGGAGACATAATTAAAACCAAATGAATGAGGAGGGGTTGAGATGAAGGGAAGCTGTGCCTTGAACGCTGAACATTTTCTGTCAACGTGTCTGTTGCTTTCAACAGACTTTCTCCCATTAATCTCAGAGGATCTCTCTCCACATTTATTTTATGATCACCTAGCAATAACATCACCATGACAGCCACGTGTGAAGTATTTTAATCTGAGGATATTATACAACATATAGACTTTATTGCCTCACTAAGAAACGAATCGCCTCCGACAAATGTTGACAGATCAAACAAGTGGCATTGCTCATTACTCCAGCAACACTGCTCGATGTGGACACGGGGACTAAAGTCTCACTCTATGTTGTGCTGCATGTTTTGTCTCAAGCTTAATCCTGTAGTGCTGTTGTCACAGATCCAAATTTGGATTTTATTCAAAAACATTCAATGCGTCAAATGCAGATATTTATACTACAGGTGGTGTCTCATAGAAAGCACTATCTTAGCAACTAGGCGATATGGACTGAAACTCATTTCTTGATATCTTTAAGCTGAATTGCAATATACGATATATATATATCTCAATATTTTTGAACCCATAAAGTAGTTAAAGACAACTATGGGACAAATGTTCCAAATGTAGTTATTGGCACATATGAAATTTGTTTTGGAAAAAGATATAGATTATGTCTTTACCGATATGATTAGGGCCTTTGAATATATCCTAAATTACATTTTTATTCTTCTGAAAACTAACAAAAATCTGTTATTTATGTTCAACACAGTGATGGGTTCAGGAACTCTAACTGCTTTGCTAATGAATTTCAACCTGGTAACAACAAAACATATCATTTTTTCTTGCAAAACAAAGAAACTTATGTATTTCACATTAAGATAAAGACGCAGTTTTCTTTGCTGGAGTGACACGTTTTGTTTTTTTTAAAGTTCTGCTTTAAACTTAGCACTAAGTGTTGAATGATTTTGGTGTTTAAGTGAGTTTGTTTTCCCCGTGTTTGTGTAGAACGCTGAGTCCCGTACAGGTCGCTGCAGCAGCACAAACACTTCACGGCCGCGGTGGGAGCAGCAGTTTAACATGAATTGTCCCTTCGTTAGGTCTGTTCTGCTTTTTCTACATAATACAACATAGGAACAACATCCACGTGATTGAGCCGCTGGTTTTCCGTTTACTGACCTGCTGCTCTCCTCCTCACCGTCACTCCTGCTTTCTTCCTTTCTTCGCTGCTTTCGTAAAGCAACGTGAAGGGGGAGCGTGGCGGTGAGTTGTCGGACAACAAAACAGAAAAGCTGCAGAAGAACTATATCGGGATATTTTCATATATTTCATATCGCGTTTAGAATTTCTAGCGATATTTTTTAAATATCGATATATCGCCCAGCCCTAGCTGCAACACATAAATATTTGTAATTATTTTAACCTATTTTTAGGTAAATAGGTTATTCCCACTTATACAATACTAATATACCGACATCATTTAGGTTATAAAATACTAAAATGTACTTATTTATACATATATCAATATCTGAGCAGCCTGTTATTACCAACTACATACAGGACCATGGACAGTTCAGTTTCTTCCTGCATATCATGCAGGAGTTCAGCACCATAGACAGCTCCTCGGCTGACCACTGAAAGCTCATTCAGCTTTTCTCTTCTTACACGTCCGCGTTCCTTTCATAAATGCATTCTCTCACCTCCTCTCCATCTTCATTCATTTTTTTGTCATTCATTTGTCTTCTCCTCTTCTCTCTCTTCCGCATTCCCTCATTCATTCTCAAAGGGGCTCAAAGTGGTGGTGCAGCATTCAGAAGTAGTACAACGCAGAAGTGGTGGCTAATTAAAATGTGCGGCGCACAGGCCTGGATGTGCCGCAACAAGCAACATCACATGCAGAATCTATCTCATATGCTGGTTTGTGCTGCAAACTTCACCTACACCTTTGTCTCTATTGGACCACTGACACACAGGGTTGTGTTCAGCTCTGCATAAACACTAATAATTTTCTAGGGAATAAAACCTTGCAGGACCAAAGAATACTTTGGTTGTTCCTTTGGCCACTTAAAGTGTCCTCGGCACACGTGTGTGGTAGCATGTCTGCCACCATCTTACACGCACACACAGCTTGTTGAGAACAAGATATGCGAGTAAAGAGGGTAATTGCACACACCATTTAATTGGTTTACAGATTGGAGCAGATGTGTGGATTAAAACACAGAGATGGAGAAAGACTCGCCGAAAGATGAGAGGGAGAGACGTTAAGAAGTAAATGTAGAGCAAGATGAACAGATGAATGCGAACAGATGGGGGTACTGAATAACCGTCAGAGAGAAATGCCTAGAAATTGAGAAGTGATCAGAATAAAGGTAGTAAAAGGACTACGCGAGGATTGTCTACCTTGCTCTGTTTGCTGTTTAACCCTCCAGTTTCTCTGCTAGTGGACCTGTCCCCCTGACACGGACTCTTCTTTGTTTTGTCTTGTGAGTTCTCTCACATGCTTTCTCCCATTTCGCCCCTTACCCGCTGATCCTAAAACTAAATACATCCACCCACACACACTTGCACGTACAAGCTTATATGCACACTGTTCAAACAGCAGCAGAAGCCGCTGAGGATTCTTAGTATGTTTTCGCACGAGGCTTGCATCATGCCTTGCTTCCTGTTACCCATGGTCTTTGCAGCATCGTTCACAGCAGAGGGTCAGGGCGGGAGCCTTGATTGAGTAACCACTGGCATAAAAGGTGCTTCTGCAAGAAAACAGGGATGTCTAATTGGCACTTTAAGACTTTAATCATCAGCTTTTAAGTCTGAGTCGAGATTTGGGAAGTTGTCATTTTGCAAGAGGAATAAAATTGTCTATTTGTATTAGTTTTTTTGTGGTAATTTATTCGATCTTATATCTAATTGCTGTATACTATTTTAATGTTGTTAATAAAACTGAACGTGTTAGAGTACAGTTTAAAAAGGCATCATTTGCATACATTTTGTATTAATTCCACACTGTTGCTTCACTTATTAGAATTAATTAGAACCTCATGAAGGAATTGGATCATTTGAGATACCAGACCAGGCCACATGATCATAGTGTACAACCCTTGGATGCTTTGTTCAGGAAAACCTCAGTAGAGCTTTCTGTTGCACTCTGCTTGAACATTTTTATAAATTAATCTGTCAACTTGTAGCCAAAGAATGCTGCATTTGCACATTGTGATGCTGATGTCAAATGTTAAAGGCCTGTCGTCAAGGCAGTGTATTTATCTCATAAAAGGTAGCATACATACATTAAAAAAAATCCCTTGTGAACCTTTTTGCACATACAACATCTACACCCAGTGTATGAAACAGATTTTACCAGCATGTTTATGTTTTTCCAAGAGCAAAGAGGTCAGGATAATAGAGGGATCAGTTGGCAAGGGGCTGAAATTAGCACTGGAATGTTCATCTGGGATGTGCAGCTTCGATCTAAAGAGAGTTCAGCACATCTAAGTAGAAAGGCCAGGGGAAAATCAAAGTCTTTTGAAGTGTGAATTGCAGTTGTAATTTTCCCGGCAATTCAAACCATTAGGCTTTTTCTTTCTCATATAGGGCTTGATAAAGAACTCGGCCCTTCTGAATTACAGCATAATACTTTCATCCAAACTAGCCCTGCTTTAACGTTGTTCTTCTGCTAATGAAGGGTAACTTCAATCGAGACCCAGGCCATTATTCTGCCAAAGTGGGATTGACTGTAAGCCTTTGGGTGGAGGATGGCACAGAGACACACACGTAATTGTTCTCAAGCATATTCACAGATTTAGTCTTGCATGCCTGCTATCATTTATGCACACATACGCGCGTGAATTCAAAGATAAATACATAGACACTAACTGTACATGATCACGCACACATACAGGCACTGTACTGACTACTGTCAGGCCTGTAGTCGTAGCACGGTTGATGTCCAGACTGAATGATATTGAAAAATAAGGAGACATTTAAACTTATATATATATTCGGAAGTCTGAAGTCGGCTGCAGCTGTCAAACTTTGAAGAATTGTCTTCATAAAGTAGGAGTGCCCTCTTCACCCCGAGTCTGTCTGAGTCTTCCTCATGACCCAAATACTGTTGTGTTATTATCATTTCTACCAGACAGTTGGATAGAGGGCTCTCAACCTGGCTTTCCATTCTGATTATGTGAACACTGTTTCACTGCAAGCCCGTTCTTCTGAAGATTGAAAGATTGTGTGTGTGTGTGTGCGCACACAGTAATGTCTATTTTTATGTATCACATGAACTTTTTTATCTATCCAGGGCCATATAGACAGAAGCAAATTTTTGATAATATGTGATAAGTCAAGATTTTGACATCACAGCTTCTCCCAGTTAATTTAAAGATTATTTTTTACTGTTAATGTTAATGTGAGCCTGAAAAACATTTCATCTTGGTCAGAAACACGAATTTCACCTAAGTAGTCCACTAAAATATGTTTATGAATTACTCAATTAAGAAATAGGTCATACAGTTTTCTGAATCTTGATGAATAATTTAAAGTAGAAGTAGAACTTTGCATGTGAGATTTATTAGGCAGCCCTTGGTGTTTGCAGATGCTGCCTGCTGTGGGTGTGTATGCACTTTTCATTTAATAAACACTCATTAAATTTAGCACTTGCAGTGTTCAGCATAGTGTTGAGGTAAAACAAGAGATCTTTGTTTGTGTCCTGTTAGAGGCAGGGACAGGTTCAGTTTTTGTTTGCTCGTTGGATCCTGGGAACCATGCAAGCGAGTGGGAGCTGGGGGGTAGCAGGGACTGCTCAGAGCTTTCATCAACACTGATATCAGTTTAACACTTGATTAAATGTGAGTGAAGAGGCCTTCCTTGCTGTAATACATACTTTTAACACCATATTTCTTTTCATATCAGTTTATATAATTACGACAAATGAATTCAAGTCAATTTATTTAACTAAAAGCTCCTTTTTTGTTTAAAAGTCCACTTAAAATGACGTGTAATGCAAACAAACCAAAGTAAAATTGACTGTGCATGTGACAAATACAATCTGAATCTGAAGACAAATAGGTCGGATTTGGGCCTGTTCACAGAGATAACTGTTATAATTAAACATATATATTGTGGAACCTGACTTTTTTAGACATATTTTGTTAACTTAGTTTCATTTTAGTCAATTTTTGGAGGGCATCTTAATAAATATAGTTTCTCTAATCACGCGATATTTCCTAACTCATTTGTGAAAACCTCACCAACCACCAGAACTTAAATGCATGTATACACACTTATTATACACAACACTGTGTCATGTTTCTGACTTTATAAAGTCAGAGCACTGACGGATGGATGGATATATGTCATCAATCAATGTCTTGCGTGCGTTGTATAAATTCTCCAGTCATACATACGGCACTTATTAGGTGTCAGAACTGTATTTGAACTGGAAACTAGAGACTCAATAAGACTTATCAAATTAAGTTCTTTAGCATAATGTGGACTGAAGCTCGATCTCATCCTAGAAACACTGTGAGGCAAACGAGAGGACAGAAACGATTTGTGACACAGGTGAAAATTCTGATTCAGTCAGGCTCTTTCCGGCTCATACATTTCTGCTAAAACACAATTATGTTCTTTGATCACCTCACTGTTTCAAGATTGATGGCACTTTCAGCTCTTGAGAGACTACAGCAGATCAGTTTTTTTTTTCTTTTATTTGAAGCAGATCAAAGAGCATATTTGTCAGCGAGTCAGTGTATTAATACACTGTCTAAACCATTAAGATATGTCATGTGAACTCTTCAATCAGTATATGCAGTTTGACTTTCTACTGGAAAGAGAAATGACATTATACTGAAATGTGGTCCCCGTTGGCTTTAGTACTGTGCTGTCTCAGTCACACTGGATTTAATGAGATTTCATTCTCATATACCTCACCCATATGAGTAGGCAATAGTTTTGTGCATAGCAGGTCAGTCTAGGGGTGCTCCTGTAAAAGGATGATTAAAATGCCACAATGATTGTTGTCGTGCTTTAATGTCGACAAGACAAGTTTGTGTGTGGGATTGATGGAGAAGAGAGAGTAAAATACAAAGGAGGAAATATTATATTTAATGCAGCAGAAGTGAGAATCTTCCTCTCACAGAAACAATATGACAGAACTGAACTCTGACTCGTCCCTCTCTTCTTTTCGCCATTTTCTCTGCCCCTTCTCTGTCTTTTCTACCAACAGTCTCTTTCTTTCTATATCTCTCTGGCCTTTTGTTTCAGAGCAACTTTGTGGGTGTGCATACATTATGTGTATTCCTTCTGGGCAATGAAAGTGATGCAAGTAGAGTAAAATGGAAAGAAACCATTTATTTATTCTTCCACGTCTGATAAATTACCATTTAAGGTGTCACTTTCTTTGCTGTTTCTGCACTGTTGTGCTGCTTTACCCACAACCATGCTGACCTGTAGAGAGTAAGAAGAGTAGGGGGGGCAGAGACAGATGAGTAAGAACAATAATGTGAACCATAAAGGCTGAGAGAGTAGGGTAAAGGAGAGAAATAAGGGGCAGATAACTGGAGGCAGACATGTACTAAGACTGCTAACAGAGTGATGGTAGAAGAGGATAAGCGTAGCGACATCTGAAGCTAAGTGGAGAGCAGAGAGAGAAATGGACTGTGTAGACTAAGCTTGTCATATATGCTTTGGCTAGAGAGACATACACAAGCTCATGATAGATGCTGACAGTGGTTTGCTCACAAGTGTTGAATGTTGAACAGGTGCCCACTGTTTTGTTTGGTGTTTTCATTTGCTTATGTTGTTTTTCGTCTCTGAGGAAACCCTCGATTAGCACTCAATTACCTACTTGGATTGCAGTGGGAGGGGAGAATCCTGCAGGAGGACAGTGGACCCATTCATCCACGTTATACGGGCACACAGCCATGCAGATACTTAGCGGTTCGCTCAGCCACTGAGCTCCAGAGAGGTGAAGTGTTTCTAGTCTTGATGCTTAAATCTTTTCAAGTGTAAATTTTTTTGTATTTGAGCCAAAGTATATTTGGACTTTGACTTCCAACACTGTCAACTGTCAGGAAAAGAAATTACAGGAATTTCCTTGCAAAGATTCATTGAGAAGATTCGGCTGTCATGTACAGTTATTCTTTTGGAAGTGTGTTACATACAAGCATTTCATAAGACTGCAGATACCACTTAGTTACTAGATTGCATCACAACTACTTTCCCCCTTTTTCAACTAACAAGAAAACAGCCTTCGAGTTTCTAAGACCACGTTTGACAATGTATTATTGCTTCCTGAGATACAATGTTCCGCTGCGGGTATAATGGTTTAAGCCAAACGATAAAAGTACATCTGAAGCGCTGGTCCTTGTTCCACTGACTGGAACATAATCTACACGACAGAGTCAACTTGTGACCTGTATTGATAAGAGGCAGATGTGCGCAGCTCAGGCGCAACAGCTCACAATTCCTAATCAATGATCCTGTTAAGCATGCGCTGCAGATCAGTGAGAGAGGAACTGGTCACATGTGGCGACACATGCAATCTGTGGCTGATGCTCCATGTTGTTATACAGGGCTACATGTCTCTTCTATAGCCAGCGTGCTGACACTTTCCATTACTTTTTACACAAAGTCTTTGTTAACACATCGGAAACACTTCAGTGCTTTCCTGCTTTCTTCTTCCAATCTTTATCTCCTTTCAACTGCAATGCTGTGAAGAGTATAGCTTTCTGATTTTACTTATTTGTCACATAAATGATTAAAATCATTGAACAAATTTTTCCATTACACTGAGATAACCCAAGTTAAAACGAAATGCAGCCCTTACTTGACCATTTTATTGACTATTACTCGCCCTCTAAACTCACGTACGTGACAGCAAGAACTGCAATGACGCATTTGTAAAAACATCACTGTGGAGGAATTTTGACCCATTATTCTTCACAGAATTATTTTAATGCAGCCACATTGAAGGGTTTTTGAGCATGAACACAGCGTCTAAAATTATGCCACAGGACCCCAATCTGATTTAAGTCTGGACTTTGTCTAGACCCCAAATCCGATTATTATTATTTTTTTATTATCAGGATGGACTGGCTGGTGTGCAAATACAAATACAAATAAATACAAATCCAAATTTTATTTGTCACATACAATCTTATACAGTGTACAATCTGCTATGAAATGTGTTCTTCTGCATTTGACCCATCCCCCCTTGGGGGGAGCAGTGAGCAGCCACAGGTGGTGCTCGGGGAGCTAGCGCTGGGTGTCTCGCTCAGGGACACACCTGGTATGGGGGTTGGCAACTCAGGGAATCAAACCCGGGGCTCCTGCTTCCCAGCCCTCTGCCTTAACCACTCTGCTACCAGTGTGTTGCCTCACTGTCTTATGTGGCCTTCAGCTTGGCGAGACATTCTTCTTGAGGGTTTTCTAGTAAAGAGCAAAATGAATGATTTCGTCAATTATGGCAAGTTGACCAGTCCTGCAGATAAAGACCATTTCACTACATTGTTTATTGGTATGAGGTTCTCATTATGAAAATTTGTATTAGTTTAATGCCAGACGTAACGGGTCTCATGTCTTTTAGTCCACAGGAGTCCACAGGAGTCCACAGTTGTGACGATAATCAAGAAGTCTTTCGGTAAATGTGAGGCAGGGCTTTGCGTTATTTTCAGTCCGCAGTGGCTTCGAAACTCTCCCATTGATGTCATTGTTGCCCAGTCTTTTTCTAATTGTTAAATCATTAACACTAATCTTAACTGTAAAAACAGGAAGGGGACAAAGAACTCTAAGCACTGTAGTTTTCCCACTCAGTTCTTTTTTATGCTTATGTCTCTCTTTGTGCATAGATATTTCATACTTGGGAAAGAGTCCTTCCATTTTTCTCACTCTAGGACACGCTTACAAAAGCAGACTTGAGTCTATATTGTGGTTGGGAAAATATCACAAGGGCATGTTAAGCAGCTACATTGATTGATTAGCAAACCTTTCAGAATTTATTTAGCCACTTCTGAATGCATAAATATGAAGAGCAGAAAGGATTTATGTAAATATGTAACCTTGTTAGCTGGTTTGTGGAAGGTGTGGAGTGTCTGTCATCCACCTTCTATACTTCCCATTCATCCCAGTATTTTGCACACCAATAGGCTACATCACTGCATTCCACTGCTACGACATGTAAGAGGTCGGGGAAAGGCATCACAAGACATTTTTTCGGTGACACAGCCCAACCAGTCGTTTGTTATTATGTTTAACTAGATCTCAGTCTTACTCCAACTCCACTAACTTTTCCTGTTCCAGAGCTGCATGTCATAGCAGTTCTTTCAGTAGTCTCTGTTTCTCCTCCAGCGTCTCATCACCCACATGTCTCAGCAGAAACTGATCTGTGACCATAATCCTTCATGCTTATGTTATACCTGACGTGCATGAACCGTTTTAGAGTCCAAATCGTGTCTTGAATGTGCAAAACAAGCGAAATCACACCACAGTTCAACCACAAGTACTGTTTTGAAAGTGGTGTATTTTAAATGTGTGTGTGTTATATGTCATGTCAGGTAAATGTCACGCTGCTAACACCTGGGTGCCTGGACCTGTCTAAAACCTGAAACGCCTTTAGGGCGGCTTTTAGGAGTTCACTCTAAATAGGCGAAGGCATCAAAAAGAAGGGGCCACCTTCTAAACGCTGCAGCAGGTTTTCTAGAACAAAAGCTTTAGAGGAACAGGTAGATTATATTTGCTGGAAAGGGTGTTTGTGAAGTGTGTGGGATACAAGGAGTAAAGCCAGAAGAAATCAACTTTGACATCGTCTCAGGCTGCAGTTGAATAGAAAGCTGCCAATAAATTCTGGTGTACTCATTGCAGCTTCACATTTGTTTTTACCAGTTGCAGTGAATGAAAAGTAAACGCATCAGTAACATCACCTCCTAAAATCTTAAAAATTTAAAATCAGACCAAAGAAAAAACTATATATACTGTATGCCTATCATCTGTCTCTTTCTGCAGTGGTTTCTTTGCAACAAATTGACCATAAAGGCCTGATTACCGCAGTCTCCACCAAAAAGCTGATGTTGAGATGTTTGCTACAGTACATTGATTAAAGCATTGAGATGGACTCTTATATCAGGTGCTGTTAATTGGTGATTTTTGATGGTGGTTAACACTAATGAATTTGTCCTCTGCAGCACAGTTCTCTTTGTGAGAGTCTCTGTCATCACAGCGTTTTTTGGCTGCACACGAGGAAACATAAAGGTTTTTTGAATTGATCAATGCAATGTTTTGTCCTAAATTAGTAATGGACTGTTGTTTCTCTTTAGCTAATTTACCATTACAAACCATAGAAATAATAATATTAGTAATCATAATAATAGGACAGCTGGGACAGGCTCCAACTCTTCTGTGATACCTACAAGGACAAGCAGTTAAAATAATGGATGGGTGGAATAATAATAATAATAATAATAATAATAATAATAATAATAGCAGCAGGTACTTTGGGAAGTTCTTGTAAACTGACAGCTGCCAAGGACACATTTTGCCAGAAATCAGGAAGAATCGGAGTCAAACCTGGGGTTTGTAGGTGACTGTCCTACAACCGAGCAACTGTTGCCTATTATTAACATTAATATTAATTACTGCAGTAAAGATATATATATTTGCAAAATAAAGATATGCGCAGAGTCAGTAGCGGCACACACAGACACATATGAAACACTTAGCCTGATACAAAGGGTAAAGGTTATAGGATTATAAGTGAAAGGAAGGATCAGAGTGCCTTGATGCAGGGTATGAAACATCTTGGAGCAAGTGAAATGTGTGAATCAGCAAGTCTTATAACCTTAAATATCCTGTCAGCCTTGTACCACATTTGTTGAAACACAGCATTTCAATTGGTTGGAGTGTGTTTCTCCAAAACCAGATCAGAGCATTAGGTGGTTTTGCGAATAAAACATGTATAGAGCAGGCAATGAAAACGTTCTTGTGTTGGCACTCCAAGATGCTCATAATCTCTTTGCTTATCTGTACGTGCAACGAGAGAACGAGAGAGCCAAGCACATCCATAGATCCTGTACACGCAGGCTTGTTGTTAGTGCTTTTGTCAGTTTGTGGTGTTCACTGGGCCAATCCGGTGTCGGGGAATTACATCACTGAGTTACAGGGCAAACCCCCTTTTATCTCTTCATAGAATATTCATCATAACTTAATGAAATAAGAATGCATTGGTTGATGAATAATAAATCACTTCAGAATGTGAGTGGGTATGCAAGCATTTACTGTTTTTCTGTGTGTATATCTCTATGTACAAGGTGAAAGTGTGTGCACGAGGCATGTATGTGGCTAGGTTTTTTTTTCTTTATTTCTTTATTTATTGCATGGACATTCCTGCACCGATTTCCGGCCGGTCATCCATATGCTGCTGCACTCACCTTTCAGAAGAAAGCCATAGTGCTTGTCCTTTGGTGCCGTCTCTTCTACACATCTTAAAAGCATGTTGAACTACCAGTGCCACACATTCACACCTCCCTCTCGCTCTCACTTCACTTCCTCTCCACTATCAGTTGTCAGCCGAATCAGTAAGTGTTCGCAAGAAGGGGGGAGGTAGTGTATGGAACACAGTATGTTTATGTTGAGCAGAATTTTATGTTTGTTATAATTTTGACAACATATTCATCATGTCATAGCTCAATAGCTTTAGAAGGCATTCAGACCCCTTCCCGTCTTTCACGCTTTCAAAGAGATAAACTGACTGCTGGTCTACTGTCTGTGTTATTGACAGTATAGACAAAATATTTTTAGAGTTTTATGCATATTTATATTATTAATCAGCTTTGCAAAAGGTTTTCTTGAAGCAATTAGCGATTCAAGTCTTCCCGGGTAAAAAGATTTGCAACCGTAGATTTGTTTATGATGCTGCCTACGGTGAAGCATGAAGCTGCTGCCTCCGTGCTTCACTGCGGGGATAGCATTATCCCATCATGTTCTGCCCCTTCCTGGAGAAAGGACCCGAGTATATTTTCCTCAAGAGTGCCTTGTTTATTTCTAGTATTACCATAAGTGAGACTTTTTTTTTCGTCCTTACAGCCCTAATAGATGTGTGACAGCAATTTTATCACAGATGTCTACAAAGACGTCCTTGTAAATTAAAGCAAATGAGATGCAGCTGCCACAGGAAGTCTCTGTCAAAAAAGCTGAAAACATGTGCCAATGAGTATTTATGACTATTATGTTGCTTCTATTATATTCCCACAAATTTAAAAAAAAGTTTCTTCCACTAGTTATTTTTGATTATCGACTGTAGACTGGAAATTTTATATTGTTTTTATCCATTTAAAATGTTGAAGCTACAATGTAACCATATCTTCCAAAATAATGCTTATTTTTTTCGTAATTTTGTAGTTTGAAAAACATTTAGATATAAATATATATATACATATTTTATTAGCTAGCTTCCTCTAAATATGAATCTGAATCCTATCTGAAAGGGGATTTTACTAATGCAATACACCAGCACCTATGTGTCTGACATGTCTGATTATTGTGATTTTCCCCAGCAACTGCCAGATCACAGTAGCTTTTTTCTATGTTATAACAGCCCTAACTGGAATTGACTGTAGGCCACCTCCACGCTGCCACCACTGTCACCCTCAGAGGTAAAAGCCATAAGACAATTACAGAAATTGTCTTCGGAGCTGGCACATAAAGAGAACAGAGAGAAAGGATAAAGATGTGCAAGATAAAAAAATCCAACTGCGATATCTGAGTAAAAAAAGCTGCTGTGAGCAGGCAATAGAGAGATGATCATTCACTTTGTGTTTCTACAGGGCAGGAAGATAAAGAGAAAAATAGGGAGAGAAATGAAGTCTGAGATGTGTATGTGTGTTTGCAACAATAATGTTGGGGGAGACAAAGAGAAATGAAAAAGTCACGTCGAATACGAAGAACAAACAAAAGGTAATCAGTTACAAGCGCGGAGTGCAGACTTAATCTGTCAGAATAAATATCACACGTGTACTTGAGATAGATGTTTAGGGACTGAACACTTGCCGTGTTACCTACAGGACAGACTGAGACGGTAAGAAAGGAATCGGAGTAACTTGTGCGTGCGAGTTGCCACGTCACTGTACCAATCATTTAAAAACTGACTCCGGCAATTTAAACCTCCATTTGCATTGATTGATTTTCTCCACTCAAGTTGGGAGCTGTCATGGGATTAAATTTAGCTGCCATTACAACCCCCCGGTGTTATCGCTTTCCCATTATCCTATTCCGCGAGTGTTTGTTTGTGTGTGTGTGGCTGTGTCTGTGTGTGGGTACGTGCAGATGTGCGCATGCACCCACCCATGAGGAAAACTCATATATAGTATTTGGTGCTGGACGAGTCTGCGCACGATCAAAGTGCCTTTGATCAAATCATGCCCTCAGATCATCCACTTACACGGTCAAGTGTGTGCTGTAGGCCAAATTACGCACACACACACAGACACACAAACACACACAGTTCATATGATTACGCAGGCAAAGCTGGGATTCCTTTCTGTTTAACTCTCTCTCTACAAAACATGCACACGCTCATTTGTGCTCATACTGTAGGTAAGTATCATCTCCAGCTTCAAACGCCATTGATAAGACACTTTCCTTCAGAGCTTCACGCTTTGTGACACGGCCTCATTCCCCATGTGGGCTTGGCAGCCTTAGAAGCGAGGACCAACTTCCCTTCGCATCACACACTCCAAGGTTCTTTCCCCTTTCTTACGGGCGCCCCCTCTGGACTGCCTGAAGTATTTTCTCTAATCTATTTAGATCCATAGAAATCTGTATGCTGTATGTATGTGAATGTGGGGAATTAATGAGTTTGCTGCGCGACTGTGTACAATCATTGTTTCATCTCTCATGCTGTGTTGCTTCATGAGGGCAAATGAAGCTTAGCTTGACTAAGTTACTTACTTATGTTCTTGATAATTAAGTTTTTCCTGAACAAATGTCACTGCCTGGTCTGTGCGGATCATGACTGTGTATGTGGTAATTCTGGTACATATGTTATTACTGAGATTGTTTTAATCCATAATTAAGTGAAGCTTTAGAGATGGACACAGGAGACTTAAGCAGCCAACTTGATTCATAGAACAATAAGAGTTTCGAAGCTAACTACCAGAAGAGATGTTTTCTTTAATTAATTATGAAGTTTAAGTAGTGGTATTCCTACTTGTTCATCTGTGTGCAGCCAGTTCATTGAGGCAGCTGGTATTGGAGACACACATTCAGATTGGTGCTGGCCCGAAGCATCATGCTGATGTTGAATACTGTCAGTCGCACCAGAGGAGCTGACGGACCGGCACTTCTTGTTCCTTCTCTTTCTGCAACTGGTCCTCTGGGCTGCACCCTCCTTCTAAACATCTCCTATCAGACCCCCACCAGCTTCAGTTGACATTGGTAAAGTCACTCCATTACTTCATAACTGAGCTCTGTCTCTGCTGGAAATAATAAAAGATTAACACCTGATGTATAGTATAGGACTTGCCTTTGTCTGTCATTGCCAGAGATTATGTACATCACCTGTCCTCTACCTGGCAACAGGCACTAATGCTAATGTGTTAATTGTCCTTTTGAAATTTTTATCAAAATGCCACCTCGCCTGTGGGGGAACTGACAGAGTGACAAAACAGATGCTGACAGAGGAGCAAACCCTCCCCCGACCTTTCCAATTCCCATTCTTCCTCTCTAAATCCTTTTCACCTATGTCTAATGAGGTGGCAGGAACAGGATGCACGCACCTTGAAGGCTGGAATCCACTTGTAAAGCAGGTGACTCAGTCTATGCATTTCCTTGACATTTAAACCGATGTTAGTTAGTTGATATACTTTTGTGTCATTTTTTTTTTGTGATCCCTTATTGATTTCCAAATAAAAACATTTTAACATGCCCCGCAGAGAGTCGGGGATCAGCTACAGAACAGCCATCCAGTGACCTCGAGCCTGTGGGTTAAATGACGCTCTCTCCTCACCTACTGTCAACATGGTGATTTTTTAGGCATGCGAGGGCCCTTTATGTCAGCGAGTGCTGCTGGCACTAGTTTCTCTTATTAATGCAGCAGTGGGGTCCCTATTAATACTGAGACTTTATTGATCCTACTACACCCTCTGGCTGGAGATGAATGGCACTCACACATTATCACAGCTCTGAAATGGGCCCTCACATATCTTTTGACATTTCCACCATAGATGGCAGTAATTTCCACAGCGACACACCCCATCCCTTGCCCTTTTATTACGCTCCCCTTTTCTTCTCCAGTTGATTTTTTTCTTCTCTTCCCATGGTGCTCTTTTCTGAGTTTCCGCTCTCGGCTACTTTGTATTATCAGTCCCTCCTGCCTCTATCTGTCCTTTTTTTCTCCTAACCTTTTACCATTTTGCTCTTTCCTTGCCATTAACCACCTTTTTCATCATATCTTTTCTTACTGTTTCATCTCTCTTTGTTACTATCTTTCTCCTTTCTTTGTGGTCTCTCTTGTTCTGAACTGTCTGTCTGTTTCTGCCTCCTCAGGCAGGCCGCACCCGCTAGTTCTTTTCCATCTGCTAAACCTTTCCACCTGTCTTTATTTGTGCCTGCTCTCAGCCATGACCCTTCTCATTTAAAGTCTATTTTATTTATCTCTTTCAGTTTCTCCATCCTCTTTCTCATACCCTCTGTTTTTGTATTTTCCTCAGCAGTTCTGCTTTGTTTAGCTCACAGCAGACAAGCCTGCTGACAAAGGTGGGTGAGAGCATATTTAAAATGTCACTGGCAAAGTGACAAAAGGTCATATGGAAAGTAAGAGACTCCCGGCACAGTTTGGACTGACTGCTAAACAGGCAACCGTGCCTGTGTTTTGCGTGCGTCGGCTCGGTGGGACGGTTGGGTTCACAGGCATATATGTATGTGTGCAACTGGATGTGCCCAGAGGTACAGTATGTGGATGTTTTCAGTGTCTATATGACAGAACGAGTGAATACTGTATGCTGTCAGAGTTCACACAGCTTTCTGTGTGTGTGTGTGTGTGTGTGTTGCTATGCTCAATGCTGCTCTCTCACTGCTCGAGGTTAGGCCTTGAGAAGCTTCCCGTCTGATGAGTCCGCTTTTAAATCAAGTTGCCAACCAGACTCGCCGCATCAAGAGTGTAAGCCTGTGACTGTGATATAAAAGTTGCTGGTGTAAATCCCAAGGGCTAGGAGTGGTTCCAAATCTGATGAGCCAGCCAGCAGGAAGTCAGCCAGTGTTTCACAGAAGTCTGGGAGGGTCTGAACAAAAGGTGCTGTATGCCATACAGATTGTGAAACCTTTTGAGGCAAATTAGTGCTGATGTACTACATACTGTAGATAAAACTGACTTGACTAAAGAAAATACTTATTTTAATACTTATTATGAATACATTATTTGTTTACAAAGCATCTATGGTGATGCAGTGATGAAGTAAGTAAAGTAGCCCTGATGAAAACTGTTGACAGCTTGTCCTGTGGAGTAACTGGGGAATCGCGGGGCTCACACTCTCTGTTACGGGTTTATTTCTACTGTGACATATGTAAGTAATGGCACAAGGTTTTAAACAGGGGTCGGCAACCCGTGGCCCCCGTCTGCAGCTTTAAACTTTCAACCAGTAAACTAACCATTGATAAATCCAAAGAAAGAGTTTTATTGGGCCATGCACAGATTAATTTGCTTTTATGCTGTCAAAGACTTTAATTTGGCTTCAGCATACTCAATCGACAATGAATCAAAATATGTAAGTGATATTGAGAAAATAGGGGGATTATGCAGATATAGAGTAAATGACGTTGGAAATGTGTTTTATAAATAAAACAACATACAGATCCTTCTCAAAAAATTAGCATATTGTGATAAAGTTAATTATTTTCTGTAATTTACTGATAAACATTAGAC
>JAUMHF010000012.1:19404781-19434346 GCA_032359275.1 Microctenopoma steveboyesi | reverse complement strand
GAATCTAAAATATATGACAGTCTAATGTTTATCAGTAAATTACAGAAAATAATTAACTTTATCACAATATGCTAATTCTTTGAGAAGGACCTGTACATCGTCTACATCGTTATTTGGTAGAAAACCGGACCAAATGGCTGAAGGTTGCCAACACCTGTTGTAAATCTTCTTAGGAGTAGAACAGTTGTTTTATATATTGTGTTTGTTGCGTACCATTGCATTGCCAACAGGTGTAGAAAAATAATTTAGACTAGGCAATGAGCCCAATGTTTTTAATCTCCTTTGCACCTGTTTCTAATTTATTTCACAGTGGTAATGATATTTTATGATGGTGTTTCTCAGATGCACTCTAACACATTTCAATAGTTTAAACCAAAGCACCATTATCACCATCACACTGCTTTAA
The DNA here is from genome assembly GCA_032359275.1 of Microctenopoma steveboyesi. Classification (NCBI taxonomy): domain Eukaryota; kingdom Metazoa; phylum Chordata; class Actinopteri; order Anabantiformes; family Anabantidae; genus Microctenopoma; species Microctenopoma steveboyesi. Next base: position 19,433,940 of record JAUMHF010000012.1, on the reverse strand, counting down.
AATAATAAATTAAATCGTCTGTGTTTTCAGTCATTTACTATAAGTGCATTCGGTCTTTCTCTCCCTCAACTGAGTACATGCAGTCAAGCAGCTCACTGCTTAGTAAAATTATAAGAGCTCTATTTTAAAATTATAACTAACTCCGTATTAACTGTCTGATTCTGGACCTTTTGGGTCATTTTTATACTACACTTAAATGCAGATTATACAAAGTACTCATGGTCTGTATAATGTATAGATACTTAGATTTAGAGGTGGATGCATACATTTCCACTGTGGCTTCACATGTAATTCTTGGTGTTTGGTTTAATCTGTTTTTGCAGTGAACTTGTGATTTGGTCCTTTAACTTTGTGCAGCAATATTATCTCTGGTCAGTTACATCTGCTGAAAACTAAAATGTCAAAGTCTCTATGATATTTAATAATGTGTGAAGTTTATTATTTCTAAAACTTTATACTACTGAGTCTTTCAGGTAGTCTGTTTGTGTGTATATAGTAATACTGTAATACTACCACTATAGACTGTTCACTTTAGGCATACACATTTCCATCTTTCTGTTTCTGTATGCAATTTGCCTTTTTTTTCAACATTATCATTTTCTAATTTCTGAACTGCATAATCAATGATCTCTCAACGAGCTCTCAAGAGCAGTGCATTGTTGAAGAGTAACTCAACGTCAATATCTGTGTGGGAAGTTGTTTTCCTGCAGAATGAGACAAGTTTGTGTCTGTTTATTTCATTTTGTCCATGATGAGGTTGCTTTTTCATCTACCTGGGTTGCATTCAGAGTCAGCACTAGCAGTAGTTTTGGAGACTTCAGAGCCCAAAACCTTATAATTATGTGTAGGAGAGAGGTTTGTTGACACACAGTTGAATTTTCTGAAGCACAGGCATATGTGAGGGAAATCTGAAAGTCAGACTATATGGTGTCTGACTTTCTTTTTTGTGTCCTGGTTTCTCTTGTTTTATTTTGAAAGCACCTTTAACTCTGTCTAAGAGCTACTGTCTGAAGTGACTCATTTCACTATGCTCTTGTTTTTTCAAAGGGCTTTATATAGCACTTAAAGTTGTTGTTTGGAGTGCATTTTTCCCCACCAGCACTTAAAGTTCTGTATGTCTCATTTGCAGTTTGAGGCTCAGATTCTCCTGGTGCTTGTATATATTGTACAGCCATCTGTCTACCTTCTACTGTCTGCCTGCCTGTACCTTCAGGCCTAGCACTCTCAGAATAAAGTGGTACAATAATCCATCTCTAGGGGAAAGGGAAAAATACATAATGTATGTGTGTAGCATGTGTGAGGTGTTCTGTGTGTGTGGGGTGTTCTCTGATGCTGTCTAGTGTTCATTGACTCTCCTAGCAATGCACTAAATGTCACTGTCAGCTTGTGAAGACTCCTGTCCACTTTCCCACCCTGCATTTTTCTCACTTCCCACCCATGTTCCCAACCTAAGTCTGTCTTCTGATATCTGTTTTCTGTCGAGCTATTTTTTCATTGCTTCTTTTGTTCTGCTACAGTATTTAAGGATAGATAAGGAAGCAGGTAGATAGGTGACATGAATAGATGGATGGATGGATAGCCATAAGGGACTTTATATAGTGGCTAGTGTATATATAGACTGAGAAGGAAAAGAGAGTGATGTCAGCAGTGTGTCCGTGGTTTTGATGAGTAGATGGCAGCGGTGATGTAGCATTGGGACCAGTGTTCTGCTTATCCTTGTATCCCGTTCTCTTTCCATATATCCATCTATACAATTACTACTCAAACTGAGATTCTCCTATCAAAGGACATGGGAAATTATAGAAATGTGTGTGTGTGTGTTTGTTACTTGGCAGTTTTCACAGAGGTTCCAACATAACATTGGACCCTTACATAGTTTTCCCTTTTGTATCTGCACATGTTTTCTGTCAGCTGGAACTGTGGACATTACTCCAAAGGTCTGATTGAAGGCTAAGATTTAACCTGTAAGCCGAAGAGTTAAATTGACTAGGTGAAATATGCAGCCCCACTGACAAAAAATGGAATACAATTATGACAACACCCACCTAAGTGGGTACGTATTGACCTTGTGCTGAATAGAGGTGAGTTCAGACTTACCGGTGAAGGGACTCAGCTGTCTATCTGGACAGCTGATCTGGCACTTCCTGCTGCATATGGAGATGCTGCAGTGTTTTTTTGACCAGTGGACCAGTTTAAGGAGAGGTTGCCCTATTTGCCCTTCTTACTCCCAGTCATTTTCCCAGATGATTAAGTCTGAGTCAGACAACTCAGAGTCTCAAGGATATATATCGTCAGCAAAAATTGTAGGACACATCCTGAGAGAAATTACCACTTTCGACCACAGTGGACGAGTCCTGATTCTTGTTTTAGTGTTGAAAAATGTAGTGAAGTCATATTTTGTGTGAATAAATTAAGACTTTAGACTCTTTTTGTCAATGTAAATTGTGTGTGACGGGAAATTAGTTACCTGTCTATGAGCTTTAAACCCTGCATTAAACTACTAACCTTGAAATGGACATCAGTCAATAGGGATCAATAGGGGTAATTTCTTATTCAGTGAAAGACAATAATTATCTTCATGTCTCATTGTGTACACAAACACTACTGAAGGTAGCGCCCTGTACAGCAAGATGAAAGGGGAAAAAGGGAAAACGTAGTGTGCAACAAAGATAATGAAAGAGACCGACTTCGCCTCAGAGAAGATGTCGAGGCGGTCGGTTTAATTAATTGTCCATTTAGATCTTCAATGTTTCGTTTCATTCCTTGTGATGATTGAGGTTTTGACTACTGCTCCGCTTGCCTTTTTGAGAACGGGTGTGTATATGTGGAGAGGTAGAAATCAAAGCATCTCTTTGTCAGGCTAAAAACATATGCACATGTGAGGGGTGGCTTTAAAGTGTGAATTTATTTACCTTGTGTGTGTATGTAAAGTATTTTTATACTTGTCATCGTGCCTATCTCTATTTCCATGTTAGTCATCAAAATCTGAAATGTCTTGCAGATGGCCTGCTGGAAGATGAGTGGTCCAAATCTGGGACTATGATGCCTGTTCACTGCAGTCAGATGCTTGCTGATTGTCAGACATAAACTTAGATTCGTACATGCTATGCCTTTGAGAAACCTGGTATAAGATATGAAAATGGATGTTAAGAGAAATCGTGGGAACCACAGCTAGACCAGATTTTACGTTTGCGTTTGCAAAGGTTCAGATGTTAGACCTTGAGTATGAGATGTATTGTAGTGGATGGAGTTCCTGAACTGTTCATGAATAATTTTCATATTAATTTAATCTAAATTATGACTAAAATGGCTCTGAAGGACATAACATAACACACTTAGACTAGGGCAGTCTGTGTAGAAATATAGTGGGAGGCGTGGAAAAAATCGCATTATTCCCCCATGTAATTGCAGGTTTTATGGAAACCAGGTTACTGATTTTAAAAACATCTTGTGATTTTCTGCTTTTAGCTCTTTCTTGAGTGTGTGTGTGTGTGTGTGTGTGTGTGTGTGTGTACTCTAGGTCTTCTCCCCATGTGAATGAAAGAGTGAGGGTTGTTTATCTCATTAATGGATGGTGGAGCTGGATGGGGCTTTGTGTTTAGCTAATCAGCTGCTCCGCCTTAAGAGAGCTGCTAATGAGTAAATACTACCACACTACTACTGCCAATACTATGGCATAACATACACTCGCAGACACACACACACACACACACACTTTTTGACAATATGACATGTGGGTTAAAGATGCTCCAGTGCTGTGTGTGAAGGACTGCGAGCTTTGCAGTGCTTTCTGTACCATTGTCTGTATGGGATCAGTTACACTGGGCTGATGACCAGGAAGTAATGAAGCTTAGCAGCTGTTAATGAGCACATCCCTATAGTGACACTTTCCCCACACTACTTGACCATTGTGCAGAATGACTCTCAACAGTCACAGAGAACCACAATAAAATGCGACACAGCTATTGCATTTTATTTTGCCATAAGTTTGCTATTAAAGATGATTAAGTTGTGTGCGTTGAGTTGAGGGAAAAAGTTGTACCAAATAAGCCTCTGGGGGGCTTTTAAAATGCTTAGAGTAAAAACAAAGAAATTAATTAAACGGAATGGAAAAAAAGAACACAATGAAACAAGCCAAGCCACAAAAGGGTTGTGTGCCAGAAACAGGATTGTGCGAGGTGCTTGAATAAGTTAGAATGAAGAAAACAGACAAATAATAATCTGATATGTGAATGAACAACAGGTCTGAGAATAGTTAGATCCATAAAGAATGTACAGAATGTGGTGAGATGATTTTTTTCATATTGGATATATATTATTACTTTTTGCTAAAATTATCACAACGCTTGATATTTAGTGCTCAGTTTGTTGTTTCACATACTGGAGCTAGAGATAAGGAGATGGGAGACAGAGTTAGGAAGAATATACAGCAACCCCTGGGTAACCTTACGCTGCAGGTTAAGATTGGAGGTGGCGTGCATGTGAGCCATTGGGCTACGATGTAAGATTGTACAAAAACTAACAAGGGAAAAAACAAATGTGATCACAAACTACATTCATGCAACATGTTTCAAGATAAACGTGCACATGAATACACGATGCTGAATACTCTCATTGTAGTGAAAGCTTGTGCTGCATATTGTCTTTGAACATTTGTTTGTGACATTTTGTTCTAAAAATATTTCCTCTTTTTCTTGTGCATGGTCCCTGATGGAACACGTCCACTACTATCCACAGGTAAGTGTGTGTTGTAGTATGGTGTTTGTGTGCGTGTGCCCGTTGGACTTGTCTCACTTGTGGTTTTCGGTATCAAGTGTGTTTTTATCAGCACAACACAAACTCTAAACTGCTTTTGACTTTTGGCACTGATAAACAATTATGTTTTTGCAATGGTGGCTTGATTACCCTTCTAGAAAAATTATGGTCACATTATTTTGTCTTTACGGGCTAAATAAACTGATTACATCAGTATGATTGCTTCTGACAAGCTGAAGTTAAATCCACACTGAATAGGGCTTTGATGGCTTTAACTTGATTTTCTCCTGATTTTGCCGTAAGCCACACTTTGTGTATCTGCAGAGTGGAACCCTGCCAATAATATCAAGCCTCCACACACATTCATCATGTGGCCTATGTTAAAACAGTTTCGGAGGAGGAGATGAAATATCTTATTACTCATATTGTAAAGCTAGGTGGCAGCTGATTTATTTGTTTTTGTGTTGCATAGTTTTTCTTTTCTGTGTGGTGTTGTGTGGGTGTGTAGCATGTTGGCTATTCTGGTGGTGTTTTTTGGTGAGATTAGTTGTGTAATTGTGTTGTGTAATCAAACAGCCATGCTCACATTTCTATAATTCCACACTGTCTTATTTTATATATTCTTTCTACATCTGTTTTCTTTTAACTTTTCATCCTGCTCAATTCGTTGTTCTGCTGCTGAGATTGTATAGCTGCGACTTGTTTTTGATGTGAGCTTTGAACTCTATAAATTAGTGTATGTCCACCACCGTGGACAAATTGGCATTAAATTGCCTTTTCAGGATGTGGATTAGCCTTTATATGTGTGTGTGTGTGTGTGTGTGAGATTCTAATTGTGCTTTCCATTGTCTGTCTCGTGTTTCAAAGTGAATTACAAGTTTCTTTTTAAGCTTGGCAGACAGCAACATAAGGCAGATGGCCTTATGTTAAATGTTTGTTTTTCCTTTTTCTTTTTTTTTGCCCCTCCAGGTGGTGGTGATACATGTGAAAGCGTTCATGCATTTGTGTTTTCTTATCACATCTGCGCAAATGAGATCATTTTTTACACATTAGCATGTATGTTTAGATGTGATTGCACCAGCTTTTTCTGGCTGCATATGTGTTATCAGATGCCCACACGAAACCCTTGCCTTTGACTCAACCTCCTCGACTTATTAATGGTATTCATCACCTTGTCTCAGCTTATGTCCACCATGTACCATGAAACACCTTGAGCTTGTCGCAATCAAGCACTTCTTAATACCATTATACATTTATGGCCACCTTGTAGGGACGTTCCGGGCATCAGCTTGTCAGCAAGTCATTAGTGGGAACGCAGGCAAATGCAGCAGCTTGATCCCAAATCCTGTCACCTTCCCCACCCCTACCTCACCCTCTACTTTAATGAGCCACATTTGCAGGTGAGATAGAAGGTTTCCTAGTCTGTCCACATCAACATGACAGCTATTAGGAGACACCAACAGCTGGTGGAAGGTGGAATTAGGGAGTTAGAGCGGGAATGACAGACTGAAGGAGTGAAGGAGGGGCAGAGAATGGTGGAAGAGGAAGCAAATTAGTTGGAGAGTAAAGTGCACTAAAGTATTGCAGAAGTACAGTAGGCGCGAGGAGGCCACCACGATAGACGGCGTGAGAGATGTTGGTCATTGTTCCCCTTGGGTCACATGCATCCTCCATTAAACAACTCACCTTTCGACTAATGAAGGACAGAAGAAGAGAGGAAGGAATAGTAGGAGACAGTAATGGGCTAAACATGCTCCGGAGCACAACACGCAAGCAGTGATGTGAGAGTCCACTGAAGCACAAACAATAATACATAATACATAATGCAAATACAATTGCACCAGCACTGACACGTGCAGCAGTCCCCTCATTAGTTCTGTCATTGGAAAGTCTGCTTAAGGCTGTTGCTATCATTAGTAATTTACAGGGAGTTTAAAAAGTATGAGGGGCTGAAAAATGGACACAGGGAGAGAAAGAGATGTGCGAGAAAGTTAAAATCAGGTTCGCATCATTGGGGTTATTATTTTACAGAGCTTTCACATTTTTTTTACTTCTTGGAGAACTAGAAATATCTAGATATTGTTCAAAATTCTAACACAGTAGCCTAGTAAAGAAGAGAGAGACCCTACTTGTCTGACTCATGAGTATGAAGGTCGTTTTCTTCTTTGGGCAGCAGTGACCAGACCAGAGCAACAACCTTTCTGTCTGACTGTGCCACACCCAGCGGACATGTCACTATTCTTACTATGTTGTGCCGCCTATTCATATCAGACAATGCAGCATATTGTCTTGACATTGTGTGGTCTGTTGTGAAATACGTATTCTAACTCCCTGAGCTTTACACAAGGAATAATCTAGGAATGTCGGTGATGGCAGGCCCATAAAATCTCCATCTGATTATAGGTTTTAATCTATCAAACCCGACTTCTAGGCCCAGAAGGCTCATTAAGCCTAAGACTTTTTGTTCATTATTGAAAGGAGCTGTAAATAATGTGAATAGGATGTGCAACAGAAAGGTTTCATTTCCAGCAAAACGTTTAAATTGATTCACAAAGTGCACAGCTATTTGTTTGCGTGTATGCATCAGCATTGCAACCATCGATACATACAGCTAAAGAACTCCTTATCAAATCAAGAAAGGTCATACTGTGTGTGTGTGTGTGTGTGTGTGTGTCTAATTTACACATCCTATGTCTTACTAAATAACCATGTACAGTACTTAGTAGGATAAACGATGACCATGCATTGGTTATGTTTTGTAATGTAAAAAGTTAAGCCTGGCTTCCAATTATGATCAGTGGTGCACAGAATTACTAACTCATTCTCCCGCTCGCTCCTTCTCTTTATGTATTGATTGCGAAGTTAATAGAACCTACGGTTGTCTACATGAAAACATGGCAAACGAGAGTGGTATGAAAAGCTTTACAACAGAGTTCAGTGAAGCCAAAGAAATAGAGATTTTTCCTCGCCACGGCAGGAGGAACACATGTAACTAATAAAATGGCAGGTCAATATGAGTGTGCTGCTGAGCCAAAGCACAATAGCGTGGTTAAATTAATCACATCTTTTTCTCTCTGTGACGTATCAGACACATTTAGTGTCGAGCACTATTTTGAAGCCGTTACTTAAAGGTCATTATCTCAATGTCCCATTACAGCAGTGTTTTGCATTGTGAAATAACTTTCTCGACAGTTTGACCTTAATACTTGCCTCTCTTTGTCCTAGTCGTGTATCTTTGAATAAAACACAGAAAGGTTCGTATTGCTTTAGAAAGAACGGGTTTACCGTCTGTATTTCCTGGTACGTGGCTGTGTCCACCGGAGAGTTTATCTTCTCTCTTCTCCTGCTGTAGAGGTAAGAAGAACGTAACCCTAAGAAATGTGCACACACAAACCCAAAACCTAGTATTAATAATCTAAAATGTCCTCACGAACATAGCATTTGAACACGTGCAAACACACGTAAACTGTTGTTTCCAGTGTCAGAGTTCATGGATTGTACCTACATATATCATACTAAAGTTTACTGTGATGGAAAGCATCAGGACAAAAGTGGTTGATTTTCATCTCTCCATGCTTTTTCCACCTTTATCTCAGCATCGTGTGACTGATGGAACTCTCCTGCTGTAGCATTTACTTTAATTGGTCAGACACCTGAGCCTCGAAATTTATTTGAAAGTGAATAACGCAGCAATGTCGTAATCAGTGCTGCAGCCATTGTGCGCTTTAAGTGCTTACTTTGCCATCCCACCCTGTGAAGAAACACCTGCCTGAGACTCAATCTAGAAAAAGAATCAAAGACAACATCCCCCAAGGTAAAAACAAATGATGAGCTCACCGGGATGTGATGTAAATCGTGCCGTACACATCACAATAAGTCTGAAAAAGCAGCTTTATCACAAAGTAACGAACAATTTCAGTCCCAGTCTCAGAAGCACAGTTGTAGTTAAAGCCTGTTGCAAACAAACATATGACTCACCTTCCACATATATGACAGCACACAGTATCCTCTAAGAACAGTAATGTTTGTCTGCTGTTATTAAAACTGTACATATGGAGAGTCAGAACGACCTTCATCAGGGAACGATATGGCACAGCCGCCGAACAGGTGACGAGGAGTTGAGTTGTGAAGGCAGGGTGATGACAGGCAGTGGAAGAAGTTGCAGGGATGTGAGAGAACAAAACTGTTGAGAACGTAAAGGAACAGCGAAGTAAGAGCATAGAAATATAATAAGGGGACATGGAGACAGAGAGGAAAAGTTGGGAAATGAAAGGTGAAGCGTGTGAAAGAAAAGGCAGCTCAGATAGAGGAAGAAAATAAAAATGAAACACTGGAGAGTGAGTATGGCACATGAGAGCTAGGAAACGTTGCTTTCTACGCCAAGGGGACGTAATACACAAAAGTGACTTCTCTTTGTCAGGGAGATGGAAGTAAATGCAAGAGTTGCTTTAACGGATCACACTGATTTGGGCTACTTACATTATATGTTTCAAGGTCAACCGAATAGGTCATTCTGCTCTGCATACTCTCACAGGGTGAGATTGAATTGACATGTCTATCTCTTATATCTAGAAGTTTTCTTCATTTGAAATGAGAAGTGAGGCCCAGGGAACATAAAGTAGTTGTGTCTGATGAAAGGTCTTTTCTGTCATTCACAACAGTGTTGTGTTGGGATGCAATAAACTGATGCTATGTACCCATTAATTGTGCTTCCAGATACTAAATGCGGCTTTTCGTTTGACCTTGCGTTTTGCTTCCATCAGTGAATCAGTGTAACAATAAGCAGCGTGTTTTTACTCTCAGTGAAAAGGGAGCTCTGGGGAGCCTATCAACCGAGCAAAACGTAACAGTAAAAGTGGCCATCTTCATCTGTCCTGATTCCAACCAATAATGTTTTGACACGGTCAAAAAACCAGAGTCTGTTTTTTCTTTACATCTCAGAAGAGCACTTTTGTATGAGGTTTTCATACCATCCATGTTTCTGTTGTTGTTCACGTACTGTATGTTGGATAAATATTGTCATGTGTTTTGCACTCAGGGAACCCGCAGTGTTTTGTGTTGCAGCAAAAATGATGGCAAACTACAAAACACCTGCATGTATCGTCATGTGGTTCATTCTAGCTGAGATACATAGGCGTTGTGAGGTGGACCACCTCTCCCCATCAGTCTGGTAGAATGATTAGGATGTTTGCTCTCTGCTACATAGCTGTAATATATTTTTCTTTATGTAGACCATCCCCTTATTTGACTATTTTTAGTTTTTCGTTGTTGTTGTTGCTGTCTCCAGTGTCCCATGCTGTTGCAGCTTCTGTTCTCTGTGGTTGGCAGTGCCAAACCATTGCTGTGATAGATCACTGTTATTACCACATGTTCTCTATTACTGCAAAACAGCGAGAGGATAGGAAGCCATACACACATCTACACCTACACACATAAACCCATATGCAGTAAATGTCATCACAGCCTAGAGAAAAAAACTAATCCAAGGTAGGACACATGCCCACACAGAAGTGGTTCCAGCATATCCCATTTTGATTCTGTTATTACATGTACAGCATATCCTGATACGGTGTGTATAGACACGTAGTTGGATGTTGATTTGGTCCAGTCAAACCTCAGTGGCCTGCATAAACATGATAACACTGAACCTGAAACGTCACAGAGAGGTGGAAGCTGTATTGTAGAACTGTTATAGTGACAAGTGGTTCTATTATTTTTCTCCATTATTGTAGTGTTCTTGTTTAGAGTGTAACAACCCCAACTTAACACCGAGCTAAACCAGTGACCAGTCAATGAAGGGATCCGTAGCAAGTTTTGATCCTTTACCTGTTCATCCTTCATATACACGTGGGTTTGTGGTAAAAACTGCAAATAGAAACAACACAAAGAGCATTCACTGTCTCGTTACCATTACCCAGTAAATGGTAGCAAATTTCCCACTTTGTGAACTCAAAATAAGCTAAACTTTACATAACAACTAATAAATCCTATCAACGTGTTAATTATAACGTTTCTTAACATAATAATCAGCAAAATATCTACCTTCGAATGTTAACAAATAAACAAACAAACTTACGGCATTGCCTCACTGATATTCCCTAGCGGATGGAAAAGGATTCTCATGCTACATCCATGAGCCTAGCTGCGTCCGTTTTCTCGCAAACAGGAAAATGACCTAAATTGCGTATTGCGACCGGAAGTTACGTCATCGCACATCGCGAGATAAATTAAGATTCGATTTTCTTAACTTAAAGATTTTCCTTTAACAATTAACAAAAACATTTTTACAACAAACATTATTGCTAATAAACAAAACGTAATAAACATATTTAACACAGGATATATAAAATGCCTTAGAGGCAACACAACTACAGTTCCGGCTGCCCAACAAAAACACATGGCCCAGAGCATGTGCTCTACCATCAGGCTTTTGTTTTTTTTACAGTAAATGTATGCAAATGCATTTTACATGCACGTATGCAGCACGTGTCTGCCACCGTGAAACGTCCAACTTTTTGAAACGCTTCATTTAGAAACAGTACCAGACTTGGTACTTGGTGGGTTGATAGAGTAGACTGCAGGCTATAAGAGCACTTTTCAGGGGAGACAGCCAGAAGGAACGAGGAGGGACAAGAAAGAAAGAAAAATGAGAGCACTGATGAGAAAGACCGAAGCCTAGGGTCAATACTGTACTTATTTAGTTTTGTCTCAGATGCCGTCTTGTTTGATATCCTTTAATGACAAAATCAATGGCCTGCTTCCCGGACTCAGAGCAGCTCTTGTACATCCATAGCTTTCCTCTTCCTCGTCCGTGTGTGTGCTCTCTATAAGTAAGTGATGTATCAGGTAAAGAGTTTAGAAGAGCCACTGGTGGGGTCTGCCTAACTTGTTTAATAAACACACATCTGACAAAAGAAATTTAGCCTTTTGCTCCGCATGTGTAGAATTTAAAGCATATTTTCTTCGGGGCACTACTCTTTTTGTGAGATTAGCATAATGCATAGCTCGGCCAAAAGGAAATGGAGGAAAAAATGCTACAATAGATTAAGCAGAGGTGCATGTATTTTAGGGTTGATGTTCCTGCTAAGACATTCTATTTAAATATGCATAAGCACATTTTAACTTGTTCTTTACTGTGATCACAGCTTGATTTTATATATTTTATAGCACTAGTGCACGTGTTTGCATCTGCAATTGCTAATATTTTATTTCAGTCTGTGTAAGGAGAAAGTACTGGTTTATGGTTTATGACAGATTTCCAACTTACGGTTAACGGAATTTAAATGTTTATGAACAATTTATCCAGAAAAGCCAAGGGACCAAATCATGCTGTTGACTTTCATCGGAGTACTTCTCAGTATCCTGTTTAGTTGTTACGTTTGTCCTCATCATTATTGATTTTATTATCCTCTCTGTGCCTCCAAAACACAAAACAATCTCCAGAATAGGCCGGGTCAGACGGCTGACTTACCTCCTGTTGCTCCTTTACCCTCTATAAAACATGGAGGCCAACATTTAAATTGTTGTGAAACATCTGTATCTTACAATTAATGTAAAAATGTTCTCCCTGCTCAGATGACGCATCTGATATGAACCGGCCCTTAATCTAAATGATATACAGCAAATAGCTTTTTACAGACATGGCTAAACCAGTGTCTTCAAGACAATTTATTTTTATAAGAATCAGATACAAATTTAATTGATTTTATTAGCGAGAAAAAAATATCTGGTTAAAGATTTTTGGGGGAATAAAGGCAGGGAGTGAATTGAGCAATTCCATATTAAAAGAAAGAAAAAAAGGAAGTCAAGCGAATGCAGTACTTGAGAGAGAATTTAGGCCCAGCATGGGAGGAAATCCCCCCCAAAAAACTTAAGTGTGTCTCTTTTTGCTCATGAACATGCTTGAGGGTTTGGCTTTAGTGAAGAGGATTGTGCTACAGCAGTTACGGTGCTGTGGGAGAGTGGCAGGCATTAGAACAAAACAAACCCTACTGAATATACTGTCTACGGCACAATCACCGTCCGTGTCCAACTTATCAAATTAACAATGAACACATCAATATCCAAATAACAACATGAGTCACCGTTCGTGCTTGTGGGGAGCGTTAGGGGCGAGGAGAGAGAGCCGAGTTTCTGCTGTCAATAAACTGTGGCAGATGGAAAGGGAGGCAGAGGATGTAGAGTCAGCATGTAGTATAAATAAAAATAAAGAGGTGTGGGTGTGTTTCTTGCTGCTGCAGACCCTTGCCTGAGGTTTAGGGTTCTCTGAACATGTATGCATTGATTGTTGAGCCATGGGATGGAGAGGCATTCATGAGGAAAATATGTTTATCCGGTAGTTTTGAACAAGCAATTAAGAAGTAGACACAAGTGACTTAGGAAAGTTTCCAGAGGGTCTCGCAGACCAAGAGCTGACTAAAAGCTCAGTGATTCATTTGCTTGGAGGCAAAATACAATCACTTTTACGCAGTCATTGGTTAGTAAGGAGACTGTGTGTGATTTAGTCATTTTTAATGCACACCTCACTTATCAGGTCTAAAAATGCTGTAATGATCTTGTATTTTAACCTACAGGCAATAAACGTGTGATTTACTGATACTGCTGAAAATGAAAATCCCATTTTACCACATGAATATCAGTAGGTATCCTGGAATCCGCCTGCATAGAATCTTTTTGGTACAAATGGTCTAACTCTGGTTATGATTCTGATTTTCATGTTGTTGTTATGTTACTGTTACACATCACACATGATAAAAAGCTGTAACTTTTCTCATTCCTTTGAGCCCTTACTTTTCACAGTACCACTTTACTCTGCCCTTATTCCATGTAGACCACTCCTTTGATCTTTTGTCCAATTAATTTTGTCCTTTGTACAGTGCTCGATAAAATCCAAGCATGATTGTGCTTTTTCTATTGTTGCAGGCTACAGAATAGTTTACTCGTCTCTATTATAACTTCTCCCATTTTTTAAAGTCGTCTGATCTTTTCACTTTGGTTTTTGAATCTGCATAAAGGTCACTGAGAGTTCTTTTTCTCTGGCTCTCTTCACTTTTAACCTATCACTACCTTTCCTATTATGCACTCACTCAGATGTTAGTTGTTAATTCTCTCTACTGCACATAAATGACATTACTTAAGAACTGTACAAATGTGTGTTGTGTAGGTCAAATTAGAGTAGACTTCCGTGCACGTTTGCTCACCCACCTCACCCCTGAATATGTCCTATTTTTTAATGCAACAAAAAAAAATGAAAATACTATCAAATATTCCCTTAGGCCTGGACACCAGGGAGCCTGTTTCAGGGTCCAGATGGAATAAGCCTTTGCCAAAATTAGCTTGTGAAGTAGAACTAGAATGAAAGGGAGACATGAGATAGAATGCATCCTAGCAGTGCAGTGCGTTGTAAAATAGGCAATCATCAGTTTAGGATTGATTCATGCCCAGGCTCGGTGCAAGTACTACACCCTCAAGTGAAATGGAGGCTGTGTTTTTTCTTGCATTAAGCCAGAAAATAGTGTTGCTGGCTCGGAAACGAACAAACTAATCATTTTTACTGATACTTTTACAAGTTTGATCTGAATCAGATTTACACTGGTACACGGTGCCTCCTGGAAATAGCCGTGACAAAAACTGTCCCCCTCTCATGCCTCGGCAGCTTTTATATGTTACCAAACTAACTGCCAGTCTGATAAATTGAAGCTTTTACAGTCTTAAATTATAGTACAGACTCACTTGAGTGCTGTGTGACTTAGGTTAACTCGCTTTAAGCAGTGTGGTAGCTGTCTGCGCCATTCAGTGGTAAAAACGCGCACTTGACTCGCTCATACCAGCTCTCACATGAACTCACTCTTTCTTGACACTCCATATACATGCTGAACTGTACTACATACGTTGTAGAGAAGGCTCGGAGGGTCGCCGTATTCCTTCGTTTACCAAAGTCACAGCAGACTCTGCTTGTTAGTCTGTTAGCCTGTGGATATTATACGCGAGTCCTGCTGCCTGCAGAACGACTGCAGTGCCGTCACACAAGTTCTAGAGTGTGTTCTGCTTTAATAATGACAGAGAATTGTATGGTGATTTAAGGCTTTATGATGCCAGTGAGCCAAGAGAAATGTGGTTTCATGGGAGTTATGATCTTGATAACTAAGATAGGTACCATGGTTAAAGAAAATATTTAAATACGCTGTGGGCTACATGAAACTGACAACTGAGGCAGCTTAAACATCAAAGAAACAAACAATATGTAAGGAAAATTTAACAGCATCATTAAATTACAAGTTGAGGTATTTTTATGGGCCATTAAACACGGTTACAGTCTTCACAAGGGCTTTACAACACCCACCACATGAACATTACCCCTGACCCTGTACTCTCACAGGAAAGAATGAAAAGCTCCCACAGAAACCTCATTAAAAGCACACAGCATATTATGCATGAAATGATTTATATGTAGGTTAACTTATGAGTGCTGGACTATGCTATTTTATTTGACATGTTACCTAGAAAACTAATTTCCTCACCTGTGACTTGTCAGCAAGACTCTCTTGTAGTGTCGTCCTAACAACTCTGCTGTATGTGGAGTTTCTGGCATTTTTGTGCCATAGTGAATTTCTGCATGTCCTTTGTAACAGCTAACACGACAGAGTAAGATGTGATTTACCACCCAAGGGAGAAACCAGAGGTGCTGCAGCCTGTATGTAGCAAGTCTGTAAAAAGACTGAACAAAATGTCATAATAGCCACAGGACAACATGTCGCACACTGTTGTCTGGGCACGTAAAGGGGGGGATGAGACATCTGGTGTTGGAAGTCAACAGCAGCACAGTCAGCAAACGACTCTCAGAACACTGTGGATATGCTCTAAGTTGGCCAAAACTCAGCTATAGCCTGAAACAGATTACAGAATATTCCCTACACATGGCAAACTAACTCATTTGCTCAACATCCACTTTTCTTTTGACAACACAGGAAGGCCAAAATAAATGCTCCCAGACCTGGAAAACAAACACAAACAAAATACCTCCAATCAGTGTGTTACACACACAGTCGCAGACGCTGACAATGTACTCACACTGTGAGATGTCACAAGTGTATTGAGTATAGCAAGAGCTTCTCTCTAGCTTTTACTCCGTGCACATCACTCACACACAGAAATGCACACGCTCATGCAAAGGAAAGGGTCTTGTTTCAGGCAGTGCTCTCTCCGTGCCTGCAAGCACAGACTCAGCTGTTTTTATCCCCGCCTCCGTCAGGAACAACCTTGCGTCTTATTCTGTCACATGAGACACAAGGAGAGAAATGCAGCAAGCAATACAAAGAGAGATCGGGGGGAAAGTACAAAAACGGAGAGTAAGAACAACAGAGAAGAAGCAAAGACACTTAAGATATCAACTTAAGATATTAAGTGCTGGTCCAAACACCCAACTTGCTTGTCTTTCTAGTGCTACTGTTTTTCTCCTCCTGTCTCCTGTACGAAAGGAGCTTTCCCACATCCTGCGACCTGTCATATCTCTGCTCTGTGATAGGTACCACAGACACATAAGGAGACATGAAATGATGGTGGCCTCAGGTGCCATGTTCAGGGGGAAAGATGGGGGCGTAAAATTTGTCCAAAATTGCTTTAGAAATCAAAAATGTAATTTCTATCCATAATCTAAGAAAAGTTCACTTTATTTTATTGGAGAAATATTAAATGGTTTTTGATTTATCTCCCACAGAAATCTAGAATGACAGTGGTGGCATAATGTAGTTTCCTGACCCCGAGTTGTACTCGATCACATATTAGTAATACCCATTAAACTGAGACCTGTGCTCTTTCTCTGTAAACATAAGAGAGAGAAAAGAAATTGTAAAATTTAAGTGCGCATTTTATTCCCTTGATTAGCATTTTATTTGATTTAAATAAAACTAGAACTGGAAAAAAAATGTGGAGAAAATGCATATGAGCTTGTGATTATGCACCAAACTGCAAGAAAAATTGTGGTTGCTAATAGTATTCCTTTGTAGTGTTATGAGTGACAAATGCTTTTACTGTTACTTAAACTATTACATCAACAACAAAGACTGGTCCCTCAAACTGTGCCATAATGTAAGTGTACTATATCTCTACCCATGCATATAACACATAACCAGACCTTGAAATTGAAAACAGGACATGTAGATTAGTTAGTAATGCATACGTCTATAATGTCTTTAGGGGGTGGCTGGGCTCTGTTTAACTTTTCTGACCTCCATGTATCCAGGAAATGTTTCAAAACTTCTCCCAATCTGCAGAGCCCCCCCCCAACAAATGTTCTACAAGGTCTAGGTGTTAAATCATTGGAAAGTACAGCAACCTGATGAGACAACCTGCCACAAATTTCATTTCCTTGATACAGAACCTGTTTATGATAGCAGAATTTTAAAATTGTCCAATCCGTTCCCGGCTGTGATGCCTGATGTAAAAAGAAGGCTGTCTATGATGGCTGCATCAGTAGGAATGTGTGAAAGTGATAAGGTATTTGTAATGTATTCTATTCTGCAATGTATGAACATATGAACTTGTGTGGGTGAAATGCGTATGAACACATAAACGCTTTGATCTGATTTTATTTGTGAGCTTGTGTGTGTGTGTGTGTGTGTGTGTACATGGCTGTGCTGATGTGCGCAGCAGTAATAGAAGCTGTCCCGCAGCACACAGCCTGGTGTTTGCAGCCGGAGAGCTGTCATAAACAATCTGCTTCAGCGTCAGTTAAACAGCAAGCGTGGGAGAATCGAGTACGCTATAGGCTACAACCAGCCCTACGCTCTTTAAATAGACCAACCACCTAATGCACTAAAATCAATTCAAGAGCAATAGATACCCAATATGACACTGATAGACAACAGGTTAGGGTGACACTGGCTCGGAGGTGTCGAGCTTTGACATTGACTGGAGTTAAAGTTGATGTTATGCTACAGTGCGAATGGCAGTCTGAGAATATGTTCCAGGAAATGTGACTTTTCAGGTTCAAATAATTTCATGCATGAAAAGAATGAGGTTGGTGTAATGTCTGCCAAAAATAGACTCCATTCTATAAGCCCAACTATGCTTATGCTGTTGTAGCGGTAATCGTCACGGTCAACCAGAACAAGCTTCTCCCATTGAACCGTGTGCACTGAAGGCCTCTCGAAACATCTCAACATATCATTTCTGCAGCTCAAAACGGCCTATAATTATGATAATAAGCTACAATAGATATGCAGGGATTTGAGATTGTTCAGATCACACACTTTTATGTTGTTTCCAGTCGAGTACACAGTGAATCAGTCACCCACCAGCCTCGATTTAAGCCTCTGAAAAATGGAGCATCCTCCTACTTATTACCTCATGAACTTAAGTTTGACTTGTCTATGTCAGTTATAGTCTGTTATCCACTAACTGGGTAGCGCTAGCCAGACAGGAATAGTGTTGTCAACATATTATTACATACCTATCTATATTTTAGGTATATTTGAAGCGACTATAATTAGTGTACACATGTGAACTGAACTCGCTTGTGTAATACTTCTGCTCCTTTAGCTGTAGCCTCCTCACTCAGTGTGTATTTAATACTAAATACATGTGTTTATCTTTAAATATGGCAACTTCAATAGGAAAAATTAACCATCTGCATTTTTAGGTTTGCACTAAATATTGATGAACTACATCGCGAGTTTACCAGTAATATGTTCTTAATATTTGTCCCAAACTTGGAATAAAATACACTTTTACACAACGTAATGTGTGCAGATATCCCTGTGTGCCTCATGCTCACACTAGAAGCACAGCAGGAACGCAAGCCATCCCAAATAATTTACACATTCATTAGGAAGGTTTACAATGTGTTAAATAGGTTGAGACTGACTGTGAGGATCCCATGAGTAAACAATGGCACACGCATCTCAGTTTATTGCTTGCACTCTGCATTTTTTAAATTTATGACATTTGACTCTTTTCCCTCATGACGAATATAATTTGAAGGTTCTGTGTAGAACACATTTCCTCTATCAGAGGAGCTGTTTTACAACCACAGAGACCTTCTCACCGCTGCAGCTGTTGTTTCTCTTCCAACATCACCTGTTTCTGCATCTCAAAGGGGCAAATTCCAAAGTAACCCTGTCATCTGTCGAGCTGTAAAATCCTTCCCAGTGTGTCTAAATAATAGCAAGTAAAAAAACAAACTCGGAAAAAAAAGAAATGAAAGAAACTTTCAGTAGCCTTGCAAAGATGCAAGTGCTATTTTGGTAAAGCTGAGGACACGGCGAAGTCTAGCCTTAAAGACTAATCACTTCATACCTGAGACTGTTCCCAATCAAGGTCACAGCTTTTTCAGTTGCTGACATTGTGGATTATATAGCTTAAAAAGAAATATTTGGCTAAAATAACTTTATTAGGTTGATAATCTGTTGCTTATTTAATGTCTATTTGATTGATTTGACTTTTCTCCAGTGTAAGCAGTACCTTCAGTTTGTCCACTTCTTCAGTAGCAGCTTATTTGGTCTTAGTGAGATTTGTCAGTTTTTGACTTCTGCTCGTTTTTGACATGCCTCTGCACCTGTAAGACCCTGATTTCTCTCTGTTTATATCGGGGATCTCTGCTACCCTCTGGCTCTATTCTCTTTCTGGACCTCTACTACACACAGACTCTATATTACAGTTTTGGATTTGGTAGCTGTGTGAAAATGGTTTGGAAGCAGAGTTTTCTGACTGTCGGTGTTCGAAGGTGTTGTTGCTGTTTGCCTGAGTTTGTGCTTGTGTGTTCACTGTTTCCACCTTAGTGACCACGCAGCAGACACCAACACTGGAGGCCCCCTTTTTGTCCCACTCCCCTTCTCCACCATTTTAGCACTGTCACTAACCACTCTGCTTGGCTGTACCACGGCCTCATTTTGTGATATTTATTGCCTGACTTTTAAAATAAATAGCAAAACTCACCTAGTGTGTCTCTGGGTCCATAAAACACAGAATCCTTATATCCTCCCGCCGTCCAGAGAATGATTACACTTACGATAATGGATGGACGTTATATTTACACGTTAAATATATATTTATGCTTCTGTAAAGTTGGGTGCTCATGCTACACTTAGACGACCAAACCTTGAGGTGAATGTGTGTTTAGCGGCTCGCTGGTATTGAAACACCCAGGCTTCATTCTGGCAAATTTACTTTGTCCTCCAGGAAAAGCCTGAAGTGTCTAGTCTAGTCTTTTTAGTCTTAAGGCCAGAGATGCTGTTGCATAAAGGGGAATTATAACGTACATGTGCACTCTTTAATTTGAAAATTATATAATTGTGTATTATAATGAAAGTATAAACCCTGAAATTAAGCAAAATAGGTCACTTTGAGAAAATACTTTGAATTGCAAACCAGTCCTTTAAGCGTTAAACTTGCCGTTGTCTAGTGTTTTTGTTTATCTGAGCTTAGGTATGTCCTACCAGCCCTTCTGTCTCTACTAATTGGGTGTCCTATTAAATGAACTCCCAGAGCAGGAGAACAGATCAGCCAACACTGACTAGATCCGTGTTATCACATTTCATTGATCAGAATAGAAAGAAGTCCTGATGTTACCTCTTAGATTGTCATTGATTGCCCCCCTCCCCTCCGTTTTATCTAACAAGAGAACAAAATGCTGATTCTTCTTCACTAGGTGAACCCATTATACATGATTCCCCATTGTTATATTGCTTTGTCTTGTTGGTTGGACTTGTAGAAAGAGCATCCGAGGTTAATCAGGAAGTAAGGCTGTACGTTGTTTTGAAATGTTCCCCGGAGCTGCATAAGGATTTAACATTTTGATAAATGATGATACAAAATATGTACAACATGTAGATTTTACTGTCTAGCCCTTGCTTATGTGAAACCAGTGCACGTTCAGAACATCCTCCCCATTTCCCTCTCTGGAGAATGACAGTCCTAAAACTCTCACCATTGGCTATATTCCCAAGATGAATGTTTATGACAAGGATGTGACCCACATACTTCTGCAAATACACGTGCATACTTACTATACACACTCAAGCACTAACAAACATGTACAGAGAGTAGACAAGTGAGTGACATTTCAAAGGAGAGAGAGTAATATACTGCCATGGTTTTCCTAACCAGCTGACTTTCCCAATTTCCATCTCGCAGCACCTGCAGGGATTTACAATGAGATGCTTATCATTATGCAGCAAGAGATAGGCAGGAGTTGGGAAATTAAATTTACACAAAAGGACAGTAAAAATCAACCAGCTGTCAAGTAAGCGTAGTCCGCTTTGGATTTCTGTAGACATAAGATGCTTTTACTGTACAAGTTTTATTTTTCTTATGGCACAATGTGACATTTCCTTTCTCTCAAAATGTTATGCCCTTCATCTGCAGTCCACTTTAGTTAGACAAAAAAGAGGAGAGGTGGGGGGGCAATTACACTACTGGACTGAAATTAAAGGGAAAATAATATTAAATCTTAACTCCAGCTTTTTCTACCACATGAAGTCTATAAATGGTATCTGAGAACTTTGAGATCTCAAGGGTTCCCTAGAGTCCACATGCCGTACTGTACCTTTGCCGCTCCCCTTTTTAATTGCCAATACATGCTCTATCAATTTCCTCTCTCCTTTCTCTCCCACTGTTACTGCCACATCATGCTGTGAATAGCAAATCAAATCAATCAAACTAATTACAATTAGTAATGCGATAACTTTTTGACTTTAATTTGACATATGTCAGCTACAAGCTTTAAACTGAAATACACTCATTGGCCACTTTAATATGTTAATACAGTAGCTCTGCAACGAGTTTACAAGGTTAGAGTTTTTTATTTTCCGTTAAAACTGTCAGAAAGGTATGATTCTAAAATGTTTTTTATAAGGTCATATTAGGAAGTGAAGTCTTACATTGTGTCAAGAGGTTTCTGATGTTTTGACACCCTCATTGAATATGGCAATAGGGTGGTCACTTCATTAATACCTCTTAATATATTAAGTGAGTGTACACCACTTATTTTTTTCTTTCAGCTGATATAATATACTTTCTTGGAAACTCTTGACAAGGTAAAATTAAACTTAATATTGTGAGAGTTAGCTAAAGCGTGAAGGCTTTAGCTTTTTATTTCGCATTTCAATGTGTTTCAGATTATTTCACCATTTTTTGCATTGGGTTGACCACAAAGCCTGTTATACATCTATTTCAATGAGGCTTTTCATTGTCACGTTCAACCTAGTTTTATAGGAAAACCTTGGAAGTCAATCCATTGTTTACAGGGCATAGTTAAAGTAGCCAATAATTCCTGAGAGTTGTTTTCTCCACTCAATATTCAAGTCTTTCTTATGACTGAATTTGTGACAGGTGTAATTATTCACATTTTGATATTTTGTAAAAAAAGGAGCTTTAGAAATCTGAAGGGATTTTAGGGGGAAGAGCAAGATCACAGCTTTTACTGACAGATCACAGAGGTCAGCGAGGTAACTTGATTTAAGATATTCCTAAGGTGATGTGCCTTTTTTGATGCATCACCAAAGCAGCACTTTGTTTTAGGTTCAACAGTGTGTTCAAAGTGTGTTGCTTTCAAGAGTTGTGCTGTACAGTTGACCTGTTGTCCCTGGCTAAGACTTTCTTCTCTATAGCTCCTCTTCTATTCTCTGTACTCCTTTGTAGTTCCCTCTGTCTCCTCTCCTCGTTGCCCACTATTCAGCATTTACTGCCACTGTGATCTGACCTAGTGCCTCTCTCTCTCTGCAGTATCACTGCAGCTCCATCAATCACTCACAGGCACGCGCATACACACTGAGCCATACAGTGCCTATTGAGTGAAGACAATGATGGCTCTGTGATAGACGCGCATGCGCGTGCCAGTTAAACAGACACAAGTGCACACACGCAACACTGTTTTCATTAAGCTAAGAATAACCCAGCAAGGAAGTCATTATTTTCAAAAGTGTTAACATTATCTACATATCTCCATGAAGTAGAGAGGAGTAGAAAGACAGAGATACTTGAACACAGTCTGTGTGTGTCTGTGCATCCACACGCAAGAAAACATGTCATACGCTAAATAGCTGTAAAGGTTCTCAATCTCCAGGTCATGGTTATCTCTTGAGAAATTGAGAAAGCCCTCTGCAATAAAAGGGTGGAACGTCATTAAGAAACCAAACAAGTCCAGTTGCTTTGGATAAAACTGTTTTGAGATGTCATTAGCTGTTGTGTGTGACAGTTTTACCACTTCCTCAGATACATGATAAATACACAGTTTGTGGCTGCTCAACTGAAATTTGAGTGCCAGAGCAATAGTTTACTTTTTATATTTGACAAACAGACACTCTTCTGCACATGAGGCATAAAACATGGATATTAACAGTAAATCAAATGATATATAGCAACTAATTATATAAAAAAATAAATTATTAGATTCTTGAGCATCCATATTTCAGGTATTCATACACTAAAAGGCATTAAGTAAAACCATAAAGAGACATTTATTACATTTGTGCATTCACAATGAAAATGGCTTCAGAACATGGTTTGGTTCAAATAAACAACTCTCAGTCAGTGGATGCTGAGACCATTAACTCCAGATGCCTAATAGCATCATAGAGGCTTTCATTTCATGCTTTTTCCATGTGGATAATGCCAGGGAGAAATTGCTGTTTCTTGCATAGTGGGACTAATTTCACATGAAAGGCAAAAT
The DNA here is from genome assembly GCA_032359275.1 of Microctenopoma steveboyesi. NCBI lineage: Eukaryota > Metazoa > Chordata > Actinopteri > Anabantiformes > Anabantidae > Microctenopoma > Microctenopoma steveboyesi. Next base: position 19,410,518 of record JAUMHF010000012.1, on the reverse strand, counting down.
ATCTCAGAACAATTTTGCTAGCTAATGATATGCCATGATACTAATTAAAAAATTTCACCGTGTCTCAGCTAGAGAATGACAGGCACACAGTAGCAATTATACTAAGCATGGAAATATATATATATTATTCTTTACCTAAGAAAGGAAAGGATAATATTGTTTAGAAGATACTGTCTTTAATCATAAACAACTAGCGAGACCAACTGTAATTAGCTTCTTTTTAATAAGGTAAATAAGCCTCAAAGTCAATCTCCTTGTCACATTTTATGGTGTGTGTGTGCAGATTGCACAGTTGTACTGCTAATGACCAGTGAGACAAACTATTATTCACATTTCTTGCAACATAACAAGGTAGAAATAATGTGCACGAGTTTCTTTAAAGACGCTAAGCTGAATTTCATGCTTTGTCAATATTTTAGCTATGTTTGCCTCCTCAGTGTCTCTCTGGCTTATTATCTGTTTCACACTGACAGTCTGCATTTCTCTAACATGTTAAAGAAGCTCTAGTCATGGTGACTCTTTGACAATCACTAAACTTTGACATATTTCTGTCAGTGTGAATAACTTAAGTCATTGTTTTAAGATGGAGTTTTACTTTACACGCTTTTAATTTTCTAATCCACTCTCAAACATACTAACAATAAGCTGCCGGTATTAGAATCCTAATAGTTCCAGCAGCTGTTTGATATTACATTCAGAGCGTTTGACTGGCAATGTGCTGTAGGACTTTTATTCTGAATCTGCAACATGAAATGTTGATCTAATCTCTGCGATTAGTGACCAACTGTTAACATCTTCATCCAGAAAAATACATTTTCTTCCCTTGGCAGATACTTTAAAAATATTCCAACAGAAAGGAATGGCAAAATGCTAATTCCACAGTGAGCTGTGAGGTGCAGAGCTGCGTGTGATGGTGGTGTTTGGATGAATTTCAAACCTGTCATCAAGGAAAGCAACACCTTTTACTGTGGACAATGAGGCCCCGCTTTTGCAAGTATAACAAGGCTGGTGACTTTCTGTGAGAAGACAACAGTCAAAACATATCAGAATAGAAGTTTAAAGTACTAATAAACTGGCCCTTGGCGAGTTTCCTCCTGCTTTTTGCTACAGCCTTTACACTGAGGACAGAAATAAAAATTTAGTATGTATGTTAGAGATAAAGCTGTAAGAACATCCTAAAACAGTTTGATGTGCCTGTGATTATAGCAAACACTAGGAGGTTTTAGGTCCATGGGACTGTCGCCAACCTCACTGGACCTCCCAGCAAGAGGGGAAACTTAATCCAATCTAACAGAATTGACGGAATAGTACACAAAATGCCGAGTAGAAGAGATACAAGCTGAAGTTCAAAGTCAAGGTACATAAGTGTCTGAACACACTATCATCAACAGCTGAGTGACAGCCTGCTTCACTAAGAACTCCTTTGTTGAAAGGAAAACAACTACAAGACAGTCGAATTTGATAATATACATTGATGAAACATTGTGCATCTGGGAATATGGCCCCAGATAAGAGGTCGTCTCTGCATTTACTGTATTTCAAATAGGAATAGCACAATTCAACATCAAGTCAGAAATTGTGGTAAATACAGACTTTAATCCAGTTGACTGAGGAGAACAGGGGTAGAGCTGCAGAAATGAATAAGTGATCGGGGGGTTAAAGCAACAATTTGTTTGTGTGTTTACATGAGAGTTTTGAACCAATAACATCTGTCTATGTGTCAATGTGTTCTTTAACAGTAGAAGTATTTTCTATTTAGATAAGGGTAGCATTTGCACAGCAATTAGAAGTGATGTTCTCCCATGTTTAGAGGGGGAGAGTTTTAGGTTACGCCCCTGGAGGGCTGGGATAAATAAGCTACAGTATGTATTTGCTTAGTTTTGAGAAATTGTTAATAACATGTCTGCATCACTGGACCTTGCACATTGCTCACACACTGACATCCTTTGTTTGAACCCAAATGATAGGTTCCTGTGTTCAAACCCTGTAATAAAAAGACATAATTAGACAAACATTTAGAGCTCTTTGTGTTTCTTGGACTTAATTTAAGTGATTACCGTTGTTAAATTATTTATGTTTAATTGTTTGTGTATTATATTTTCCTACTGCTGTTGCAGTGCATTTCTTCAGCATGTTCCATCATCCTATTCTTCCTTTTGTCAATGCCGATATGTTTCCACTAGACCACCATAATCATCCTAAGATGGAAGACAGACACAGAGGAAGTGGGAGAAGATGGCTATTAATGGTAGACTGGATGACAGTGCAGCAGAAACGATGTGAGGAAAAATCAGTAGGCAACAGGGCAGAGGAAAGCGAGAAACAAAGACATGTAGATGCAATATAGATAAGAATGCGTGAGAATGGAAGAGAAAATATCCCAGAGACGAAAGACAGGAGGAGTTGTGAAAACCCGCAATCCTCCCATATTGCCTCAGTGCAGAAACAGAAAGAGATTCAGAAGCCGATTTAGCCCATTTCTAATCCTCAACATTAGCAGCAAAGATAATGACCTCATCCAAGAGCAGCAGATACTGTTGACACCCCTTGGTCCAGAGACGTCAATTAATACACAAGCAAACACAGTTGGAGTTTTATTGTTGCAGTATAAACAAAGCTAACCACCATAAGCCTCATTTTCTATTGCCTGGCCATAAGCAATGCTAATTCCTGTTAATGCTGCCAGGTATTACTGACACTGAGAATAATGCTAAATCCTTGTTAGCAAACCCCAACCACTGCAGGAGCTTACCATTGCTTGGATTTCCATTAGCCCAGCAGTGTTCATGTATTAACACACACACACAGCCTCCTCATTCTCATTAACCTGTGAAAGCCCCTGCGTGGCTTGGAGAGAGAACCCTAATTTGTCAGCCTGCCGTGGGTCTTGGAGCTAGAGGTTGTTAGCAAATAGAGCTCACCCTAATTACTGCTGGACTTTCCTTAGCATGGAGGTGAATGTGTGTATGTGCATACATCAGATGCTAAGCACATGCGTGCTTGCCTGTGTGTGTATTACTGTTCAGTTGCTGCTGTAGAGTAAAGATTAAAACAAGACCACAAAGTACTATCCAGACTGATTGGACACAACATTAAATCCACCTGATGTTTTAATGTGTGCTCGGACACCTGGCTATCACGCCCAGCATTGCATTTTTTATATGCTGATCTCTGTCCACTACAGTGTAGTAGTGCATTCAGCCATTTGTGGTTCATGGGACGTGTAATCCATTCGTTTGTTCCAGAGAGAAAGAGAGATGCGCTTGCTAAGTCTGAGAGAGGGGAGGAAGAGTGAGTGGGTGAGTCTCTTAGAGAATGCACTATGTGTGTGTGTGTGTGTGAGTCCATGGTGCACACTCACTCCTGTCAGGCGTTCATCAATTAATCTGTGATTCTGATCATATGTGAAAGTTCTTGTTGGTCTGTAGTCTGACACGCACAATGTAGAGAGTCATGTGAGGACAGAAGATTCACTGCAGCAGCAGAGGCAGTTTCTTCAGTAGATTCAGACTGACTTTGACTAATCACAATTTTTAATTTAGTTGGTCCAGAGATGCATAACCCATACTTATCTATTAATACTGTCAATATATTCTTTCTGCCTCATCGTGTCTCTCCTCTGCTTTGGTGGAGCTTTCTTTGACCTGCGCTGTAATTACCTCCATCCCATCTCTGATTCAGTGCTGTCTTTTTGGTTTGAACATAACACATCGGGTGGAAGGTATTGATAATAAAAGCATATTATTAAACTAATGCAGTCCTGTATAAATGTATAGTCAGGCCAATAGGCTACTTTAGACCGATAAACACCAATCAGTAAGTTATTCTTTAATGAACCTAGAAACTGGATCTACTATTTGAGGGTGAATGTTTTCTTCTGATTATTATTATTATGAAGAAAACTTAATTGGTTATGTGAATAAACTCCTTTAGGCATATTTTAAATATCTCATTGTAACAAAGGTTATCACACACAAACTAGGAGTAGTACAAGTATTGAAACAGGCCATACATATTTTTTCTCAGCGTTAGCAGAGTTTTAGAGATGACAAAGGGGTGGGGGGCAGTGAAGGGAGGGATACTGTGGTCTCAGAATGACAGTAAATCATCTTTATGAGTATGCAGGAGGGCAGGCAGAAGCTTGCAGTTTCTCCTTGACGTGTGTAGATGAAAATGATTGAAGCCCATCTAGATCCAACCAACCAACCAAGCCAACTGTCAGTAATTCACTAAATACTTGGATGGTGATGCACAGTCACAGACATACTGTGTGAAGAGGAAACAAACTGTGCATGTTTAATTTGCATGTATTTATTCACATTTCTATCATTCCTCTAACAATTTTTGTTGCTGTTATATATTTGTGATTTATAGGTGTATATTTAAATGCATCATAACAACAAAGCACAGATTTAAATATTGTTCTCAGATGCTGTAAATTGTAATAGTAGACCTGGGAATTTATGAGAATATACTATGTGAATGTATAGACACACATGGCACAGAGGCAAACAAACATACTTTCTGTTCAGCTTGATCAGTGTAGTTCTTCCCTATTTATGTTCTACCAGAGACAATTTCACACATGAGATATCAAGCTACAGTTTCTCATTGCTGCGATGCAGATGAAGGGGAGAGTATTTCCATTTGTATGTGTAGTTCGGAACACCGATACCTCTGCATGGCATATGTGCATGTGTGTGAGACTTGATATCACAGTCTGGAAGGTGTTCCGTTAATAGATGGAGAAACAGGAAGTACTCCACAATTAAAACTTACACTGTCTAATGGAGTTGATTACGTTTAAACGTAGACATGCGCAGAAATGCACAGCTTGTAATGAAATATTTTTCACTCATATTGAAACATATACATGGTTGTACAGTTGCATTAAAGACACAGTTCATATAGCTGTGTGTATAACTTTAATTTATCACGTGCCTTCCCTGACCAGTTGTTAATTGGAATCCAGTTGTGCAATTAAGGGCATACGCAGGTATAGAGTATCTATTATACTTCCTTTCTGGCCATGATGGATTATGCTTATCATACTAATTAGAAGTGGCACTCAGTGGCTGCCAAATAATTTTTCAATCCTGCAGCTTCCCTGGATGAATAGCCACCACGGCCTGTTACTCTTCTAAACACTGCAAACTGCATAATTGTCATTACTGTGATACATCTCTGTCTTCTAATTATCTGATTGCTACACTTTTTATGTGTTTTCTGTGTTTATTGTTTAATCAAGATACCAAAACCAATTCTACTAGGATTAATGTATAAGGTAATTTAATGACCTTTTGAATAAAAAACCTTCCCACCTTAAGAAATATAGAAAATAATTAATAATGATTAATGATCGATGCTTTGTGAGCATTGTACAACAACCTAAAAAAACAACTTAAAAAGCTACTTTAGATTTTTAAGGGCAAGATCTGTCTGCTTCTTCTTTGAAGACATTGTCCTCTTAAAGTTATGAATGTAATTTGTCAAACAAGTACCAGCCTGGAAGCACAGTTTGACCATTATCAGATGAACACTGAGTGTCACCAGAGAAATATTGCTCTAATAATGGTGTGACTAAATTCACTCCGTTGGCCTAACTAAGCTCTTCATTATGAACATGGGCCAGCTCCCATGCAGGTGTATTTTAGTTTAGTTTACTTTACTTTACTTTACTTGGCAGACGCTTTTATCCAAAGCGACTTACAAGGAGAAGACACCAGCAAATACCATT
>JAUMHF010000012.1:19389020-19401452 GCA_032359275.1 Microctenopoma steveboyesi | reverse complement strand
TCTGTGAAGAAGGTGGCGAAGTCTTCGGATGAGAGAGAGGTAGAGGGTGGAGGTGGGGGAGGGTTCAGGAGGCGGTTTAGATGAGAATCTTAATTGAACCTCGCAGTGAATTCTCACTTAGCACACAAAGGGAATACTGTATCTATAGGGATGTCTGCAGAGTAAAGAAATGCAAATGGATTAAAGTAAAGGTGTTTAGTTGGTAAACTAAAATGTTAAACATTAGGTAACATGCTTTAGCCAGTGAAAAGACAGCGAGGATCTCAATCTCTGCATGATTTCCCAAGTCAAACTCTAGAGGTGTGTTTCTGTGTCAAACATGAGGCCTGTTCTACATGGTGAATGCAAGCTCAGGGAACAGGGAGTATTTTGAGTGTGGAGATGTGGGTCACAAGCGCATTGCTTGTTCCCACAGACACTGGCTGCTGTAGCCACTGTCTGTACATAGTGGGTGTGCAGAGGTGGTGCAGGCTGAATCTGTGAATCAAGCAGGACTGGTGTAGGAAGGAATGGGAGTCCTCTGCAGTGGATGAGGCTGAGCAGCAGCAGACTGGGAAGAGTCATGAAGCAACAGGCAAAACCTTATCGTTGTCATGGTTACAATGTGACTAATAGGGAGTGTGGATCTGCTTCTGATAGTGTCTTCCAGAATGCCGACTCCTTTTCTTTCGAGGAGATTAATTACTTTTTTGGATGAGACATTTGGCAAGTGTCTTCTTTTCTTTTTTCCTAAAGTTGCAAAATTCATGAAGCGAGTTTCTATTCTTCACATGATTATTGTGTTGGATTCATTGAATGGAAATGAACTTTTCCTTTTGGGAAAACTTGCATCTTCTTTAAGAAAAGGTTTATGGATGCTCAGTTCTATAAAAAATTACAATATCTAAATAAAAGCTCTATCATTGTGTAACACTGCGTTGTTTTGTCTTTGTAAAAGCTGCAATAAAAAATAAAATTGTTTCCACTAAACCAAAGTCCAATGCATTTGGGGTTTTTAAATTTTAAATTTCTGTAATTTGCTTTGGGCTTACTTAAAATCCATAAATATTGTCAGTGGTGGGAAAAGGTAAAAGCAAAGTATTTAATTCAAAAGCATACATTTAGGTCAACAGTTGTCCATAGGTTGGATTGGGAGATTCAAGATTTGGTCTTCCGCGTGCATGAGTAGGATATAAACTGTCCTACGATTAATGCATCCTATGATTTTTATTTAATGCTGGATTTTATATAGGGTTTTTTTTCCCTCTCTCTTGATCAGCCATCCCCTCTGCAACTTTAACCTAGCTTCCCTCTTTGCTTGCACAGAACCCTCTGCTCACACTGGCACACACACTCTTATAGGTAGAGAGTATAAGGGAGAAACTGAGAGTTATGCTTCACACACCTACGATCCGATCAGTCTTGGTTGAGAGTTCCAGGAATCAGGCAGGCATAACTAATCTGATCTGGCACCTAGTGGGCAGGTCAAAGAGCTCAGCATTTCACCACAGGCTCAGAGAGAGACACAGAAAATGAAGTTGTTGTTTACGTACTGGGTGAAAGAGGACATCACTTCCTAAATATTGCATCCTTTATCATCTTATAATATCCATGTTGAAAGTTTTCTTGTTACGTACTTAACACGCTTTGCTTAACACACCTGGCTCTATTCACTATCAGCCGACTCACTAGGCTCTGGAACTTTCCATGTTGCAGCTACTATGAGGACTTCTGGCTCTGCCAGTCATTAGTACTCTCAGTAAATGGAATACTGGCAGCAGCTGGAAAGGCCAGTAATGAGTTTCCCCACTGCCACTCTCAGAGCCATCATAATGGGAGGGAGGACAATGATCCAAAGAATGGAGAGGAAGTTGGGTCAAAGGAAGTCAGTCATATGCAGCTTAAAGGGTCAAGCCTGCAGCTGGGAAGTACTCCTGGTAACTAATATATGCCTGTGTTTAGTGTGGAAGCCTATAAGTTTTAGTGGAAGACTATATAGCATCTCTCTAAGACGAGACATGCTTATTTGGGTGAAAAGTTGAAAAGTAGGCTCTAGTTTAGTAGTAGAACTGGCCGGGTGCGAAGAGGAAATATGCATCCTACATCAATGTACTTACTGAGAGCAGGGATGTCAGGAAGGGCATTATCTAATTAGCCATGCTAAGCTCAAGAATGCACCGAGGACCTGGCAGAGGAGACAGAAAAAGGGTAACTCTGCCATTGGTTAAGAAAGTGTTTGCACTGGAGGAATGGAGCCTGTTATTGTAGACTTCCAAGAATCCCAGGACACAGTGGAAAAATGTATGCTCATGTTTGCTGAGGACAGAAAAACACCTGCAAAGGGTGGCCCAACTGTTGTTGTCACAGTCAAGAGAATGGGTGTTATTGAAGCAAATATAATTTACCCTATGTCTCAAAATATTTATTAAGGCACATACGCCATTATGACTGGCTCAACTGTTGAAAAGTAATATTCATCCCACTTCCTTTATCCAATATGTTTCACTTAACGCTTTTTAACAGACATGTGCGTCACATAAAGCACAAAAAAACTGCGATCTGCGATAACTTTAAAAGGAATCACATTTTTTTTCCACCCTTATACACTTTTTCCAACATCTTTTTAATGTTTTATTCATGCAACCCCAAAACTGCATCAGAAGCACTATAACAGTCCACCCAGTGAGGGTTGTCCTGTCACTGCAGACCTCCCACAAACCAGCCCAGGGCTCCGCGGATTACCAAGGATGCAGGAAATCAGTCATCCTGAGAAGTCCTTTAATTACAGAGATAAATAATAGATGAACCTATACAGCAGACCCATGAAGGATTATTGAGCTGGCCAGGATAAACTGAACGTTAGACTGCAAAAGGTCCATGAAGAATTTACTGGACAAACAGTGTCAGTCAATGTTACATGTAACAAGCTGACTGCGATGACATAACTATGAAACTAGGGACTGTTGCCAAATAATTTTAGATTATTTTTTTTAACAACGTGTAATTTGTATTCTGTCAAATTGTTTTCAGTTGTCACAAGTGTGTTTATTACTTATTCTGAAATGTTTGAGACAAAATGTTGGTCATAAAATGTCATCCTAAATCAACAGTGTTTCGGCAAAGCACAAACTGATTTTGGGTGAGTTTTTGCATTTTAATGCTGCCAGCGAGTGTCTTATTTTTTGTCTTACGGCAGTATGAAACATGGCCAACACTGCATCCTGACATTAGAGCACATCGTCTGCTTGTCCAGCATTGATCATTGTTCCATTGTTGTGGTTTTCTTGTGTGTTGTCATGATTCCACAATCTACACTTTTAGGTCAAATGTGACAAGCATATTTTTTTGTGCAGCATTTCAAAAGTTAGTTTAGATTTCAATGGGCAGTTCAATGAAAGTCAGGAAAAACAGGGGGATGTGTATCTACTGTATGTGTTTGTGTGGATACCTGTCTTTATGTAGCTGTCCCATCTGAAACATCTCATTATGCGCTCACATTGGCACAATGGCACCAGATCTGTTGACAAAAATTGTTTGGTGATGGTTCCAAGACATGAAAAATAAATCTGGACCAAAAAATTTAGATTAAAGGCTCAAGCTAAGAGTTGGCAAGCCTGGGGGTAGTGGTGGGAAGGTTGAAAGACAAATAAACCAGAGTGAATGAGCAGCATGAGAAGAAATTTTGTTCTTAATCAGCATCGTCCAAGAAGTAGAGAGAAAAAAATAACCTGTTTTTTTTATTCATCCACGTACACATTAACTCACAATAGATGTAGAAAAGCACTGGAGGAAAGATCTAAAGGAGGGTGAAACAAATGTCTACCTGACCCCCAGATATTTGGGCTCATCTGCCACCGATCATTATCAACTGATTTCAAAAAGTGTTGTGATCGTTTTTTTTATACTATATTTAAAATTACTTTTCCAAATCACATAGCCAGTAGCACTCTAGTGGTTGTTGTCGTGATCGGTATCGGTGATCAGCACTCGTTGGTGATTGGTATCAGAATCTGTTGCAAAAAACCTGATCGGAGCATCTCTAGTTTCTAAGCAGAGAGGCTTGGGGCAAACTTATCCATTTTCTCAAATCTTTTTTGAGAGCAATATTAGGGCTGAATATCACAATTACAAAGGTTAGTTACAGAGAGTGAAATGGTCATTTTAATTCCCTCCAGGGTTATTCTGCCATAGAAATTGAGAGGGCTCCCACCTGGAGGTACAGATGACTATTACTGACTCTGATGTCATGGGCTATTTCATGCTACAAGGCTCTGAGGGCCCTGCACACATAGTTTATGTGTTACACTGCAGTTGTGCTGAATATGCAGTAATACGGAGTAAAACGAGACTCGCAGGCCAAATAGTTCCAACAGTAGCAGCATATGTTCAGTGTAGTCCACAACAAAGTTTGTGTGATTTATTTGGTAACAGCATTGTAAAATCTCAGTGTCTGCTCACATTTGCATCTATGTTTTGGTTTGGTGTTATTGGTAGCATTAAAAATGTTACCACAGAACAACAAATTTCACTTTGTCATAACAGTCATAATAGCAATACTATATTCTGTCTGTTGTGTCTCAACTATTTATTTTGCATCTGATTTTCTTAGATTCCTTTTTGCCCTTTGTATCTGTTGTAGTGTTCATAACCTCCAAGAGCTGAAGGTCACCTCCCAACAGTTTGCCAGGTGATATTTAGTATGTCAACTTTCAAAATGTTTAGTTTTATTTCTTTTCCAACAGAAAATGACAGTGTTCACCGTGCTGAATAGTCCATCACCATCACATGTCACACAGTGACACCTTTATTTCCTAAAGATTAGTCAAAAACAACATGTCCTGTGTTTACATTACAATTTTGGGTTCAGACTAAAAACCTTGGAAAAAGGTTGGACCATCTGTATCGTCAGTTTTTTATGCTGCAGAACATCTGTTAATTTGTGTCCCATGCCTCTTTGTGAAACCCACTAGGGAGCTGCTGTCATACAATTCCCGGTGTACTGGACAATATGCGTATGTAGCTGCTTGCTAATTATCAAATGGTCATTTGACCGGTTGTGAACTCTTTTTCACTGACCGAAGGTACAACAACAACAACAACAGATTAGCAACTTCAAACACGTTTTATAAAGCAATTTTGGAATCAAAGTTGCTTGAAATTGCCTGATCTGATCTGGATGAATTGTCAGAAAACGTCAATTTTCTAAGACAAGTTAAACAAGACAAAGCTGAAAGCAGTATCAGGAGTGGTGTGATTAGCTGTGCCTGTTTTTGTTTACACCAATAACAGTATCAGAAGTGAGGTTTCTGCTAATAATGTGTTATTGAAATGGCCCCATTTTTTGTGGGAAAATTACAGGTTGCAGACAAAAACCTCCCTCAGACTGATGGCAATCATGTGACAAAAATAACCAATATAAACTATGTTACGTCTATAAATATTACAGAAGAAATTAGGTCACTGAAGAGCTCTATGGTAGCAAAGCACAGATTACTAAAAGACCACCTCTCAATCTTGTCCAGATGGGTTTGTCAAACTGAAAAATGAAAGCGGGAAAATGGAAAACTGAAAGCAGAGACCCAAGCTGCTCCCAGACTCACCAGAGAGCAAAGGCATGCACAGATGGAGACTCTCACACTCACTGGCAGTTTGGAGAGTCAGGCTGCATTTCCATGCAGCTGTTGCCACTTTTGACAGCTTCCACTGTGTTCATGACTCGAGTCCAGAAAAGCCCCCAAGTCCCCAAACTTCAGTATTAAGTGTTGTTGAGAGAGACTTGATAGCACCGCACTCTCCTTTACACACAATGGTTTCACTTTCATTAAATAAATATAGCAGCGATTTCTGTAGAGTGCAGTCCTGTTTCAAAGTAAGCATCGTGTTAGACACTTTCTGTCTAGGCTATTTGCCTGAATGTAGCAGGTGACAACTATTTACCAAAGGGGTTAAGGAATGGTAGGTTTCTAGATTATAATGACACATGGATGCAGTTTGCGATTTTATGCCAACTGATGTCTAGGATGTCATGCATATCACCCCTGATGAGTTATACTCTGTTCATTCCCACCTCTTCTTAGCTTGTGCTGTGTGGCAGCAACGTAAAGCCCTGTGAGGAGGCTGGCCAGACTCTGTCTATACATGGCTCTGGTCCCAGTTGGTGGCAGCCAGCTGACACATCTCCAGGTTGCTATTTTTCCACATCCTAGTTATTTACCTAGCTGGAACTGTCAGGTTTTGCTAGGCAGGGATTTTGTTTTTTTCCATTTTTATAAATCTCTTTTTTTATTCTCTCACTGTCCCTTCCCATTTCTCCTCACTTATCATACCATGGTGCATAAAACTAGCTGTCTCTATTTCTCAGAGGAATAGACTGACATTTGCACTTGGATATTGTAGTCATTTGGTTGCCCTAAAGTGCCTGAACACACAGAACCCTACTTTGCACTTAAGACATAAGCAAATATCAGCAGCTACAACCTCACAGTTGAGTCATGAGTAACACAATATGTTTCGCATTCATGTTTTCTTTCTGTCTCACACACCAGGTGCTGGTCGGGTGTGATATTGAGCAAACGTATTGGAAGCTGGTTTGAACTTGCAACTCTGCAGCCAGAGCATTTTTGATGGTGTGCGTGTTGGTGCTCACTTTGTCTCTGAATGTATTTACTTAGAAATATTCCTTTATGTCACAGGTCTACAGTGCAGCAGACTGCAGCAGGTGACGTTATGATATATTAGTGAATTATTGATAGAATTAAGGTACTATGGGTGTCTTTCAAAGATTAATTAGTAACAAGGAAAAACACAAGCTGAACCTTTTCAAACACAAACAGTTCATCTGGGTGGGAAACACTGCATTGCTTTTTAACCTCAAAGCAATAAATCATTTAGGTGTATTACTATTGTTGGTAGGGGTGCATTCCTTTACGATGTCGAGAATCTGACAATATCAGATATATTGCCAGTAATTTCAGGCCCATAGCCTAACTCAAATTCCCAATTCTGCTCTAAAAGTTCTAATATTTAGTAAGGTACAAGAGTCTTGCTAGACATAGCAACGTTGTTATTGCAGAATTATGTCTATATATTATTCATGATCCAGTGAGATATGTAAAGTTAAAGAAACAATGCAAGGTACTGTTAGGATTACTGTGCACTGTTGGTCCTACAACTACCAAAAATGTCTTTAAATAAATGTGAAAGCTAACAGCTAAGTCTGCACATACATTTAATTAAGAGAAAAACAGCACAGATTGCAGACTTCATTTAAACGCTGTCTGCATACCAGAGAATACAATTCACTTTCCAGACAGATGTGTGCTTTATTCCAGCAGCAGCCATTCCTTTTTTCATTTCAGTGTTCTTGTTTTTGTTTTCTTTTTGTCGTCCTGCCATCATTGTGGCTGGCTGTCGTTAAGTGCAGTGCAGTGCAGGAACAGTTCTGAGTTAGGCTTTTTATTTCACCTCACTACTGTCATGTTTCTGCTGTATGACGATGTTCCGCGCATGTTTTCGTGTATCATTGCCCTGATGCACAGTGTACAAAAAAATTCCACAATGCAGATTCAGATTCGACAAAAGAACTCGAATGCCAGACACAGGCTTCCAGAGAAGTCTGAGTAATGGCTGAGAGCTAGCGCCTAATTTCATCAACTCTTTTCTCTAATTACAACTTACATCACATACTGAAGCCGGCATTATTGTCACCAACAAGTCCTAATAAAATGTTTAAAATGCAGCCTGATTGATACGAGCATATTGATGGTGGTTAGCTAGCAGAACTTTAAGTGTGCGCAGTGTTAGGGGTTAGGGCTAGGGTTAGATGTTTCTTATCTTATGTAATGGCTTCCATAGATTGTGTAATTATTTCAGATTCAGCTTTTATTTGTAGCAGATATTTGTAGCATTTGTAGCTCAATTTGATTTTATTTGTAGCAGAAACTGGCTACGGTGCACAGGCAGCTTAGCTAAAACTTTTTAAATCTGTAATATAGCTACATATTTTTAGATTAGCTGATGCTATCTGATAGACAGAACTAATGCATGTGCTATGTAGTGCTGAAGTCTGTGCTAGCTACACCACGACAAGTGACTTTATCTCTGATCACTCACCTTGTAAACAAAGACTGTACCGCACAGTATGAAATCGCTGCCCCTGGAGAAATTGTCATTAGTACAATTACTATGACTGTTTATGTGGTAATGACTGAGGATATTCAGGTTTTTGATTTCACAAGCAAAACTGTTTTTTTTTTTTTCAAACAAGCGTGTTGTGATCTTCTCCATTATTAGTATTATTCTTCAAGGGAACATTAGCTGATGTATCACTTTTTTTTATCATCCAATCAGTAAATTCCTTTCGCATAGTAGTTCTCCCCCACCAGAGTTAAGAGAGCCCTGAGGAAATAACTGGAGGCACTGAAGAAATGCGGTACATTTCTCTGCACCTTCATTCCGTTAAACCACACTTTCTTCCCATTAACTTCTCTCTCTCATACCGTTTATTCCCTTCCTCCCAGCTATTATTGTGTGCAGTTAGGCATTTTTGCGAGTGTGTATAAGCTCATCTCTGTGTTGTGATCAACAAAGCGTGTTTATGTGCAGCTGGAATAAGTCGTTGCTGCAAAAACCTAGTGACGCTCTTGAGATTGGAGCCATCGCAAGGACGCTGTGTGCACACGTATGAATGACTTCATTTATTTTTGGTTGTGTCTCTGTGGATGCACAAGGTTATAAGAATATTTTATTATACATTTATATATGAGCAGAAGGGACCGGGGGGGGTCTCACTTTTCTTTCATTAGGAGGGTATCCACCGTGCTCAATTAGATAAGGATAATTTGTGAAAAACTTAAGCATGAAGGTATCTTCTAATTTTATGTCCAGATGCTTCTGAGAGGTGAGTGAGGTGCACCTGTGGCACAGTTGCAGAAGGAGATAAGCAGAACACATTGTGCTGTCATGAGTCACACAGTGACGGCAGTCTATATAAAAAAGTATTTCATTCCTTTGCATGGTGTTTCATAATATAGAGGACAGTCAGCTCACCCTCTCCTGTAAGATGTCATTTGACGGGGGATTTTACTGTTATGCCAGTGCAAGGTCAATGTGCCAAAGACCTCATTACTTTTTGTGCCTTTTGGTATTAAAGCAGAGCCTGTCAGAGAGGCAGTGTTAGAATATATGTACCTCTCTGAAATGCCAGGATGGTGGCTGCAGACCATTTCACCCTTCATACACACACACACACACACACACACACACACACACACACACACACACACACACACACACACACACACACTTCTATCAGGCTATGAGGACATTATTTTTTACTGTTACCTCACCTGTGACACAAAGCAATATGTCTGACAAGTCAACAGCCCAACGTGGGTTTGACTTTTACCCGAAGTATAATGCCCACACATGTACACATGAAGAGAAATATGTCTTTCTCAGAATCTGACTCTCCCTCATACAGAATCAAACACACGCACACTTACACAACGGGGCATGACAGAGATCTATTGACTGCCTGTACCTGGTCTGACAGACCATTCACAATTTCTCTGCGTGAAACCTAATGTAGTGAAAGAGGTGAGTGTGTTTGTGTTTATGACGGGGTGAAAGAGTTGGGAGGAAGGACAGTACCTGCATATCACCGTGTGAATATTTGTTTTTGTTTTTTCTAAAGTATTTCATTTTTTCTGCCTTTGTGTTTTTCATGCCTATGCCGCTGAAGCTTCTTGCTTAGATTTCTTTAGAGTGCGCAAAGATTTGTGGGCTGTCACAAAGGTTAGCTTGGACTGAGCAGCACTCCAGTGATGGGTTTTCTGACTGATTTTCTTATGGGAACTCAAATTGTTAGACATTTCATTCAGCCAGAGAACTAGAACTGTGAATCTTACAGTTTGTTTGCATGATTATATTCAAGGTTATGTGTCACAAAAATCACTATGCTGCGGTAGTTTTTTCTAAGAATCTTTTTTTAACCTAAAACATCAAAGTTAAATATTTCACTTTTTAGCATGAAATCTGCATAGCAACATTTATCATATTTCATTATTTCACTATAGTAAAATATGTATATCTTTCATTAAACCTGCACACATTTTTTTTCTTACATGATCTTTTTATGAATGCACAAACCTCAGTTGACCCTTATTTCACTTGGAATGCCAGTTGTTAAGGGCTTACAAAATGAAACAATTGATCAGAGGCTTGATTTTTTAAACCTGTTGAGTGCTTTATGTGATTGAGCTTGAGTTCGAGCATGACTGAGTTTTCCATTTGAGACTACTGGAACTACTGGAGTTATTCTGGAATTATTTTTTTAACATGTTTAACACATGTTTTCTATTATTAATGTAAAATATACTAAATCCATTCTGTCTTTCTGCCACTTTTCTCCTTCTCTCATTCCTCTCCTTCCACACGCTTTCTCTCTCCACAGAGAAGTGTGATGAGGCTCTGGCTTCGCCTCTACTTCACACAGCCTTCACCAGCTCGTCTGTCTTCTCCAGTGGATACACACCTGGATATGCCAAGCTCAACAGGAGAGGAGGTAGAGACACACCACACACAGTAAACGCATGTACTCACACAGACATGAATGCTGTCTATACTAAGACATCCAAGTCAGGTACATCTGCATGCATTCATCCGTTGAACTGCTGTTGGGGGTGCTGCAGCCAATCTCAGCTGTCACTGAGTGAGCGGCAGAGTCCACCTGTCCACCCTGGACAGGTCGCTAGTCTACCATAGGGCTGACAGGTATAGGCAGACAAACATCCACACAAGCTGCATGTCTTTGGACTGTGGGATGAGGCTGGAGTACCGAGGAAAAGCTCACTCAGACATGCACACTGCCACATGGAAAGATTCAAACACAGGTCCTCTTTAGCTGTGCAGCAACCACACCACCGTACTGCCCTGTGCATGCGTCATTATGAATAATTTTAAACACGTAGAGGGGTAAGTGTCCAAGCCTTCATCGAGTGACACGTTTCACGCTGCTACATAGCTGCTCTCACTCCTCCCCCTTTTTGTTTCTATTTTCTGTCTGTTTCTTCCCACTTCTTTTTTTATTTTCTCTGTCTTTCTCTCCTTTTCTCAGCTCCAGTGATTATCTCATTGACTCAGACTGGAGCTCATTTCCACATCAGTCTACCGCAGAGAGAGAGATAGGGCCAGACAATTACAGCAGTCTATGTTTATACAATTAATAATTCATACTTTTCCATCTAATATAGTCACATTACAGCTGAGGCAACAGAACTCAGAGCTGGCAAATAAAGGCAAGGTAATCTGGTTTGTGTAATCAAACCAATAAGATCATTGCTGTAAGAGAACGGGACCATTCTTCATTTCATCATTATACCTACTGACAATAAAGAATGAAGCACGCTGCAAATCCTTAAAATGAATTGGTAAATCTAGTCAGTGAGATGTACTCGGATATATTGTATAATTTCTGTATTTAGCAGTGAATAACATCTATAAGAGGAAACCCCCAGCTTTCTGTGTACAATTAGTCGCCCAACGTGCTCTAATGAAACCTCCCTCGCCTACTTTTTTGTGATCCAACAGACACCACATGACAGCAAGAGCTACCAGTGTGATAAACAACAAACTGATAAATGCCATCACATGCCAAAATGGGTACAGTAAATGTGCCAAATGGGTACAATGTGAGACGCATGTAGGGGAAAATGAATGAAAAGGAGATAAAGTTTATTCTTATCCTCTGTATATGTGTTGTGTAATTCCCTGGATGACACTATGCGTGGATGATAAGGCGATCACCTTGTTAGCATATGACAGCGATTGAACATAAATTAGATGGGGAGAGATAATTAGGTTACTCTTTAACAAAAATTATTAGATGTGTCGTACAATCGTATTTTTACCTCAGAGTTTCTTTTTTGTCACTTTCTCACACACGATGCAAAAAACACCAATACTGACTGAAACACAGACAAGATGTAGCACGAAAACTGCACATATTTAGAATGACCGTGAAACTTTTATACGCTGAATAAGAAAACAAGCTCATTAAATGTATAGCATTCGTACACACTCAAAAAAGCCCAAATGCATAAGAATCACCCATCTGCACATTAAATAGCCACACTCTCAAGGGAACATAAGGGAAGTGCAGATTTGCCTAATGTAATCAAAGAAACAAAATTACAACCGCAGGGCAGCCGTTCCCACGCTCAGCACAAACAGATAGATTCACATCACACGGTCATACTATGTCTAAGCAGGTACATTTGGCAGCCAGGTGGCGTGGGGGTGCGCTGCTAAGCCGATCTGCTTCAATCTCCCAGTGTTATGGAACAGGGTAGGCACAAAATCAATGGAATACACCGCTCATATTAAGCTTGTGCTGTGAATGCTGACAGCTATTAGAATTTAAGGTGCGTGTGTGTGTGTGTGTGTGTGTGTGTG
>JAUMHF010000012.1:19361017-19388920 GCA_032359275.1 Microctenopoma steveboyesi | reverse complement strand
ATTATTAGATGTGTCGTACAATCGTATTTTTACCTCAGAGTTTCTTTTTTGTCACTTTCTCACACACGATGCAAAAATCGTGTGTGTGTGTGTGTGTGCGAGAGAGAGAGAGCGTTGAAGAGGTAAATTGATACCATAATGATTTTCCAGCAGCTACTCATCTGCCCGATGCCAGCCAGTCACTGGACTCAGGGTCTCTACTCTTCACTTACTGTTCTTCTGTTAGATTCACTCTCTCTCCAGCAGTACGTTGCATGTGTACAATTGAGCGTCTGTACACGTGTGTATACATACTTGTACAGGAAGAGGCACGTGCACATTGGTTTACGTTTCGATTTGTTATTCCAAAGAAGGAACTGGCTGTGGCCCCACTGTCTCTGGCTCTTCTTCACCAGCGAACTCACCATCACAATGCTAAATGTCTGCTGTCGTTGATCGAAAAGCACAATCACTTACAAACTGGTACTATAAAAAACATTTATAAAATTACAGCACGATATCTTCATTAAGACCATTTAGGGCCTTTAGCAGTTCCCGATGCAAGCTAATATTACATTATGTGTACAATGAGCTATATTTGTTGTTTATTTGTCTCCTTATTATTGTAGTAATTTAATTCGAGCAGGGATGTTTTTCGCCTCTGGGTTTTGAAGACAAAATAGACTCTGACACTTTATTTGTCTCTGTGCCCATTTCTACTCATTCCCCCTTTTAGCCTTCCACTCTTCATCTGTTAACATTTCATTCTCACAGCAGTTTTTTCTTTTTTTGCATCTATCTCTTCCAGTCTGACCACTGAGACACCTGCGCACCCTTTACTATATCTTGAGGTGGCTGTTCATTCTCCGGCTCTTATGTACCAGTTTGCAGAGGGGAAAGCATATGTCTCAACAATAAGATTAAGTTAAATAATAATAAACAGAATTTATTTCAATTAAAGCCTGATTTTCTCGGTAGCAGATCAAAACACACCAATTTGCAATTTATTTGAGAGATTTTCCTAAAACTGCTATAAAAAGTAAAAAATTTACATTTAGAAACTATCTATTGTCATGACTCCTGTCTCTTCCCTATCACTTATCTTTCTCTGTTCTCATAAGTGTACAAGCTCCCACCTCCTCACTATATATCCTTAGCGCTGGTTCGTGTACGAGACCATGCATGTCTCAGGGGTGCCAGACAGAAGGAGAGGTGAGCTCACTGCCTTGCAGCAAAAGCCTTTCAGTGTGTTTGAACAGAGAGAGAAAGGAAGAGACAGACAGAGATGTGATGGCAGCTAATGAAATGTAGAAAAGGATTCTTTCCTCACATCTCTTCAATTCAGAGTTGACACATTGGGTCACCAGCTTTAAAAAACTGATGTTAAAAGCAGTTTGATGTTTTGTTCAATGGTTGAATAATATGTAGTGAGTTTTATTTTTCAGATTATGAGCTTCTTTGAGTTTTAAAGGTAAACTACAGAATTTATTACAGGACTTTACTGTTGTATGTGCCAAGGTCCATAAACACTGAAATGTTTCATCCATCCCTTTCATGCCTATGTCGTTCATACTCTTGTTGCTTGGATACAATAAGCCCAACCTGAGACACTCATGTGATGTCGGCAATTTACATTCAGACTTGGCAAACGTCCTCTAAAGGCTTAGGGGACATCGAACAATTGTTGTCAGTGTTTCCCACAGAATTAGATTTTATTTGTGGTGATGGTGGCCGACTGCACCAGGGTAGGAGGAGTGACAACCCGGTGCACACTGCACACTGAATTTGTTTATTTAATCAGAGTTTATCAAATATTAGTGCCAGAGATGCTCAGAATAAAATAGTGTACTGTACAAGACCTAATATTGATTGTATAGCACGTGATTGTATTTGTATTCACACATTAACAGCCTTTTGTCTTCGGTACATATTATAAGCATAAATTAATTGCTGCACAGTTAAGTCAAATTGGTGCACTAAACACAAACATGTGGCCAGTCACCCTCATTCCTCTTCTTTTCTCCTCTTGTCTGCTCACCTTTCTGATCCCGTCTCCCTCTGCTCTCCATCACATCGTTGTGATGGAGAGCAGACGATGTTCGCATACTGTCTGTAACACTCTCTATCACACTCCTCATTTTCTCAGGCTGTCCCCGCTCCTCCAAGACCTCATTATCTATTTTTTCTTCTCACATTTTCACCGTGAAAAGTACTTTTCCAAGTTTTCCCAAAGTTTTAAGAAGTTGCACTGTTTCCCTCCTTATTGAAACAAAGGAATCTCACAGTACAGCAGTACAACTGTGCTCTGACTTCCTGCACAATTAACCAGACTCCCCCTCCTTTTTCATGCATTGCTTCTCACTCTCTGTCATCTTGCAAAGTTGTTTGATGTCTCTAGCCATTGCAGTCATCCATCGATAATGGCGGTCCGCTCCTAATTAAATTACTCTGTCTCCCTTTTGTCCATGACAGAAAGATGAAGTACTAGCACAGGGCTAACCAGCTGTTTTCTTTCTGCTCTCTGTTTCCGACAGCCTAGCATTTTTAATTAATTAACACATTACTTTCTGTTAATGTGATTTTCCTGTGAAAAGTGGGAACTTTGGTAACACGCGCTCACATGTTCTTACACAGATACCAGGACAGGACCATGATAGCTTTTAAACCAGCATTTACAGAAACAAATTGTTTGTTCACACCCACTCAGTCTCCCACATTGACAGTAAGACAGAGGGGAGATGTTCTTTTGTTGGATGCTCTGCTCCTCCACTGTCACTTTTGCTTGTGTGTCATACCTGTCACCGTCTGCTCATCACTTGTCCAAAATCATATTGTGTCTTCACTATTCACTCTCAGAAATCTGGTCTTATTGTTATGTTATCGTTGTTTACTTGAAATATTCTCTCTTCTGTGGTTTGGAAACAGTGGGGGTTTTTTTGTACACTCTCCTGCACTTTCACACTCTTTGACTCCTGTATTGCTCCAGTTTGCTTACTTGCTTGTTCTGCTTTTCCTCGCTGTTGACTTTTTTTTTCTCTCAGCTGACAAATTTGACCATCCATACTGTAAACACCTTTTTCTTGTGTTAATGTACAGTTTGTGATCTATATTTTAATTGGTGGTGGGCAAAAAAAAATTAATCGCAATTAATCACAATTAATCACACTGTTAAGGGCAACATTGAATAATCAAGTAGTTTTTTGCGCGTTTATTTTATATGTACTACTCTATTAAGAAAAGTGCAGTAAGATTCGGTTTGCACTTAAAATAAATACTTCAGTATTTACAGTAGTAGTTTAACTTGATGCGTTTCGTTTGTTCAAGTAAAGCGTTAACGTGTTCTTATCGAGTTAACGTGCCCAGCTCTAATTTTAATGCAAACATTACATAAGCTGTGAACATCCCTGCGACCTGCTCAGCTCTCAGTTCAGCTTTGTATCTCTCACCTGTATCTTCAAAAATCAAGAGATGTGGGAGGGAATTTCTGAATATAGTCTAATAAGAAATGAATATAGTAGAGGAAATATGGCCTTGAGACTTGATATGACAATGAAACAATATTTGTTTCAGAGATCGTTCATATCCTTTCTTGTCTGTCTGGTCCAGTCTGGTCTAGTCATATATAGCTGAGTTTCTTGAACAGAGTGAGATGCTTAAGAGAAAACTGTCCAGACAGATAGCATTAGTTGACAGGCTTTGGTTTCCAGAGGGACTCCCTGGTTTGCTTTTCTCTCCATAATGTTCCCCTGTATTTTTTACTGCTGTCCCCCTGTGTCAGTGTGTTGCTGTTGGTATATCCATCTCTGTTCTCACATTCACAATATCTTAGTGGCCTTTACAGTACGTACTGTATGTAGCACGATCACTTTTTTGCAGAGTTAAAGCTTTTATGTCAATTACACACAATACAACTTGTATTAACAGTTTGCTTTAACTATGTATGTCTACACAATTGCATTTATGTGCACTCATATACCTGTGTGAAAAGATATTTGTGTTTAGAATGTGAGTACTGATATGAGATGCTACTACAACACACGCTCCGGCTGTGCTACCTTTACTACCAGGCTAGGTTATCTGTGTCATCACAGATAGCACAAGCTTGGAGAAACTCCAGCCGTGTTTTTTTCTGCCTCAGCTGGCTCCTTTTATCTCAGAAGAAGCATCTCTGTGTGATTTCCATTTGGCCAGTACAGATCTGTGAAGGGCACCCCACAGGGACATTTACACCAGGGCACCTTTCAGGTAGCAGATAAATCTGATTTCTAACACCCTGCTTATTTGAATACGGAATTATCAACACCAGTGAATTTTAAGCACATGCACCATAACTGAATGCACACATGATGGAGTTGATGTTCTCACTGCATGTTTGATAAGTGAGAATTAAAATGAATAGGAACTTCCTTAGTGAGTAACTAGCTTTTCATGATGACCAACAACCAAAAATTTAAGAATAATTTTAATTTGAAAATTTTGAGAAAGTAGTACCTAGTCACATTTTAGAGGTTCAATTGATGAATATTATTATTTCATTAAAGTATTTAATCCATTAATTAAGTAGTTTTTTTATGAGGCAAATCTTTGTTTTTCTGTACTTTCGAGACCTCTGTGGGGACGGATCTAGTGCTTCTCTAGTTGCTGCCGGTAATCCTTTCAGTATTTTATTTCATCTGCTTTCTTCTTTGATAATACATATTCTCCATCCTTTGACCTGAGTCCTTTCTACTGGTCTCTTTCTTTGTGCTGCCTATGTTTCTCCTTTTCCTAATCTCATTCTCAAAGGTGGCTTATTTGACCTTCTCTGTTCTCCTGTTCTCTCCTCTTTCTTCTTCCTGCTCCTCCTTACCTCCCTAAACATCTGTGTGTGTAACAGACAAGAGAGTGGTGACAGTCCTCTGAGACCTTTCCCTTTTTTCTGCCCTCCTATTTCTTTGGCTTATGCTTCCCGTTCACTCACCTTCCATTCCCTCACCACAAGCCTCCTCCATCTCCACTTCATTCTGACAACCTCTTCTCCTTTTGTCCCTTTGGATTTCACCTTTCACTGCACCTCTGTTCTTTATATACTGTGTAGCAGTTGTCATCCGAACGTCAAGCTGTCCAGTTCTTCTTTTCTCCAGTCTATGACAACATCTGCCTATCTCACCTCTCTGGTCTTTATCTTTTTCCCTTTATTCATGTCCCGTGTTCCTTCTTTGACCTCTGACAATGAGCTGTTTAGCCTAAAGCTCTCTTCACTTTTCTCTTTTTTAAAGTCTGTCGAACCCAAATGCTGGCCATCACTTTCACGATCTTTTGAACCTTTACGTCTCCATGGACTTTTTAATCTATCTGTGTCTCCCACTCCCATCTGTTCCCTCTGTTTGCCCTGTAACCCCAACATGCCTTATACTCCATCCTTCCTCCTTAAACCCTTTACTTGTGCTATCACCTTGTCCTTTAATTCACCTGCTAAAGCCACGTTCAGTGCGTTCCTTCTTTACCAACCAAAAATATTTGGTACAATCTAAAAATATTCTTTATACTGGATATATCACTATTGGAAACATCAAAACCCTGTGAGACCATGAAAGTTGTGCCTGCCATGAGTTTCAGGAGCCACACATCACTCTTAGCTTATGTTTCTGATGAGCTGACACTGACATACTGTATACTTTAGTCTTTTGTGTCCTCACCTTTATGGTAGACTCTCAGTTTCATCTTCTATTGTCTTAAATTCCACCCATAACATTTCCAATTGCTGCTTTCTGTTTCAAATCATTTGATCCCACCTGCAGTCCCACATATTTCTCCTCGATTTCCCTCCGATTTGGGCTCCTCACCTTTGTTCTCATCTGTCACCTTCTTTACCATAATTACATTGCTCCATCTCCTCCCTTTTTCATTCCATCTACACACTGTCTCATCTCTGGCCTCCCAGTATCAAAGCCATAAAATCCCCTCTCATCACTTCATCCTGTCTTCACATCATCCATCACCTTACTTCCTTTACTACTTTAACTTCTACTAATGCCACCACACACACCTTCATTCGGACAACCTATTCTCCAATATTTTTTCTAGGCGTCACACTACCACGGTCATTATCCGCTCAGCTTGCCTTCTTAATCTTTATTTTCTGCTGTCTGTTTACTTACTATCATCTGCCCCTCCCAAGCCAAATTCCTCCCCCCTACTCTCCCCTTTTGATAGTGTTTTATCCCCTCAGGGGAATGGCTTTGCTGCAACGGGTTTTTTGAGGTATTGACGTTTCCACTGATACGGCCCTGGCTATCTGTCAAGGCCAAGGCTGGAGTGTAATGGCTCTGTAATTGGATAAGATATAGGATTTTTGTCAAGGGGGGGATACATCGTAAACCGCCTCACCCTCTATTTTATCATATGACTATCATCTCTCATGCCTCCTCCACTATGCTTTGTGCTCCTCTCTTACTCTCTTGTACTGTCTTGGTCTTAACTGTCTCCCATTCTCTTGCTTTGTCACCATGTTTTTCTGTGTCTCTCTCCCTGTCATTTTAAAATCAGTAACTCTCCTTCACTTGTGCTTTCAGCTTGTCACTTTCTTATCTGTATTTGTGTCCTATAGAGAAAAATCCATCACATAAAATCAAAGAAGATGGCCGTGACATGACCAGTCTGCAGTCCATCCACCACCCACTCTTCTTGATAATCATTCCACAATCGCATTCTGTCACAGGCTGGGCTGTTTGTTCTGACACATTTTTGGTGTGTGTATGTTTGTGTGAGAGCGAGAGGGAGAGAAAGATCAAACTAGTCTTTACATTTTCAGCATTTTATGCATTTTTCTGAATGGGGTTCTTTTATTTCTGCCAGCAGTCTGACTATTCTCACGCCAGCATACATACAGTAAAACACTGGCATCATGCCTTTTTTTCTGTTGGTTTCTTTAATGTGATAACATCTGGTTACTTGGATCCTGTCCAACATTTACTTTCCCTTTTGTCTAGCAGTTGTCTTGCTCTTTTGTTTCTGCCCGATTAACCAGGGGCTCATCCTTACATGAGCCCCTTTTTGCCCCTGTCTGAGGCAGACACCTACCTGTGATGCCAACTGCCATAATTTCCAACATTATTTCCAGCCCTGCTTCCTTAAAAATATGTTTCTCTACAACTAGACTGCAGAAACAAATGCATTTTGTGGGGAATGTAACTCTAACCTAATTAGGTTATCTAAAAAATTAATTACCATGATGCTTAACATATCAATTAAATTTACTATATTATTATACTACTCTTATTTTGATCTGAATCCTCTCTATTTGATAAGTGATAGTCTTTCATAGCGCTGTACACCCTCATTCCACTGCGAACATAGCAGCTCACTTCCAGTTAATAAATAAAAATGTATCGCGCCTCAACATCGACATTATCAGCAAATTATCACTTGATGCCACTCAGTTTGTTTACCGCCGCTAGCAAAGCTTATATATGGTGCTAACATGTGAATGCCGGCTAAACTTTAAAGTGTTATTTTGTACTGCACAAGAATGCTGACTACAGCTAGCTGACATTAGCTAATTAGCACTAACCTTTTACTTTCATGTCCATCACATCACATCTTTATACCTGTTGGCTTTTATGCTTGCAGCAGACTAAATGGAGGGATTCATGTACATAGACGGTAGTGGAGCTTTTGCAGAGTATTTGAAGAATCTTCACAGCTGACAATTTTGTGTTAAAATACTGTGACAGGTGCTTTATTGGTATTGCAAGTGCTCAAAAACTCCAGTTTCTTTTCTTAGCTTTGCTTTTCATATTTTTATTATTTTTTTAATTTTCTTCCCTTCTATGCTCTACATGCCTCAGAATCTAACTTTTTGTGTCAGATATACCTGCAGCAATCTAATTAAACCGGTAATATTTCCAGCATTCAAAACATACAACAGTATGTAACAGTATTAAAAACAAGTCCATTCTAAAATGTCATTGATAGTATTGCAGTTTCTCTAGACTGTATGTCTCTGTGGTGTCAGAGTGTGATTAATTATATACTGAAGAAGACTGTCAGTCTTGTGACTTTATAGTCTGCAAAGTAAAAACCTGTATATACAGCTCTTAATAAAACATTACTGCCCTGTATCACTGTGTCTGTCTTGCAGCAAATGTCTAGGATGCTCTCTGCTGGACACTGATCATTAATAACTGTGCAGACTTTAACCTTGTAACTGCACATTCTATTTAGAAAATGTTGTTATATCTGTCTGCTCAATAACTGTTCTGCCCCAAACAGCAGCGGCTCAGTCTGTGTGACCAGACTGCTAATAAGATAGTGGATACTAGAAAACAAAACAACTTTTTTTTAATCCAATTTAAATTATTGTTCAACCTTTGACATTTCCACTCATTATAAAATGCCACTAACTCTGCAGGTGCTGGCGGATGGTCACCTCTGGACAGTGACCATTACCAGTGGCTACAGGTGGACCTGAGTTCCAGAAAGCAGATCAGTGCCATCGCAACTCAGGGTCGGTACAGCAGCTCGGACTGGATGACGCGGTATCGCCTGCTTTACAGTGACACAGGAAGGAACTGGAAACCATATCACCAAGATGGCAACATTTGGGTAAGAAAGCAACAACACCCATCTGTCCTAAGCACTTGTCCTCTCAGGGGTCATTGAAGTGCTGGTGTCTTTTCCAGCTGACAGTAGGCCACAGGCGGGGTACACCCTGGACAGCTTCTCAGTCTCTCACAGGGCTGACATAAAGAGACAACCAACCATTCACACCAGTGTCACGTGTATCACCAAGAACCTGCACAGAAACTAGGAGAACATGACTCCAAACAGAAGGACATCCAGCTCACTGGTCTTAAATCCGCTTTATTCCTGCTGTGAGGCAACAGTGCTAACCATTCCATTCATTATTTTTAGTGTAAAAATGAATGAATGACTCAATGATCAAAGAGACAATAAAAGACACCCTATTGTTAAAACTAAATCAATATGTGTTTGTTAAAAGGTAAAGGCTTCCACACACCCTTCTACTAATCCAGAGGAGAGAACCGCATGTGGGAAGAAAACCAGAATGTGGTACATAAATATTCATCAATTAATTAGCTTATTTTTTACCAAATATAACATCTTAGCTTCAGAACCTATTCAAACATAAATGGATTCTAGATGGAAAATATAGCAAATGAACAATATATGAAAATGAGGCATTAGCTCTTTTAGCTTCTTATTCCTTGACACCGTATGGAAGTAATCTCCCTCTGGCTATTGTCTATTTCTCTTCCTTCAAACCAACAGACGTCCATCACTGTGCTGTTAGCACGCACTTGAGTAAGGCATCTGACAATCTGTGATCATTAACTAATGGTTTAATGACCCTCACTATTCACTGTAGCTATTTGGTGGAGGGCTACAGGTGATAACAGATGGGCTGTTAGATAGAGGAGAGAATGGAAGAATAGCCTTGCCATGAATAGCAGATACACCAAGCAAGCAAAAATCTAAGCCCTAAAGGAAGGCCTGGCTGTTTGCATGTTTACCTTCACAGACAGGATCTGTTTTGTCCCAACTCCTCTGTGAAGAATCTTTGAGGAAGCACATGAGTGTTATCTCCTGGAACAGTGGTCCTCAACCTTTCTGAGTCAGGACCCCCAATATAGCATTCGTCAGTGTGAATGTGAGTGTTAGTGGTTGCTCTCAAGCAGGTAAAACATCAAGGATGCAGCATAAACTAGAAGACCGATTTCATTTCCTATCACTCATAAACCTTTCACAACTTACCTACTGATTAGTCAGAATATTTGAATGGTATGACATGGTGATTGCACTCAACATCAATCAAGTGTTTCATGTTTGTAGCAGTAGCAGAACACTTTGAAATACTCTGTTGCCTTTCAATGAATAATATGTTGAGATGAATAAACCTGTAATAAAGATGAACAAAACAAAAGCTGACCCTCTTGACCCCCCGTTTTATGAAAAATTGGTACATAGCAGAGCATTGTTTTTTTTTTCCTTCCTGGATGAGTAAGATCATCAGTAAAATTATTTGTCTTTTTTTCTTTTGTAGACTAGTTTAGAATTAATTTCCTAGTCAAAGGTTATTTTTCTTGCTTATACAGGACCTTTTTTTATAGTTTTGAGAAATAAATACAGAACACCTCACTAACCACCTACAAAAGTACAGTTGTTTCCCTTTTTATGGCCTTACTTCTCCAACTTTCTAATTCTAATTCAGCACTTTACAGCATGAACAAGTGACAAAAGAAAAACACATTAAAATTTTTCTTTGATCTAATTCATGTCAGTCAAAAAAGTTTCCATCTTGTGCCAATAAATGGAGGAGACGCTTGTTCTCTCAGCACCTAACCCTCTTAGACTTGGTATAAACTCCTTGCTGTCCCAAGCAATGCCATATGTTCTAATGATCACTTGAACATTGCAGTGATGTACTTTGTTGCAGATGCACAAACATGACAGGGATTCTCATATTCTCTCTCATATTTGTGACTTTCTCTGAGTGGATAAACTCTCTTGTGTGTAGAGTATGTGATTTTCCTTTTAGTTCTCTCTGTTTCTAATAAGATCTCAATCTCAGTGAGTTGTCCTGATGAAATAAAGCGTAACTAACTCAAATTAAAGGTATACAACCCTCACGCACACTCATGGACGTTAGCGTCTTTACTATGAGATGATTTAATATGTGGGTAATCCTATTTAACAGTCGCACAATAAACATCTCTAGTTAAGGTATGTTCTCACACATACAAATGTGTACAGCTTTGATTTCTGTCTGCAGGTATGAAACTCTACATTAAGCACCAAATAGCTTCATCATTCTCTCTCTTACAGCTGTTAGGGCTGACTAGAAAGACAAATATAGATCTTTTACAGCTGCTAGTAAATTAAGCTGTTTTTGTTGTGTGCTATATCATAATTGTTTGCAGATTATTTTTTATTCAAAAGTGTTTCCTTCTTCCATTAAGCCTAATTTACAGCCTTTAATATTTCTGCAAATTCTCCAAAACACATTCATCTCTCGAGTGTTTTTGTAAGTATAGCAGCCTTTCTTTACTCTTTACCTCCACATGTGACATATATATTGCTTTTTAATTTATCACTGGTGTAATTCAAAATATTGCTTATGTAAACAAATACAGAGTCTGTAATTTTAGGCTGGACATATCCCATCAATAATCCCCAGTGCAGTAATAAGCAAAACTGTGATCGTTAGTCTATGGGGGGTGCAGTGGTCCACATAAATGCACACACACATACATGCACACACACTGCGTACTTCTACTCATACTTGCTCATCATAAAGCTGTGTGTGTGTGTATGTGTGTGTGTGTGTGTGTGTGTGTGTGCACGGGCATGCATGTGCATTTGTGTGTAAGTGGCGATAATGCGGGAGCTATCAGCGCTATTGATCAAGGGGACAAGTGCCTACGGTACGGCGCTTAAGCCAACTTAATGTTTCTCACATGCACACACACACACAAAGCTACAATCAAGCCCTGTTTCAGCCCATTCAATCACATTCAGCTCAATCCCATTTGCCACTGTATGAGGTTCAGCCAGCGACCCCCCATGAATGCATGACGGTTCTATTCAGGAGCCTTTTGCCACCAATAACCTTCGTCCATTACTCCAAAATGATGACTTAACTCTTTTACTGCCAAACTGAGGGGGTCATTTTCAGTCAAAACAAGTGAATTAATGTTAGAAAAACTGGTTCAGCTATGACTAATACAATGTGTGAACTTATAAACTTGAGCAAAAAAAAAAAAACTACACAATACTTACTGATTTTAACAATGAAATTAACTAAAAAGTGGTTTTGGACACTAGTGTGTTAAAGCTGCCTGTTGATTAGCAGGTCCATACTTTTTTTGTGTTTCACTGGGAGTCACGAGGCACCTGCACACACTCAGGGAGACACACTTATCAGAGGTTGGTAAGAGAAGGTGACAGCTGTCAAAAGCAGCAATGTTTGAAAAGAGTCACACTTGCTTTAGAAATTCAGAGGTGTCATGTGACAACTAACAACTTTGTCGTGTATGATTTTGAAAACTTTAAAGTGAACTTCTTACTGTATTTTACCAGTTTAAGCGTCATATTCCACAGATTCCTGCTTTTTAAAACCTGTCTAGGATAAAACATTTTAACCTAAAGGTAGCGTGTAGTTAATTCTATCAAAGCACAGAAGAACAAACATTTTCTTGCATATTAAATATTAATTAACTTCAATAACATTTCAAGCATCTTGCTTCCACACAATTGTTTACTCCTATTTCGATGCTGCCAGCAGGTGCACTCTCACATTGTCAGATTACTCATTCTTCAAGCAGCAAGTACACAAGGTCAGTTGACAGTAATGTATGTATCCAATAAACTAGCACAGCAGCAGCTGCAAATCCTTTTATAGAATCTGTTTTTTACCATTAATATTCACCAGAACAAAACATACCACTACACCACTTAAGGAATATATCTTACATACCAAAGAAGAAAAAAATCAGCTTAACATCAGCTGAACTACATCGTGTTGGTGAAAGAGATATTGAAACCAAATAACCACAGAAAGTCGTTTTTTATTAAATCTTTAAAGAATCTAAGCATTACACTGCATATTATACTGTGTATGACAAATACAATCTGAATCTCTCGCACACGCCGTCATATAAGTGAATCTTTCTATAGAACAAATTAATGTGGTAAAAAAAAACGAACACATAGTCATATTTAAAGCATATGTTGTTAGATTAACACAACCATATTTAAAGCACACTTCTGTGAGCAAGATCCTCTGGTTGTTCTCACTCCAAACATGTCTGCTAATGCATGTGGTAGTTGATTGTGGCTTGTGTGTGTCAGTAAAATCACTCAAAGTCATTCAAATTGAGACCCAACACCAGAAAGGTCGGTAAGAGAAGCAGCAGCAGGAGAAAGAGACGTGTGATCTGTGTGTTTACATCATTCCACTATGTTTGCTGGATTGTTGAGGAGAGACATGCTTTACAGTGACATCTTAGCTGCTGTTATTGTCCAACATATCTGTTCAACTTGTTTACACCTCTTAGTGTAATAAGTCAATGAACACTAAACAGTTACAAGGATGACGATGGCTCTTGTCTTTGGTCATGTAACACAACTGGCAAAAAAGTAGCAACTGCCACCCTGTGTGGATGGGCAGTAAAAGAAAGGCTAAAGTAGGTAAAGTACTGGCATTATGCTTTTCATCTGTAACTCACTCTTCACAGTGTAATATTAGCAACTACAGTTGTGTAGTTTTGCTAAAACAAGGGCAGGAGGTGTGATGAGGTAACACATTGGGGATGTGACGCTCCGCTGTCATCATCGGAGCCTCGGCACGATTTGCTCCGCTCCCTATGCTACATGCTGTATATAAACTGAACATAATGATGCTGAAATGTGCATGTTCAAGCTTGTGTGGACGTACGAATGTTGGTTGTGCTCCTGCACTTGCCCGTACAGAGGTTTGAACAAATTGTGTGCCGGTGTGTGTGCTCTCACGAGGGCAGATCTGCTAGACTGTGGTTCATCAGGTAAATGAATGGTGAAGTCTGTGTGTCTCAGTGGTAAGGACTAATTTAGTTTCAGAGGCTGCAGAGCATACACTGATAAATCATGCACCTGGATTTATGCACCAGTGGACTGCATCTCTATATATCTTTCTACCTGTCATTCTTTGTATGTCAGTCTGATATTTATTTCGCCTTTCTTTGACTGGGTAGTACTGAGTGCCTTGGACCCATCTAAGTTTTGTTCAGAACCAGTGGACTAGTTAATAAGTCTGATTTAGATTAGAGAAAAACAAATGGAATCTTCAAATTCAATTGGCTGTCATCATCAGCGGTAATTTATTATATTAATAAAACTCATTTGTGTTTGTGTCAAATATGTGTGAAGCATTCACAAGAGATTAAACCTTCAAACCAACTGAATTCCAATGGCTTGCGTGTTGGATTGGAGTTGTCTGTTCAGCCTTTACTGAAAACCAAAATACTTGAATAAAACAATGATGCCTGATTTGGTTCAAGTAATTAAAACGATCCTGAAATGCACTGAGATGTATCACGATTTATTCTAATAGCCAGAGTAAAGGTTTATATTATTACAGTGACTGTGGCACACAGCCAGAGTCTATGAACCCCGGTGTTGGTGGTCCCCTTTAATTCCTGGCCACATGTTGAAGTGCAATTTCCCAGGAGCATTAAAGTAACTCCTTCGCAAAGACAGCTGGCAGAGGCTCCAGTAACCCCCACGACCCGACCTTAGATAATAGATGGATGGATGGATGAATAAAGTACCAATTATTATCATTATAATTATACTTCCACTTTACTAAATATACTTTTCACTCACTTTTGCAACATATTCTCAGGCAACAAGGGAGATAAAAATAGGATGCAGACTTTTTAAGCTTGAGTGCTTTCCTAACTCTAAGACACAAATTGTCTGCCATGGGTTTGCATCTGATTAAATACTGGCACAAACTGTCTACATTTACATTTTAGACGTTTTGCTGACACTCACTCAAATTAGGCATAAGAAAATAAATACCTATTAGTGCTATTCTTGCTATTAGTGTCTTCATCCTGGAGGTAATTGCTACATTCATGACTGCAGTCAGACAAGACAAGAAAACATCCCGAGGACTCAAGAATAATAATACAGTATAAAGGTGCAGGACAACATTTCTGTGTTTATTAACACTGTACATATTTGCTACAGTAAAGAGACCAAGAAACAAATATACTGTATAAAGTCATATCAGCATTGCCAAAATAATAAATCCAATGCTGGCCTAAGACTCGTGAAAGACAAAAAAGTGGCTTGTGCCTCGCTTATATATTCATATTTCTCTGGTGAATCATATCTATCTAAATGTCAGCTTGTAATTGAGTGATCAGGAGGGGTTCTTCAGATCTTAGCAGGGGTGCTATCATAATTTCACTTTGTGTTTACTATGCTTTATTTGTACCCCATTTGCTTTAATTCTTGAAACTGTCACACCATGAGGGTAATTTTAAGCTTCAGTTGAAGAGTGTGGCATGACTGAAGAGCTTGTTTGTGTGTGTGAGAGAGCAGATCAAGAGCAGGAGAAAAGGGATGTATTATTTCTGTAAACCGAAATATTTGACAAATTTTTGTGCTCTAATTGTAAGTGCCATCAACCTTATCCAGTAACAGCTTTTAAGAAGACTCCTCTATTTGAATAATAATACCCTTTGGTAACACAACATCATTTCTATCAGCCATTACTAAGAAATTAAAAAAAAACACTATTTTAATAAAATGATCGAAAGATGAACATGTCATTTTGTTGGGTATCTATTTTCACAGTAACTATTAAGCACCCATTACAAAGCATTGTGAAAAGATGAAAACATTTGACCAGGCATCGTTGCACTGACGCGAAGGCTCCATATAATGAGTTAAGTCACAGATGGATGGATGGATCAGTAGCCACCACCCAAAACAGCAACTGGTGCCAGCTGATGAGATGGATTGGGGAGGGGATTAAAAGAGATCTATTTACATCAGAGGGAATGAGATGCACTCATTTCATATTAATGTTAGATCTCTCAGAGGTTTTGCATTCAGTTTGATGTCTGTATTTATCTATATTAACCTCTTCTTTAGATCCTGGGTCATATTCATCCAGCATGCATGTGCATTACATAGAGTCACTCATTTAGTCTGCTGCTCGCCAATTGCTTTTGGTCTTGGTAAATGGATTATAACATGTAGCAAGTCAAAATGTTTGAATTTGACTAATTCGACACGCAAGAACATGGTCCTCAGTTATGGATATAACTTTCTGTGGAGTTCATTTCATCTGCATTGATATAAAGTCTACTCTAACTTTTAGCTTTGTATCTTGATCCGCTACAGTGACTTCACAGGACTTGAGCATCAGCCGCTTTAATGTCACTTCACTTTATTTCAGATAAGAGTTGAATGGAAATTAAAAATTGCTGAGTGTGAATAACGAGGACGATGAACTGAAATATAGAAGTCAGTTCCCAGTGGATCATGGAAGTCTTCGCTGGTACAACTTAAGTGGCTGCTATGAAAATTTTACAATACAGTCACGAGTAGTTGTGTGACAGGTAGAAAAGCCATTGCACTGAAATTTCTTTGCAGAATTACCCATTTGCAATGGTTTTAACTGCGATGTATTAATGTTTTATGTAATCAAAACATTTCTAGTTACCATTTTAGATCAAGAGAGCACAGATGGTGCCACAGTGACCACTAACGATTTTTTTCTCATCTTGCTGAATAGAACTTGCCAATTTCCAAATGTTTGTCTTAAAGCTAATGTCGAAGCTCTGAGTGAGTGGGAGTCGTGCTGCATGAGCAGTCAAATATGAATGAGTGTGAAAGCCCTGGCCAACCCTCAAACATCTCGTCACAATGCGCATGCACTTACATATGACGCAGACGCATTCACAGATAATACCAGTGAGTTAGCTCCATGTGGTGTGTGGAGCTTTATCGCGGAGCCAGGGAGGTAGTGTTCACTCCATCAGTGTTGGTCCCTGGTGAGCAGAGAGGAGAGAAGGTGCCAAGTGTTCACAGCCTGAGTAATGGGCTCTATTCTTTTCCTCTGTGTGTCGGTGTGCATGCATTTGTGTGTGTATCTGACGCTCTGAAATTTAAGTCAGTGCAGGGAAATATTTTGCACACCATTGATAATTTAGTGAAGTTAGGAGATGAAATACTGACGATGGTGTGACACTAAAATGTTCTTGATTTTTACAGAACTATTTATTTAGTTTGATTGTGCTACTGTAATTCATGAGTGAGAATGACAATAAGAAAATGTATTAGCTCTGGAAATGTTCCTCATTTTTCCCTAATAATGTATGAGAAGAAAAGATTCTCTTTCTCTGTGTCACCAGCTTCAACCGAGCATCTTTTAGCAGGTGAGAGCCGTTAAAGAAAGATTAAACCGAAGCGGAACAGCAGGGCACATTGCTATAACACACACAAAGGAATGTAATAATGTTGGCTTCCCAGTAAAATCAAATAATGTCTACCGCACCGCTGCAACATGCACACACGTACACATACATCTATTCAAGCGTTTGTGGCGCATTAATCACAGGAAACCATACAGAGCAGAAGTTATAATGGAGCATGTGGAGAAGGATAAGTTCTCACAAACCACAGGAGATAATCAACACTACAAATGAAGAAAAAAGGTGGTGAAGCCAGATATCCCATATGTCTATGGTAGAAAAATCGAATCCAAAAATTATACATTATAATGACCATCACTCAAAACTGATTTTCTGGGTTATACTTTTATTCATATAAAGAATTCATCCTAAACAGCAAGCAATCAAAAATATATGAAAACAATTTCAGAAAAATATTCCAAGATGCTGCGAATCTCTCATTCAGCCTTTCTACAGCTGTTGACCCAGATCAAAAATCCATTTAGCTTCTGTTTGCAGCAGAAGTTGGCTGTGGTCCTCCACGCCTCCCCCGTCGGATGGTTGATTGACTGTGTAGCCTAGAATTTTAACTTCCTGAGCAAACGTCAAGATATAGTTGACCAGAAAACATCAAGAATCTTTCCCATCAAGGAAAACACTCTGAACTGGCGTCTGAATAACATGTCCCCACAATGTCCCACTTGTTGACGAAAAGAATCAACTTTACACAATGTCCACCTCGTTACACTGCCTGTTTAGAGCAGTTTAAAGATTCATGTTTAAATTTAGTCGTGAATCTTTAAATGTTAAAGTTTTCTTGGCAAAGCAAAGCCAGACACCAACACAAACACACCCACAGGGCCTTACAGAATTTCTCTCTGGTCCTTCTGTTTTGTCCTGCACACTTGTCGATAAAAACAAAAGACCAGACCGGGCCAGACTGATTTCCCTTGTCTCTGTTTGGATGGAACACACACACACACACAATGGGCCTGAATTTGGGCTGGTCTAACAAAGCGTCAGGTAGCAAGAAGCAAACGCAAGAAAATAGCTTTCACTTGTTGTTTCTCAGTATCTGGAGATCTGTTCTTTGGAAAGAGAAACACACAAACAACCGCAGACACACTCACACACTGACACACGAAAAGAAAAAAAAAGGGAATCACAGGAAATGAAAAACATGCAGCCAGTGAGAATAAGTAAGTAAGTGAGAAGTAGGAACGAGGCATCTGCCTGAATAAGTAGATAATTGGTGTGTTTTTTCCTGGGCCTGCCGAGATGTGTGCACGGGCACAAGCGTGCCAACAGTAATGTGCATCTTGTTCACATGGCGAGTGATGCCTGTGCCTATACGCGCGTGCCTGTGTGTGTCAGAGCTTCCACGGGGGGTGTTTGTTGACCAGCTGTAGTAAAGTGATTGGCTTGTTCCTCCTCGAAGGACTGCAGTGCTGCTCTTCCAAAAGCCCAACAAGGCACTGTCTGGCTCTCAGCTTCCCTCATTATTTTTGTTTCCCACAATTCCTTTCTCATTGGTGTTTCTCCACTGATCTCATGGATCGCTAAAGCTGTGCAATAATTTGATTCTCGCACAAGATTTCCTTTAATAACTTTTTTTAATATTCCTAACTTCATGCACTTTGTACTAAGGATTCCTTTTTAATAAAACTTAGTTTCTCTGTTTTGTTTGTTTTTGACGAATGCCGAAGTGAATTTCAACGTTCGTCGCAAAATACAAGTCAACCTAAAATATTTCAGCCTTCAACTTGTGGACAGAAACATACACAAAATCAATAAATGCATGCACACACACCATGGTTCAAAAAAACTGAGAGTGGCTTCAGGCACTTTGTGGCCTTTGTTGCCGTAAATTACCTCAGTTCTCGATTAAACAAAACGTCAAAGTGTCTAAGCTTTTAAGTTGCCTAACACTCGCACACACATGCTCTGACATAAATGGTAATACATACACACTATATTCAGTGACACACACATTCCCATTTACTCATTGGTTTGCTGGTTAATGATTTGACTTTGGAGGAGAGGGAATTAAATGGTTGAGTAGTCAGACTTTTGCGAGGTGTTCGGCATCCACGTTTTTTTTCTCTTCATCCCGCTCCTCTTCTCATCCCTATCCTACCTTCTGCCCTCTACTCTGCATAGTAATGCGTTCAAATTGAGCTGTTCATTCAGCCAAGCACAGATAAGTGCCGAATAGTAGGATGACTACAATAGAGAAATAAAAGAAGGAAGCTGGAGAATGCTGAAGGAGCTTTTGGGTGGGGCATGTGTTCCCTCTTTTTTTTTTTCTTCCTCCCACTCTCTTTCTTATACACCTTGACTAGGGCAAGGAGAGGAAAGTGTCAGCTGGACAAAAAACAGTCAAATCTTCTTCACGCAGTCAGCCAAATCCTCAGTACATACAGTCATCAGAGTTTTTTGATTATTATTTTATACTATGAAATGAGCTTAAGGGGAGATATCAGGTTTTAACGTTGGAGAAGAGGTTTAAATGGCAAGGTGGTGTGCAGGCGGTGGTTGTGTGAGCGTATGTGTGCGTATGAGCTTCCATGTGTGCATGCAAATTGATACATTTGTGCTTTTTGTGCTTCAAATCCGGAGCCAGGACCACAGGCATTTTGGAACAGAAGAGCAAAGGACAAATATGCAAGAGAGAGCACAGGATGAGGAGGACTGACATGATTTGTCAGTAAAGGAGAAGAGAGAGGAAGGTTTTAAGACAGAGAAGCTCTACAGGATGGTGTTTACACCCTGTGACTAAAGGAAAATTTCACTTTTTTAGCTGTTTTTCATGTAATGGCATGCAGTTTGGAGATATGTTAAATAGTCAATTCAGCTTTGCATAACTCATAATGTCTCAAGCCATTAGTCAAATAGCAGCAGTCTTAAATTTAGGGACATAATGCGTGCAACTGTAGCTTCATACTTGTCTTACTGATTAAGAAACCTCTACATCATTAAGTACAGATAAAGTAATGTGCACACTTCAGGGGACATGACGTGAATATCTGTTATCATTTAGCTGTGAAATTGTTTAGGTTTTTGTGTAGTTGCATCAGCTGTAATCTCACAGAACTATGTAAGCTTAGAATCCACTCCTCCACACTGCACACATAAGCTGCATGCAAGGACTTCGGAAAAGCCTCTCTGTGTTTACCTGTCGTAGGGAAAGGAAAAAGTCAAAATTCCCACAGAACCAAGCTGTCCAATAAATTCATGGACATGGATAAGTCATTTATGAATTGAGAATAAGAACGTAACAAATGCTTTCTCTTTTTTGAAAAGCTATGGCTGTGATATGGCCCGCATGAAACCATCATTAATATATGTACATATGTACAGTACAGTGTTAATATGTTGCAGCCTTCTCCATCGGAAACAGCATAGCTAAGTAAATTAACCCAGATCTTCAGGATATGTCCAGTGGCAGAGAGTACAAGCTGCTTTAAGGGCTCCCTGGTGAGTAACGAGGGGCTTGTGTGAAAATATGAAGCGTGGCTCTAATAAATGCAGCTTGTGTGTTTCGTTTGTGGTTAATCTTTTGTGGACAAATGAAGATTAGAAATGAAAGGCACAGAGTAGAGTGAAGGTTAACGTCATGTCCACCATCCCGCTACAGTGGAAGTTCTGTGACTTACTGTGAACTCTTAACAGCCTGCTTTGCAGATAGCATATCTTCAGGAGTACACACTTGGGTCACAGTGGAGTCAGTTCAAAGCAGACTGTCTCTGTGCCTCCCCACCACCTCCCAACACACACTCACACACACACATTCTTATCTAGAATAACACATGGCTGTCTAGAGTATTGCTCTCATCTAGTTACCTGCTAGGCTATTAATGATGCTTCTCCCCAACGGCCGGTGCCAACTCTTCTGTGCATATTATGTGCAGTAGAAGAGCATGGGTAACAGGGGTGGTGATGTGCATGTTTATTTTACAGAGAGGAAAACACAGAAGTGAAAAAAGATCAGGGGGTGTGGGGAGGTGGATTAGTGTCTGGATGCGGATGGAGAGTCTCCCCATTATACCCCCCCTAGCCAGGTCAAGGAGGAGAACCAGAGGAGAGAGTGGGGAAGAGTAAAGGTGAAGAGGCTACGGCGCAGGAGGTGCTAACTTACCTGCTTTAAAGAACTCATGAAAAAAGGATTAAGAACATGACTTTAATTTGTTATAATCTTTATTCAGTTTTATTTACTTTTTAATTGGTGTTATCAGCTCATTCATTAGTCAATCGATGTGTGAGGGGAGGAAAGTATGTTGAGATTTGACACAAATGTCTTCCTCATACACCTGCTCTGCAGTACGTGCATTGTAAAGTTATTGTGTTGTTTCTAGACATTATGTGGTTTTCAAGATGGTGGGAATTTTCAGCTGAACGTGTAGAACGCAGTGCTAATATGACAAGGACCTGTAAACCTCACCAGTTACAAGCCCTCGTGAATCTTTAGAGATTTACACATTAGAATATAAATTTGAAATGATGTGAACAGGGACTTTCCTACATGCACTTTAATTTAAATACAACATGCAATTTCGTCTTCAAATCCCCGGCAGTCAGAGCGTCTCTATGGTGAGCATAGATAGATGGATATGTAGACTCATAATTATTTTGTATGTTTTGTGTACCTTTAGGGTAGGATGTGGTGAGTGGAACAAATGCTCTTGCTCTAAGCCCCGAAGCTGCTTGTTTGACTGCGGGCTTGTGGCTTTGATGTATTTAATTTCATTGCGTGTGTGTGTGCGCGCGCACATTTCTGTGTTTGCAGGCCTTCTCTGGGAACTCCAATTCGGAGAGCGTGGTTCGCCATGAGCTGCAGCAGGGAATTGTGGCTCGCTTCCTGAGGTTTGTCCCGCTGGAGTGGAGCAAGGAAGGACGGATTGGTCTGCGCATAGAAATCTATGGATGTTCCTACTGTAAGTGGAGACAAATTGTCAACCTGCTCATTCTGCCACAAGTATTATTAACATTTATAATTATGGCTCAGTGGGGAAAGCCTAATGACAGATTGTCATCTGCAATCAAGTCACAGTGGTTCTTTCCTCATTGTGAGCTATTTCTGTTCAGGGATCAAAAACAAACCCAGTGTGAAAACCTGCCTGGACACCTACACAGGCAAAGCCTGGCGGAAAGATGCAGCGCACCATTGCAGTCTGACAGACACATGCAGATACACACCCACAC
Source organism: Microctenopoma steveboyesi (assembly GCA_032359275.1). Taxonomy (NCBI): domain Eukaryota; kingdom Metazoa; phylum Chordata; class Actinopteri; order Anabantiformes; family Anabantidae; genus Microctenopoma; species Microctenopoma steveboyesi. Next base: position 19,366,790 of record JAUMHF010000012.1, on the reverse strand, counting down.
ACTGTCTCTGGCTTTCTAACAAATGTATCATCTATGGAACTGACTCTCTTTCACAGCCTCTTTCCTCTCATCCTATTAAAGGCTGCCAAATTGAATTTGATAACAATTTTCAATTAGGGTTCTGCATAAATTACTGTTATAAGTGACACACGTACATCTTTCATTCGGGAGATGCGATTACACTGTGTGTGAATATTTCTGTGGGTGTGTGAATACAAGGGCATGGATCACATTCAATTTAGTTCTCAGACTTTTGATTATATTTCCCTTGTTTCATTTCCATCCCACATTAAAGAAAAGCAAGTCAGCAGTGATAAGGATAATGACAAGATGTGGTCCACACACAAGTGAATGTACACATGCACAGAACAATGAGAAATCACAGAAATTCAGCCCACTTTAAGTTTGGATCCAGCTCTTCCAACAAAAATACTACAGCACTCGCAGCCAACTTTGACAAAGAATATTGTTTCTTCTCAAATCTAGTTAAATTCGTATTTGCTGTCATACTTGTTCGATGGTTTTATCATAAAAAAATATCTTGCAGGTTCACCATAACAATTTGTTTATGCTCGACTATCTAAGGAGAGAGAGACAAATCTTCCCAAACATTTAAGGATAAAATCAAAATCATGGGTGGTGTCTCTCCATTGAGGCAGGTAACATACAGTACTGACCCCGCCCAAATCATTTATTAAATGTAATCAATGACTCAGCATGTATTTATATTTTTAAAAATGTAAACACTATATGTGATATAGTCAAACAGATATGCTGGGATGCTTCTCAAATTCAGAGGAAAAACATGCATGGAATAATACACATAGGGCCCAGCTGTCAAACAGCAGGCATTTGTAAAGTTGTCAACAAAACTGTCCAAGGCCATTCACCTGAAACGTGAGAGGCGTTTTCAGAAATGTCTCGTAAGATTTGGTCTAGATTTGATTGGAATAGATTTATACATTCTGTAGCATTTTCATCAATTTGAGACGAATACATAATCAGCTTCACTTAATGCAATTTAGACGTTATCACTGGATATATGTTTTACTCAATTACATCTGTAAATTAACAGAAATGAATTCTGATTTTCAAAAGGTCACAGTATAGTGCAGAATATATAAATCTTAAGTATCTCACCTATCAAAAACCCCCAATCAGACAACATTATAGAAATCTAGTACGACATAAAATATGGACAATAGTAAAATGAGATTAGATTTAGCAGCGTCTGAGAAGGAGAAGATAATGTGTTCTTGCGTCAGCTTGTGCTGACGTGACCTTTGCCGGCACCTGCTCTAGTGGAGTAGCTTCAGGACAAGCAGAAGACCACTGATTTTGGTAATACCACAACGTAAATGTGCTTAGTTGTTTGAAATAAATCTTGACGAAGTTAATCATGTGGTCTTTTTTAATGCACCTTCTTTATAATGATGGGAATCTTTTTAAATTTGGGTACATGTCTTTCCTTGGTAACCTGCGTCAACAAGACGGGCTATGCTAAATACGCAATCAGGTAAACACATTTTTACGATTTGGATATCAGTGATGACAGCGAGAGGCACTTACACTGGGACACACACACTGCCCCTAGTCAGGTGCGCCATCATCTTTCAGAGTTGTCTGTCAGCTGTGTTTTGAAGCCCGCAGTGCTTTTTCATGATTACTCTGTCAGTGCTCCTTTCTTCAGCGCTCAGTCAGAAAACAAGCCCCCGTCCTCCACTCCTCAGCTCTCCCCTTCTCTTACAATCAACTTCTCATAAATGTTTCCTTGCTTCCAAATCCAAAGATGCTAGAGAGGAGAGGTACAAGTGTTGGGAAATGACAAAGAAATGAGGATGAAATAAAAACGCACACAAGGGAAGTAGTAGGAGGAGAAGGAGGCAGATAAATATAGATATTATGTTGCCAGCATAATCACCAAATTTGTTGGTTCTAGATGATAATTCTGGGTTTTGAAAATGTATGATAATTAAATGCAATACCACGTTATGACTCATCTAGGACTGTGCTATGGAAGGCTGTGAATGTATGTGTCTATGCCGGAGCCAGAGGCTATAAATGAGTCGTGATCCGCCATGCTGTGGAATTTACATGCTCATTTCCATTTTGATTAACATGGGATCAACAGAAAATCAATTATTTTATAGATGAGTCGAGAAATAGTGGAGCCGCTATGAGAGCGAAAGAGAAGCCAGACAAAAACAGGCAGCAGAAATTCAATTTTCTATACGAATGCAACTCACTCTAATGCACGTTAAATTCCAGAGGCATGCAGACGTATATCTTACTGTGTTTATGATCATTTAGATTGTTTTTAACCATGATATTTTGATTATTGGTTATTGTGTCGAAATTGCTGATGCTGTACATTTATTTCCAAAATGTACTGTCCCAAAATTACCAAAATTCTTAATTTATAACAAAGTTAAACTACAGAATAAGATACAATGTAATCATGATTCGTATGACACACAAATACATAGTTTTCTCATAATACATTTATATGCAAGTTCAGGCTCATGTATGTTTTAGTTCCCCAACAAGCATTATAGTGTGACAGTGAGCCAACATGTACCAGAACTCTGAATCCAAAGCAGCTAAATGGAATTAATCATTCATCATGATATTTACACTTGCACTTTTACTACTGCATCAGACCAGAATGCCTTATGCCTGAGAATCATGTTGTGCACAATTTAATTTGAAAAAATAAAATGCCAATTGCAGTAATAACAAACTGTGAAGGTGACATTTTAATGCACAAACCTTCAACACATTCAGACGGCAAGTAGCTATTACATTTCAGCTCACCCTTTACCCCCTCTTCTATTTTTACCACATTAGCTTTGTCAGTATACGACAGGTATGAAGTAAACAATTCATATAACCAACTTTTAGGAGCATATCACTTTAGTATGCTTTTGCAATGGCAATCTACTTTACTAATACTTTTTTTACCTTTTCTCTTGCTTATTCTTTCTGTCTCTGTATCTTGGTGTGTCTGTTTCAGGGGCAGACGTGATCAATTTTGATGGACAGGGTGTAATCTCATATCGTTTTAAGGTACTGTATTTATTACATATATATTTCTATATTAGAAAGTTAGTTATTCAAAGTCTCCCTGTTCAGTTTTAGTCATCCGATGTTTTTAAAAACATAAAGGTTACATAGCAATATAATATGATTGACAGTAAACATCACTGATGCAGATTCTGAGCAGGCAGACACAAGATGTACTTTGCAAGTTCAGAAGTAGAAGTATGAAGTAAAGAAAGTTGCATGTTTTAATTCAAGATATTCCAACCATGTGTATTTATGGAGTTTGCTCATATTTGTGCAGGTGAAGAAGATGAAGATCATTAAGGATGTGATAGCACTGAGATTCAAGACGTCAGAAAGCGAGGGGGTGATTCTCCATGGGGAGGGCCAGCAGGGAGACTACATTACGCTGGAGCTTCACAAGGCCAAGCTGCTGCTGCAGATAAACCTGGGTGGGCGACTCCTGCGTGTTATTTACTAAGTAACTAATGGTTGTACAAAGCAAAGTTTGCCTGTTTTTGCCGACCCTCCTGCCTCCACGATGTTGTTGCTTTAGCTCTTTTATACTGTTTACTGTAACTGTATATCTTTAAACTTTTGTAAAACCAAATAATTCAAACTACAAGTCATGAGGCGTTAAAACACTGAATGAATTATACATGTGATAAAGTGTAGACTAAGATGCACCTTTAATTATTTTTTGGTTAGAGATACTTTAATAGAAGCATCTACTAAAGTTGTTTTTGCAGCACAGCAATAATAATCCTAAACCTATGAGATCAAAATTGTAAAAACGTAATGTCTGTGAAGCTAATGTTATGTTGAAGCACAGGAGATACCCAGGTGAAGGTCTGTACTTTTTAAACTCGAAACAATAGTCATAACAAACCATCAGTGTGTGGTGCAAGACCCAGAATCAACCTGTTGTGTTGCTGACAGAACTGCTATAACCTTTACGGATGTGTTAGTGAAGCTGCATGCTCTACCCATAAGTCTAATGATGTATAACAACACTTTGGTTTGTTGCAGAAATGTCAGGCATCTTATTAACCACCAGTATTAATTACATTTATATTGTAGACAAATATGTAAGAAGAAGAAGAATCCGCTTTATTGTCATTGGTACAACGAAAGTTGTCTTCTGCATTTCACCCATCCCTTCTTTGGGGAAACACTGAGCAGCTACAGGCGGCGCTCGGGGAGCTAGTGCTGAGTGTCTCCACACCTGGGATGGGGGGATGGGCTGGGTGCCGCAGCTGGGAATCGATCCTGCTATCTCTGCATCCCAGCCCTCTGCCTTAACCACTGAGCTACCAGTGAGGATGATTTGATTAGTAAACAAAACAAATGCAAAAGAGCAAAGCTGGGTTATGTTATGAACGTAAATGTTCATACATTTCATAGTAGTGAATAACACGGATATGTAACTATGTACTATGTAACTATGTGTCTGTGCTTTTACAACATTTTATGTTGATTACAGGCAGTAACCAATATGGCTCTATCCTGGGTCATACCTCTGTGACCACTGGCAGCCTCTTGGATGACAATCATTGGCACTCAGTGGTTATCGAGCGCTACCGGCGTAATGTCAACTTCACGTTGGATAGACACACTCAGCACTTCAGGACCAATGGAGAGTTTGACCATCTTGATTTGGACTATGAGGTGAGTTTAGTTCAGTAAGGACAAAGGGTGGACCAAGGAAGAGATGATCTGCTAAAATGTAGGCTATACCTTAGCTTTGTGTCTTTTTAAGAAGAAATACACCTACTTCAGAACAAAGTAAAATAAAACAGACCTGATGCATTCTTTTATTTGTTGTTTAGTGTCGTGTTGCATTTTTTCTTTTCTTTTTTTGGAGAGAAAAAAATTAATGCTCGACTCGAGCAGAGCCGGTGTTACACCATTTTCTGTGACCTTAGGGTCGCTGCCAGTGATTCCTATTGCACAAACTACGTCCACAGCATCTGATAGTCACGGAAAACAACACCCTGAGACCTGAGTTCGACACAGAAGTCCCCCGTGAGGTTGGGTTTAGGCAAAAAAGTGCAGAGGTTAGGGTTAGTGTTTCCCTGACCCTAACCCACTGTTGTCATGCCTGATCCCAATTATAAAACACTGTAATAATGCTACACGCCCACTGGATGTTGACACCTGACGTCAAATATTATAACCCAGAGAAAACACATTGTCGATTGTATATTTTCCTTTGAACACAACGTTGGTTCAGGAGGAATCAGTGAACCAGGGTCCCAGAATCTGTTTGTCACAGAAAACGGCATAACACTGGGTCTGTCCACAGCCGCATTTCATCGGTTACTGCACCAGTCTGAGAAGCATACCAGACCAAATAGAACTTGAGTTGAGGCTTAAAGGAGAATCTTAGAGAAGTGGACAAGCAAGACCTGAGCAGTAAAATTTATGGATGTATGGAATGTGTGTTCTGACACCTCTCGATTAAAGCCAGCATTCATTTGTTCCTTTGCTTACCCATGTCTACCATGACATTAAAAGCACCAGGTAGATCTAACATGGTGGCTGATCGGTGTACATTAATGGTACTCTACCAGAAACACCTACTTTGCCAAACTACCCCTGTAAAACAATGACCAAATTTACTAGAGTAGAAGTCAAGATCTAGAGAAGTTAGTCAACTTTACTTTACTTTGCTTGGCAGATGCTTTTATCCAAAGCGACTTACAGGGAGCTAGCGCTGGGTGTCTGGCTC
>JAUMHF010000012.1:19347750-19360917 GCA_032359275.1 Microctenopoma steveboyesi | reverse complement strand
AGCGCTGGGTGTCTGGCTCAGGGACACACCTGGTAGGGGATGGATTAGGAGTCAGACGGGATTCGAACCTGCGACCTACTACATCCCAGTCTGACGTTTAACCCATTGAGCTACCAGTCAAGTCAAAAATCCTCTACTGTAACTGAAGCCACCCTTTACTGAATGTAGTAGTAGCTTGTACTGAAAAGTGTAAACAGCGTAGCACTGAAATACTGGAGTGTAACAGTTGTGTTTTTATAGATTTGTCTTCTTCTTCTACTGCTGCAAGTAGCAAGTACATTGAAAACATTATACACACTGATTCAGGTGCAGAGCTGAATTTACACACATGAGGATGTCAAAGTATGTTTATAGCCCAGCAGAGAGAAAGAGACCGAGAAACGCACTAACACCACATAAATACAATACAAAGGGTAGCTCAGGCATATGTTAGGAAGGTTAATTTTGGAACCGTTTGATAGATCTATAGAAACCTCACTGATAATTCTGATTTAGGAGCCTTGGGCATTATTGGTATCTGTGAGCAGATTAAACCTAAACACTGGTTGGCCTCTCAAAGTAGTTTGGTGTTTATTAGAAGTCTTTTTTTAGGATGCTGTTCTTTCACTTTCTTGCTATCCTGTGATCTATGACACAGTAGGTATATTAATGCACCTTGTTAATTTTGCAATTGATTTTTTAATAGAATGTTAATGTGAAAAGAGAGAAATGTTCTTGTCACCGGTGGTAGCTCGGCCTCCTTCTCTGCCTGTATAGTACATCGACACCACGCAGGATATTAGATATTGGTTTTATAGTGGTAGAATGCTAATCTATAACACTCACATAATTAGTGTCATTCAGTAATGGGATACAAACACTTGAGCTAATAATACTTAGACCAGGAGATTGATTTTTTGGGAGTGCATACTGGCCATGAAATGCTCTTTGTACAGTGTGGATATACAGCCTGTGTGTAGCAAAGGCATATATGTGTGTGTATAGTTACATGCATGTGCTTGTATATTGATAATTTATGTGTCAGTATGTGACCTTTACAGATTTTGCTGATATGGTTGATCTGTTCTAGTGTTTAATAGAATACGAAGGGAGTCTTTACAAACCACAGTCCAATTAAACTAAAGCTGTTGAATTAGGTGATCTTTCGGGAAATCCATACAACAAGGGGACGGTTTTGTATGTATGTGTGAGAGTGTAGTGTATCTGTGTTGAACCCTGACTGGATGCTGGCAGTGTTATTCCCTCACTGGCTCTCTCATAGATAGCAAACTGTGACCAACTTTTACTTGGAGTGTACCACTCTACTCCATCCTGTCCACACACTTCATCGTGTGTGTGTGTAGATGTGGATGTGTCTTCTGATCCCATTTAAACGTGTAGACTAAATATCCGGGTGCATTTGTGTCTACCCTTGACAGTAATTACTAAGACCACTGGAGCATCACCACAGATGCATTTAAACACACTCAGAAAAACAGACACAAGCACGCACACCACCCTCCATCATCTTGTCTCGCCACAGAGCCAAGAGATATGCCCAAAAGAAAAAGCTCAACACATGTAGAACTGTAAAAAAAATATGAAACACCGTTTACATTTTCATCAGTTCTAAGTCCTTTAGCGCTTTACGCCAGATGACAATTTATTAGCCCCGATCTCCTCGCCTCAGTTCTTCTCTCATTGCATCTGTTCCCAGCAAATCGCTGCCTTCATCCCTGAAAGCTTATTCCCACTGATCCGGCAGTCACATTATATGTAGTTAGACCCAGAAGTATTTTAACAATGACACATTTTTTTGTAATTTAGCATCTGCATACTGCCACATTGAATTTTCAAGTAGGCAATCAGTATGTTGTTTAAGTGTAGACTGTCAGCTTCAAGGGGTTTAGGAAAAGTATGTACTTGATTAACTATTTAGTAATTCCAGCAATTTTTATACATCCACCTCTGTCAGAGGCCCAAAGGTAATTGGACAGTTGACGATGTGCAGGTTCACTGCCAGGTGTGGGCTGTACACACATTCTTTCACGACAAACAAAGCTGATAGAAAGTCCAACTGTTAAATTTGCATTTGGTAGTTGTTCACTGGAACACTTACATATCAGCCAATAGTGTGCTTATGCAACTGAAGGATGGAGGAAGTGCAATCATTATTTTTTAGAAGCAAAGTTAAACTAGTAACTCTAAGCATACCACATCATCAGTCACACATGGCAGGGCCAGCTTTATGGCATGAGCATGTATGACTACCAGTTAATTGATGTGACTGCTGCTATCAGTACCAAAAAGAATTCTAAAGCAGCAACTTTCAAAATGTTTTGGACTACACTTCATTTGGACAGATTAGAACCCAAAGAATATTTGTTGTGTAGTCACCATCAGCAGGTGGTGTCGATGATAGGTGTACACAGTACTGTTAATGTTTCGTTTTTAAAAAAATGATGACATTGGATTGGGCTGTTGCTGTTGAGGTAATGAAGATCCAATACTGTGCCTTGAGTAGAATTGTGAATGTGTTTAAGGTTTGATTTTGAGTCAACGGTTTTTATCATTCTTTTTATTAACTTCTGAGACATTTTCCCTGGTATTCTAATTTTACCCTCAACTATTACAAAGCTGACTTTTGTAAAAACTGTTTAGGTGTTAACCCTCCCTATAAATTAATCTTTCAGAGTTTAAGCAGCATGATTGAGATATCACAGTAATGATTTTGCAGATAAATGTGGTAAATGAACTTAAGAGTGTTATAATTAGTCAAAACCATGCATAATGACCATGCATAATAAGTGCTTCTCTAGTGCTATTGGGAAATCATGCAACACAAAAGGTAAAGCTGCACTTGTTCTTTTTGGATTTTCTCATTGACAAGTCTGAGTGGTAGTGTGAGGATGGGTATTTATATATAAACACATGTTTAAGGGTGTTTCTACATCAATTTGCAGTGAACTGTTGGAGTGGAAATTGGTCTGTGCATATGTCCCCAGTGCCATAATGATTTAGATTCACATCTGACCCCTTGTGCACTCAATTCAATATCTAGCCTTAAATTCCCCTCTCCCTAGATTTTATTTATTGCCACCAGTTTAAAGAAACTGGTAGAGCTGTGTGTGTATATCTAGATTTTATTGGCTGATATGTTGCTATTTGGTACCCTAAAGCCATTAAATCTACACACAGAAATAAAACACTATCTAAAACAAAGCACATAAAAGACTCCCTTTGGTACAAATACAGCTGTGTTAGACTGAGTGTTCACCATAAAAGAATTTAAATGAAAAGTAAAAGATGATTAATGTTATTGTTAATACACTGAACTTGAGCTGTAGCCTGGGTTTTGAAACCTACTTTAGAGTTTGTTGCTGTTTCACTAATTAGACATTAGTAAGTTGCTTATTACTGTAATTCACCGTTTGTGCAGGGAATGGCTAAGCAATATAGACAAAATCGAACATTTTAATTTCATGCTACATTTACATTATGCCATTTTTGTTGTGTTGTAGGAGTAGATGAAAAAACTAATTGAATGTAAAATAAAGCTTAATATCTTTTTCCCACTATTCATCCCTTTTTATCTCTTTCTACTCTGTCTCGTTAGTTGAATTTTGGGGGGATGCCATACAGCGGGAAGCCATTGGGAGGAGGAAGGAAGAACTTTAAAGGCTGCATGGAGACTATCAACTACAATGGAGACAACATTACAGACCTGGCTCGCCGAAAGAAGTTGGACACTTCCAGCTTTGTAAGTGAAAAGTGCACGCATGCACGCTCACACACAGACACATAAAGTATACAAGAAAGTATATATTTATATATACTACCAGTGAAAAGCCTCCTTCTTTTATATTTTTATGTTGTTGTTGTTGTTGTTGTTGTTTAAATAGCTCCCTTTTGCTTTGATGACAGCTTCGCACAGTGTTGGCACTCTCTCAGTCAGCCTCATGAGGTAGCCACCTGGAATAGTTTTACTCCTCAAGAAGTCTTGAAGGAGTTCACCTAGGTGATTTTCACTCTCCAACTCTCCCAGTTGGATTCAGATCAACTAATTGTTGACACCAGGTCATCAGATGCAGCACTTCATCGATAGCTTTTACATAACATACACGTTTGGGTTCATTGTCCTGGTGGAAAATGAATGAAGAGATGAGAAACCAACACCACCGCACCTCCTTCTCCATGCTTATACAGTTCAGTTCAGTTAAAAAAAACCAACTCGCCTTAAGGGGCAAATGCAGCCTGTTCAGCACTGACTCCCACCTTTACCCACCTCTTCTTTGCAGACAACTGATAGTCTAAAGCACATTAAGATTGTAAGAAATGTCACAAAGTAGGTCTTGAGAATCTTGTTAATCTAATAGTATACACATCATCTATATATCTATCTATGTAGAGAGAGAGAGAGATAAGAATGCACATGGGATTGATACATCAGCGGGGCCCAGAAAGCAAGTGGTAGACATACCAGAGGAGCAAACTGGTAGATAGAGCTGTCACTCAAGACTAAAGAACAAAATAGTGAATGGTCTGCACTTATATAGCTCTTTTTTACCTGTACTAGTAAATAAAGCGCATTGTACTGCTTCTCATTCACTCATTCACCCATTCACACACTCACACACCGATGGCGGAGCTGCTATGCAGCTGACCTGACACAACAGGGGCAACTCGGAGGTTCAGTGTCTTGCCCAAGGAAGCTTCGACATACGACTGGAGGAGGCGAGAATCTCCTCTAATGTCACGATTGGCAACAACAATTGAAACAACTGTTCTATCTCCTGAGCCACAACCGCCCCACAAGATCCAGGCATAGTCCACAGACAGACAGACAGACAGACAGACAGACAGACAGACAGATAATCTAAATCTAATCAGTTTAAAATAACATTCATACAGAGGGAGCTGAATACTGAACATGCTCATTATTGTCACACTAAATGTATCTGACCTGAGTGAGGGGCCGAATTATTCACTGCACCAAAATAGTTTAACAGATTCATAATTAATCGGATTCATAATTAATCAGATACAACTGACCCACCAGTGGCCCCTCCATGTGTTGCCTCCTGTCCTTATGCTCCCCCCCTTGATTTTGTGACTGCCATTTCGCTGCAACCTTCAAAGACAGAATTAAACTGTTGCTTTTCAACCAATCTCCACAGAATAAGCAGCCTATTAAATGCCTTGCACTTTCTCCTGAAATGCACAACACCCCAGATAGCAGCTGCACATTGTTTTCCCATCTGCTAGTTAGTGAACATTTTTTTGATGTGCTGTAAAGTCTTTGAGCTTTTGTCTTTCCCCCCCTCTCATGTTTCTCTCGGAAACAGTGGACACAGTGTGTTATGTTTGATCCATGGTGAACTGATAGAACAAATGGAGCAACTAATTCTTTATTTCTAAATCTCTTGATTCTCTCTCATGGCTCACGTAGCGATTCATTTTTAATCGAGATCTCAACTTTAGATAGGTACGACACAGGGGCATTATTAGGTACGTCAAAGTATAAGCTGATAAATTGTTTGCATAAGTTGGAGAAGCAAAAAAGTGGTATTTTTGTAAACTGCACAGTAAAAGTCAGTCTTTGCATGTAGTTTCAGTTAATAATATATGAAGGTGAACATCGAGACAAAATATTCAAACACACAAAAACATTCAGCAACTGTCCTCACAGAGATTGTCCTTTTTTTTTACTTTGTTTTCTAATGTCCTATTATCTGTCTGTTTCTCTTTCTCTCTCTAAAATCTGTGTCTTAACAGCGAAACCTGTCGTTCTCCTGTGTTGAGACCCACACCTTTCCAGTGTTTTTCAATGCCACCAGCTTCCTCCAACTGCCAGGTCGAGCCAGTCACAATGTGTTATCTGTGGGCTTCCAGTTTCGTACGTGGAACCCCGATGGGCTCCTCCTATTCAGTAATCTAGATGATGGCACGCTGGAGGTCTCCCTTGAAGACGGCAAGGTTGCAGTCCATATCAATGTGTCGACAGCAACCAGAAGTGCCCGAGTGGACTTATCGTCAGGTGAGCAACAGAAACACACATTTGACGAATAGTTTTAAATATACAGTTCCTCTTTTTAATACATTTATCTTTAAACTTGAAATTTTGCCACAGAAAAAAACTATTTTTACTACTACAACCCTGATAATCTTCAACTGCTATAACAATCTATGGAATTGCCTACTTATGCCTAATATGTCATTGCCATAGCTTTGGACTTAGGAAGACTTCCTGTTTGTCATTTGGTGAAGGTTTGAGTAAAGAGATTTTTGGAAATTTCAAATAGTGCTGTAACAAAACAGACCTTTGGCCAGGATATGTAGTGTTGTAGCGTTTCAGCCAGCGTGGTCCATAGTTTCTGCGGTTTCTGCGGTGCATATTGTAGTTTCATTTACTCCTGAAAGCTGATTTAGTGTTTATATCCTAAACATAATTAAACTTTGTAATTTTTAATAATTTATCGTCATTTAATCTAGAATGGATTATAATTGTATTTTTATGGTGAAGCAAACCCACATGACTCCATTTTCCTGTAAAGCATTGACACAGTAATCACAGTGACATCAAAAAGATTACACTCATAGTGTCAAGGTACTACAAGAGCTGGACTGGAAATTAAACCCTATTTCCAATAGGGCTATGTTCAAAAGTCCAATTGAGTCTTATTATTCCTCTTCTTTCCTACACGCCTTTCCTCTCCTACTGAAATTCCTTCTATCGCCTTCTTTTCTGCTCCTTCTCTTTACTTAGACACCACAATTTATTCTGTCCACTGCTGCTTAAATAGGCCATTATTCCCAGGGGTGGGGATTATTACAGCGTTACCCTCTAGGCTAATTGGGCTTGAGCCTGCGATTACATCAGTATTACTAGAATACATGAACGCAAACACAGACTTGAGCGCACAAACACGCGCTCCCGCCTTTGATTCTGTTATTAGTATCTCTAAGAAGAAAGCCACACTGACTTGTGGTTTCAGTGACACAGTGGGAGCTCAGTAGACTTGTAATGAAATGCTTAGCCCCTCTTAATGGTATACATACTGGGGAGAGACGTGCAGATGTGCACATACTGACGAGCAAAGGCTCAGAGAGGGAGAGAGACAACACAGCCCATCTTTGTTTTCCCAGAGGGGATAATTTGTTTAAGAAGCTTTTAAGCGACATCTTATTTGGAAATATAATCTAGCATCTGCCGCAGGGTAAAATCATATAAGCTTCTCACATTTCTTTACATTTAGTTTTTCAACTATATAAGACATGTTGTACACTGTAAGGGAAAGAAACACTGAAACAGAAGGAAGAATACAATTAAAACACGTCTTCAGCACTGATCATGTGACAACAGATGGGAGATTCTGATACACTGACATCAATCTTACAGGGTTAGAAACATGAAAAACATCAACACACCGTGTCACCAACCTTTTAGCAGACCTCACCAGGAGGTCCACTTTATGTCGAGTACTGTAGGTATGCATCTTTCTCACCTTTTAGCTGAAGAAGGAAGCGTCATCGGACATATCTAACATTTTAAGATGACTTGATGTGCTTCTTCACAACTATTCAAAAAAAAAAAACCCATGCCAACCCTCCTCAGATGCACACCTGCTTTTAAGCCTCTTAAGTCACTGTTTTACTATTTAAAGCTTCATCATTTACTGTATTTATTTATTTAATCTTTATAATGCCATCAACTAAAATGACTTCTTATTAAAAGAAGTGTCTGCCAGTACTAACGTTTGCAGTTATGTGGAGCACACTAGCTTGTTTATAGTGATCTTTTTTATGTGTATATACTATATTCTAAGAGGGGGGACATGTTAATATGAGCCAGAGAGACAATCCAACAACCTAGTTAATGCACCATTGTATTAAGGGCATTGTTCTCTGACTAGCAGATTTAATATCCCTGCAAAGCCAGAATTAATCAGCAGTTGCAGCACAAAAGGAATGATGAATAAAGGTAGAGAGGTGGGAGTTCCATATCTCTAATAGTGAGCATCCAATCACCTAATATTTCTTCATAACCTTGTGTTTTGCACAGTGGATCCCAGGTCATTAAATGATTTCCCTGAAGTCAGAGTGACAGGTACAGAAGATCTCAGCTGCTTGAAACACACACTAATAATTCTTCTATGCATACACACGTAATCGAAATGTGTGTTTCAACAGATATGTGGTCTCGTCTGTGTTTGTGTGTGTCTCTGTGATACCGTGATTGTACTCCGTTGCTGCTTGTGACCTTCAGAAACAGCGGCATCTCTCCACTGAGAAAGCGTATGTCATTTTGTCCATTTTCCTCTCTCTCACAGTAAGACAGAGAATGAAACCAAAGGAAAGAGAAGGCCTTAGAGAGACGACTGTAGCTTAGACTGCGGGTGTCTTCTTATTTTTAACACCGTGTGTGTTGTGTGGGCGTGCATTAATAGAGGTACTTACTTGTGAGTTCCTGCAGGGACTCTGATCTAATTTTCCCATCGCTTTTCTATTACATCCTTATCAACTCTCTTAACTTCCTTTTCTTCTCTTTTGCATTCATCGCTGATTTGTTAGTATCATATAACACCTTTGTTAGAGTAGGGGTGGTAACTGTTGCCTTGATGACCGTGCCTCAAGACCAAAGTGTGTTTTGATGTGCAAAAAAAAAAATCAAACCCATATTTTCCACAGTACGTACCGTGAAATGATCCAAAGCTACTGAACAAGGTACCTGATAGACGTAGCATGCGAGTGCTGGTTGTATGTGAAGATGCCAGCCTCTGATCAACCTCTTGATTAATTATTGAATTATGGACACTGGCATTGTTTCCATGGAAACAGTACGCACTGTTTCCGGTGCTTTTGAAGAGCTGTAGAAATCTAATTTCCTATGAGATTATCATGAAACAAAGTGAGGAAATTTGTTGTACTTCTATTTGATTGTCAAAGAAGATAAAAGACTTGGTAGTTAATCTTGATAAAATAAATATGTATAGTTAAAAAAAAAAGAAAATATGATTTAGCTCTCAGCATGTCCTTGCATTCTTAGTTGTGGATTGATGTGAAGGAAGTAAAAGTGCTTCTTTTAAGACGAAAATAGGAAGCTTATCATATTATGTTTTTCTAATTTGTTCCACTACTTGTATGCTGTATTTCCAGAACTTCAGATGCTCTGCTCAACTCTGCTGAGAATCCATTCAGTTAGGGGCGAGACTTTATTTTGATGTGCACACTATGTGGCCTATCACATGTAATCACAGACTAGGGTAATACCTTTACGTAATAAAAAGAAGGGGGCAGGTACTCTGAAGACAGGTCAGGACACAGAGTTTAATTTAATAAATTAGCAACATTTCTGAATCTAAACCTGCACTAAATACTTTTATTGTATATAGAGCTATATTCTTAGGAATATTAAGAACAATGTATTTGATTGTTTTGCCGTGGTTCTGTGTTCAGTTGTTCAGTTCCACGGTTTGATTAAAATGTTAAATAGTAACTGTCATTTTTGTAATATAGTAAATGCATACAAATAAGGAATTTATGGAAACACTGAATAAAACTTTTATTACACACATACCATTCAGAATTGCTAATTTGGGCTATAATAGAAGACGATCGATACTAAATGAAGAGCCATTTGGGAGCGGTAAGAGACAGCTCTTCAAAGGGAGCCGGGCCAAAAGAGGCGAGGCTTTGTAAAGAGCCAGACTTCCCATTACTATTCCAGTCTGCTATTGTGTGTTTGTCTTTGTGTGTTAACGTGTTGTACTCTATAGGTCTTTGTGTAGTTGTTCTAATGACTTCTGTGCAGACTTATAAAGCTCATTATACTATGAAACCAAACAACTTATTGCACTGGATATTAGGGGGGGGGGGGTGTGGGCCCCAGAAAGTCATAGACAAATAGCGTTTATGCTTGATGTTACAGGATCAATATGGAATAGAAATGGGGACAAAGAAGAGGAAAGGAAATGAGGATATTTGTTGGGAAATGAGAGAATAAAGTAGCAGTAAGGATGACAGGAGGGAGTTAGGAGGAAGGAGAACGCTGATGTTACAGAAAAGTTAAACATTGTACATCGTCTGTAAAGGATTTGTTTGTTATATCTCTAACTTGTTCTTCAAGAAATGGAAAAGGATAGTATTAAATAAATCATGTTTCTCGTTTAATGTCATACTATGACTATGTTAGCACTGTTGCATTGTGCATTACAGTCGTCCCTCATATCGCTGTTCACCTTTTGCTGACTCGCATTTTCGCCGATTTCATTTTAGTGCAATTTCGCATGCTTTTTTTTTACAGCACATTGTATTGATTGGCTGTAGACCATTGTCAGTCACCTCCATGCTGTGTCTCTACAGTACAGAATGCGTGCAGTGCGATGCCAAATTTACACAAACCTTTGCTAGCATTGTTTCTACAAAGTTTTGAACTTTGAAAGTGTTTAAACAAGAAAGAAAAGTGTGAGAACATTAATACCTGTCTGAGTCCCTAACCCTAACCCAGTGTATAAAATGTGTAGTGAAGAGTTTTGCAGCTTTAAAACATCTGTTATAATTGTAAGAAATAAAGCTGACTACTTCTTGGATTTTGCCTATTGCTGGTTATAAGTCCCACAATTAACAAGTACTAAAGATACCTAATTCACTTGTAATCAGTTTGTACCTCTAAGTATATGATTAGTATTCACTCGTCACTTCATATGTAATTCATGTTCTATTATACCAATACTATAATAGCTACTTGATTAATTATCCCCGCATTTCTTCTTTTTAGTAGTTTATTCACCATTTAACATTTTATTGGCATTGGTAAGATCTTTGTCCTTTGCTTTCTTTAACAGCTTTAGCGATTGTCAGTTATTAAAGATTAGATGTTCAATGACATACATAGATTTTAGTTCATCTGGCCAATTCCAAAAGAAGCTTCATTCAGCTAGAAGTTCTATAATGACTGCTATTTATACACAGATGTGAACACACTGCAGCCTTATGCACTGCTGTTTTTGTTGATATTATGTTCTTTTCATTAAAAAGTGATTCACCGTAAGCCTTTGTGATGTAACCAACTAATTTCTCTCACTCACTTTAACAAGAATGAAATTCAATTTAATTGTCCCTCATTTTACATATTTTTTCTTTATTCTCACCTGTACATGTATATTGTTTATAATAGCGTACCGTCCTGAATTGTTATATTTTATGTAATTATATGTTAGATTTGACCTTATTTTAATAAATTGTATTAATTCAGTCCACAGCACGCTTGAATCTGAGTTGTTGGTGTTTTGGGACTTTTAACCCTGTCATACCATCATAAAAATGAGAAGCATAATACAATCAGGCTGTTTACCACATGTAGAATATAGTAGGTTAGAGAATAACTTAACCCAAAGCTTGCGCTTTGAATATACTCAACTACATTTAAACCTGTCATAGGACTAGCTCAGTCATTCAATGAAACTGAATGAATGGTAAATGCAAAGCATATCCATCTAATATTTTATTAGTCTCTGTTCTCACTCTTTATATTAGTCTGTGTTCTATTTTTATGTTTACCCATCTCTATAGCTCAGCCCAGATGTTATGTTGGGCGTTCCATTCTGCCCACTCGTCTTTTTGTGCATTGGCTTGAACTCATCATACTCTTTTTGTCACTTGTATACTCTACATTGCCGTCTCTGCTGTCTACACACTTTGTATGAACACGTGTCCGGGTCTGCCTCCTAATACTTACTTGGTGAGGACCTCTTTTCTTACAGTACAGTAAGTCATGGCTATAGCATTTATGCAACAGAAAGAAACCCTTATTTCTTTACAACGCAAAACATCGCAGAGTCTGACCCACAACATTTTATTGCATAGAACCACTACCGTCACTTGCGCTATGTGAACTATGCAGATGCACTGGGCCCCGCGGCCACTAGGGGCCCCCAAAGCTACCTTCTAATGTTTTCTCTTGAAAGAACTTCTATAAACTATTGGAAATTGTTTCTAATATTATTATTAATTTATACAGCTGCACCAGAGTATTCACTATAATCTGTGCAAACATGTTCGATAGCTCAACCATTACAGAAATGCTCTAGCAGGTGGGAATCAAATCTGTATTTGAACTTTTTTTTTTTTTTGGTCATTCTTGAGTGGCTTCAGTGACATTTTAATTGTCACAATCATGAAACAATTATTTTAAAACAGTGCTTTTGTAAATAACCTTCACCACACGAATCTTCACATCTTCGAATCAGTTAAAAAAAAGTTTGGGCACTTTTTTATAATTAGATTTATTATGTAATAAACCAAATTGTTAAATCCAATTTAAACAAAAAATTAGATACTCAAATCTTGAATCTTTTCTTATAAAGAAAAAACACTTTTTGTGTTTTCACAGTTTATGACATAACAGTTACAGATACAGCAAATAAGCTGATTACATGACACTCTAAAGGTTAATATGTTGATGGAAAACTCTTGAGTTTCAAAGTCCCAAAAATCACATTAAAAAGAGAAACTATAATTGAAATTGGATTTTATCATAATGTTGTTTGGATTTAAACAAACATTTCTCTATAATCAGTCTTTTAGTCAGACTTTTTCTTATTTCATTAAATCACCAGTCAGTGGAACAGTTCAGAATAGGCAAGTAAAAGTAGTAAATAAACAGTACTCTTGAGGGATTTGTATTTTTTGTTATTCTTATTTATTCGATATTATTCTTAAATTAATATTTACAGTATTCTCATTTATATTAATATTTCTGGAAAATGCATTTTGTATCACACACTAGAAAATGGGCAGTGTGTTGTAGATCTCTAATTATGATGTTATGATTGATAGTGTGAGTCTGTTTCACATTTATATGCACAGCAACGCTTAATGCTAATTTAATATTTTAAGTATTATAATTAATACAATGTTTTTCCAAAAAAGTAATTAGGTTACCTAGATTCAGGTCACGAACAGCTCAGAGTAAAATATAATAAGTCAAATGATGTACAAAATGAAACATGTTAACGTATCTTCACTCAAAGTAATCTTAGGTTTCCTAATTTTGAAAGATTTGCACATAATGCACTCACTCTTAATCTTTACAGCTCCAGACTTTGTGTAATTGTCATTAACATGCTCGAAATGGAGGACCCAAACGCAGACCAGAGACAAGAGAGGGTTCAAACAAAGGATGTTTAT
>JAUMHF010000012.1:19319475-19347650 GCA_032359275.1 Microctenopoma steveboyesi | reverse complement strand
TGGAGAGAGAGGGGAGTGGTTAAGGTGAGGGAGGAACAAAAGACACATGAGGGCTGGAAGAGACATGACACTGACAGTAATACCTTTATTTTTATCTTCTTTTTTATGTTGTTTTAGTACTAATTATACATTCTGCAATGACAAAATTATATTTAATATTCTATATACTAAAGACAATAGTACTAAATTATATGACAATACTAAATTGACATGACAATATACTAAATTATATTGTCATGACAATATAATTTAGATTTGTTGATAACTGCTGCATAAGAGGAATTCAAGACATCTCTGTTGATGCAGTAAACATCTTGTTTAGTTAATAGTAAACAACGACAATAAAATGTTCAACTTTTCAGGAATGGAATATCATGTAATGGACAACAGTAAGATTAAAATAAACAAATGGCCCTAAATTTTATTTTACATTGAAATGGAATTGATTTTAAGGGTTTATCGCCTTGATTGTTAGACATCATCATTAAGGCCTTTTGTGAAGATTTAAAACTATTTATTGACAACAAAGAGGAAACAATAGGAAGCCACTAAGTGTTCCAAGAACTAGGGTTATCAAATAGCTTCCTCTGAATTATGCAAAAATCTTTTTTACTGCCATCCATTCTCCGTTCTTGTTGTTGAAGGCAGTGAATCTGACGTAGTACACTCCTTTTACAGGTGCGGTGAAGTTACCTGCCACAGTGAAAAATCACAGTCCTCAGCTTTGTAATATTATGATGCTTGTGGTAATATTTTAGAAGACTAAATTCTCAGTGCGGCATGATAGCTCAGTAGAGTAGAGCAGTCGTCTTCAAACCCAAGGGTGAGCGAGTTTGATTTCCAGTCTCACCAGGTTACATGTCGAAGTGTTCTTGGACAAGACACTGATACCCCATAGTAGCACAGACACGTGTCTAGCAGCTGTCCAAACAACAATTTCCCCAAGAGGATACATAAAGTATTCATTATTAGATGAGTAGAGTTTCAATATCGAATGACACTATCTTTCCTGTAGCAAATGCAGCAGAGAAAGCCAGCTTCATAGGGCCTGTAAACAAGAAGCTACCTATCTCCAGTTTATGTACAGTATGTACAGTATTTCTGGTGTCTTATATATCTGCAAGTGTGTTCTGAATCTCGACCAATTTGCTGTTGGTGAGCTGTTGTTGCCTTAGAAATACCAAGCTGTTACTTGAGGTCTGTCACCGCTTTTCTTCTGCTCTTCCACTTCCTTCTCACTGCTTGTCATTCTAGAAAGCAGTGATGCCAGTTCTGTTGCTTTCACTGGAAGTATGAAAACCCCAGCGATTATCAAAAGAGCTTTGAAACGGTGCTTTCCAAAGTAATTACAAATGACCATTTCTCTTTTTTTATGATTATTTACTAGTAATCAGTATCCAAACCTTTTCCACTTCTTTATTCTGGAGCTGTTGCTCAGCTTTAGTCGCTTCCAGCACTCTGGTTACTGCTGTCACCTTGTTTTCATCTTCTGTCAGTCTGGAGCTCAGAGTTTTAGGATGAATTTCCTTTAAAGATGCTGCGTAAAGTAGCATTCCACAACATTGTCATAAAATATATATTTCTGGATTGTTATTGTATATTGCTGTTGACATTACCTCATATCTGACTTATATCCATACAAGCCATCAAATCATTTTTTATTGAATCATTATCCCTAAAAGCCTTTTTATTGAATTTTCCACTCTCCTGGCATAGATTTGTTTTTCCTCTTGGGCTAAAACATGTATAATAGGAATTCAGCTTTACTTTAGTTTCATTTACTATTTTGACCTGATATACTATATAAATTGTATATACTTGTATACTTGTATAGTAATATCTATAATCATATGTAGTTTGTTTTTAATCTTTCAGATATTTTAATTGATATTCTTTAACTTTAATTTATAATTAATACATAAATGCAGTCTCTAGTGTGTTAACCTTCCGTTTACTTACTGAATACTACTGCGTTTAATCCAAAAGGTTACTTAAGAATGAAGCTTGTTCTTCTACTACCTGCATTCTCTTTCTCTAAGCCAGCCCCTTTGTCTCTTTGGGTTTGTAGTTCAGCTTTGGTATTCCTGAGTTCAACTCTCTGCTCCACCACCATGTCTCTCAGATCTCTCAACTCCTCCCAGATATTCTTCCTTGTCATGCCATTCATTTGTAAATCTTGGTCAGCTCCTTGGATCACTCCTTGAGCCCATAACACAGAGAGACAGAAAACCAGCAGCAGAGCAGCCTTCTTGTAAAACCTCCCCCGCCCAGAAAATGTTGGTCACACAGGTACATTCCCCTTTTAAGATGTGTGTATTATCTGTGTTAACAAAAATATCTATTGGCACAGTTGGACCTGTGCATATATACAGTACATAAATGATTGATGGTACTGTATTTGATGATTCCATAATTTCTATAATCTTAATCAAATATTTATATAATTTATTATTAGTATACGCATTTAAGTTTTTAGAGGTTTTATCACTTGTGAAGACATTCTTGTCACACTGCAATGTCTTCAGCACTGGTCAGCCTGTTGCCTTGTTATCAGGCCCAAAATATGAGAGAGTACTACCTAGTCAGATCAGTTCTCTTCCCCCTTCTCTTCTCTCCTCCATTATCAACGCTCTCTTTATCTATGGCAGACAGCTGGCATGTGTGCGATTTGAGCATGTGTGTTTGGCATATGTGACGGAGCGAGTGAAAGACCTTAAGAGTCACTGTGCGTTCAATCAGCCACTTGTGTATGCGTGTGTGTGTGTTGGGGAATGTGTGCTGGAGTCAGTGTGAAGATACAGTAACACTGCCATCACTGATAAGCTCATCATTCAAAGTTATTGCAGGTGATGTAAAACAGATGAGGGAACACAAGGTTACACAGTATCTATTTTCCATTACATTCGAGAGGTTATAGAGAGGAACAGCATGAAGCAGAGAGCCTGATGGTGATTACATCAAACCAATATATGTCAAAAATGTGATTGAAAGAGTACATCAAGGTCACTTTCCACCAGAGCTGTCTTTTTTGTTTTCAACCAGACTCCAGTCTCTAATTATTACTTTTCAGTCTGAGGCTTGTCAAGTGCAACAGAAATGCTATTTTAAACAGTATTGTTGCATTTTATCTTGTGACAGTGTATATTTAATCAGCATTGTCCTGAAGCAGGCCACAGGAGTCACAGCCCTCAGCTGGTGGCCATCTTGGCTCTTAGTTTCTCTGGTCACTGCCGTGACCATACCCATACACACACGCACACACGCGATCACCCTGCTGGTAGAGATTAATTAGTGCAGGCACCCGGCTGACATGAAAGCCAAGGTCTCCAAGTGCACTCTGCAAAGAAGTAACCAGTGCAAAATGCATTTTGTATACACACACAAACTTGCACATTTTCTCCCACATAGAACAAACGTATTGACATATGCAGTAACTAAAAAAAAGTTTGTACTGACTTACCATGTGCTGGTACTGGTTTCATACATGACTGTACCTTGAACTCTGTTACATGATCCACGCTATGGATGTATTACAGCCAGTGAAGCAGTGAACTGGGCAAGATTGAAAAAGATGGACACTGCAGCTGGCCACAGGAGAGGTGAAACATATAGACAAAAAGAAAAAAAAAGAAATGCAGAAATAAAGACGGAGAGAGATGGAAAAAAGAATCTGGAACAGAGAGGGAGGGAGGCAGGGAGGGAAGGATGACTAGAGATTGGTGTCAGTAAGAGGTGATGTATGGAGGAGAGGGTGATGAGAGTGAGCTGGCTTCTCTCTTGGCTCCAGTAGTAATGCCCCTTTCCTAAACATCACTCATATTTAATGGAGCACAGCTACAAGGGAAGAGAGAGGAAAGGAGAGCACAAACCTCATATGCACAAACACACCCTGCATTGACATATGCAGAGAGCACAACACATTACAAACTTGTACGCACTTGCAGAGACTGGTCAAAGCTTGCGTGCACAGATGGAGCACACACACACACACTCGGACACGAACAGGGTTCTCTTAGAGCTAATGGAGTTGAGACACACAGGCCTTGAAACTAGACGCTGCAGTCAGCTAGTAAGGGGGGAGAGAGAAAGGACTGAGAACAAAAAAAAAAAAAAAACACTGGCATGCAGGCAGTATGAGAATACAGTATGTGCGAGAAAAAAATGGTATGCAGGCAGCTGGATGCCAGAGAACAGAGACACAGGGGATGAGGCAGAAATTTAATTTCATAGTTTTGCCGTCCACATAATCAAATACCACCATGATAAGTCACCCTGTCATCTTGTGCTTCCATCACGTTTGGTTTTATTTTTGTTGCTTGAGTACAGGTAAAGTCACTCACTGCCAACAGAGCTTTTTTAACAATGTAGGGTTAAACTATAATAAATGCAATATTATATGTTACTTTTTATTACTGCAGTTTTGTTAGAAATAACTTTGAAGATTCACCCTTTACCTTCCACCAAGAATCATTTACAACATAATCTTCTCAGTTACACCTTTTCCCCTTTTATCTCACAGGCTCGGGCCTTAACGATGGACAATGGCACGCAATGCGTTTGGTCGCCAAGGAGAACTTTGCCATGTTGACGATAGATGGTGATGAGGCATCTGCTGTGCGCTCCACGTCACCTCTCACCATCACCACGGGAGGAACCTACCATTTGGGAGGTAAGAGACACCCCAACAAGTGACGGCGGCACAAGAGGGGTGTTAATCAACACGAGTGATACAATCGCGCTACTTAAAAAATACTCAATGTGGTTCAAGTAGATCAAATTAGCATGTCAGCCCACGCCGCAGTAAATGTTGTTTTTCAATTCAATTAATTACAGTACATAGCTTCTAATTTACTGATCAATTAAAATAAGTCAACAACACAGAACCACACATTTTGTTTACAAATAAAAGGAATTGAAAACTTCTTAGAATATGTTTGTGTTAGTGATACAGAGCTCTGCAATGAAGAGTGCCAATAAAGGCCCGTGTCTGTGAGTGTGCATGATTTTACAGGCTAATATATGTCTCCAATCAATCATTCAAGGAGTCATAGTTACTCCTAAGTCCCTCACTTAGGATGAGCCGAGACATAACTGGATCACACGCACACACACAGAGCAGCTATCTGTCTGAATTAGTAAGATGCCAGGCTAATGATGCCACTGACACTGCTGTCCGTCTCCGTATCTAAATGTTCAAGTGTGACTTTCTGTGTGTGGGCACCTGTATGAAATTACAGTAAGCGAGAGAGATGGTCTGGACTCTGATAGCTCCATGTCCTTCTCTCCCTCTCTCCAAGTACAATCTCCTCCATCAAGTAAACCCATTTCCCCAGGCCAGTCAATAAGGATCAGAGCACCTCTCACAACCATCCGAATACTTTTAGTATGTTATTCATCTTCATTTCTTCGCTGCGGATGTTGAATGGATCTCCCTCAAACACATGATGACCTTTTAAATAAAATTTAAAAATATGATTTCACCAACAGGAAAAAAACAAAATCTATGTTTCTGTTACTTCTTATCTTTACATGAGTCTACTTTTCCTATTGTCACTCTCCTCGCCTCATCGCTCTCTTCTTACTGTCTCCATTTTGATCAGACAGTTGATTCATTATTATTATTATTACTTTTAGTAAGCTGAGTTGGAAATCGATAGTGACTGAGAGGAGATGACCACAGTAATTTCTCGAAGATGACAGAAAGAGAGAAGCGAAAAGAGCAAAAGTAGAAACGAGGAATGACAGGAAGATAAACAGATTGTCTGGGAGGGAAATAAAAAAGTTATTCACTTGTGACACACGTCTGCAGATGAGTTATCTCAAAGCTACAATTTCCAACTTGCTGTTCAATGAGTCTGAGTTACAGGAGGCATCGACAGCACCTTTCCACATTAAGATGAGTGACAGTAAGACATAAAATCTCACAAGCTCAAAACAGGCATAATTCATGTGCAAATACATTGCAGATGCAAATTGTTTCTGCCTCATACATGTACGAGTTTGTGCAAACACACCGTCAAACAGACAGTAATACAATAGTACAAGTTCCTCATTGCGGGGGCTGAATTGGCAACAACTGTGCCTGGGATTTTACTCATTAATTTTACATAACATAATGAATGCTGAGGAGCAGCCTGGTGGTAAACACAAGTTTGAGGGCTGCAAGGGTTCCAAAACTGCTGATTGTTGTTATCGCAAGGAGTACAAAGTGATCTAGGTCTTCACTTTGCAGGCTCAGGGAGTCTTTTTTTCCAAACAATTTCAACCAGTTCTTAGTTCAGTCATAGTTTCTTTTGTGGGGAATATACAACGTCTGGTGTTGCATTTTAGCTTTTAGCTCCAAGAGTTCGCTTTTAACCTTGAGGGCTGGACCTTTTTTTACTTGAAAAATGGCTGATCTTTCCTCCAATTAAATGTCCTGATTTTGCTTTGTTATTCAGCACCTTGCCACCCTGTTATCAAAGATTTACAAAGAAGGCCTCAAGGTATCTGAATCTGTTTGTATGTGGGTTAGCGTTGGTGTTTGTGTCTGAGAGCTTGTATTGTCAGGTGGTTTTGACCAAATGCTAACTCCTAAGGCTACATACACAACTAACAATCACACACAATATCTAGAACGTTTATTCAAAACACGCCGCCTCATCACATTCAGGGACTAATTTCCGTTCAAATATGAGGCTACAGAATAATATAGTCGGTGTATAAAGGATAGTTTAGCCTTTGGCTTACCCAAATTACTCTCTCTGACCGCTCAGCTTGATGAGTCAGAGAGGCCAAGCGCATTAAGCTGTCCTAAAAACCGCTCACAATATTCCATCAGCATTTTCTGCGTGACCTAGACTGTTCTTGTCAATATGTCACAAATAGCAAGAACCTCTTAGTATCATTAGCAATATGTGTTCTTTTATATGCATAATTGCTGAGGCCAATTTGTGTAGGTTTGGAAATCCAGCTTTAAATCTGACTTGAAGGCATCAACCTGCCTTATTTCTATTGGAAACAGATGGGGTGGTGACCACAGACTGGGCAAGCACAGCAACTGCCGTGTATTCAGACTGCATTGAAATCAAACAACATGTCATACACTTGAATTGACAGTACAGAAAGTATAATATATAATATAATTTCTTTCATTTTTCAGGTCGTCCTCTCATTTCATTGTGGTAAATTATACTTTTAAATTATACTAACCTCTGCTTGTAATCTGTTATAAATTTCTGGAAAGTCATATCTCAACGTAAGGGTTTAAACCTATTCATAACCATTTCAGTGACCCCCAGAGGCAAAGTTAATAACTAAGAAATGGAATGTTTGAATTCACCAGGACTCTTCCTAGAATTGACCATCTATCCACTGAATAAATTGGTAAGAAAGGCCGTAGTTGTCAGGGAGGTGACCCAGAACCCAACAGTCAAAATAACAGAGTTTCAGAAAATCCTCTGCAGAGATAAAATAACCAGTTGGAAGGACAACCATGCCAGGGGTTAGGTCTTTATGGTAGACTGGCTATAGGTGGAAGGTGATTTCAAAGATATTTGTTAGTGGTGGCTGGTAACAAATTATTCAGTGGGGAAAACTTTTACTGTAAAAGCTAAAATGTCTTGTTCAATTACTAGTTACACTGCACCTAACAATTTGTTGTTTTTTTTCCTGATACCTGCATCGAGTCTAGTGCAATCTAGATGAACCACTGGATGGAATCAACACAAATTGCTCTCCATCAGCTACGCAGACTTTAGTGTGCTGTGGTTTTTGAGCAGCTACATCCTCTTTGCAGTCTGGGTCTTAATTAATAGCTTTAGCTCTACAATGAATGATGAAGTGTTCATCAGCAGTGGAATGAAATGTATTGATTTACCCTCAAAGACATGTTTGGATGTTAAACAAAAAATACTACTGATTATTACTACTACTCCCATTTCGAGTGAAACAACTCCACAGTACAGAACAGTGGCAGTGACATTAGAGCAGATAAATCACAATGAACGGGACATTGGACACTGGTATGCAATAAGTGCAGTAACTTATCACAGTAGAGTGGTCCCTCACTATTCACTGGAGATATCTTCTAAAATGTATACAGGAGAAATCCGCAAAGTATTTTTTAGAATTATAATAGATGTTTTAAGGCTGTAAAACTCTAAACTAGATGCAACAAAAATGAATGCATTGTGATTAATAACCCACAAGATGATAAAATGATTAATCTGCACTAATCTATAGAGTTGTTAAAACTGCGTGATCAAATCCAGCTGATGTAGCAACGAAGTAATGAACGTCTTCGTAATGCTCACACACCTGCTGCTGCTCACCTGTCCACTCTCCCCTCATACAGATTCTTGAGTGATGAGTTTACCTTTGTCATTTTTAATGATAAGTCTGTTCAGTCTGTCCAAAAGTGGTTAATCCAGTCAGGCATTTCATTTGAGATAGGGATACATTAAAAGAAACGTCCCAGAACAGCTTTGCTACTGTCGATAAATCTCACACAAGCACTGTGTCAATGTAGAAACCTATTTGCCTTCATGTGCTTGAATTTCTGCAAACGTAGCTGATCACACCTCCACGTTGTGTCCTCTATTGACTGACAGCATGAAATGTAAAATCTTATTGTGACATGGCCATGTTGACTCTTAACCTGTTAGCGTGCTGCTCTCGCTAGTTGCCGCATCGCGGGTTATGTATTAATACGTATGATGAAAGTACATTACAACAAGCCCTCTTGGGTCCTTACTGGGTCTGTAATCTGAAAAAAAGTTTTTTGCATTAGAGTATATGAGAGTTCAAATTCAGGAGGAAAGTCAGGACTTGAACCCCACACACAAAGATTTCCTATCCAGTCTGACAGAGCTTGACAAGATCTGCCAGGAGCTGCAGAAGTTAATGTGAGAAGCCTACAGATACTGTACAGAAGACTCAAAGCTGTAACAGCTGCTATAATGACTTCTACAAATAGCTGAATTTCAATGAGATTACTTCAAGTTTTCACCTTCTTGTGTTATTTATGGACCTAAAATTAAATCTACAGCACATTTAGGTGAACATTAAGTCAGGAAGCCTGAATACTTTCTAAGGAAAATGTACTTTAAATGACAGAGGAATTAAAATATTTAAATCTTTTCCTGTCCATTATTTGGTTTTCTCTACCCCACCTCTCCCTCTCTGTCATTGCTTTCATTCTCTCTAAATTTTCTGTTTATCTTCTTCTCTTATTTTCTGCACCATATCCGCTCTCCCTTCCTCTTATCGCTCTTAGCTGCTTAACCGGGTCAGCTCCTTCTCCTCTCTTCTCTTCTCTCCTCCCCTCTCTCCTCCCCTCTGTCCTTAGAGCATGTGCTTTTTTAAACAGTCTTGTGAATTGAAAGCCCATTTTGTGGACAGTAGTTTCTTACTTCTGACATCACGCTTAGAGAAATTAGCAAGTGACTGATATAAGACATCCACAAATTGAATTTCTCAAAATGGAAGACAGATGGACACACATAAGCCATGTAAGCTAAAGTCCTGCTATTTTCTGTGCAGGAGCAGGGGACAGATGGATATTTATACTAAGAAGAGAGTCAGTCAGCTTGCTGGTGTTTGATAACTGTGAATAAAAATGAGTTCACAGTGTTTCCCTTATTGGTTTTGCAATCTCTGCTGAGTTATTCCAAACATTGTCACATTTCTTATCTTACAGTTTTTTTTCTTTACATTTCACTATTAAATCATACTTGCTTAATATGTGTAAATAGACATTTATAGATTATTATATAGATTTTTGTTCCATTACAGTGTATAGTGTGCTATAAATGAAATGTTTGACCTTTTGAATGTGCTACACTGAATGTGCTAAAACAAACAGAACACATGTAGTTTGACTTATTAATTACAGTATATGTTATAATTATAACAAAAAGCAGTGCGACATGGTCTTGCTCCTCTTGAAGTGATAAATTAGACATGACACTGATGTCTACAGTTATGGAGGAGTAGGCTGTACGTATCTACGCATGAACAATATGAGCGATTCGTGTGCATGTTTGTGTCTTCATACTGCACGTTTATTTATGAGCACATTTGCCACGGTTGGTGCATATTTTCCTTGACGTATGAAGCAATGTTTGACAAGGATACATGCTATGTCCCTTCTGAAGGTGTTTCCATAGGGTGCGCTATGCATTGCAGTGTTTATTGTGTATTAGAGTTAAAAAAAATAGCACAGGCAGAAACAGAAGTAGATGGTCAGTAGATAAACAGTAGATACATTTTTTTTTCACTCGGGCTGATTTCCTGCTTAGCTCTATCAGTAGCAGATGCACCCCCCCCCCCCAGACATGTGGATGTGATGTAGAAACATGTGTTTTCTGGCCTGACAGGCCGTCGTGCCACTCTGACGTGTTCAGGTAGAAGAGAGCTAGTGCCAGTCTTTGAGTGTGTGTTGTGAGAGAAGCTCTTTGGGCGCAACAAGGGGGCTGTGATAAAAGTGAATTGTTGCTACTGTTCCAACTCCTGAGGGTAAGGATGGGGAACACAGCATTTTGTTTATACTACAAATTAAAACCCTAGAGCATTCTTGCATTCAGGAAAGGGAAAATACAATATTCCTAAACATTCTCAGCTTGGCTTAAGCTAGTGGTGTGCGCAGATGTATAACAAATGTTTATTTGCTTTACATCTGTGAGCTACATTACAGTGTCTTGAGTGATTTGAGTTTTTCTATTTGTTTGTTCATTTGTTACATTTTTCATGGAGAATTTTTTTTTTACTTAATGGAGGACTGAAATGATTGTTTGGGTATAATTGAAATGAGATTAAAACAGCTGCTAATTTCTCTGCAGAGGTTAAGTAGTTACTCAGAGGTACTCGATGCACTACAGCTATGTTTGCTTTTTCATTCAATGCACAAAGACGTATTTCTCCCAGTGCTGAATGTAACTTTCCTTACTTTACTTTTTTGTGATGAACTATTAGTACAACATTTTAAATGTGAAGTATTAAGTTTTTAGCTGATGTTTACATGGAGAAAAACATTTTCAGTTGCATGTTTCAAAAAAAACGAGCAGCCTGTGTACTAAAAACAGGCACCCTACGGACAAGCGTGATGTTAGGGTGCAGTAAAATTTTGTAAACATTCTTGGTGGTTTACATAGAATTACAGAAGAGTCAATCCTCTGTCAGTTTTCACGGCCTAGCAACATCCATCCATCCACCAACCTCCATGTTCTATGCATTGCTCTGTTCGCTCTGCCAACCTGTCACCAAGACTCTGTCTCCTTTGAATTGATATGCTATCTACAGGACACAAAGTGCTGCCAACCAGCTGCACGCTGCGCTGTTTCCAATCTTTTCTCTCTCCATCGCTCCCTCTCTTGCTTTCTATGTCTGTATGTCTTCCACTCTGGAAAGACAGGAGACAGATGTGGCAGGAGAAGAGACAGATGGCAAGGATGACAGGGGAATGGGGGGGGGGGCACAATGAAAATCAGAAGATGTGGAGAAAAAATATAATTCAGCACAAACACCCACACGTTTTCTTTTCTTCTGGTTTATTTGATGACATGATGGCAAACACACACACACACACACACACACACACACAGTGCATATGACCTCAGTAATAAGCCTCTTTGATGCTTTGGCCTTGAGGCTGATAGTCATGCTGGAGAGTGTGACAGCTTATATCAAAACAATGATTGAGATGTCATTGAGAGGCAATGTTTTAGGAGTGACCCGTGCACACTGCAATAATACAAAGGTACATGAAGCCATATCTGTAAATATTGTGCAAAAGGATCACAAGGACAAAAGTGCAAACACACCCTTGTGTGCTGAGTTTTGTCCTAGCCCGGTCCATTGCAGTCAAGGCCCAGTGCTATTCTAAATGGGTCATTGACTGCTGTAGCTCAAAGTACTGTATATAATAAAGCTAATATGCCCTCTAGTATATCGCAGGCTTAGTACTTGTATTAAGGCTAATGGGCATTGTTTATAGGCTCTAAAAGAAGAGGACTGATGAAGGTTCATGGCTGGAAAAAGTGACTATAGCCAGACACTTGATAGGCGTGTTGTTGCTTGTCAAGGATGATGATGTTATTAAGTTTGATATCTATTCGTCAAACTCTGCTTCTTCACATCTTGTTTCATGTCTTGTAAAGTGTGGATCAAAAGAGCCCATCTTTCACTCCTTTCACTGCCACGCATCCCTTTCTTTCTACGCCTCTTAAAACCCCATTTACCTTTAGTTCATTTATCTACTGTTCTCTTTGTATTGTAATGTTTAGTTTCTTCTTTTGTTCCTTTTACTGGTTTCAGGGTATTTTCTCCAGACACTATGGCCACCCTCCCAGCACTCCTTCCAGGGTTGCATGCAAGCAATCCTGGTGGATGACCAACCAGCTGATTTGCATGCAGTGGAAAAAGGCATTCTGGGAGCTTTTGAGAATGTCAGCCTGGACATGTGTGCAATTATAGATAGGTAAGAATGATCATTCCTGCATCCCCGCACACCCACGCAGTCATTCAGAAATTAAATTACACATTACAGAGCACAAAGACGATGAGTGTCATAAATCAAGTGGTTTCAAATTGGAAGTGCCATATAGTAAATAAGACTTTTATGTTCATCTTCTGAATTCTTATCTGATGTACAACCCGGGGCCATTGTTGTGTATGTAAGTGCACAGGACTGTGTTTATGTGTGGCTGTTGTGTGAGTGCTTGTACGGTGCATAGCATTGATGGGCTGTGTTCACAGTGTAAGAGGAGATGTGTGAACACTACATTTTTTGATTTAAAACTGAAATTGGGGAGTCAGTTTCATCCTCTGAAAACACTATGACGTTAGTCAGACATCAAAAATGAGCCACACACTTCTCCATTTCATGACCTAGTGAAACAGAGATTCTGCATAGCATGTCCCACCGTTGGCTCACAGGAAGTATTCATTACGACTTGTTGACATTTCAATTTATTTCCTTGTCGTAGACTAGACAAACACATTGGGATGGATTTGTCATATATGGAATCATCCATGCCTTGAGTTCAGTTTTAATGCGGATGTGGTGTGCAAAACAATATGGTAGATTTTAGTCATGATAGCATAGTATAGATCTTTTACTAGAGTAAAACTGTTATTATTAAAGTGGAGAATTATGTGTTTTATTGAAATTTTAGGAAACGTATGTTATTGTTTGTGTTTCCTTTGTAATGCTCTTATGAGGTAATTGGCAGTGTAAGGTTTTGTTACAGATTGTGGGACTGATAGCCCTTGTTAGCAGGCTGACAGTGGTCAGATGTTGAGAACACACTCATGAAGGTCTTCAGATGTCCACAACAATGTCCTATCCTTGCTGCTTGAAGTACTGCCCGTCTTCATTACTTCAAATGCTGTGAATAAGCCCTGCAGTACTTGGGCCCTGTTCTGCCATGGAAGATGAATGTGTGCAGTGCTACCATCTACCTAATCAGAATGTCTTTGAAGGCAGTTCAATAGCTCTGTCTGACCTCTTCTTTATCAGTGTTGTTCCACTGTGGGATTCTCTTTAGACTGAGATGGTGGAGGAAACAAAACACACATACACGTCCCCACAGACACACTCCCATGACAGACGCAGGCGCACACAGCATGTGTGCAAATCTCTGCATCTCACAATGTCGCTGTTATTCTATGAAGGTGCAAAACTGCAATTTATTTAAGATCATACACACAGTGGTTTTCCTGTTCTCACAGCTTACTGAGTATAAAGCAGCCCATTGTGGAAGCACAATGCTATTTTATCTACACTTGATAGGCTGCTTAAGCCTCAAAACATTGTAACATCAACAACAATCACAAGCAAATTAGATATCGAGTTACTGAGATATTTTAATCATAACACTCATGCATAACTCCATGTGTGTATGTTATTTGAGGATTACAGTGTCCCAGGACACATCTTTGATGTGTTCAGAATTTGAGTCGGTATTATAATTTCAACACTATAACAACAATAATGTCAACATAAACAGCTTTGTGCAGTTTTCTCCAGACAGTTTTTAAATATGGACATTAATTTGTAGCTCTGAAATTTGTATTGTTCTATTAATGTGCATTGGAGCATCTGCATGATAATCCTGAACTTTGTCACCTATCACTTAATTTCTGTTGTGTATCATTGAGAGAAATGCTTTTATGTTTTCCTAAAACAGATTTTCTTCTTAGTTGTCATGTAATTTAATTAGTGCTAAACTGATTTGCTTGCTGTTAAGCAAGGTGACTGTAAATTCTTTCCCACCTTTCTGCACTCACTTACACACTGAAATGTTAGAACAGTCTGTGAAAACACCTGTATTGATTAGAGTTAGCAAATTGCAGCTTAATCCTGCTGCAGTGTTTCAGATTTTTCTATTCTTAAAACCACAGCAAGATATTTAAGGAGAGAAAAAAACAGGGCAGAGCAAAGAGTAAAAGATTTTTCTTTTTCAAGTAATTAAGCAACCCCGCTGGCAACTCATTCATGATAATGACTAAATGTGATCCTTTACTGTAACATGTATTTTTCCCAACTAATTGAAATTTTGTAGCATCATTTGCATGTAAATGTATGTATGGTCAAGGAAACTGTACAGCATAATCAACCTGAGCTCAGGAAATCCATATTTATGATATAGAAAGTCATGTATGCAGTGTCAGAGGATTGTTGCATGCTTCAAATAGCTTTTTTTTTAAATAACCCCCTACAGGCTAAAAGATTGTAAAAAGTGTAAGATTCAGTTAACACGTTAAGACACAGTTTACCTCCTAAAGACTATTCTTTCAAATGTAATTCTTTGCACAGTTCATACTGTTTCTAAACATTGCTTCATGCAACATGTGGAAACATTATCAGGATTTAATTTGTTGAACGTTATGTGTTTTAGATTTTATTGTACTTGTGTATTTATTATTTTGGCTGTTTTTATTATCTCTTGGGTAATCTAATTAAGATTTCACTGTATAGTAATAACCTCTTGTGGTAGATGGTTTGACATTAAGGAAATCTCTATGAATCCCTCCCCAGGTGTATGCCTAACCACTGTGAACACGGAGGACGGTGTACACAAACATGGGACAGCTTCAGCTGTACCTGTGATGGAAGAGGATACACCGGAGCTACGTGCCACACATGTAAGTGTGTGTGTGTTTCCCTTTTAATACCATTAAACTCCATTCCTTGTGTGTTTCTTTGATTTTGCCTTACTCTGCTCGCCTTTGAGTGATTAAGCTGTTTCTTCTTCCAAAGCCACAATTCACAGCAGAGGGACAGCTGAACTTTTGAAGTATTCAGAGAGGCGGCTTTTCAGTGTTGTGCGTTTTGTTCTGGTCTGAGATGGGACAACACGACCAAAAACATCAGCACACAAAGAAAACACAGAAAGACAAAAAGAGCCAAAAGAGGGGTTCTTAGAAGGCTTAAAATTTTCAGAAGGCCATGTCTCCTGCCATATGCCAAAAATATTGTTGTCTTTTGTAAAATGCTGAGAGACAGAACATTTGGCAGTGCTGTTTATATTTAACAACTAAAGATGAAGAAAATGAGTAGAATAAAGAGAGAGAGGAAAGATTTTAACAACACTGAATCTTAACACATTTCCCAAATGAAGGGAAATATCATTTTTACAACATGTTGAAGACGTCTCTGTCTAACCGCATGTCTTTCTATGTGTTTGTCAATATTTATTAAGGGCTAATCCAATAATGAGATTATGGCTAAAGGCGCTGCAGTAACCTGGAGATTAGAATGTCTGGCTTTGGAGTGGAATAAAATTAAAGTTTTCCTCCCGCCACTGTTGTCGTGCCCTTGAGCAAGAAATTTGACTTTGAATTCCAAAGTCCAGATATTTAATGGCCTTTAAGGCTATGATGGCTTTGCTTTTAGGGCCATATTTTCTTGAAACAAGTCTCAATTGACCTATGAGATTAGTTTCCTTATTTCTTTAAAAGCTGAAAATGATGGGCCTAGACTGAGAGCTCTGAAGGAGAGAAAGCCCATCTCTGCGAATAAGAAAAGTTCCAAAATTAACATAAATGACATTAAAACCCATCCATTATTCTAACTGCTCGTCCTGTTAGGGGTTGTAGGACTGCTGGAGCCAATTGCAGCTGTCATCAGGTGAGAAGCAGGGTACACCCTGGTCAGGTCTCCAATCTATCACAGGGACGACAGAGACAGACAAATGTTCGCTCTCACATTCACATACAAACCTATGGGACTTTTAGAATCAGCATTTACCTGCATGTCTTTTGACTGTGGGAGAGAGCCAGAGTAGAAAACCCACTCAGGCACGGTATAATGTTGCTGGGTGGTTGATCCAATCCCAGGTTATTCCACTTGTGAGGAGATAATACTAACCACTACGGCACCATGCCACCCAGCCACACTACAATTATTTATAGATATTGCCATTACATTTTAATCACAGGGGTGGATTTAATTCAGTGGGTAGAGTGGTCCTCCATGGACTGGATGATTGGCAGTTCAAAGCCGGACTTCTGTAGCCATATGTTGCAGTGTCCCTGGATAAGACACTAAAACCCAGGCTGTCTAAATTAAACCCCAGACATTAAGGCTGCACAGGCTACTGCACTCCAAAGACTGGCGATTTGTGTAGTGCTGCCTTTAAATATTTTAATATGTCATATTTTAATCACATTCCCTCTAGTGTGTTTTGTCGGCCTGTCTGATGTGGTGGGGCCACTGTGAATAAATTATAGGGGAAATATTGGTTGCTTAGTAATAGCACCTCTTAAGTGAGGCTAGTTCTACCAAATGCTAATTTGTTTAATCATGGGAGTGTAACTGAATTGATAAGTTCCAGAATGAGAAGATGAATATAATCAATGAATCAATAAATAAAATAAAATAAAATCAATAAATGAGTTGTCAGAGAGTTTAATAGAAAAATGTATAAGGGCAGAAAAATAAACAAATGAAAAAAAAAGAGTAATAAAAAGATAATACCGAGCAAACACAGGGAGGGAAGGAGGAATATTTCTTAAACTCAGCTTTAAGCCTGTGAAGAGACTCGCTTTAATCAAAAAAAGTTTCACTCCAAGTCACACTTTCACATTGCTCTTTGAAGTGTAATTCCTCCTCTTCCCTCTCTATCTGTCTGTGTGTAGATCAACACAAACACAACATCAATATGTTGTCAGATAGATTGCTAGAGTGTGTGGGACTAGACAACACTTCTTGACAGTCACTGAATAGCGACTGGCAACCACATGAAATTGGCTTTTGGAAAAGGGTTTTAAAAAATAAGCAACTTTCAGGTTCTGTTTTAGATCCATCCTGAAGTTTTAAATGTAGTTAATCTTCCATCCACTATCTGACAGAAATGAATTAAAACATGGATATAAAATAGAGTCCGGGGAAAACATGGAGAGAAAGCTATATTGACTTATGCTGCCAAGAATACAACATTGTTTCTGCCAATTTATTCAATCCTGTTTGAAATCATTGAAAAAAATATGGATATACACTCGCTAGCTTCTATATTACAGTCTAATACAATACACAGAATATTTCCATACTTTACGTACCCCTGTGTTTCGTAAAGATTAGCATTATACCCTCACTGGCTGTGTTGGCCGCTAACATTTTCTTTACCTCACCCCACTGCAGCTATTTACGAGCCATCATGTGAGGCCTACAAGCATTTGGGGAGATCCTCTGATACCTACTGGATTGACCCTGATGGCAGCGGACCCCTTGGCCCGTTCAAAGTCAACTGCAATATGACAGGTGCAGTCCCCTGTTCTGCTTCACTCTATGTGTGTGTATGTGCACCCCTCACTACCTCCTCTGACCTGTGAGGGAAGAAATGTCTCCAGCTCTACTCATCCTTAACCTCAGACAGCAGCATTCTTAACCTGCTATACCTAGGGTTTCCAAGGCAACACAATCACGACTACTGACATTTAACTGACAGAGCAGCTGCCACTGGCACATAGATGCACATACACACCCACACACACACTTAAAACACATGAAAAAGACCTGTTATGCAAACCTGAGAGTGCTCCAGTGGTCTGAGTGACACTTCTGTCACACACACACACATACAGTCACATGCACATGCCCACCTGTGTGCAAACACACACACACACACACACACACAGGCACACAGAGTGCAATAAATAGATAGTCTGAAACAGCAGAGCACACAGGCAGAGCAAAGGCAAGACTTTTAATGAAATGTCACTGCACTCGGCTGGCTAGCCCCTTAGTCACGCTGAATAGCATATTCACACACACAGCTAAGAAATGTAAAGTATTTCATTTTCTCCAACACAAACACACACACACACACAAATGACCTGGCAGAGTGTGAATGAACAGGTACTTGTGTGAGGGACTAGCTCATGCTACAATATAACTGCACAGTGGTAGCTATTAAACCCTGAAGTCTTGTTGCTCGAAGTCAGAGAAAGTCATTACTTTAACTGTTAGAGTGCTGTTCAGTGCCTATGAACATGTATAAATATATCCACATTTGAATAAGTTTAACGTGTGTGTGAATATATGGGATGGTAAATTAGTTTACTATATCCTACACAGTGGTTGCTACAGTTTTCTATATACTGTAACTCACTAAACATATTAAACGTGTTTATGTGCTTTTCAATGTGTAGAGGACAAAGTTTGGACAACAGTTATGAACAACCTGCCGCCTAAAACTGCAGTGACTGGATCCAGTAAAGAGAGACGCACTGTCCTACAGGTCAACTACAGTGCCTCTATGGACCAGGTAAGATATGCAAACAAGCACAGTTTGGTGTTATCTAGTATAGTGCAATGAAAGATTTTATAATTAAATAAATATAAAATATATAAAAGATTCATTTAAATTTTGATATAATATTTCCTGTGATAATAAAAATAAATAAATAATTGAGCATTTGTTCAATATATTATGAGATAGAACAGTATTAGGTAAAGTATTCATGTATTTAAATCTCTTAAAGCTTTAGTTTAAATATAATACAAATCATTTTTCACAGATATCATCATTGGATTATGAAAAATTATGTCAATCATATCAGCCCAAAACGATCCCTTAAATGCCTGCGATTATTTTTTTTTGTGATGATGACGCCTGAAGGCAGAATCTATCTTTCTATCCATTTAAGGCTTATATTTCCCATGAGAAATTTATCACGTCTCAGCTCCATTAACTGTTGTCTTTGTTTTCTTCACGTGTGCTACTTAGCTCTCACCTGCTCGGATACGTGTGAGAACCCTTTAGTCACACATTCACAGCTCAGTTTACACTTCCCCAAAACAGGTTTCGGAGTCAGTGTATTTTTGAAGTTAATCAGTGTTGGCTGAACAACAACTAGTATAAACTAGCAGTAAATACACAGAATAAAAAAAGTGTGGCACAGCGGTGACATTGATTTTACAAACCAATATGTCTGTCTAACAACAGCAGCACTGGCACATCTTGTAACTGCAAACAACGTAACTCAACCTCACACTACAACCTACTACTCATTTGGTCTTTCTCCTTTCAAATTCACAGTGATAATGATAACATAAGGGGAGTTTCGCGTCATTTTTCTCAGCTGTGGCTCTGCTACATACAAACATCTCAGACTGCCCGAATCAGTTCTCTCACACGCAGGAGTCGATGCTTTAATCTTTCTTGCTGAGTGGTTATAGATTGCAATTCCAATCTACTCTCTCTCTCTCAAAATCAAAATGTGTGTGAACTTAACAGGCTTCAACACTCCAGGAAGGAGTGACAGCATTTCTTTTTACATGCTCGGTGCACAACACCACTGTGTTCTATGAGATGACAGGGTTTGAATGGCATCGCCTTCCTGTAATTATGCCCCTTTCTAATTTGTATGGATCACTTGTTCCATTTTCAGCTTCTCTAAGTCATTGGGACGCTGAATTAAAGCAACATTAGAGTGCACTTTGTTTCATTTTGCAGCTCAATAATTTGTTCTTACATGAAAATGACCTGTCCGCCTGAATATGATAAAATGAAAATACATATCCATGGTTATGTTTCCAGGTGACAGCCATCACCACCAGTGCAGAATACTGTGAGCAGCAAATTGCCTACAGCTGTCAAAAGTCCAGGTTGCTCAACACTCCAGGTAAAGGCAAAGGATGACATCTTCTTTCACCACTGACTCAAACACATGTACACAGCACTGAGACAGACAGAATGTTTGCTGTTTTCACACTTCTGATGGGTTAGTCATAACAATGAGTCTTCCCATAATTCCTCCCCTGTACTCTAAGGATACTAGAGGGAAGGACGGCCCGGGAAGGAAGCTTTTAAGTACACGAGTGAATAATGCAGAATGTTTGACCATTGCCATTAAAACACAAAATGCAAATATGTTTTGTAGAAATGATATTACATTCCTCCATTTCAGTTACTGAAAGCTGCAGAAGCCATTCAAGGTGTTATGTGTAGCTTGTTATGGCTCAACAGCAGACGAGCTTCCCTGCAGTATGAAGGTTTTTTTCTTTTTAATATGTCCCATCTGTTTGTTTGAACTATTGTTACCCTGTCTGTACCAGAACTGGAATTATAAATGAAAGTAGTGAAACAGACTGTTGGAAATGAGTCGTGGCCTGGCTGGACTCATTTTGAGTAGATTAACTTGGATTACATTCATTTGCATTAGATTTGTTTGGACTCATTTTGGCTGTAATTCACTCGTGCGAGGCCTGGTATCAGTTTGGATTGGATTAGTTTGGCTGGCTTAGGAAATGGTTAATTTGTGTGGTTAGTTTAGGTTTGCCTGAATTAGACACATTTGATTTGTGTCATGGTTGGTTTTAGTACAGCGAACAGGATTTTGAAGTGTTTTTGTGCAGCACAGAGAAAGGCCTTGAGCTGTTCAGCATCTTCCTGAGGTAAGGGAAGAGACAAAGACGGCAGCATTTTACTCTTGTTTTTCACAGTATATGTCAAAGCATTTTTATTTAGCCTGATAGCTTTTTTGATGAACAAGTGCATGTGTGTGTACTTGTGCCCGTGTGCAAGTACAAAAGTCTTTTTTTGATTGTGCTTAGTTCAAGTGTAGGATAAGGTACAATGGGATGCATGTTTTCATAGCTGTAGTAACACCAGCATTTTAGGTCAGTGCCATCACTGTGAGAACATTTGAGCATTGTAAAGTGTTTTATTTCCAGTCCCCAAAAGTTGTTTGAGGGATAAGACTTCAAACCTAGTTTGTTTGACATTGTACCGGTGTGTAATGTGGGTGGCCTGGTAGCTCAATGGGATAAGCATCTTTATTGTCATTAAATACAGTTTTAAATGTTACAACAAAATTTGCCTTCTGCATTTGACCCAGCCCCCCCCTTGAGGGGAGCAGTGAGCAGTGAGCAGCCACAGGGGGAGCTCGGGGCGCCTGCGTTGGTTGTCTCGCTGAGGGACACACTTGGTGTGGAGGATGGGCTGGGTGCCACAGCTGGGAATCGATCCTGCCATTCTCTCCATCCCAGCCCTCTGCCTTAACCACTGAGCTACCAGGCCGCCTAAGGCAGGATGGAATCCCAGCCAAGACTGCCAGCCCACCCCCCACACCAGGTGTGTCCTTGAGCAAGACACTCAGCACTAGCTTTGGATAAAAGCGTCTGCCAAGCAAAGTAATGTAAAGTGGTTTGTTTCCCTTCATATATAGAAAACTCCAGGCAAAACACAATGCATCACTACAAGTCGTGTGAGTTCAGTCTTGTCTGCTCACTGCTGAAATGAATGCTGTGCAGCAACAAACAGGTAGACAAAGAAAGAACATCATGTTCTGTACCAATACTATAACACCACTATTGGAATTAACTGCAGTGATTATACCAAGCAAAATGCTGCTGGATGATTGCACTTAAAACAAAGACTTGCAAATACAGAGCCACATCACACACTGAAGGAGAATGCTGTCAACTAAATCTAGATCCTATCATCTGGGATGAATGCTTCAGCATATGTTCAGAACAGGTCCAAGACTACTTCACTGGTCCATATCCAGTAAATGTTCTGGCATGGTTTGGTCGTTCTGGCTTGCAACCAGGCGTTATAGCTGAGTTCAGACCTGTCTAAACAAACCCCACCAGGTGTTCAACCTGACTAAACAAGGCGCATTGGGTC
Source organism: Microctenopoma steveboyesi (assembly GCA_032359275.1). Classification (NCBI taxonomy): domain Eukaryota; kingdom Metazoa; phylum Chordata; class Actinopteri; order Anabantiformes; family Anabantidae; genus Microctenopoma; species Microctenopoma steveboyesi. The sequence continues at coordinate 19,325,535 of JAUMHF010000012.1, read as the reverse complement.
TGTAAACGGTAAAAGGTAAAAAAATGTTGGGTTTATGGTAATGGATAGGTGGTTATATCCTTTGAACAGGGACTAACCAATTCACCATTTTTAATTAATTGGCACCAGGCGATGTCTGCACCCCTGCTGGCTCATTAATATCAAATATCTGCAGCGGGAGAGTTTAATTTGTTCACGACCTAAACTTACACTGTCCCAATGTGAAAAGGTATATGGGTCCACAGGTTCAGTGGATTCATCTGGATGCATTTTATTAACACTTGAAAAGAGCAGTCACTGAGATTAGCTGGCAGCCTCTTCTCTCTGTGTCTGTGTCTCTGTGACGGAGGGTGGAGTTCAGCTTCCTCTACGCAGAGCGGTCAGCAGGCAGGAGAAAAAAGGGAGCCCAGGTGAGCTGAGTTCATGATAGCTGACTTGTTACTGTACGTGTGATGAAAACTTGAGCTGAACTATTGAAGTAACTTGTCGTAGCACTTGCTTAAACTCTCAGAATAATAATCGCGTCAGCCCAGCTCAACAACAAGCGTGTCCACTACAACTGTGATCACACTAAATAGTGAAAAATAGACTGCAGAGCTGTACAGTAACTGTTTAGTAACTTGTTGCATAGCTTAACACTGAGCAATTTCTTATTATTCACAGTACTGTTTATATATAATCAAGTTCTTGTTCTTTTAGCCTTTTACCTCAACTTTAACCACCGCAATTAAATGCTTAAACCCTAATAGTGAAGCTAACAGCCAGTTGATGCTTGAAGACCAATCAAAATGCCTTAATGACATTGGTATCCTGCTAAAATCTGCCAAAACAAATGAAAAATATGTGTAGCAACAGAACCGTGGTACATGCAGACCCACCTTAGGGAATAGCTCCATAAGGACAAGACACTCCTGGCAATTAAGTGTGAGTGAGACAAGACAGGGTGTGAGAGCAACAGAGGATGGTGGGTTCATTAGATGTATGCTTGTGTGTGTGTGTGTGTGTGTGTGTGTGTGTGTGTGTTCTTGATTTTTGACTGACTGAATAGGAATAAAGCAATAGGTGGTTAGTAATAGTTGGGTATTAGTGCAGCAGACCAAAACTTTGCAATTAACCTCCGTGCTGCATGAGATGGCACCTACACCTAAAAAAACAGTGTGCTCACACACAATAAAAATATGCTGTGTGATGACACATGCATGCAAGTACCCCTCCGTCAACCCAACCCACATACACAATCAGTCGGTCCTTCGTTAACTAGTATGCTCCTAATACATACCTTGCAAGTTAGGGAAATCCAATTACCAGTCAAGTACGAGTGAGAAAGTAGCACAGGGAAAAATCATTTACCCAAAAATATGCTTCATAAATTAGCTGTCAGCTTTCATCAAATTACACTGTCAACAGCATTTCCAGCGCGGACCACAGCGTACACACACATACTAGACACACACACAAATGCTCACTTGCTGCTCCTCCACGTCTACTTTTTTCCCCATCGAGATCTCATCTATTACACCAGGGCTGGCATTTTGGAGCTAAATGAACCGTTAAATGGGAATTATATTCTTTCACCAGTGACACCCGTAATTTGGAACTTAGGCAGTAATTGTCCTAATTGTCTGACCCCTGCCTCACCTATTTAACATATTCTGTCCTTTTATCAGCTCTCTCTAACTCAAACGCTTCCTGCACCTGCGAAGGCACACAGCTTGTCCATGTCCTAAATCTATTCATTCACAGGATGGGAGGATACAATAATGGGGGAGCTTGATGCTGATGTATGCAGCTACACACGACGCACACATTCATCCACTATTTTCTTCCTCTCTCTCTCCTCCTATCTCATCTCTCTTCCTCTCTCTCTTCTGCTCCAAGTCATCTTTTCCATTCACACTTATGAAATTCAGCTCATCTATTCTCTCTTCTTACTCCACAATTTCACATTTACCTCCCCTCTTCTGTCTGTTCTCCCCCTCGTACCATTTGTCATTTCTGTTCTCCAGTTTTCTCCCATTTTCAACTGCAATTTGGCTTCACATTATTTTCTTCCTTCCCTTTTAGATCTCATTTTTTTCCCACAAACTATATCTCTGCCCACATCTCTAAACTTACAGTTTTGTGTTGGAATCACAGCTTTATGGTGAGGATTGGGGCTTTTTTCCAGTTTTGACATCATTGTGTTTAGCCTGAGTCCCATATGTCTTGTTGACTTTTGTTTGGCCTCATAGAAGTGGAAATAGATTGGGATCCCGGAAATTACTTAAGGTAGATTGGTGTACGCAGTGTACAAAAGTCTAAACGTATAACTTGTAGTCAGTGTGCACAGCTTGTTTCAAAAGGGTTTAGGTGTAGACAAACCACATTTACAGTTCTAATATACGTATGTGGAAACTGATTATAATGCCACAGAAGATGTCAATTAAGCGAACCCCAGGAGAGATGTTTTTAAATACATTCTAACATTTTGGTTACACTTTGGGAAACTGTTTGGTTTTATTTTAGATTACTACTTAACCATTTTTTGTGGTTGCATTAATAATGGTGGACGTTAGATGTGCACAATAGGACCAATATTTATAGTGTTTTCAGGACTGAAACAGACTAATGCTCATGATAATTGAGAATCAAAAATTCTGAAAAAAATATTTTACACAGCTGGTGTTTTGATGAGTGGGACTCTGTCTTTCATGTGTAGTATATCTGCTTAATGAACAAACCTATCAAAATCTTCCCACTTACTTCCACATTCATTGAACTCTGCTTTATTTCTCAGACTTGCCTGAAGCGAGTGATGTAATTATCTATAGCATCCAAGCTAATGAAGAGAGGAAATGTTTCCATCAACTAAATGAGGTCATTAATCCAGTCAACTGTACGAGTTAGACATAAGTGTCTAAACACATGCTTTTTTGAGGCAACACTGATATACAAATATTATGCTAAATGAGCTAAATCAGAAGTTAATGTGTGTTTGGTGATTATTAATCTTGCTAAATGTTTTGCATTTAGTGTTTTGCCATTGAATGGCAAGGGCATGTACTCTTATTCAGAAACCAAGAACCAAAAAAAAGGCAATAAAGTCCCAGAGATAAATTTAGTCGGTAAATGTAATAAGTTAATAAGCTGTCTTATTAATGTTACACAGTTTAACCTTAATAATATAAATAATAATAATAAATACTTCATTGATCCCCTTGGGGAAATTGTTGTTTGGACAGCTGCTAGACTCGTGTCTGCGCTACTACAGGGTACCGGTGTCTTGTCCAAGACACTTCGACATGTAACCTGGTGGGACTGGGAATCGAACCCTCTCACCAAATTTTCAAAATGATTCTCAAGTGAAAAACGCATCACTGCAGCTGCAACTCAGCAACAGCAAATGGTGTTGTTTAAAGATAATAAGCTGAACACTCCAGTGCAGAATATCCAGCAAATCTTTCCCAATTAATCTGGACTGTTTCATAGAGTCACAATTGCCAATGTCATTTTTGTCCAGTCATGTCAAAAGTTCTTATGCTATTGGTAAAGATGTTATCATTATAGAATACAGCTCTATCACATTACAGGATTTACTTGTGTTGGCATATTTTCTCACTGTTAAAATGTTACAGGCTGATAAAAGGGAGGTATACCTTAGGGCAAAAGAAGTTAGATGGTTTACAGACTGGGGACAATAAAAATGAATGAAGAGTTAAACAAAGGGAAACAGAAACTCCTGTTACAGCAAGCTGCCATTACCTTTCACTCACAGGTTGCACAAAGGGGAAGTGCAGGGGCCAACATATATTTCTTTTTCGCTGACAAACAGGTAGATATTTATCTTTATTATCTTTGTTTTTATTTAACCGGTGCTGTTTAAATATACTTTATATGTTTGACGTTTGATATCAGAAGTGTACAGAAGACAAAAGAGCGGAGTAGAGAATGAGTGACACAGGAGGAGGAGAGGAAAGAAACAGGGGTGGCCAGAGATGAGTGTGGGTCAGGATAATGAGACCGTGTGTGTGCATGCTGTTCTTACAGTCCATTCCTTGGGCACTTCTGGTCTCAATTACTACCAGCAACTCAGCCGGTAATATTCTGCACATACATGCTCATAGGTCTTGCATTACACCCTAATGACTTCTGCTTTAGAGTGTAATACAGCACTGGTTAACACCACTTATTTTTCTCCCATATACAGTTTTTGATGTTCATTAACCTTTATAAATGCTGCAGCAGCAGCAGCAGCAACAGACAGACGGTTTTCTCCCTCTGTTCTCTCTCACTTCTGCCCTTAAGCTCTTGTGTCTCTCTGCAAACATAACATACCAATAATCGTGCGCCGCCGTGAAATGTGAACACAGCTAACTGACTTCCAGCTGAACTACAAAGGTCTCTCTCTAGTTATCTTTAATTGGAAAACATGCAGTCCTTAACTAATCAGCGATGAACGCTGCTCATTCGGCTGCTGTCTGTCCTTTATGTCAGCTAACACCTGTTACCTGTGTGTGTTGTTTTACTACTGATGGGACAGAAGAAAGGCTAAGAGTAACTGCCAATTAAACATAATGCTATATGTAATTGTAACATATCTTTATATTCCTTTTATTAGCCTATTGTGCCCACACACTGCCCAATTGTGCCATGTCTTTCATTACCCGACTAATGTTCTGGTTACAATGTCATTAATTTGTGAAAAAGACCCGAGGCAAGGAGCAAGTCAGGGACTGAGAGAGACAAAAGCTAGTATATCGAAAGACTAAAGAAAGGAGAACCATCACCTCAGGCGTCTCTCCCCTATCACCTCCCCTGCCCCTTTCTTTCTCCTCTTCCTTTTCTTACCCCCTGTAGACAAGATGCTAATTAATGTTAAATTATCCTCTCCTCCTCTCATTCCCCGCTTTAAATGCACCGATGGAAATCAATCTCCGTTCAAGACTGCAGGCAGCTTTCTGTCCCCCACCCGTCACGGGCAGGGGAGCGGTGGGTGTTCACTCAGTTGATAAGAGTCACTCAAGGCTGACGTGTAAAGTTAGCCTTTGTACAGCGTTGCAAATTAACACATTGAATTAGCCTGAAGACATTTTGAGGATAGGTTGGACCAGGTCCCTTAAAGACACCTGCAGTTGTGGTGTGAGAAGTTTTACAAATGGGGAAAAAAAAACCAAGTGTCTGCGCGTTGCTGGACGAGTGAGGTTTCTGTGCGACAAAATGGAGTTCAGTGAGAGAGACTGTACAAGAAACAGAGCAACAAAGTGTGATCCGTCACAGCGGAGCCCGAATCATTTACATCCCGTAATGTGTGCGCTCTAGTTGCTGTTGCCTTGGTAATGCGTCATTGCCTGGGATAATGCTGTCATATGTTGTGTTGACAGAGTCATGTGTCTTTTCCCCCGCCCATGTCTGTCTACCTGCGCTCCACAGTTACTGCTTATAGCCACACAGGTGCCAGTGTCGATGAAAAAGAGTATAACACTTTACAGTACATTAAGCTGAGGTAATAAGGTGTTTGCGAGGTCTGCGTCTCTCTTTTTCTCTTGCTCTCGTTGTTGTTACACTAACTCACGAGAGTCCCATGAGAGAGAAAAGTTTCCGAATGCATATGGGAGTTTGAGCGATGGCGAAGGTGTGTGACCGCCTATCTCTCTAATGTGAGTCTGTGTGCATTGATTGTGTCCCAGTGTAACTGTTTGTAAAGACAACACCAGCTGATGGGGAATCTTTGGGTGTGGGGGTGTATCTGTAGAGTTTTCAGTGTCTTTCTCACTCAGTACCTGTGTGTTTTTTCATTTATGTGCGCTCTTTTTGGCTTTTATAGAGTGAGCCAGTTGGTACCTGCTGCCCATTGCCCCCCCCCCCTCTCCATCTGCTCAATGTTGGGCGGAGAACACTGTTTTACCACATCCTGGAACTGACCTGAGCTTAATAGTTACACTGTACGTACATTTGTTTAAATTCATTAAAATCCAAACATTATTTTAGTGCAAGCTGTTTTAAGAAAAGTTACAAAAGCTCACTTAATATTCAAGATTCAAGATTCAAGATTCAAAACACTTTATTAATCCCAGAGGGAAATTGTTTGCCATGAATACAGCC
>JAUMHF010000012.1:19294154-19317729 GCA_032359275.1 Microctenopoma steveboyesi | reverse complement strand
CTCGAGCTTCATATCTTTAAAGAAGAATTGCCAATCCACCGGTGTTGATGAGGGTGTGTGTGTTGCAGTGAATTCAAATGTGTTCAATTCATTGTGTGTGGATGCATTTAGAAAGAAATGTGCACCCACGTCTGTTATGGTGTGTGTGTGTGTGTATTATCATTACCAGTTTGCATCTATGCCCTGTAGATGTCTATGGTCCTAATATTGGAGATTGGAGTGGAGCTTGTTGTCAGATGGCAGTATTAAACTGAGTCTCCTTAGAGAAAAAGCTCTACACAGTTAATTTTTCAAGTGGGCGAGATATCTGATGTAAGCATACTGGGTGAAGATAAAGTGAACGTGACAGCTTATTGATCTCCTTTGGGAAATTCTCTTTTTTTCATGGCTTGAGGGGTTCAGTATTCAGCCAAAAGAAATTCAAGCGGCTTTTGGATATCAAGTTGTTTGTGCAGTTACCTATTAAGTAAATAAAATATATGCAAGGCATATATGCATGTGTCTCCCTGGAGAACTTTTTTTAATCATGAGCGTGTTGTGTTGAGTTACTGAACCAACAACTATGACATTTATGATAAGACACTAAATCGCATTAACTCAGTGTGATAATGATGTTGCTAAGTTTGTCCGTTTTCAGGTGAGCAAGTCCACATGTGAATGCTTTGTAGTGATATTAAACATCTCATTACCCACAGCCTTTATTTTTGGAATAAGTGATACTTTAGGATACTGACAGTTCTCGGTGGGGTTTATAGCTCTGTCTGTGTTTAACTTGTAAGTGTGTGTTTGTCTGAACACTGGTTACAATTGTAGAAATGTATTTTTATTTTTACTTTACGTACAGCTGGAGCTTCTTACTGCTTTGTGCTGCTAGAAATGTAGATGGATGATTCAGCCAGCCTTATACAGTAACCTGGTGCAAGCTTTCTCCTCCCTCTCATGCTATGAGAATGAGTTGTAGTATACAGTAGTACTAAGATCAGGTTAGAATCAAGAACATTCACCTTTTACTGTATACTTTATATACTGTAAACATACACACATGTACGTGTACATGTAAAGTAATGTGTCCCACTCAATTTACTGCATCTTTCATACAGACAGGAAATGCACGTCTATTTTTTGTGCATGTGCCTTTTAACCAACTCAGAACAAAGACAGCTCCTGGATTTTAGTTCACATAGAGTTTAACTGTACTTATTCCACTATGTACTTCCAGATTCTGATGCATCATGGTTTTTATTTATTTGTCTGTGTCGTTTGGGGCATGATTTATTGCTGCGGTTGAGCATATAAGATAGCAGAGGAAAGTTGTTTTTGCACCACACACAACTGGATAATGTATCCAGCTCCGAAAAAAGTCCATGATAACTTATCAGTACAGACTTTCATGGCAAGAAGACATAAGAAAGACACACACAAAGACGATAAAGAAGAATGCAGCATTTTGCAAAAGCACAGCAAAGAGAGGAGGAAAGAAACGAAGAGAAGGGATGTGTGAGACGGAGATTGATGTAGAGCGACAGAGACGGAGGAAAACAAATAAAAGACAGAGCAGAGAGAGAAGAGAGGGAGAGGCAGATTAGTTTGTTTTCTACAGCTTGCACTGAAATTGAAAGATATGTCTGTACTAATGTCCCAGAAAGCCTTGAATAACACAGCAAACTAATACATATCCCCCTTAATGGGATTTTCTCAGCTGTACTTGCACCCTCTTACGTGCAACATGCCAAAACAAGCACACACACACACACGCAATGCACCATATGGCCTCCGCCTGGCAGAAAGATAAAAAGCAAATGCAGAAGTAAAAACGGCTCACTTGAGGAGTAATTATAATATTGTCTTGTTTGTGATGATTTGAGGGATTGATCTCAATTATCTGAGTCAATCCTCAGCTCTCGCGTTTTGTCCTCCCCAAAGTTGCCGGGGACACTGAATGTATGACGAGCTGTGGTGTATGACCACAAACTAAACTGATCATTAAACACAAAGGTGTCAGTGATGGATCACACACGTAAACTGCTCCATGATGCTCGCGCACACACAGACAGACATGGACAGTATGTCCAGAAAGGTTTTCCAGTGTCATTTGTGACATGGAGCATGTGTGCATGAAGCAATGTGTGTCTGCATGAGAAAACGCGTGGTGCATTGACATGTCTGAGTGTGTCTGCAGCTACCACTTGAGGCAGTCTTAACAGTGGGATTACAGTGGGATAGTGGGGCACAGAGAGATTAGACCAACTGGAAAAACAACAGGAGAAAAACAGAGGAAATATCACTCAGTGGTGCTAATGAAGCAACGCAGGGAGAAGAGTTGATCATCCAACGTGACCTTGAGGGGATTTAAAACTAACACACGGAAAGTTAAGCAAGACGAAGATGCAGAGTTTTACAGCTGGGCGGAGGAGTATGGAAAATGAACCTATTGCAAGTGTTCATCAGTGTGTGCCTGCCTGCTATCATGTGCATCTCATGCTGCAGATCGATAGGATCCCCGTGTGTGCTTCTGCTTGTCATATACCTAATGTCTCACGTGTTAATATCTTTGTGTTTATACTGATGTCAGATAATGCCAATCTGTGTTTTGGTGCCTGTGTCAGTGTTTGTTTTTTTTGCCAGTGACACATCTGTGTGTAGAGTTTTTTTGTCTCATTTTTAAAGAAACTATTGAATATTCATGATATTTGTTATGAAATGTTGATGTACCATGCAGCATTGTCTTGTAATTAGTCAGCACCAGTTGTTTGAGTGTGTTATTGTGTGCTTTTCTCTTATGTGTCATGTTGCGTGTAAGGAACACAGCCTTTGATTCATCCTTGAGTGCACGATGCCCTCCTGGGTATAAACAAATGATATGAAATAACTGATAAACTTGACATAGTCCTTTATCTGAGTCGTTGATTCAAAGCCTTTCATTAATCTCAGAACTTAATCATTTTAAAACTAGGAAACCAAACACAAAAGGGCCACAGCTGTACCACTATTCAAAAGTAAAAAATAAATGGTGGCAGAAATGCAGAACAAATCGAAAACATACAGAAAATTGGTGATATCAACCACAGTGATGTTTTTAATACTGCTAAAAGAAAATGTTTCCCACAAATTAGCATGTGTCACACAAGTACAGATCAAATTTAGGTCAATTCATACATGTGTCTGCTAGATGTAATGATTGTTCTCTAAAAAGATTCTGTATGTTTGCTTATGGTCAACTAAGGCTAACTACAGCTGATTTCATCCTGCTGCTACTTCTACATGTCAACTAGCAAGTGCTCATTATTGCACCTCTGCAGAAACCAGTCCCTAACAACACGTTCTTCCGACTATTTACTCTTTGAGTTTCATTTGCTGAAATTTTCTGTGAATATCAGTTTAAAAGTAGCTTTTATAATTGTTATGAGTAACTGTATTGACAGTTGTTAGTCTTATAAAAAATAGCTGTTTTATTCTGAAGGATTGAATAGAAACAAACATTTTTTTAAAATCTATTTGGCCCTGGTTTTATTTTTTGTATTATTCATTGCCACATTTGTAGCCAGAAAACTAATTACAATTTCATTAGAATTCACAAGGCAACTGTGTTATTCTGTAGAATATATCTTGCAAAATACTGCAGCAACACAACAGCCCCTTCTTTTGGTTTGGTCTCTAAATAAAACAGACATCTGAACTATACCCTTGTGTAAAGGCTGATTATCAAAGATACACTTTTATTTTCCTCACTAAATCTCTGTAAGATCCAAATCTGCAGTTCGCGTTTCGCGGACCCTGGCTGTGTTCTCTGTTCACAGTCATTTGGGTCCTCTGAGTCATATTCTAAGCAGCCGAATTGCAAGGTTCAAACCCATTTAAAATATCTTCATGAAGTTTGTTGATGCTTTTTGTAGCCGAGGCACTATTCATGTCATGTTTAAATTCCTCTGGAAGAGAAGAGTGTGTATTGAATGTTTTATACCACCCAATGCACCTAGACTCAGGGGAAAATTCAGCAAAGTATTTTGAACTGTGCTCAGTGTTTGCTACACTCCCAGGGGTCGATTAAACTGGATTAAGATCAAAGAACAGCATTAATGTTACATAACAATAACAGAACCTGGGCATTAGCTTTGTAGTTAATACCTTCATAGAAAACAAACAGCAGTTTACGTATGACATCAAGAATGCAGGGATGGGAACCAAACTGTTGGATGCCAAACAGTTTTGTATGCTGTTTACTTTGGTCGCTGAACATTCATGTGGTTGCGTGCCAATAGTCTAATGTAGAAGGGAGAGAGGGACAAAGAGACGAGGGGCTGGTGAGTTGGATGGATGCTGCGAAGCCATTAGATGGAATAACAGGTGGACACCCGCGATATCTGACGCCATCTGCAGCATGTTTCCTCTTTAAACAAGACTATTTAACCCGATCAAACACGCAAACATATCGGTACACATACAGAAACAGCACAGACTCTTAATGCCAGCACACACACTGATCTGTCTGTACTCCCCCTCCCTACACACACACACACACACACACACACACACAGATAGATGGGAACCTCTCTGACTCTATCACAGACATACATGTACACACATAGACTTTCTGAACCTTCTCGCCTCCACAAGTTCTTAATTTTCCAGCTGTGTAGGCAAGCAGTGGTGGGCAGTTTGTCCCCCTGACAAGGGTCACCGACCATGGGAAAGAGCTCTCTGTCTCTCCCCTGACTGACTGAATGACTGGAGCCCAGATAGTAAGAAAAAACACTTGGGAGGGGAAAGAGGAGGGGTGACAGGGAGTAAGAGATTCAGAGTGCAGTAAGGAGGAGATGGAGCACAGATGGGTGGGTTTGAGGGAGTGTGCCACACAGAGTGAGGAAATGAGGCAGCGTGATAAGGAGAGAAAGGTGAGCGGGAGGAGGAAGGGATGGATGGAGCCAGTTCAGACAAGCAGCTTGACGGCTGCAGGTGAGGATGAGGAGCTGGGGATCATGATATTGAAGGGTCCGGTGAAACACAGCATGATGGATCATGATGTTAGCTTATAAGACGGGCAGAGAAGGGGGCAGGCTTGTCTTGTCTAGAGCAGCTTATGTCAGAAAGCAACACACACACACAGTCACAGCAGCACAAATGGAACAGACAGAGTTTTCAGGTATTTGTGGGGATAAAGAGTGAGTAAGACAGAGAAACGAGATGGAGAGATGGGCTAAACTTGCATAGTCCTTTCTGATTTATGTAGCAGCGTGAAAGGCAATTTATATGTCTAAAAGGATTCAAAGATTTCAACCTGCCTTTCATGCAGTTGCACTCCAGTGCTCAAGAAAGTGCCCTACATGCAGTTTCCCTCCCTTCTGTTTATCTCTCTAGCACACACATACATACATGCACACACACAGAGATCACTGACCCAACAAAGGTGGGAGCCATTTTCAATTTAGGTTTTCATTCAGTTTGTCCCAGAACGATGCCTCGCAGTTGGCGCTACTTGCACACTTTTCCTCAACCTTGACTTGGAGACCTCAGCAAAACTACAGTAAGACACTCAGGCACCGAAGCTTAAAACAGTTTGATCACTTGGGCAATAAACTGGAAAAAAAAGCCCCGGTTTGGGTTATTGTAGCACAGAAATTGATTGTTCAAGGCATGAAGTGAATTCATGTCATATAATCATAACTTGTGATGTAAATGTACAAAGCAGCAGATGAGTGTGGTGTGGTGGTGGTAGTTAATCTGCTTATGTCAACAGATTGCACCCAAAAAGACTGAAAGCTCAAATGCTATGTATGTGCTACTAAAGGTTTATATACGCAGCAGCATACCTCTACACTTTGCATCAGTATTCTGCAGTGAGTTGGTGTGATCTTGGCTGAACAGAGCTCCTCTGCCTGCTGTTCTGCATCCTTTCTGAAAGAATCTGCAGACTTGTCCTAAAGACAAATTTTCCAGTACCTGCTACAAAATGTAATTTTTTTAAACGTTGTGCTGCTTTTTTATCTTGAAACTTGTTGATGCTAGACTATAAATTAACACACCTACATTTTTTCTGCTTGAGACAGGGAGTTCTCATCTGTGCCAACTTTACTAAATCTCTCACTTTAGTTATTTCAGATTCCCTTGTTTAAAATGTTTTTTAATTATGTAAACTGTGTCTCTGGCCCAGCCAATTAGGAACTGCTTTTCCCAGCCCTAACTAATCCCATCCAATTACAGAATCAAAGAGTTCGATGGCATTTGTGAGTGATCCTTTATTAACATATGTCTGTGTCCACCCAGGCCAGCAGTTCAGTTTTAGGATTGTTAGGTCCAATCGGGGTGCTTAGTGGCCAGTGTCTAAATTACTTCCTCAGAGAAAAAAACCCTCAATCGAACCATAGATGTAATTAATTAATAACCTTAAATGTGTGCAATGTGTTCAACAAGCAATTAGAAGTGGCCACAAAATCAGCATTTCAGTGAAGCGAGGGTTAATCCAAGCAATTGTGCTCAGAAATGCTCACAAATTCCAAAGGGCTCCTGCATTGAACTCGTCTAATACACATCCAGATGCTGTACAGTTCCACATAAGCAGCGAAAATTAGCCACTAGTGTGTTGCCTAACAAAAATGGTGATGGTAGCACTCTGCCTACCAGCACATGTGCAGTGACAAAATAGCAATTTGTCTGGATGTCTGCACATTTTTTCAAATAATTAGCTTTAATTTCTTTTGGATTTTTTGTTTGCTCACACACACACACACACAAACAGTGGGTAAGCACTAAAATGTCTCAGGTTCATCTTGGGATTGTGGAAAGACGTTAGCGTTGGGAAGCAGCATTTTAAACTTGCTATTTAATGTCACAGTTGCGGTTATGTTGTCTCTTATTGCGTTCATTTATACTGTTTGTTTTTCTTTTGAGACTAAAATTTTCATAACCTTATTGTTTGCCGTTGCCTCAATATTTGCTCCTTTTTTTGTGGATTTTCACATCAGCAGAGGATAATTATGCAGAGGTTTTTTTCCGCTGTCACTCTCTGTTTTATTGTAATTTGAGCAGGGACCTTCAGCGTCTTACTGAGAGAGTGTTGTGTGGTACATGGTGGGTTTGTGCCTTGTGGAGTGTATAACAGCACACCATCACAATACCCAGAACAGAAATATTACAGCCTGTGAGTCTAAGGTACCATGTCGCTCTCCATCCGTTCTGCCTCCATGTGAAGCCATGGGCTTTTTGTTGTACTTGTTGTCAGCAACATTGTGCCCTTACAATAGGCGCCTCAACAGGAGTTGATGTTGTCACAAAGCTATCACCCACTTCAAAAGGTGCAGTGGCTGTGTGCGCGTATCGAATGGAGGGATGGAGGGAAAAATAGACAAAAGAAAATGCAGAAGAGAAGAAACAAAGAGAGAGGAGGAACGAGAAAGGTTGAACAGAAGTATGTGTTAGCGGATCTCTCCAACGATGGCTCCTGCTGTGCACCTCTGCAGGTTGTTTCAGGGCAGCCACTGATGTTTCCTCCTGACTGCTTCTTTCAAGGCAGTTATGGAATTATCATAATCCATTTTTTGGGTGCACTGGAAGGCTCATGCCATGTGGTGGGCTGTAAACTGAGATTAGATTCACAGCGAGATATTGAGACACCTCTGTGCATGCAAATGTAGATGGGATGTTAGCCGAGTCCCGTTTTCGAGGCCAACTCCTTCAAAGGACATTACAAACAATTGTGTGGCCTTCAGAGTACTACAGCCCGTAAGCTGAACCTGCCTCGTTTCCTTCACTAAATGAGGATTCTCCGTAGCAGGCTACACAGGAGACCACAGTTAAGGTCATATTTTGAAGTTTTCATCAGCTTGTAGAATCAGAAACCGACTGATACAGTAAGGGAGGGATACATTCGCTATTTTCCCCCAAACTCTGGACAAAATCTATAACATCTTGAGAAGCCTTTTAACTTGTGCAGGCTTATCAGCCTATTATGATGCATTAGCTCTTGAAATTTAAAAGGAAGCTGCCCCTGAAATGAGACACAACATGAGCTTATCTGTTTGAGTATTCACTTTCAGTGCCTGTGTTACCATATAAGGGTTCTTGTCTGTGGCTCCCAGCTTGCCTTGGGCCATCCTGCGGTGTTTAAATCTGTGTATCATCTGTCATTTAGCCTTCTATCCCTGTGGCTCTAAGCAGCCTACTGCCTCTTCAGTGCTTTCCGCACCACAATACTTTCGGTACAGTATCTCAGGAGAGCTAACAGGATCACATAACGTAGTGTAACACCAACAGTAGAATTTTCTTTGTTGTTGCTCTTCCTGTATCTGCTCTTCAAAATGCTCCGATTTACAACGGCCTCTCTTTGTGTTTCTATGTGTCACTCGGCATCAAGAGTCTCTCTTCTTTCATTTCACTCCATATTTTTACCTTTATATTTTCTAGTCAAGTGTCTGTGGTGTGATGAGCTAAACTATTTCTTAAAGCTTGTAGCTTCGCTAAGCTCCAAGGTCTTATTTCGTTTACATATCACATCACCCTTTTCCCAGAGAGTATTTCAGAATTATTGATGCTGTAATAAGAAGAAAACTGTAAATGGTTTCGTGGGTGGGTTGACGTTAAGGGGATCATTTTCTTTAAAAAAAAAATTACTACATCATTGGACGTTTTGACAACGCTCTGCATAGAGAATCTTCTGGAATAAAAAACAAGTTTGCCTAATGGGATACTTTGATATCACATTTTCCCGCAAATGTATTCACTTTTCTAGTAATTATACTAGATCTTAGATACTAATATGCAAAGCAATAATATGGATTCTTTTCATGAGACAATGCACAACGATATGAAGAAAATTTTTTTTAAAAATGCCTATGAATGTCAACACCAACTTTCAGCTCTTCCTTAAACCCACTGTTTTTTTAGGGTAGATTGTTAATTTAAAATCAGTCCGAATTTATTCTCGCATGAAGACACCTAGTGTATTCTTTATGCTGTCGAATTTATTTAAAGGCAGGAGTGATATACAAGTTGGGCTGACCAGCACTTTACTTTTTTAGACAGCTTGATTGAAGAATCATTCTCTTCTAGACAGCGACAGCTTAACTTCGCAGTTTGCTATTAGAGGCTGGTGATGAATTGCAAAAGGCAGAGAAATGAAATACGGCACTCTCTTTCTCCCCCCCTTGGTAGCTAGCAGAGGTTGCTGGTGGGGTTTAGTGTCTGGAGAGTTTTAGGGGAGAGCAGGCTGGCAGAGCAGGCAATCATGCCCACATTGTCGCCCCCAAGGCTCCATGCTTCATCTCAATAAGCCCCTGTCTTCCTCCATCTCCAGAACAGTGTGAGATTTGTGTGCAGTTGTTTACTATGTCTATACCTGCATGTGGATGTGTGTGTTCACTTACAAACACAACAAAGATTGCAGGGATTTCAGCGAGTGAGAGGTTATGTTTCATATTGTTCGATGGACTGCACAGGAAGAGAGAAAGGAATGGCTGTAGGAGAGAGAAACCAGAAAGAGAAAAGCATATTCCACCTAAAGAAATAGACAACCAACGAGAAAGACTATTATAATCAAAAAGAGAAACAACGAATGAAAACAACCCCCCTTGTAAGACAAGGGAGCTTAGCCCCCACGGTGGTAGGAAGGAATTAGCGTGTATAGCGAGCGCTGAAAGATTTTTGCCAGATCTAAATAGGCTTCCTTTACTTTAATATCTCTTGTACAGCAGTTCTGCTGTTAGCTGGCTCATTTTCCTTCAATGGCTTCTCTGGAACATCCCCTTTCTTTGGTTTCCTTAGTCTTTAGGATGTCTATTTTATTATAATGTAATTATATATGTATACAGTCAAGCCCATAATTAATCATATCCCTGTCAAATCTTGACTTAAAGTTACTTTTATTCAAGCAGGAAGTTATTTTTTGACTAGAAATGACATAGGTGTGTCCTACCTAAGATAATACGATGATGTAAAAGAGACATTATTGAGGAAAAAAAACATTTCTCAGGTTTTATTTACATTTGAGCAAAAAGTGTCATGTCCAAAATTATTCATACACTTCACAAACTGTCACAGTCTCTGGAAAAAAACAAAGTTTCAAATAGTCCAAGCTGCCCTAAAGCATCCTCATTATCCTGATTAATCTGGAACAGCTGTTTTAATCAGTTTAACAGGTGAGAAACAGCAGCTCCCTGCAGTTGGTTTGTGGACAGTCGTGGCTAAGACAAAGGAGCTCAGTGAGGACCTGCGGCTGCGCAGTGTGGCTGCTCACAAGTCAGGGAAGGGCTACAAGGCCATATCTAAATGTTTTCAAGTTCCAAAGTATTATTAAAAAGTACAAGATGTTCTGCACTGTGGAGAATCTCAGAGGACGTGGTCGGAAGCCAAAAGTGACACCTGTGCTGGCCAGGAGGATAGTGGGAGAGGAGAAAAAGAATCCAAGGATCACCACCAAGGCCATCCTGGTGAATCTGGCCTCTGCTGGTGGCAATGTCTCAAGGCAGACAATCCAACGGACGCTGCATTCTCAACGACAACATCCGGCAGTCTGCAGGGAAACTTGGCCTTGGGCACAAGTGGACATTACAGCATGACAACGACCCAAAACACACAGCAAGAGTGGTGAAGAAATGGTTAGCAGACAACATTAACTTTAAGTTAAAATTTCCCAGGGGTATGATTAGTTATGGCCATGACTGTATATAATCAATGCATTTAATATTAAATGTGATACATAATATCTAAATATACAGTATATAGTATAACTGCTCTTTCTTCTTGTTTGGAGTCTTTTTAAATAAAGTTATTATTATTTCTTTGTAACATTGCAGCTGAAGACAGAGAGATAGAACATAATGGTGCTGTGCAATCATCCCACCCAAAATAGGCCTAACAACGCCCGTGCTCTCGTGGTACATTATTCTTCCTCTCCGGGGTTTTTCTTCCTATGTAACAAAAGGCGAAAAAAAGCAGAGATAGAGGTCAAGAAGGAGAAGGAGCAGAATGCATACAATCAGTGGGGACTGGCATCGGAGCTTTAAACTTCTGCTTTTGCTCTCTCTGTTTCCCTGATTCTTTCTCACATACTCTGTTTGAAACAGCTGAATTCAGAATGCTTCATTGGTGTGGGGGTTATGTAAGAGAGGTTGCCATTGAGTAGAAATACATGGAGATTTCAGTGGAAGAAGAAAAACAACAAAGAGCATCAATTGTGTTTTGCTCTGCCTTGTTAGTAAGAAATCTGCTCCCTGACCCCTCCGATGTGATTTAATATCTCTTGTCTTATTTCACTTCTGTGTCCAATTACTGGGTTCTCCCCTTCTTATTCTCTTTTTCTCTCACTCTCACCCCCTGGTTTCTCTTCTTTTTACAGCTTACTGCCAACAGTTGAGGAGGTCATGGCAGTCCATTACCTTTGCTTGCCACTGTCTCTCGCCAAACCTTTCGTCTGTCTGGTGTATGTAAATCACAAACCATTCTAGTGGTTTGTGTGTGTACATGCCCATGTGCTTCAGTGTACATACACATCATGGCCTCCCTCCTGGCAATGAACTGGCCAGATCCTCCTATTTCCAAGGTTTCTGTCCGTCTTGTTTGAGTTTGAGTTGTAATGGTGAATATTTCACTCAAAACAACTTTAATTTTCATTGTTTTTAAGGTAATTTTGCGACCCATACATCTTTACATTCAAGTTCAGCAACATGATATGTTCTGCATAGAAGCAATTAGATCTTAAACCTTCTTCTATGAAAGATTTTTTTCTTAATTTACTGTGTATGATATCAATACACATGACTGTGACAGCTTATAATTTTAATTCATTTCAACTCTATTCTCTGGGGCCTCCGGTTTTAACAGATGCTGATCTGTCAATAGTCATTTACACTGTCAACAGTGTTTAACTCTTTTATTGCCCTACGACTGTATTTATTTGAATGTCTCGGTACAAGCATTAATACATGCTCTGTCAGGGTAATATCAGGGGGTGATACTGCACTGGCAAGGTTGCTTTCATTCCCCAAGGAGACCTCTTCCACACTTAGCCTATCACTCGTCAAACATAACCTTCATGGGAATAATATCCTCTGAATGACCTCTAGGAATTATGGCAGGGATTTTGCCGTTTGGGAGTGTCGCTGCATTGGGACTTCCCTTTAGCAGTCAGAGATCATGTTCCAATGAGCAATCATTCCCAGTCCCTCGTCTTGTATTTCCCTGAAGCAATCAGAGAATTACATTTTCATTTTGCTGCAAGCACCTTGATGCATTGCTGTAATCCACCAAGTGGTTGAAGCACATCCCACACTAGGGAACTGAAGCTGTATCTGAGCTGCTAATATCATAAAACCATGATTGGAGGGTGAACAGAGTTTACCATTACACTGTGGTTCATCATATGGACACAGAGACAGCACTGCATGTCTTTTCGTAAAACCTATAAGCAAAGGACTGTTTTGACTGTAAACACTTGAATTGTGTTAATATTATGGTACATTTTAAGTTGCAAAGATGATAGGTGTAAAATGCTACTTTCAAGTCTTGATGATGCATGGTGCTGGGAGTATCTCATCTTTACTTACAAAATATTTCCTTATACAGTGTTACTTTGTGTTTGCATACAAGGCCAGATAATGAGCCTAAAAGGTTTGTTTGGTCTAATGTTCTCCTCAAAAACTTAATTACTTAATTCCCAAACAGACATCTGTTTTTTACATTAGTCTTAGGGCTGATTTTGTAAATGGTAGTTTTGATTATTATGTTACTTAGGATGAAGTTTAAAATGTCTTGAAACAGATGTATTCCAGTAACTAAAACATACTCGGACACAAATGAGGAAAACATAGATTAAAAGAATATGAGATGAGCAACAAAAAACGTTCTAGCTAAAATGTGGTTTTTAAAGCGGAACGGTGCAGTAACAAACATGAAACAAGAACGCCAACATATGAAAGAAAACATGAGACTGCGTACTGCATAAAAAGAAGTGACAGCCAGTCAGAAGGAAAAAAAACGTGGATATACAAGGTTACAGCTAAACAGTCAGGTATTCTGTACTGTGGTCTGACTTCTATGATGGATATAAACGTGACAGTTTTTTTATATGTTTTGATTTGTTCTTCTGCTGGTGTTGTTGTTTCCTTAACATAATAGTTTTATTTAGGAGTTTCAAGATAGATTGCGTCTTTGCAATTGCAGTTACTGTACATGTACTAATTCACATGTGCCTATATGTAAATCTGTGCGTATTTCTGTGTCTTCTGTGTTAATCATGTGACTTTAACCCTGTCGGAAGTGTGAATTTGCCCAGTCAGTCATTATAGTGCTTGATTGACAAGTTGTTTATGGACTCGTGGCTCTTGTACCTGAAGTACGACCTGGTGTAATGTGAATTTATCTGAACTTGAAAGTTTGATAGTTGTGAGATTTGGACAAATGAATGCTTTTACCCATCCTCCATTCAGGAGGTGACTTAGAGCAGAGATAATAGCGAGAGAGTTGAAGGATCAGAGATAATAATGATTAATTTATGCAACATACTGTCTTCTAGTTATCCATGTGTATACATTAATCAGTATACGTGAATGGTTATATCTGAGACTCCATCGAATGTATGAGTAGTGTTGAGGTGAATGCATGTATGTACAAATATGCACTTGCGTGTGTGTAAGTGTCATCCCTCGGGGAAAGGTCAGGGGCATTAGCAGATCAGTAAAGCTTGTTCATTTTATTAACTGTCTTCCTGATTACATCTTGCCCTGGGGTATGCTGCCTCCATTAGCCAGGTCAAAGCATGATTACACCAGAATAGATTAGCGTTCTATTTTCCTCACTTAGAAACCACCGCGGAGGAATTAGACCTTGAATGTAGATAGCCTAAGGTGAAGTATGCGTATACTTCACCTTACCTTCACCTTCAAAATTACTTTTCCATTAAGCTTAACTGTGAACACATGTTTTTGGTAAGAATATAATTGTTGCTAAATTACATTTTCTACTAAAATATTGAGCAAATTATAACAATTATCACCCTTTTAACGACCTGTCATTTAACGTAAATGACAGGTTGATACAGAACACATTGTTACAGAACTTACAAAACAAATTTAATTATGTTTCCAGAAAAAAAAAATATTTAGCAAACAGTACAACATCCAGTTTGTCTGGATTCATTTTACAAAAATTATGGTTTGATTTAAAAGATTACGTGACAATCTGTTTATTAGCATTTAGGCAAAACCACAATCTTCTGCTCACCTTAACTAACGTGATTTTGTGGTGTAATGGAGTCTAGCAACGTTTTACAATTATAAATGCTGCACTTAATTTATTGTTATTTATTACGTTGCACAGGAAGATAATTTTTAGATTTGGCCTAGGGCACACTCTCATACGGAAGCGGCCCAAAATGCTTTGTGTTAATAATGAACAAACCCACCACTTGTGGTTGTCTCTGTTGACTAAAATGTTGACCTTTGGATTGATAGATACTGCCAGGACTAGGTGCCAGTGGGGATTTACTGGTTTTTAATTTATATGAGTGGATACATGTGACATTTATAAACTTGATTTTCAATTATGGACAAGTCCTCATCTCCAGTAAGGCCCGATAACTGTATGACAGTTCCAGCAAATGATGAGGGCCTGTCTTGAAATGACTGAAGTGTATTCATCACTTACTCTGCTCTGCAGCAAGACAGGACCTGAGAACTTCAGCTCCATTATGCAGGCCCTTATTAACTGGCATAGCAGCTTTCTCTCTCTCATTCTCCTCCTTCTCTCAAACACACACACACACACAACACCATAATGGCTAACACATTTGTTTTAGAACTACCTAAACTTTTCGCGGCAGATTTTGTGGGACTAATTAATTTTGTCATTTTCTTGGTCAATGCTAAACCTGTAAAAACAAACTCCAAACCCTAATTAAAAGACTGAACTTGTAAACACAAATTCCCATTAATATGCACAAGCACTGCAATTTTGATCAACACAGGCCTGCAGCTAAAATGCATTATACACATAAACGCACATGTAACATTTAAGGAATTCCAAGTCAACCAGTAAAATACAAAATATTATGTTGTCATGTTATGTTTTCAAAAAAGAAAACTTAGCATAGTAAAAAGGTTGAAAACTCATGTGTTCTTTACACACTTTCACACAAGTTTTTATACTTTGCAACACACAGCACCTAAAAAATTCTTACTCTAATTCTATTATCATCGAGTAAACTCCCGCAGAACCTTATGCTTGCATATCCAATGAGTTCTCCACAGATCTCACAGACATTCTGCATTCAAGCTGTAAAACCAAACCAAAGCACTTGTGCTGCCCACAGCCAACACAGCAACCAAATGGGGAGACTGGCCAGAGAGCTGAAACGTTTCCCAATAATGGAACACAGCACATCATTAGGACTCTTTAATGAGCTTCCTCAAACCAGGTGCAGCCTCACCTGTCAGCCATGTCCTCATTACTAAAGTGGTCATCATGATCCCCTGGATATTATAGACAGGTTATTAGGGAATGATGGACAGGTGGGTAACATTTAATATACTGTTGCTTTAGGTTTTTATTTGTATTGAAGATGACCTATTAAATAATATCGATACAAAGCTACTATACTGTTTAGTCAAGCCAGAGTCAAATCTGTCAAGTCTTAAGGGGCTTTATGCTCTGTATTTAAAAATCTTCTTCTCTGCATTGTCTCTGCTTATATGGGAGAGACACTGGGCCCATTTACATGCACACTACAAGTTCAATCATCATCCAATTTCTGGAGTTACTGGAATATCACATGACCATGTAAACAGCATAATCTAATAAATCATAATCAGATAACAGCAGTTATCTGATTATGATTAATCAGATAAACACCTGGATTTCTCATCAATCCTCTGATGTCTTTGTACATATATACCTATACACAGCTGTTCTGTGTAGTCACTTTTTTATTTTATTTTTTTATTATCTTTATTGGAAATTACGGATATACAAAACCAAATGCATAAAAGGCACCAGTTAGACAAATCATAACAATAATTAAAATAAAATGTAACACACAGAAACAATGAACATGAAATTGGGCTGATGGGGACTGAGTTAGACACTTAATACATTTTGAGTTTAGGGGCAGCGATGATCATGATTAGCAAATAAAACTGTTAACATTAGCAACTGTAAGCAAGCTAAAGCTAGTAAGCTAGCTAATTAGACAGTGGCATTGCATTTTCAGATGTAAATGAGCTAGGTATAGCGGCCTGGAGCTTTTCTGTTATGGGAATTCTATTCTTTGTCGCTTTGACATTCACTTTCGCTTTTACATTTACAGGGGCCACCATAAACAACACATTGGATAATGATTCACGACATATTGTCTGAAAACTTCGTAAAACAAAATCTGTGATTCAGAATTACATTTGTCTGGTTCTGTAAAAGAGAGTAGAGTACATGGCTGACAGATTTACACATACACAGTTTCTGATTGTGTGGTAATAAAATATAAAGACATTAAACACCTTTAAAACAAGAAGCACTGCTGGCTTATGTTCCAGTCTAATTACCACAGTGTATTAAACACAATCATGCTAACCTATTACTCATTCAATTTATTAATCCCATTAATGCACTTATAAATATTTTTCATTGGTGACATTAGTATAACCTCTTTAAGCAAGAACCGTTACATCAGGTCCAGCAGGACTTTTCCTGACTATATCCAAATATATGCAGCAAGTTCTTCCGCAGTCTATGCGGAAAGATTTGAAGTGAGACTGGATGTGTGAGTTATTGGTATGATAATGACTATGAATATGTCTTCTGAGGGAGATGTAAATACTGTAGATAAAGGTATGCATATAAGGTCACTCGTGTGGATGCACAAATTTCAATCCATCTTGCTGAGCCCCTTTACTGAGAGTATGCTAGATGTAAAATACTACACTATACTATAAACTCGATAGAGTCTATCCTATTGGCTCAATGAGCCCTTTATACCCACTATATTGTCACGTCTTTCAGCTTATACATTATTTAGAAAATAAAATGCAGGACTTTTTCCAAATATTCGTCAGAAAACAAAATGAAAAATGCAAAAGAGCATTGGACTCAGGACCCACTGCCTCATTTAAAATTTTATACACACAAGAGTTTCTCTCATTCAAGTTGTACTACATCTAGTACATACTTATTATGCACTTCCGCCTAGCTTTTAAGCAAGAAATTATATATTTTATGAAAAGGCAGCATCACAGAGATTGTGAAAGATGTTTCTATAGATCCCTCTAAGGGTTGTAGTAGAAGAGGAAATATTTAGGTGCTGTCGTAGAAAAAGTTTTCCTGTCACATCACCAAAATATTTTTCCTAACATGTTTTCTGCCACATTTTCTAAATATTTTTTTCTGTACTACAAGTCCCCAATGGGGCTGTCCAGTTATTCATTCTGTCCAGATGAGGTCAAGGTAGAATAGTACTGTGAGTCAAAGTAGCAGATGTAGAAGTAAATGGCAGAGTCTAGAAATGGTTTCCTTAAGTTGTGTCTTCTAGAGAGATACAACATTTAGCAAAAGTTGAAAAGAGTGAGAAAGAAATATAGCAACTGACTGACTTCCTAAGGTAGACCCAGCTAAGGAGATGAGAGTGATGGAAGATAGAGAAGTAAGACAGTAAAGAAGAGAGAGTTGGAGAATAAGAGAAACGAGAAAGGGGGGCATCAGCTGCACTCAACCTTTACAGAAATCAATAACTCAAGCTAAGATGGAGACAGCGGGGCAGTGAGGGATAGAAAGTAAGAGGGTACAGAGAGATAGGGAGACAGGAATACCAAGCAGGGAACATAGAAAGCTGCTGAGAGTGCAGGCAGACAGAGATCAAGTGTGTAAAAGAAGTAGAATAGACAAGACTGCTCGGTCTTTGTATGCTCATGGAGAACCCCAGTGGGTTAGCGTCCGGCCCAGTGAGGTCAACCTCTTCACCTGTGGATTGACTGCAAACAAAGACTGAACTGGAGAAGAATGTAGCTAACTCTGTGTGAGGGGGGTGTCAGAGGTTTTTCTTTGTTCTCCTCAGAAAGACAGTATCTGAACCTCTGTCTGCTTCTAAAGCTGCCCAACCTTTTTTTCACTTAACTGTGACTCTCAATGTATGCAAGTGAAAAATGTCCTCTGAACATAATATGCTTTGCCAGCAACCAGCACAACTATACTGTATGCTTGAGACTTTCAAGGCCAGACCATTTTTTTAGTTTAACATCAAAGATTTTCATTTAGAAATGCAGTCACATATCACCAAGGCTGTGCCGAAAGCAAGGCTACATTACCATACACTCACCAAGTGTTTAAATCAGTATTGACAGGAATAATGCACAAGAGAGTGACATGAGCACAGGTAGGAATCAGCCCTCCTTGATGATTGTTGACTGTCTTTTTCCATCTTCCATTTCCAGTCTTCTTTGTTTGCTTAAACAAATTTTACCACGGATATGACTTGATAGGTATATTGTTTGATCACACCACATGAGAATAAACCAAAAATATTAGAGTAGCAATTGTTTGAATAGCAGCACAGTTGGATGAAAAAAGAGAAAAGGGAAGGAGTCAACATTTTTGGGAAAAAATGCATTTAAGGATAAAAGCCTGACATCCGTCATGCTTCTGACAACAAAATGGTGCAATGATGAGCATAGCACCCAGGTGTCAGCAGAATGCACATGCTCTTCATGAGTAATACAAAGCCAAAATCTAGCAAGACCTTCTTTGACAATTGATAGACACTAGAGAGACTTGTTTCTGTTGTTTTGTGTCACAGCAACATGAAAAAAATGTAGACTTTTGTCATGAGTGTGTGCATACTGTTTGTATGTTTGAGTGTGTGGGTGCATGTACCAGATTTAGTCATAGTTTACAGTATATGCACCTCGGTGATCCCGAAAATGTCATAGATATTTGTAATTAGATCTAAAACTGAGAATTAGTAAACTGCAGAGGCCAAATTGTCAAGAAACGGCAAGAAATTCAATACACTAGAAATTGAAGCGGTTACGAGTTTTAATTCCACAGAGCATTTGTCCCAATTCAAACTTAACATCTAAAAACTGCAACATACAACTTTTTCTGCAGGCCAGTGGTATAAAATGCCATTTTATCTTTGTGTTTTCATAATCCTAATCCTCTTGGGTTTCTGATTACCAGAAACAAAAATCATAGCTGTGTATGTTTTGTGTGCCTGATGAAAATAAAAAAGGGGGTGTGTTTATGGCTGTATATCACGTTGTGATAAAGTCATTTTAGCTGAAGTCCTGTGAATAAAATACTACGCTGGCAATCTATATGCTCTTTGCATGCACTATAAAAACATGTTTATGGAGGAAAGTACAAAGAAGAAAGTGTTCAGTGCTCCCATTGAATATTAACAGAGCAAAGCAACACGACTTCCCTTTTTGTTTCCCATCTTGATTAAACAGTATCTAATTAATCCAACTCTAAATCAGAATATTGACAGTTACTTTTATGTATAGCATAAATCTTTACACGTTAGCTGTGCATTTCTCACAACTTATACGTTTCTCATATCAGGATCAAGTATTTTGATCAGCAATTTCCAGAGGGACTGTAAAGAAGTCATACTGTACGAATTGCATCTAAAATCTCTCACAACATTCTCTCTGCCACAACCAGCACTTTGCCATCACCTCTTCACCTGTTATGTGTCAAGTCTTACTTTTTTGTATGCTCTGTTTCTGACTGTATGATTTTCTTTTCTTTTTGATTGTCTTCTGAACTTGCTTCTTCATTCCACCAGCCTTTCTCTCTGATTTTCATTTCCTGTCTTGCTGTGTTCCTCTTTACCCTCCTCTCTGTGGGGTTGTTTATGCCCTGTTCATCCTCCTCTCTAATTATGTGTGTTGTTCACTGTATCCCCATCCATATGACAAGCCTGATGGATATTCGAGGAGATGGATGGAGTAAGTAAAAAAACAGAGTGATAAATGAGTATGTCTTGGCGGAAGCCATTTTCCTCATGACACATCCGTCCATTGGCCTTGACCTGAGGGGACATGGCACTAGATCTGAGTTATACTCATAAACACACAGACACACACGCACTGATTGAGATTACCCTGCAGTAATGATGATTATGGTTGTTTATGGTCTTCAGCCTACACTTTTGTCAGTTACAATGGCTGCCCGGGGTGTGTGTTTCTGTGTGCGCACATATTCTTTTTAGTAAGTGCTTGTGTTTATGTGTGCAGACATACCAGCTCTGTTGCATAGTGCAGTCAGGAAAGAGGAGGTAATTGCAGCAAAGTCGCGTTATTGTGTCTTTTATCAAGCAGACAAGCCAATTAGGGGCACAACCACTGATATTAATTTCCCTCTCCTCCCCTCTCTCCCCCTTTAGAGGTGTTTTTCATTTAATGGCCGGATACACTTGGTGATGACCTGCGTTGTGCTGTAGATAGGTGCAAAGGTATGCAGAGTGAACTTAGTAGGGCATGACGCTGTGCTGATCAGCGAGCAGTGGAAGAGGCTTTTCCTCAGAACTGTCAGGGGGTGACTCCTGTTATGGGTGCTCTCAGGTAGAAACTGTTGAAATAACTCATTAGCCTTCCCCGGCTTGTCTGCGGCGTGTTCTGGTGTAGACAATAGAGATTGTCTATGCCTGATATTGTGTGTTCTGCAGGCAACAGCAAAGTCATTTCAGCCCTGTCTTTAACCTTCTCTACCACCAAAATACAAGGTCTATATAAACTGTTGGTCCTTTTTGCACAGAGCAAGAGCACAGCTAGTTTAAAAATCCCCTGTTTTACAGTCTATTTTTTTAAACTGCTTTTTTGCATAGATTGATAGTCTCACGTTGTTTATGCCCATGCTGTATGCTAACAGTTTTCTTCTCCCCTACTTTGCTAATTACCACAAACCGTTGATCAGTGGAGTAGCTTAACATCATTGTTATATGCTTCCATGAGCTTGTTTTTTAGAAGTTTTTGTGCCTAATGAACCCATAAAATGTTGTGAATCTACTCTTAAACATATTGCCATAATGCCATAGCCGTTAAGAACTCCATAACTAATAACTTACCTTAGAACATTCAGAACTCCATTTCACCCACAGTTACTCAACCAAGGGTAAAGTGTTACAAGGACTTGCAGATCACAGGAATTTGATGTTTTTGTATGCATTGTAGCTCTTTGCAGATCAAACCATAAGAGAGAGACAGAGGGGTGGGATGTATTTCAAATACAACTTCAGATCAAGATCAGAGCAAAGGGAGTTGGCAATTAGCATGGATTAAAGGGCAGATTATAGCAGCACTAATGAGAACATAAAGAGATTAGATCCTAGGAAATAGTTGTAGAGACATGGGATAGATTGACAGATATGTGGGATGCCGAAAAGAGAAAGGCCACTGACCCGGACTGATATGAGACTACAAGGAAAAGGTGTGTGAGGCAGATACGAAAGAGAGAGAGGGAGGAAAAAAGGGTAGTCTGTTAGAGCAAGAGATGCAGGAGTGCAAATGGAAGGTTGAAAGACATAATAGGAAGAAAGATAAAGAGAAAGAGGCCTCTGAGACCAGGAGATATGTGAGAGCAAAGAAAAGATGGGGAGCATGAAAGTAGAGAGAGGACTAAATATGTGGGAGCCAGAGACACGGGGAATTGGGAATGGCCCAGAGGTAGGAGGGGTCCTCGGCATAAATTGATGGATAGGTGGACCAGGAGAGAAGAAAGATTGAGACAATAGAACAGGACAGGGGAGCCAGGCAAAGTCCCAGAGATGGATTAAAAAGAGCAGAGAGGAGAATACCCAGACACACATGCACTCTTGTAGATAAACAATAGGACAGAGACAAAGAAGGAGGCACACAAACACTCTTTTTCTCATATCCACGAATGCAAACATTTTGCATTATTTGTAGCTTGTGGGAGAGAAGCATGGCTAATGTGCTTCCCTACGGTCTCTCTACAGAAATTGGAGATGTTGAGGGGATAGGACGCTAACAAAGACCAGTGAGTGCAAAGTGGAGTCACCGGGCTCTGTGCACATCATGCAGCGATACAAACAAATGACCACAACAAAGAGCAGAAACTAGCAGTGCCCTAAAAAAACAAATTGATCAAATTGTCTTTGTGTAAAAACGCACAAAGACTGAACTTGAGTACATGTGTGTTTGGATAGATAATCTTGTCTTTGTCCTTGAGCATGAGAGCAGGATATAACTGTGTGGGAGTGGGTGTGCATATTTTTGTTGTGTCTTCTGATGGGCATTCATCAGGAAGTACAATATTGGCAGCATACACGAGGCTTATTCTTGCACTTTATTTCTAAATAATTCATTAGCTGGTCTTATTAAAGTTGGGAGAAGAAGAGAATTGATTCACTTCTACATTCCGTAGAGAATAAATTGTTTATGTCCTCACCTCTGCGTTTGTGTGCCTTCGATGTTTGCACCTACTATATATCTGTCGGCTGACAGACAGCTGTCACTTCAGAAAAGGTACAAAACAAAAGGTGAGACAGGTAATGAGAAAGTTTTTAATGCCATTTTGACATTTTGGCTCCAACAGATCACCTTTCTTAAAAGTTATCATCTCCCAGTCTGGGGATATGAGTAGCCAAGCATGTTGAGTGCCATTTTGGATGAAGTGACCTTTCAGTAAACCCTTTGACTGGCAAGGGTGTGATCTACACTTAGTGTGGTTCATGAACATGTGCTTTGTTGCATTGGGTACAGATAGGTACAAATACTATACATTCCTTTGTATATACTTTTAGTAAACAAATCTTCTGTCCCATAATTATGCAAAGAAAAGGCACCTAAGAGTACTGTCTTGACTTAAAGAACAGTGCTTTACTTTCTATATTGTTTTTTTATTCCTCAACAAATCCCATAGACACTAAGACCATACGTGATTTAGATCTGTGAATTCAACCTAACTTAGTTTAGTTATCTATGCTTTAGATGTTCATAGTTATTCATAAGCAATTAAAAACAAATCAGCAAGCCACATGGGTTACGTGCGTCTTTATTATAAAAAGATGGGAACTGTAGTTTATCTTATACCAGCTACACATACACACATACTCTAGCTACCACTAGCAAGACTCTAGTTGTGTGATGTTTGAGAATTAGGACATAAAAGCAAAGATGACAGATATGTTCGCCGGAGAGACCAGGCTGACGTGGGAGATGAACAATGAAAACAACAGGTAGGTCTGAATAACGCTACTGAAGTCAGACAAAGGGGATGAACAAACAGTCAGTAGAAAAAGGTAGGTACTCACAGTCAGTTATCGGGGCGAAGGAGAGGAAAGGAATCTCAAGCCAAGACAAAGGGTAAATGGTGATGGCTCCCTGTTGCACTCAGGAGGTGTTCACCTGGATTGCATATCTTAGACCAATAACAGCACAGAAGGTGGTAGTTTCTTGATAAGGAACATAGAGATAGGAATGTGAACAAAGCAGGCCCAAATCCAAAGTATCACAATCCTTAACTAACCAGAAGCAGTTTAAGCCACAGCCTGGGAGCTGGCAGACAAACCATACCAGAGCAGATTCAGAATCCAAACGACAGTCCAAACTGCTATATCAAATTTACCGACTGAGAGGAATAG